>LR738711.1:143095740-143210621 GCA_902687465.1 Secale cereale
CCCCCCGTGGAACCCCATTAAACATTTTCTAAATCCCCAAAAACCTAACAGAAAAAAAGTTACGGGGCTTTTAAGATCTACAGGCAAAAAAATTCAAAAAAATTCAAACTTACTAGTGGCGCACCGTTTGCTAGGTGCGCCACTAGTAACAGAAAAAAAAACATAAAATTTTCGAAAAAGAAATTATAATTTTTTTAAAAAATATGATACGTAATATGTCCGGGAAGTTTGAAATATATTTTCAAAATTTCATCATACTCATGAACATTAACAAACTCCTAGACATCAAGAAGGGTTAATAGGATTGATATGATAGATATGTCAACAAGTGCGTGTGAAGTGAGCTGGTGCTAAGGTTGGATAGAACTACGAAGTTAAGCGTGCTTGGGCTGGAGTAGTGTGAGGATGGGTGACCTTATGGGAAGTTTGACCATAGAGTGCGATTTGACTTGAGATTAAGCAAATTGACCCCATATTAAGCCATAATGTTTTGATATTAAGGAAAAAAATAAAAAAAATTATGAAAAAAAAATTTGTAAAAAAATATTTGAATTTTTTTACTAATGGCGCACTTCTATGTAGTGCGCCATTAGTATGCCAAAGCACCTAGGTATAGATGGCCCCCTGCGAGGCATACTAATGGCGCACCGTGCACTATACTAATGGCGCGTCAGTGGTGCGCCATTAGTATGCCAGATACTAATGGCGCACCAGAGGTGCGCCATTAGTAAATAATACTAATGGCGTGCTAGTAATGGCGCATCAGTAGTGCGCCATTAATGGGCAAAACCGGTGCGCCATTAGTAGCCCTTTTTCTAGTAGTGCCCCCACAATCCGCCTGTTGGTCGTCTCCTATCTTCTGGTTATTAAGGACCTTCAGCCATATGCCGAAGTGTGGCTGGACCCAAAGAAAGGCCTCATATACAAGGATGAAAGCTGAGATGTGTTGGAAGGAGTTCCGGGCGAGGTCATGGAAATCTAACCCGTAGAAGAACATCAGGCCGCTCACGAAGGGGTGAAAGGGGAAGCCGAATCCTCGGATGAAGTGAGGGACGAAGACATCGCCTGGCTGGGACATGGGTATGACCTGTCCCTCTTCGGGGGTGCGATGGCCGACGTTACTTGGGAGGTAACCCGCTCGCTTCAGCCCCTGGATTGTGTCCTCAGTGGCGCTGGAGGCAACCCACTTGCCTTTGGAGCCGGAGCACGCCATAGCCGGATAGAGGAAATGGTGGAAATGTTTTGAAAGAAAGAGGGGATCTTGGCGCTGGAGCTCTCAAGATTGGGAAGGCGACAACAATGCTGGAAGTGTAGGCGTACGGAGAACTTGGTGGTTGCTTCCTGGTACGTCCATTTTGCATCATGCTTTTATGTTGATATTTATTGCATTATGGACTATTATTTCACATTATGGTACAATACTTATGCCTTTTATTTCTCTCTTATTTTGCAAGATTTACATGAAGACGGAGAAGTCCGGCAGCTGGAATTCTAGACCGGAAGAGAGCAAATCTGAGTGGCCTAATCTGCACAACTCCAAAAGTCCTGAAATCAATGGAGAATTATTTTGGAATAAAAAAATATTGGGCAAACAAAATTCACAGGGGGCCCACGAGGTGGTCACAGACCCGGGGGGCGCGCCCTACCCCCCATGGCTTGTGCCCCCCGGTAGGTCTCCAGTGCACATCTTCTACTATATGAAGCATTTTGACCTGGAAAAAAAATCAAGGGAGAGCTTTCGGGTCGAAACGCCGCCGTCTTGAGACGGAACTAGAGCAGAACCAATCTAGAGCTCCGATGTTGCTGTTTTGCCGGGGAAACCTCCCTTCGGGAGGGGGAAATCAAAGCCATCATCATCACCAATGATTCTGTTATCGAGGGAGGGTCAATCTTCATCAACACCTTCACCAGCACCATCTCCTCTCAAGCCCTAGTTCATCTCTTTTATTCAATCTTTGCCTCAAAACCTCAGATTGGTACGTGTAGGTTGCTAGTAGTGTTGATTACTCCTTGTAGTTGATGCTAGTTGGTTTATTTGGTGGAGGATCATGTGTTCAGATCCTTGATGCTATTAAATACTCCTCTGATTATGAACATGAATAAGCTCTGTGAGTAGTTACGTTTGTTCCTGAGGACAAGGAAGAAGTCTTGTTATAAGTAATCATGAGAATTTGGTATTTTTTTGATATTTCGATGATATGTATGTTGTCTTTCCTCTAGTGGTGTTATGTGAATGTTGACTACATGACACTTCACCATTATTTGGGCCTAGGGGAAGGCATTGGGAAGTAATAAGTAGATGATGGGTTGCTCGAGTGACAGGAGCTTCAACCCTTGTTTATGCGTTGCTTCGCAAGGGGCTGTTTTGGATCCATATGTTTCATGCTATGCTTAAATTTATCTTAATCCTTCTTTCGTAGTTGCGGATGCCTACGAGAGGGGTTACTCATAAGTTGGAGGCTTGTTGAATTAAGGACAACAACCGAGCATTGGTCCACCCACATATCAAATTATCAAAGTAACGCATGCGACTCATTTGAGCATGATGAAAACTAACTTGACAATAATTCCCACGTGTCCTCGGGAGCACTTTGCTTTATATAAGAGTTTGTTTAGGCTTGTCCTTTGCTACAAAAGGATTGGCCAACTTTCTTCACCTTAGTTATACATGTTACTTGTCACACGTTACAAACTATCTTATCACAAAACTATCTGTTACCGACAATTTCAGTGCTTGCAGACAATACCTTGCTGAAACCCGCTTGTCATTTCCTTCTGCTCCTCGTTAGGTTTGACACTCTTACTTATTGAAAGGACTAAGATAGATCCCCTATACCTGTGGGTCATCAAGACTCTTTTCTGGCATTGTTTCCGGGGAGTGATGCGCCTTTGGTGAGTGGAATTTGGTAATGAAAAATTTATATTATGTGCTGAAATTTACTATCACTTGTCACAATCAAAAACTATCCGTTGATGGGTTTGTTCGGGGTATCTTCACCATGACCGGAGGAACAAAGAGTTGCCCCTCAACCTACTGAACCTACTGAAAATATTTATTACGAAATTCCTTCAGGTATGTTAGAGAAACTGCTA
This sequence comes from Secale cereale, assembly GCA_902687465.1. Classification (NCBI taxonomy): domain Eukaryota; kingdom Viridiplantae; phylum Streptophyta; class Magnoliopsida; order Poales; family Poaceae; genus Secale; species Secale cereale. The sequence continues at coordinate 143,098,834 of LR738711.1, forward strand.
GCTAATCCTTATGCAGGAGATGGAACACTACATCCTGATATGCATCTAATCTATGTGGATGAAGTCTGTGGATTATTTAAGCTTGTAGGTTTGCCCGAGGATGAGGTCAAGAAGAATATATTACCTTTATCTTTGAAGGGAAAGGCATTGGCATGATATAGGCTATGTGATGATATTGGATCTTGGAACTACAACCGATTGAAAGTGGAATTTCATCTGAAGTTTTATCCTATGCATCTAGTTCATCATGGTCGGAATTATATTTATAATTTTTGGCCTCGTGAACGAGAAAGTATTGCTCAATCTTGGGGGAGGCTTAAGTCAATGTTATATTCATGCCCCAATCACGAGCTTCCAAGACAAATTATTATTCAGAATTTTTATGATCAGCTTTCTCGTAAGGATCAATCCATGCTTGATACTTCTTGTACCAGTTCTATTATGAAGAAGACTATTGAATTTCAATGGGAACTGTTGGAAAGAATTAAACGCAACTCTAAAGATTGGGAACTCGACGAAGGCAAGGAGTTAGGTATGAACCTTGAGTTTGATTGTGTTAAATCTTTTATGAATACTGACGCTTTTCGTGAATTTACAGTAGATATGGACTTGACTCTGAGATAGTAGCTTCTTTCTGTGAATCATTTGCTACTCATTTTGATCTCACTAAGGAGAAGTGGTTTAAATACCATCCTTCAAATTGAAGTAAAATTAGTAGAACCCACTAAGGTTGAAGAAGAAGCCGTTACTTATAATGATAATCCAATTGTTCTAAAAAAACCACCTTTCCCTGTTAGGATAAGGGAACATGCTAAACTTCAACCGTACTCCATAAGAGTTATGTTAGGACACCTACACCCCCTGAACAAATTAAAGTAGAACCTAATGGTGCTATGGTTAAAGATCTCTTGGTCGATAATATTGATGGGCATGTTATTTGCTTTGTTGGTGAAGCTGCTAGAATTGCCAAACCCGATAAGGAATACAAAAATGGACCTGTTGTTGGCATCCCAGTTGTCTGATATATCCATTTTGCATCATGTTTTCTTACTATTATTTATGATGTTTTTATGTATAATAATGCTTTTCGGAGTAATTCTAATGCCTTTTCTCTCATAATTTGCAAGGTATGCATCAAGAGGGAGAATTCCGGCAGCTGGAAATGTGGACCTGAAAAAGCTATGTCAGGCCACCTATTCTGCACAACTCCAAACAAGCTGAAACTTCACGAAGAATTTTTATGAATTATTTGAAGAATAATGGAGCAAAGAAGTACCAGAGGGGGCCCACCAGGTGGGCACAACCCACGTGGGCGCGCTAGGGAGCCTAGTTGCGCCCTGGTGGGTTGTGCTCACCCAGGCCCACTTCCGGTGCCCATCTTCTCGTATATAAGCTATTCTGACCTAGAAAATAAAATAAAGAGAAGACTTTTGGGATGGAGCGCTGCCGTGTCGAGGCGAAACTTGGGCAGGAGCACTTTTTCCCTCGAGCGATTCCGTCGGGGGAACTTCCCTCCCGGAGGGGGAAATCATCGTCATCATCATCACCAACAACCCTCCCATCTTGGGGAGGGCTATCTCCATCAACATCTTCAACAACACCATCTCATCTCAAACCCTAGTTCATCTCTTGTGTTCAATCTTGTTACCGGAATTATAGATTGGTGCTTGTGGGTGACTAGTAGTGTTGATTACATGTTGTAGTTGATTACTATATGGTTTATTTGGTGGAAGATTATATGTTCAGATCCAATATACTATTTAATACCCCTCTGATCTTGAATAGGCTTATCATTTGTGAGTAGTTACCTTTGTTCTTGAGGTCACGGGAGAAATCATGTTGCAAGTAATCATGTAAATTTGATATGTGTTTGATATTTTGATAGTATGTATGTTGTGATTCCCTTAGTGGTGTCATGTGAATGTAGACTACATGACACTTCACCATATTGAGCATAAGGGAATGCATTGTGGAGTAGTAATTAGATGATGGGCTGCGAGAGCGATAGAAGCTTACCCCAGTTTATGCGCTATTCCGGAAGGGACCGATTGGATCCAAAAGTTTAATGCTATGGCTAGAATTTATTCTTATTACTTTTCCCGTAGTTGCAGATGCTTGTGGGAGGGTTAATCATAAGTAAGAGGTTTTTTCAAGTAAGAACATCACCTAAGCACCGATCCACCCATATACCAAATTATCAAAGTAGCGAACACTCATTGAACCAACATGATGAAAGTGACGAGATGAAATTCCCGTGTACCCTCAAGAACGCTTTGCTTATTATAAGAGACTGTCTTGGCCTGTCCTTTGCATGAAAAGGATTGGGCTACCTTGCTGCACTATTGCTACTACTATCGTTAATTGCTCGTTACAAAATTATCTTGCTATCGAACTACTCTGTTACTTACAATTTCAGCACTTGCAGACATTACCTTGCTGAAAACCACTCGCCATTTCCTTCCGCTCCTCGTTGGGTTCGACACTCTTACTTATCGAAAATAGCTACAATTGATCCCCTATACTTGTAGGTCATCAAGGCTATTTTCTGGCACCGTTGCCAGAGAGTGAAGCGCATTTGGTAAGTGGAAATTGGTAAAGAAACATTCATATAGCGTGCGGAAATTTATTTTCACTTTTTACTATGGAGAACAATCCTTTGAGGGTTTTGTTCGGGGTATCTTCACGTCGACCGGAACCACAATTAGCTACCCCTCAACCTGCTGCACCTACTAAAAATATTGAATGTGAAATTCCTTCGTGTATGATAGAACAACTCCTAGCTAATCCTTATGCAGGAGACGGAACCGAACATCCTGATATGCACTTGATATATGTGGAACAAATTTGTGAATTGTTTATGCTTACAGGTTTACCCGTAGATCAAGTTATGAAGAAGGTTGTTCCTTTATCTTTGAAGGGAAAAGCATTATCATGGTACATGCTATGCGATGATATTGGAGCTTGGAACTGGAACCGATTGAAATTGGAGTTTCACCAAAAAAATTATCCTATGCATCTAGTTCATCGTGATCGGAATTACATATATAATTTTTGGCCTCGTGAATGAGAAAGTATCACCCTAGCTTGGGGGAGGCTTAAGTAAATGTTATAGTCATGCCCCAATCATGAGCTCTCAAGATAAATTATTATCTAGAATTTTTATGCTCAGCTTTCTCATAATGATCGATCCATGCTTGATACTTCTTGCGCTGGTTCTTTTATGAAGAAGACTATTGAATTCCGGTGGAATCTTTTGGAAACTCGACGAAGGTAAAGAGTCAGGTGTTAAGCTTAAGTATGATTGTGTTAAATCTTTTATGGATACCGATGCTTTTCACAAGTTTAGCACTAAATATGGACTTGACTCTAAGATAGTAGCCTCATTTCGTGAATCATTTGCTACTCATGTTGATCTCCCTAATAAATAGAAGTGGTTTAAATATCACCCACCTATTAAAGAAGAAATTAAAGAACAGTACAAGCTAAGGAAAAACTATACTTTATAATGTTGATCCAGTTGTTCCTACTACTTATATTGAAAAACCACCTTTCCCTGTTAGGATAAAAGAAAATGCTAAAGTTTCAACTGTGGTTAGCAAAAGTTATATTAGAACACCTAAACCAGATGAACAAGTTAAAGTAGAACCTAATATTGCTACGGTTAAGGATCTCTTGGAAGAAAATGTAGACGGGCATGTTATTTACTTCTGTGAAGAAGCTGCTAGAATTGCCAAACCTGATAAAGAGGATAAACATAGACCTGTTGTTGGCATGCCCATTATCTCAGTTAAAATAGGAGATCATTGTTATCATGGTTTATGTTACATAGGTGCTAGTCTGAGTGCTATTCCTTACACGGAAATATGAAAATAAGAGCTTCCGTTCGTAAAATTCCCCTAGCTTTCGTCTCTCAGTGTCAGTGTCGGCCCAGCAGAGTGCTTTCGCCGTTGGTGTTCTTTCCGATCTCAATGCATTTCACCGCTCCACCGGAAATTCCCTCTGCCCCTCCATTAACTTTTTGTGTGCTAGCAATATCTCTACGTGTGATTCGTTAAAATAGGATCTTTTTCCTATAAAATGAATAACCCAGTATCGAATACTGGTAATAATATCAGCAAAAGAACGTTCTCCCGTGCTTCCAGACATGCTGAACTCCCAAAATATTCTTTATATCAAGAAATTATGAATGACATAGCACCCGCGAAGATAGAAGATATAGATGTTACTATTAAACTTGCTAATAGAGATACTATATCACCAATTGGGATAGTTAGAGATGTTGAAGTCTTGTGTGGGAGAATAAAATACCCTACTTATTTTCTTGTTCTTGGTTCCCCACAAGATGACTTTTGTCCCATTATCTTTGGTTGACCTTTCTGGAACACCGTTAATGCTAAAATAGAATGTGAGAAACAAACTGTCGGTGTTAGTTTTGGTGATGAGTCTCATGAATTTAATTTCTCCAAGTTTAATAGAAAGCTTCATGAAAAAGAATTTCCTAGTAAGGATGAAATAACTGGTCTCCGTTCTATTGTTTTGCCTCCCACTGATACTCTAGAACAATATTTGCTAGACCATGAAAATGATTTACATATGCATGAAAGAAATGAAATAGATGATATTTTCTTTGAACAACGTCCTCTTCATAAACACAATCTACCTATTGAAACTCTAGGAGGTCCTCCTCCACCAAAAGGTGATCCTGTGTTTGAATTAGTACAATTGCCAGACACTTTGAAATATGCTTATCTTGATGAAAAGAAGATATATCCTGTTATTATTAGTGCTAACCTTTCATAATAGGAAGAAGTAAGATTATTGAAAGTTCTAAGAAAGCACCGATCTGCCATTGGATATACTCTTGACGACTTAAAGGGCATTAGTCCCACTCTATAGCAGCATAAGATCAATATGGAACCTGATGCTAAACCAGTTGTTGATTATCAACGTCGGTTAAATCCGAAGATGAAAGAAGTGGCAAGAACGAAAATATTAAAACTTATGGAAGTAGGTATAATCTATCCTATAGCTGATAGTAGCTGGGTAAGTCCCGTTCATTGTGTTCCTAAGAAAGGAGGTATTACTGTTGTTCCTAATGATAAGAACGAACTTATTCCACAAAGAATTGCTACATGCTATAGACTGGTAATTGATTTTAGAAAACCAAATAAAGAAACTAGAAAAGATCATTACACTCTGCCTTTTATTGATCAAATGCTAGAAATATTATCTAAGCACACACACTTTTGCTTCCTTGATGGATACTCTGGTTTTTCACAAATACCTGTTACTCAACTTGATCAAGAAAAAGACCACTTTTACTTGTCCCTTTGGAACTTATGCTTATCGACGTATGCCTTTCGGTTTATGCAATGCACCAGCTACCTTGCGAAGATGTATGACTGCTATATTCTCTGACTTTTGTGAAAAGATTGTAGAGGTTTTCATGGATGATTTCTCTGTTTATGGGAAGTCTTCTAATGATTGTTTCAACAATCTTGATCGAGTTTTGCAGAGATGTGAACAAACCTTGTCTTGAATTGGGAGAATTGGCACTTTATGGTTAATGAAGGTATTGTCTTGGGCCATAAGATTTTTTAAAAGAGTATTGAAGTGGACAAAGCTAAGGTTGAAGCAATTGGGAAAATGCCATGTCCTAAGGATATGAAAGGTATTCGTAGTTTCCTAGGTCTTGCTGGTTTCTATAGGAGATTTATTAAAGATTTCTCTAAAATTTCTAGGCCTCTCAAAAATCTTTTGCAAAAGGATGTTCCTTTTGTTTTTGATGATGATTGCTTTGAAGCCTTTGAAACACTCAAGAAAGCCTTAATTTCTGCACCTATTGTTCAACCACATGACTGGAACTTGCCTTTTGAAATTATGTGTGATGCTAGTGATTATGTTGTTGGTGTTGTTCTAGGACAAAGAGTTTATAAGAAACTAAATGTTATTCATTATGCTAGTAAGACTCTAGATAGTTGATACGTCTCCGTCGTATCTATAATTTTTTATTGTTTCATGCCAATATTATACAACTTTCACACATTTTTGGGAACTATTTATATGATTTATTGGACTAACTTACTGATCCATTGCCAAGTGCCGGTTCCTGTTTTTTTGCATGTTTTTTGTATCACAGAAAATCAATATCAAATGAAGTCCAAACGTGATAAAAATTGGCGGAGAATTATTTTGGAATATATGTGATTTTTCGGAGCTGGAAGCAACGCACACAGGGGCTCGTAGTGCCCACAAACCACCAGGGCACGCCACTAGGCCCATGCGCGCCCTGGTCTCTTATGCCCTCCTCAAACATCAGTTACTGCCCTTCTTCTCGCGCAATAAAGCTAATTTATAGATAAAAATCGGGTAAAAAATTCAACGCAATCAGAGTTACGTATCTCCGGGAATTTAAGAAACAATGAAGGGCCAAATCTGAAGAACATGAAATAGAAGAGGACAGAGAGACATATTCAATCTCGGAGGGGCACTTGCCCCTTCACAGCCATGGAGGCCATGGAATGGAGGGGGAACCCTCCTCCCATCTATGGGGAGGCCAAGGAAGAAGAATAAGGAAGGGGGCCTCTCTCCCCCTCTCTCCTGGTGGCATCGGAGTGCCACCGGGGTAAGGATCGTAACGGCGATCTACAACAACAACCTTGCTACCGTCAACACCAACTTTCTCCACCTCTATGCAGCGGTGTAACACCTCTTCTCCCCGCTGTAATCTCTACTTCAACATGGTGCTCAACTCCATATATTATTTCCCAATGATCTATGGTTATGCTATGATGTTTGAGTAGATCTGTTTTGTCCTATGGGTTAATCGTGAACTTGGTTGGTATGATTGTATATTTTATTTATGGTGCTGTCCTACAGTGCTCTCCGTTCTCACGCAAACATGAGCCCCCCCACTGTAGGGTGTTGCAATATGTTCATGGTTCGCTTATGGTGGGTTGCGAGAGTGAGAGAAACTTAAACCCGAGTAAGTGGGGTATGAAGTATGGGAGTAAAGATGACTTGATACTTAATGCTACGGTTGGGTTTCATGACCTTAATGATCTTTAGTAGTTGCAGATGCTTGCTAGGGGTCCAATCATGAGTGCATATGATCCAAGTAGAGAAAGTATGTTAGCTCATGCCTCTCCCTCATAATAAAATTGAAGGAATGATTACCGGTACTTATTATCGATTGCCTAGAGACAAATCATTCTCTTGTGTTACAAAAAACTTGCTACCACACTACTTTTATTGTCTTGCAAAGTACTTTATTTTAAGTTCCCGCTGAGTACTCCTAGTTTCATACTTGTTTTAGGTAAAGCAAATGTTAAGTGTGCGTAGAGTTGTATCGGTGGTCGATAGAACTTGAGGGAATATTTGTTCTACCTTTAGCTCCTCGTTGGGTTCGACACTCTTACTTATCAAAAAAGGCTACAAACGATCCCCTAAATTTGTGGTTTATCGAGACCTTTTTCTGGCTCCATTGCCGGGGAGTTATAGCGTGGGGTGAATATTCTCGTGTGTTCTTGTTTGCTTTATCACTAAGTAGATTTTATTTATGTTCTTTTATTTTCTATATTTAGCTATGGGTAGGAAAAGCAAAATACCAAAAAATTAGTTGTACCTACTAAACCAATGGTTGAAGAACCACCCAAAATCTATCACACTACTGAAGGTTTTTACTTGGATCATCTTTGATCCCTATGTGCTCGTGCTGAAACCCCAACTAGCTTAGTTGAGGGCAAATCATTAGAAGAGCATGCTTATTATGTGCGACACTGCTTATCTCAAACAGGGAAACTTTTGTGGCATCATATTAATAGTTTGTATTGCTATGCTTTGAATTTATGTGAAATACATGATTTTACTTGTTGTTCTGAAGACCCTAAGACACACCTTTTCTTCCAATGTGAGTTTAAGGATAATGGAATCTTATCTTCTTATGCCAAGGGTGTTTATAATTATTATGATGTTGAACAAATTGAAGAATTTGTTACTTTTAAGGGTTCTTATGAAATTGCTTCTTTGATTGAAAAGTATGATGCTACTCTTTACAAATTTGAAATTTTTTACATACTTAAATATTTCTGATAAATATGCTTCTAGTGCTTATATTAAACCATATTTTGAACACTTCTCTGCTGTCCAAGAAGAGACTGATATTTGCAGGAGTCTATGGAAGAAGAAATTGATAAAACTGTTAGCTCATCGGATGAAAAAGATGAGGAGGAGAGTGAAGAACAAAAGGAGGAAGAACGAATTAGCTACCTGTGCCCACCTTTTGATGAGAGTAACCCCTCAACTCATACATTGTTTAATTTCCCTTCGTGTTTACCAAAGGATTAATGCTATGATGATTGCTATGATCCCATTGATTCATTTGAAATATCCTTTTTTGATGATGCTTGCTATGCTTGTGGCCAAGTTGCCAATATGAATTATGCTTATGGAGATGAACTTTCTATAGTTCCTTATGTCAAACATGAAATTGTTGCTATTGCACCCACACATGATAGCCCAATTATCTTTTTGAATTCTCCCAACTACACTATATCGGAGAAGTTTGCACTTATTAAGGATTACATTGATGGGTTGCCTTTTACTATTGCACATGATGATTTTTATGAATATAATATGCATGTTCTTGTTGCTCATACTTTCAGTTATTATGAGAGAGGAACTACATCTCCGCCTCTCTATGTTTCCAACATGATAGAATTGCAAGAAACTTCTTATGCTATGTATTGGCCTTTACTTGATGTGCAAAAATTGTTCTTTTATGACATGCCGATGCGTAGGAAGAGAGTTAGACTTCGTCATTGCTCAATATATGTTGCTTTGTGCTCACTACTAAATGCCAAATCATTGCTAATTAAAATTAGCTTTGATATACCTTGGGATCCCGGTGGATTCATTACTTGAGCACTATATGCCTAGCTTAATGCCTTTAAAGAAAGCGCTGCCAGGGAGACAACCCGGAAGTTTTAAAAAAGAGAGTCATTTATTTCGGTTGAGTGCTTTAATAAAGTTTAAAAACAAAAATATATAGAGGGTAACCTATAACTTTTTCAAAAAGAAAAGTGAAAGTGGGAGGGACAAGCATTGTGAAAGTGTGAGCTAGCCTTGAACTTTGTTCATGCCCATCACTGGTACAACGACGTCCTAAACAAACGGTTTAAAAACCCTTTCCGCGATGGCATTTGGAACCATCGCCAAGTGAGTGTGGGCGATTGGGGGGATGGGCCCTTGTGGGACCCAGGCTGGGGCCTTATGTGATCGGGCGAGTCATGGAAACCCAATCATTTCCGTAGGTCTGTACATCCCACATGGTGAATCCCAGAATGCATTTCCGTAGGTTTGTACATCCCACACGGTGAATCCCAGAAATCATTTCCGTAGGTATGTACATCCCACACGGCGAATCCCAGAAATCATTTCCGTAGGTATGTACATCCCACAAAGTGAATCCCAGAAATCATTTCCGTTGGTATGTGCATCCCACACGGTGAATCCCAGAAAATCATTTCCGTAGGTATGTACATCCCACACAGTTCTTTGTGTGGAAACGTTTGTGCAAGGTGGCCTAACCCAAACAGTTCGCTGCTAGAAGCCGTGTGTGATTGTCAGTGATGTCTACTACGCAACCTTCTTCTTGTAGACATTGTTGGGCCTCCAAGTGCAGAGGTTTGTAGGACAGTAGCAAATTTCCCTCAAGTGGATGACCTAAGGTTTATCAATCCGTGGGAGACGTAGGATGAAGATGGTCTCTCTCAAGCAACACTGCAACCAAATAACGAAGAGTCTCTTGTGTCCCCAACACACCCATACAATGGTAAATTGTATAGGTGCACTAGTTCGGCGAAGAGATGGTGATACAAGTGCAATATGGATGGTAGCACTACAAAAAATACACTTCCGTGATGATACGTGTTTGTCATAGTTGGTCACGTTTTATGTCATGCATGTACATCCATGACAAATTTATGACAGAATGAAGATAGTCATACCTGTGCTGTCGTAGAAGTGTTCCATGACATTACCAAAAGGATCATCACGGAAGTGTCCACTTCCATGACGATAAATCGTGAGTCACAGAAGTGCTTTCGTTAAGGGTGACCGACATGTGGCATCCATCGTAACGGAACGTTGTTAAGCTATCGGGTCCGATTTTGGATTCGATAACCTGTTAACAGCCCGGACCAATGGGGATTTTCCACGTGTAAAATTCTGATTAGCTGACGGAAACACGTGTTAGCTCCGCGTTGGCATAGGTGTCACTCATCCAATGGGCGAGATGCACCTATGATATGTTGACACATGGACCGGCCCAAAAGTGGCCCATAAAGTTTAAATGGGTTGGCCCAACTAAAGGCCCACAAGATTTTGCGGTCCATAATGGGCCAGCCCATCAAAAGGCCCACGAGATTTTGTGGTCCATAATGGGCTAGCCCAGCAAAAGGCCCACGAGATTTTGCGTATCATAATGGGCCGGCCTAGCTAAAGGCCCATGAGATTTTGCGGGCCATAATGGGCCGGCCCAGCTAAAGGCCCGCGAGATTTTGCGAACCATAATGGGCCGGCCCAGCTAAAGGCCCAACATTCTCAGTTAAGGCCCGTACGGCTAGTGTCAAATCGGCCCGTCAACGGCTTGTCCTAAACTTGTCATCACCGCAGCCCATGGTTACTTATGGCCCGTTAACAGTCCGCTAAGTATATGGGCCGAATTACGGCCCGGTGTATTTTTGGCCTATTAAAGGTCCTGCTTCATTTGGGCCCATTTACAGGCCATTGAAACTTTCGGCCCATAAACGACCGTGAAGGATTTGGGTCATATTCAGTCATGTCTGACATTCGGCCTGTTAGAGGCCCACTACAGATTTGGGCCACTTTTGGCCTGTTGTGATTTTCGGCCTGTTAACGACGGACGAAATCCATGGGCCATATGTGGCCCAACGTAACATCGAGCCCATTAACGGCCCTTATAAAAATGATGATAATCTAGCCCGACCGAACTTCCGGCCTGTTAAAGGCCCGTGTATTAGGTCGGCGCATTTACGGCCCGTACGAATTTTGGCCTGTGAAAGATCCGCATCGTAAATGGGCCCAATCTCACTTTTGATCTTTTAAAGGCCCATGTTTTTTATGGGATCGAGATACTTACACCTGTAAACGGCCTATTGTGACCGAGGGCCCAAATTATGTTTAGGCCTGTTAAAGGCCACTATGGGCACAGGCCTACCAGAAAAATATGAAATCTTATGCTGATTTAGGCCCAGATATTTTTAGTGGGCTACATGCAAATTTCAGCCCATAATCGTTTTTAACCCAATTGGAATGGGCCCGACGAATGTTGGCATGTTGGGATCCTACGAAGATTTCGACCGAATACATTACTAAGATAAACCTACACTATACAAAAATAGCGTCATAATTATTGCAGCCTTTGGCAGCATCATAAATGTTGTATCACAACAGAAGGCCTGCTGGCATAAAGTTTACAGTCCTTGCAGATAAAAGCACCATCAGATGTATAAAAGCACATATCATTTGACCTTTTTCCGCCATTGCTCTTGAAAAACGAAGCAAATGTTTCAGGCTAATGTTCCGCCATTACAGTCCTTGAAGGAGTGCTAATGTTTCAGGCTGTAGAATCTGATGGAGCAGCATGATCTTCACCTTTTTCCGCCATTGCTCTTGAACAACGAAGCAAATGTCCGATAGTCTGGTTTCAAAATCATTCATATCTTGACGACATTTGTCAACCTCTATTCTTGTTTCCAAAACGACGTCCATTAGGTATTGGACTTGTGTCTGGAGCACAGATATATCACTCTGTCTAGCGGGAAGATTTTGTTCAGTAGGCCATTTGAACGAGGTTACCTTGACAACCAACCCAGAATTACACAGGAAGGTGCTTTTTGCACTGTTAGTGGAGAGATACTGACGCACTGCAGCAAGAGGTGACATTGTGCCTGTGGTAGCCTCGTCACCTTCAGGTGGTTGTGGTTGTTCAATCATTTTTTCCATAACTTCCTGAAAGTTTGAACTTGTAGATTAGTGTACCAGATAAGTTACTAATTAGACGAAAACAAACAAAGTAGGTTACACGTTTATACATAAACTTATTTTGGTGAACTACTGTAAAACATTACTACTTTCGAAACTTATGTCCGTGTAGCATGCCTACTGTATTGTATATTTCCTCATATTCGTTGACATCTAAGGATAAAGAGACATGGTTTAAAGTAGGATGAACATAATATGACATCATTCATATCATGGGCAAACATATATAAAACAATCATGCTATTTTATCATTGTGTGCGCACATGAACATAACAACTAGAATATAGATCAAGACCAAAAGAATATCCTTCATCTCTTTTAAACCATGTAAGGTGAAATGATATGTTAAGACAACTGTGTATAAAAGTGAACAGAGTAACTAACATTGGCTGGAAAACAAGTAGTTAAATGAACACATCACAGTACCAATCAGTTCAAAGGCAGGAGGAGTAAGGACTTACAACAACGGCTTGATCTGGTGTGCTCATGCCCTTCATCTTGCTGGTGTGGCAATACTTGAAGATTTGCACTGCATTCGGTTCAGGTTCTTTTTGGTCCACACATGCTTTCCTCTGTATTTGGAACAAGTCAACATAGATATGATAATATGGCACAGAAAAAAGAAGGAAGTAGTAGCTATTTACAAGAGCCTCGCAGTGTGCAATATAGCTACGAGATCCTGTTGTCTGTTGGAATTTCACTTTAGAACGGTTGGTCTTGTTCTTCAAACAGTTAGCCTAGAAGAAGATACACTTGTAAGGCACATACATAAATACAAGTTCAATATGTGGCCTGATCAAATACATATAGCCTACCTGATACTGTGGATTAGACCAGTGTTTAATGAGGGTTGTCCAGTGTTCATCTATAATATATTCCACTGGAGATGTTTGGGCGATTTCATTGTTAGCCTTGCCTTCAAAGTGAGATTTTCTAAGGTGGTACCGATACTGTCGCAGAGCAGACTGAAAAACATGAGTGCATGCTTGTTTAGTTGCATCATCTTTCGGATCCAACTTGAACCTCATATATTGAAAAAAGAATGTGAGTCTTATTAGGAGGAAGCTAGAAAGTATGGGATAGAGCAAGACAATATTACTAATTGCGATGAATAACATTACTTACGGATAATTGGTCAAGGAAGGTGTTAAACTAGGTATTGTCTTTCTCATTCCAGTAATGGATCCACCTTGGGAGGATACATGCATGACACCTAACGACAACGGTTGCCTCTGATACTAACTTGGCTGAATATGTAGCATCACTTGGCCTTTTTAAACCTACCTCCAAATGGATCTCCATTCTTCCTCCTTTAGATTTCGTTAATCTGTCAAGCATTATCCCTGATGTCTGTTTCCGCTTGCGTCGTGGTGCTAGTTCAACAACGAATATGGAAAGTGTTAGTGTACATCAAACTCTGAGAGTATATATAAAGGAGCATGCAACTTCAACTTGACTTGGTCAGGTACCGTCCTGGTGTTGATGCTCATGAGGTTCATCTGATCTTGCCAAGTCCTATTGTGTCAGTAGTGCTTCGGAAGTAGTGTTTTGTGTGAAGGCAGCTTGGGAACTGGCCAGTTCCGGAGCAAACGAACGAGTAACTCGTTGAGATGCTGGTACAGTTGAAGCGGATGCTTCAGCTGGTGGAGCAGGTGATACTGTGTTTGTAGATTTAGCCGGTGGACTTGGACCTTCTACTGTACTATAAGTACCAGCAGAATCTGGACGGCAGATCCTTTTCCATTTTACCCAACGAGTAACACCACTCCCTACTTGTCAGGGATATTACTACTAGGTATAAACCGCCCAGGAGGGGCCGGTTTATGCCTATGAAGATTACTTCTTATGAAGTCCAACAGAGCAGGAATCAAGACGCTTTAGTCCAGGAAACTTAAAGCCCAAGAGGTGTTACGGCCCATGATTTGTAAACCGCCATACGGCATGTAACTTGTAATGTAGGGTAGGAAAGATAGAGACCGATCCGGACACATTTATGAGGCGGCATCAGGAATCTGTAAACCGGACCGGGCGTCACCTGGTGTATATAAAGGGATAGCCCGGCGATGATTCAGGGCCAGACAACAACAACTAGAGACACAAGCAAAGCGTATTCGCTCCCTGGTCATCGAAACCCTAGCAATATTACACCAAACTATACGTAGGCTTTTACCTTCATCGAAGGGGCCGAACTAGTATAAAATCCCTGTGTCCTTGTCCGCTTTGACCCCTTTAAGCTAACCCGTAGCGATGGCCTCATGACTAAGTCCTTTTGCTAGGACAACTGCCGTGACAAAACCACGACAGTTGGCGCCCACCGTGGGGCTATTGCACGATGGTTTTGAGTTCTTGAAGGGCAGCTTTGAAGGACTCAAGGGCTACGCTGTGGGCCGGATAACTAAGAGTCGTCGCGGCAAGATCTACATCAATGATGCAGGCTGGGGCCCCGAGGCCGATTCAATCGAATACGGGTACCGGGTCCCCTTTGGCGGCATCCACATTTTCATCGGCAGGATCGGCGAACCGTGTCCTGAGCCGGACATCTTCCCAAAATCGTCGAGCCGGCTCAGCGTGCGAGACCTGCCCGGATTCGGCCCGCCGTGAAGCACGTCTTCATCGGAGTGGTTCACGGAGTGTAAGCGGAAGATGGATCGGATTCTGGAAGCGAGACCGTTGTCTATTCCGGCGATGAGTCATCTTCGGGAGAGACATAATCTTTATACCTATTGCAGGATGGCCGATCAGGGGGCTATTCCGATGGTGATAGTATTCCGGACCCCCTTGATCCGCCAAACCGGGTTGCCGTCTTCATGGCCAGATCACAACCTATGCAGCAGTCGTCGACTACAGCGGTGTTAACATCGGACACGGCGGGAGCTAGGGCTCGAGGCCCTGGTCCGTCATCGGCCGAGACTTTGTCCACCTTGGTCGACACTTTGACAGCGCTGTTAACAGCAGGGGTAGCCCAGGCCGATAAGGAACAACATGACGCGCAAATCGCTCAAGTGAAAGGCCAGATAGATCAAGCAAAATTGGACCTAGCTGCTGAGAATACCAGTATGGTTGCAAAGCAGGCCGAGCTGGACGCTCAGGCTTATCGACTCATGTTGGATCAGACCGCTTCACAGGAGGTAATGAGGAGAAGGCAACGATCTCGCCTGCCGTCGGTTTACGAAGCAAGGAACCTTTTTAGCACGCCAGGAGCAGGAACCAGTAACCAGCTGGAGGTAAACCGGGGAGGAGCGCCGGGCACATGAGCGCCAGTCTAGCCATAGGCTGCGGAGCCAACCCGTCAGGTTGTCCCATCACAGCATGTACCTACCCCTCCCAATCATTACTCCAATCCACTTGATAACATAGTTGCCGCCGCTTCACGACTAGCCGCCCTTCCCATTGAAGGAACGTCGCCCATAGCGGCGGAGGCACGGCGGGCCAGGGAGTTTCTGGAGACGGCGCTAATCCAACAGCAAGCTTATTCTCACAGCCGCGAGAGGATTCACTCCACTCCTCGCCCAAGCCGGAGTTATACTAGGCCCCTGGATGAGCCGGCTGTATCAAGCAGCGCGCGGAGATGTAACCCGCCGCGGAGGGATAATCCGGCAGGGGGAGATGCGAACACTCAAGACGTGGTGGATCAGGGTAGGCAGCGCCGGGAGGCCGAGTTAGTAGCACAATTTGAAAACCGTCAGCCAACGCCAGTTCGTCCATCTACCATAGTTGAACCGAGAGTCATGTCCAGCTCTTTGGGAGTACCGTGCCTCACTCCCTCTTTACGCAATGTAAAACTACCCAAGGATTTTAAAGGACCGCGCAAGGTTCCCAACTATACTACGGATTTATCCCCTGAGACATGGGTTGAAAGCTATGAGATGGCAATGGAGATGCTGGACATAGATGATGCAGCGTGTTCTAAGTACTTCACTATGATGTTGGAGGGCACAGCTCGCACTTGGCTGAAAAGCTTGCCACCCAATTCCATCGGATCATGGGCCGAATTGCGCCGCCGGTTTATTAAAAACTTCGAAGATACATGCACAACCAATGTCTATCGTCGATTTAGCTACATGTGTTTAAGGAGAGCACGAGTCAACAAGCCATTGGGTGCTTCGAGTGTTAGAGATCCTACATGCTTCGAACATCATCAACCCGGGCACAACAGTTATAACCTTGGAAGGCAATTGCCGGTTTGAGCCTTTGAAACTGAAGTTGGGACGACTCAAACATAATTGTGATGACATGGGAACGCTTATGGGCGCCTTGGTGAAATATGCAGATTCAGATAGTGCCAAGTACCCAGATTCTGATAATGAGAAGTCAGGGAAGGCAAAGAAGAGCGGTAAGGCACCGCAGCCTAACCTGGCGAATCAAGGACATAGCGGTAAGCGTAAAGAGGATAGTAACTCGGAGTTCGTAGCTAACACCAATGCTCAGGAGAATGGCCAGCGCCGCAAGGGTAGACCGCCCCCAAGGAATGGGAGGCCGCCTATCAACCTAGAACGCCAGATGAATATACCTTGCCCAAGGCACGGTACGCCGGAAAAGCCAGCTACGCACCTCTGGAAGGACTGTTTTATTATGAAGGAAATCATGAGCCGGTCCCATTATGATCATGGACTATCCGGCGGTTCAGGCCCCGGTTGTCATGGGTCGGGTTATGAAGGCGGTGGATCCGGTTCAGGGTTCCAAAGTAACAATCACAGCAATCAGAATGGGCACAATCAGCATAACCAGCAGCACGGCCATGGCGGTTATAACAATCAGGGAAATCAACAGCAGCAGCAGTCCGGATATCAGAGTAATCCGAAGCAGTTGAGCTGTGGGCAATATCATGTCTTCACCACGAGCTTACGTAAACGTGATCAGAAAGTTTACAAGAGGGCAATACATTCTGTTGAACCGGCGGTGCCACGCTACCTACGTTGCTCAAAACAGCCCATTGTGTGGAGTCGGGAGGATCATCTGCACCGGGTTAACAATCCGGGTCAGCTGGCTCTAGTTGTGGCACCTCGGGTGGGGGCTATAAGTTTACCAAAGTGCTTATGGATGGAGGTAGCAGCATCAACATTTTATATTATGAGACTTTTCGGCGCATGGGGCTGACAGATAAAAATCTTCGGCAGTCCAACACATTTTTTCATGGAGTGGTGCCCGGTAAATCGGCATACCCAGTTGGTAAGATATACTTGGAGATCACTTTTGGAGATGAGCATGATTCTAGGTCTGAGACTTTGACCTTTGAAGTGGTAAAGATCAAGAGCCCATATCATGCTCTGTTCGGGCGGCCGGTTTATGCTAAATTCATGGCGAGGCCTTGTTATGTTTATCTACAGCTCAAGATGCCGGGTCACAAGGGAACCATTACGGTTCATGGGAGTCTCAAGATTGCTTTGGAGTGCGAAGAAGGTGATGCAACTTATGCTGAGGCAGTTTGCGCAACTCAGGAGCTGAAATTTTATAAAGATAATGTTGATCCGGCAGATATGTCTCCGCTGAAAAAGCCAACCAAGAGCATGATCCGGCCTTGAAGTTCAAATCAGCTGATGAGACCAAGCAGGTTGACTTTGTTCCCGGCGATTCACTCAAATAGTTCACCATCAGTGCTAACCTAGATCCAAACTAGGAAAGCGCGCTCATCGAGTTCATCCGTGAGAACCGGGACATTTTTGCATGAAAACCTTCTGACATGCCAGGTGTATCGAGGGAACTCGCTGAGCACACTCTCAACATTGATCCTAAGTTTAAACCAGTTAAACAGTTTCTCCGCTCCTTCAATGAAGAAAGGCGCAAAGCAATTGGTGAAGAAGTGGCTAAGCTCTTGGCGGTAGGCTTTATAATTGAAGTGTTTCATCCAAAGTGGCTAGCTAATCCGGTGCTGGTGCTTAAGAAGAATGGCACTTGGCGAATGTGTGTTGATTACACGGATCTGAACAAAGCTTGCCCAACTGATCCCTTTGCCCTCCCTCGTATTGATCAAATCATTGATGGTACGGTGGGTTGTGAACGCTTAAGATTTCTGGATGCTTGTTCCGGTTATCATCAGATCAAGATGGCAATTAAGGACCAGGAGAAAAAAGCCTTCATAACTCCGTTTGGGGCCTTCTGCTATGTGTCTATGCCTTTTGGGCTCAAGAGTGCCCAGGCGACCTATCAATGATGTGTGTAGAATTGTCTTCCTGGGTAGATTGGGCAAAACGTTCACGCTTATGTGGACGATATTGTGGTAAAATCCTGGAAAGAAGAGACGTTGATAACAGACTTGAAAGAAACCTTTGATAATCTCCGGGTCTATAAGATGATGCTTAATCTGGCCAAGTGTGTTTTTGGTGTTCCGGCAGGCAAACTCTTGGGATTCCTAGTATCAAACAGGGGTATTGAAGCTAATCTAGAGAACATCAAGGCAATTACATCCTTGGCTAAATCGGCATGCATCAACGACGTCCAACGCTTGGCAGGCCGCATTGTGGCGCTCAGCCGATTTATCAGCCGTTTGGGGGAGAAAGCCACCCCGCTTTATCAGATGATGAAAAAGACAGACCGTTTTGTCTGGAGTGATGCTGCTGATGCTGCATTTGAAGATTTGAAGAAGCAATTGGCAGAGCTGCCGGTCCTCGCTGCCCAAGTTGATAATGAGCCGATGTTGCTATACGTGGCTGCTAATGCCCGAGCAGTGAGCGTTGCCATCATGGTAGAGCGCAAGGAGGCAGGAAAGGAATATCCGGTTCAACGACCGGTTTACTACATCAGCGAGGTGCTCATTGAGTCAAAGCAGAGATACCCGCATTGGCAGAAATTTGTATATGGAGTTTTCATGGCAAACCGGAAGTTGAAGCAGTACTTTCAAGGTCATCCAATCACTGTGGTCAGTTCAGCCCCTTTGGGCGATATAATCCAGAACAGAGGGGCGACTGGTCGAGTTGCAAAGTGGGCCATTGAGCTTAGTCCTGATGGATTGAAATATGTGCCCCGTACTACAATCAAATCCCAAGCACTGGTGGACTTCATCAACGATTGGACGGAGCTGCAAGCACCAGAGGAGAAGCCGGATCACACGTATTGGACTATTCACTTTGATGGATCCAGGCAATTAGAAGGCTCTGGGGCTGGAGTCATATTAACTTCCCCATGAGGTGATAAGTTCTGTTATGTCCTCCGTCTAATGTTCCCTTGTACTGACAATGAAGCTGAGTATGAAGCTCTCCTCCATGGTCTGTGAATGGCTAAGGAGATGAATTTAAGCCGGGTTAAATGTTTCAACGACTCAGACCTGGTGGCTCAACAAGTGTCTGGTAAGTGGGATTCTAAAGATCCACTTATGGTAGCATATAGACGAGAGGTGGATGATGATGCTGGACATTTCAAAGGTTATTAGGTGGATCATGTAGACCAGCGAAAGAATGAAGCGGCCGATGCATTAAGCCGGCTGGGTTCTATACGTAAACTGGTTCCACCCAATGTTTTTCTGGACGTATTGCACAATCCATCGGTGAAATTGCCTTCAGAAGAGGATTTGGCTGTTCCTGATCCGAAGGCTCAACTGGTGGCGGCGCTTCATGTTATTCTGGATTGGACACTCCCTTACCTGGCATACATGAGCCAAGGTGAGTTACTAGAAGACGAAGTCTTGGCTAGAAAGATAGTCCAGCGATCCAGATCAATGACTATTGTCAATGGGGAGCTACATCATTGCAGCGTCTCTGGGGCGTTTCAACGTTGTGTATCGCCAGACGAAGGCCGTGATATTCTTAGAGAGATCCACGAAGGAGATTGTGGTCATCACACTGGTTCAAAATCCTTGGTGGCTAAAGCTTTTCGTCATGGGTTCTACTGGTAGATAGCTCATGCCGATGCAGAGGACTTGGTCAGAAAATGTGATGCTTGCCAGAAATTCTCACCATGCGCTCATATACCGGCTCAGGAGTTGAGGATGATTCCAATTACTTTGCCGTTTGCGACTTGGGGGCTTGACATGGTCGGACCCTTCAAGAGATCCCCAGATAAGAAGACCCACCTTTTGGTGGCAGTGGATAAGTTTACCAAATGGGTTGAGGCGGAACCAGTCAGTAAGTGTGATGCAACAACGGCGGTTCAGTTCATTAAGAAGGTGATTTTCCGGTTTGGCTTTCCACACAACATTATAACTGATAATGGTACCAATCTATCCAAGGGGGCTATGGAGGAGTTCTGTCAACGAGAGCACATCCGCCTTGATGTATCATCAGTAGCTCACCCTCAATCTAATGGTCAAGCTGAAAGAGCCAATCAAGAGATCTTGAGAGGCATTAAACCCTGGCTTATGGTCCCTTTGCAGAGGACGCCGGGTTGTTGGGTGGAGGAATTACCCTCTGTGTTATGGAGTATCAACACCACACCTAACAGATCTATAGGGTACACGCCTTTCTTCATGGTATATGGAGCTGAACGGTCCTCCCTAGTGATGTACATCATGACTCGCCGCGGGTGGCGGCTTACGTCGAAGCTGATAACGGGAAGGCACGGCAAGATGTGTTGGACCGGCTGGACGAGGAACGTGACACGGTAGCAGCTTGATCAGTGATTTATCAGCAAGATCTGCGCCGGTATCACAGTCGCCGGGTTAAGACCAGAACATTTGAAGAAGGAGATCTAGTGCTCCGGCTCATCCAAGACCAAACAGACATGCACAAGCTGTCCCCACCTTGGGAGGGACCCTTTGTGGTCAGCAAGAACCTCCACAACAGATCGTACTACCTCGTCGACGTTCGAGAACATAAGGACTCACGTACTGCGGATGAGGAGACCAGAGGGCCGTGGAACATCGCTCTTCTTCGACCTTACTACACCTGAGCCATAGGCTCCGCCTTATGTACATAACTTTTCAATGTATATATTATGATCAATATAATAAATCGGCAGCCTTGATAAAGCGGGGTATCTGCTGCTTTTTTTTGCATAAAGAGTCTGTCACATGGGGGCTTCTGTGTGCAAAGGAGTTCCTATGGCTTCTTAAACTAGAGGTTACATCATGACCATCATAAGAGCATAGCTCTGGTAACTTCGGTAATCCGGCTATCAAAGCCCACATGATGATGAGGGGAAAAAGAGAGTTTGATGCATATCACAACTCAAACATAGGCCCCGACGAGCATAGCTCAAATGCTACCTGAGGGATCCTGATGCATAGCATCAACGAGTTGACAACCCTCGTAGTAGGCTATCAAGCCATGGCTTGCAAGCCTGGTGTATGCACCTAAAACCCCGGATTAGCCTTCCTGCATTAAGTAAGTCATTCCACCCAGGTAAACCTGGTACGACCCGTCGAACGTATACACAAGTTAATCTTTACAGACCCTGAACTTGGTAACGTTAAATTGACGATCATCGAACGCATACACAAGTCAATCTTTACAAACCCTGAACTTGGTAATGTTCAATTGATGATTTGGTTAAGGATTGAGGACCATCTTAACAGGCTTTGTGAAATGGTTCATGTCAGTAGCCTGGCAGCTCATAAAAAGCCTCGAATTTGGAGCCTGGCAGCTCGTAAAAAGCATCGACTACACGGTCTTATTTGCCAAAAAACATCTTTTTGATTTTTCTAAAGTTTTTATCTTCACGGTCATTGGTGTTCATCCAAGTCCATTGATTCAGGTAGTGGATGACTATAAGTTGCCACTACACCCGCGTTTACAGAACCTACTTTGGTTTGATTATCAATCGCCAAGTACTATCTACAGTTAAACCGGAGCGTATCATAGCCCGGTACGGTTTCATCATGAACCGGCAAATGATCAAGGGAGTCATCAACACTTGCAACTTGGATCATTATCTTTACTACCGATTATTGATTAAGGCTAGTCATGAAAAAACTTAATCACATGTATGATTCATGCTATATATTTTATACACAGTTCAGGTTATACACCTAGACCATGTGTTTGGGCATCATGACCCGTCCGGTGATAAACCGCCAGGACACTTCAAACATTGTTTTATGCAGAAACAGGTGGAATAAACCGTCAAAGGCGTTATAAGCAAGAAATAATTATGAAGTTGCCAACTGAAGCAATCTCATACAAAGGACAGTGCGTGACAACATAAAGTATTTCAGCTACCCTATTACAAGGCGCTGGAGAGCCCAAAAGAATATCAGTTTTTTCCTAAAGTGCTGGGACATAAAATTTAAACCGGCACCGGATTATGATTCTGCATCAGCTCGGCTTGAAATTTGCGGATCATCCTGCTCCAACTCCCCGTCGTTCTCTCCTAGCTGCTGGAAGTCAGTAGTTGCCCAATCGATCTTGGTCAGCGCTCTGAAAACAACTTCATCATTTACGAGTTCAGACGGATCAATGTCAGTAGCGTAAGTGTGCTTACGGACGGGCGGGATAAGATTTTCAATCTCGTAAGCCGGAGGGTGGACCCGTACGTTCTCAGCATCATAACCCGGATGATATCGAGACAGATCAGCCTCATCAGCTAGTTTGCTGGCCAGATGCCGCATTTCTTTTTTTAACGCACGTAAGTCGTCGTTTGAGAATGATGATCCATCTTTCTTCATGCTCGGATAACCGCCCATCACCTCTGCCGGATCAAAGTCAGGTACCCAAGCTTTCGCTCGAGTTAAGGCCATCAAAGCACCTGCCATTGCAGACGACTTCTTCAGCTCTACAAGGCGGGCAGGTAGAATGGATAATTTTTCCAAAGTACCCCTGATCGTTGTGGGAGCCGGTTTATTGTGCGAGGCAGTGCAGACAATCCTCTGAGCACCGGAATACAACTGCTCTACCAGAGTGTATGCGGCCTTCAACTTTCTCCGCATATCATTGCTAAGATGAGCAATGCATTTTCCTGCATCAAAAAGTATGAGTTAAACCGGAAAGGTTCGGGACTACAATATTCAGGGCTATGCTAACAACACTTACCAAAAATAGCAGTTTTCATGGCGTTTATCTGCTGCTTTAATCCGGGCAATTCTTCTATCACCGGATTAAGAGCAGCCTCTGCATCAGTTGCCCTCTTTTCCAAGATAGCTTTCTCAGCATCCCAATCCGACCGTTCCTTTTCAAAGTCCTTCTTCAGCTTTTCTATACTTGATAAAGTAAGTGTCAGCTCGTCTTTGACTTTGATAGCAGCGGTTTCTTGAAATTTCAAAGTACCTCGGAGCTCAGCTACTTCAGATTTTTTCCGGTTTAAATCAGTCTGCCAAGTGAAAAGCACATTATGGATTCATGAGACGTTTTTTCAGCAAAGTCCCAAGCACATAACAAGTTATGCACTTGGCACTTGGGGGCTAATGTGTATTTGCAGTTAAACAGGCATGTCCCAAGCGCATAAGAAGTTATACGATTGACACTTGGGGGCTAATGTGAGATTGATTAGAGCAGAATACAAGTTGAAGTCCCAGTTCATCCTAAAAGAGTAAACCGGCCCTTGGGGACTACACCTGTGAAAACCAAACTATCTATTGGATATACTAAAGTCCCGGTTGATCTTAAAAAGCTAAACCGACACTTGGGGGCTACGATGGAGTAAAGACAAAGGTACAAAGATGTACTTAGGAGTAGAGTACAAGTCAAAAGCAGAAAAGTTACCTCATAGCGCTCCTTCATCATATTTAGCAAGCCGGCTTCATGATCACGGCTGGTGTACAGCCAGTTTAGATAGCCGGAATGGAGTTCTTGGACGCTAAGCTGAGCATAACTCGACAAATCAGTACTCCATTTTCCTTTGTCCTTGCTGTGAACTTCATCCTTGGCAGTATGCTTGGACAAAGCGACAGGCTCACTAGGAGTAGTATAGCCAATCCCAGTGATTTCAACATCTTCAGTTGAAGTGGCCGTTTGCTTAGCCAGACTAGCAGGAGCAGTGCTGGCTTCGGCAGGTGGCCGGTTCAAGGTCACGATCCATTGGATCACTCCCCTGATCAACAAAGACTTCGTGATCCATAGGAGGAGGATCATCATGCTGAATATCAGCATTGTCTTCAGAAGGTTTAGCAAATTCAGGGTCTTTTACCAGTTCAGGAATTGTGTTATCCCCTGTCGGTTTATTTTGCTTATCCTTTTTGCTAGGCCTGGGTTTACTGCGAAAGTTAAAAGATGGCGAAAATCAGAAGAGCCAAGACAGAAGTTAAACCGGCCAAGTGAAAAACAACTTACCCAGGAACAATCTTGAGGGGAGGAATCTGCGTTGCTATTGATTCGCCAGAAGATGAATGGGGAGTTTCCTGATAATTCGAGTCAGACGGATTAAGAGGTTGTCGAATAAGACCTACTTTGGGATAAAGAGCCTCTGGAGTATGTAAAACCTCAGAACGACGCCTCCGAGCTGGAGTGTGTGTCAATCCGGTGGACTCAATGGCGTGGCCACTGTGCCGCGTGGTGCGGCGAGCTTCATGTTGTTGTTTCTTCAAAATAAAGTTCGGATCCAAGTAAGCGAAAGGATGAGAAAACTGTACTTTCCGGCCTGCTCGATGAGTTTTTGGTGTTGGCAGAGGTTCTGAACCGGAAGAAAGAGTAATTACCTCAACATCATCCGCTTTGCTGCCTTTAGCGCGTCCCTGGGTATAGTTATTGTTAATAAACACAGTTAAAGAAAGTCAAAGAAATCAAGAGAATCGGGTAGTACCTCGGAGGCTGGTTCATCATTCTCTGGATTGGATCCAGACGAGCCAGTGGTTTTCTTCTTGACGGTCTTCTTAATAGCTTTGGTTTTTTGGCGAGGCACCTTCGCCGGTTTATCCTAGGCCTTCCTCTTCCAGAATGGGTCATTGCCCTGTTGAAGAGAATGAAGATATTCAAGACAAATACTGAAGATGGATTAAAACAAAGCAAAGCAATATGAGATTATTTTTACCGATGGTCGTTTGTTGAGCGCACAGAAGGGAGCCAAGCCGGTTTGCTACAAGTCTCTATAGGTTCATACATCAGTCTCTTGACAGACTCGTTGATCTCATTCTCTGATAGCACCGCCTCTGTATGGCGCAAAAGGATCTTTGGGGTTCCCAGTATACTCGCACATTAAACCAGAATGCCGACTTAGCGGGAGAATACTCCAAGAAATCCAGTTTCGGACGAAGTCAACCGCTGTCAAACCATTGGCCGTAAAGGCCCTGAGCTTTGAGAGCTAAGGTGCGTAACGAACTCGTTCCTGGGCACTTAGCCACTGTGGAAAGGGATGGTTCTCCAAAAGACGGTGGGAGCGATAACCCGGCAATGGATTCTCCCCTTCCGGGGAAGTATCTAAGCAGTAGAACCAAGTATGATTCCATTCTTTCGGATGGTTGTGGAGAGTGGCGTGAGGAAAACTACCATCTTTTATTTTCTGAATAGACATCCCTCCGAGCTCAGTGTTTGGACCGTCATGAAATTCTATGCGACGGTTTAGATGAAAAAAATCCCGGAACAACTCAACTGACGGCTCCTCTTGCAAATAAGCTTCACAAAAAACTTGGAAGTTGCAAATGTTTGACATCGAGTTGGGGCAAATATCTTGCGGTTGAAGTTGAAAATTGGCTAACACATCACGAAAGAACTTCGACCCGGGAGGATTGAATCCCCGGGCTAAGTGATCATGAAAAACAACAACTTCTCCCTCCTTGGGCTCTGGAGGACACTCTGATTCGGGGGCCCTCCAGTGAAGGACATTTTTGGACCTAAAGCGCCAATTTCGGCTAGTTTCTCCAAATCCTCCTCAGTAACCCGGGATTGGACCCAGTTGCAGGTTGTAAACTGCTTGGCTTGAGTGGCCATTTTTGAAGGGAAAGTCTGAAAATATTATGAAGAGCCGGTTTATGATCTAATCAAGCTTAAACCGGGAACATCTAGAAGGTACTTGTCTAACGGCGGTTTAGGCAGGGGCCTAATGGTATCTACCAGTTTATAATGTCCGAAACAGCTTAAGCGCCGACAAGAGTATACAAGATACATATATGAAGTTACGAAGAAACAATTTTCGCAAGGGCAGCAATGAAAATATGGATCTACAGCATGCTGGAAATTTAGAAAATATTCAATTTATATTCAACAGACGCGACGAAGGCTCTAGCAGATGCAATCTAAACTCGTACTATTGGGAGGAATAAGAGCATACTAATGAAGCGGAATTACTGCTATGACGGTGAGACAACAAGATTAGATCTACATTGATTAATGGGGCCGTGAGGAAGAATTATGAAGAACAGCGCCTACCCGCAAGCTCGTATAAAGAAGAAACCCTAAAACGAGATCTGTGTGCGGGATAAGGAAATGACTTACCGGAGTCAACGAGTGCGGGGATGCGCCGGCAAGTTTCTGAACCAATCAGGTTGATGCAACGGCCAATACTCGACGAAGATGTGGAGCTTGACAGCGTCCGAAGCTTGAGCACGAACGGGCGCGAGGAAGAAGAAGAGGCAAGGGAGCAAGGGGGGAAAAGGAGATACCCCTCTGCCCTATTTATAAGCCGTAAAATGAAACAGCAAGCGCGGGAATCAAGGAGCCAAAAAAGCGGATATGGCAAGATACGGTTGCCTCGATCTTCGGAGCCTTTAATGAATAAAAGATAAAAAACAGGTACAAGCCTTAAAGTGGGCAGATGACATCACGACGGTTTAATGCGATCTGGGAAGATGACGTCACGCCGGTTTATGAAGCACTTGAAGCTGCGGAAAGTGAAATCCTTACAAGACGCTGAAGATTGACATGAACAGGTTGAAATCAATCTGGGGCCTAATGTCAGGGATATTACTACTAGGTATAATTAAACCGCACAGGAGGGGCCGGTTTATGCCTATCAAGATTACTTCTTATGAAGCCTAACAGAGTAGGAATCAAGACGATTTAGTCTAGGAAACTTAAAGCCCAAGAGGTGTTAGGGCCCATGATTTGTAAACCGCCATACGGCATGTAACTTGTAATGTAAGGTAGGAAAGATAGAGACTGAGCCGGACACGTTTATGAGCCGGCATCGGTACTCTGTAAACCGGATCGGGCGTCACCTCATGTATATAAAGGGACAGCCCGACGACGATACAGGGGCAGACAACAACAACTCGAGACACGGGCAAAGCGTATTCGCTCCCTGGTCATTGAAACCCTAGCAATATTACACCAAACAAGACGTAGGCTTTTACCTTCATCGAAGGGGCCGAACTAGTATAAAATCCATGTGTTCTTGTCCGCTTTAACCCCTTTAAGCTAACCCGTAGCGATGGCCTCACGACTAAGTCCTTTTGCTAGGACAACTGCCGTGACAAAACCACGACACTACTATATTGTTTTCCTTGCTCTTTTTTGACTTTGCCATCTCATGCCGTACCCACAACACAACAGAATAAAATCGCTCTTCAGAACTCATTGATGCATGCTACAGACAAGCAATACTTTGATGTAAGACAACCGTATGAGGATGGAATATGTAAGAAAAACAGGACGGCATGACATATTCACAGCTACGATGTGTAAACTAACCAGAAGGATCTATTATATAATTAAGACAAGAGACAAAGAAGCCATTACGTTCGTCCACACAGATTTAATTATCAAGACCGTTAAATTTTCAATATAAACGGCTCGGATTTAAAGATATTACGTTACATACAAATACTATGTGCGTGCATATACTACATTGCACATAGAAAATCTGTCATGTACGTCCCTCTATGATGGAATAGTACAAACAACATCATAGAAGGACACGTACAATCTAGAGACTAGGCAACCAATAAAAAAGAATCCAATCTCATATATGTTGGAATTTACTAGTATTTACTAGTCCAAATAAATTCAGAAATTCTCATTGACACATTATTATTTTGTTAATTGGGAAAATTAATGAGTCATTGATTAATTAGTAACGGTCGCGTTTATTGGGGCTGTTTCTATTTCATTAACAGATGCGGTTATTACGACCGTTTCTGAGTCATTAACAAACACGTTTATTGTTACTATTTCTATTTCATAAACGGACGTGTTAAGTACGACAGTTTCTAAATCATAAACGGACGCGTTTATGGCGGCTGCTTTGACTCCCAACATACACTATATAAACCCGTACCAAGCCAGCCTTGGGAGAAGGTTTTTTTCCGTATGGTTTCTCACCGTTCCAAAATATTGCACCGCCACTCAAGCCTTCTCCATCCCTCCTTCCGGCGTGCACCAGAAGAAGGGACAGCAGGCCTCCGGAACCTCGCCTCTTGCGATCCTATACGGGAGAGGGGCGATCAGGTTTTTGGGGAGAGCTCTCGCTCGACTGCTGACAGCGATCACTTCCCCAACGACGACTTCTTCCCCGACATCGGCAACCTCTTCCTCGACGATGACATGGCCCAGACCGGGGACAACACAGCCGCTACTACAGCTGCTGCAACGTATGCATCTCTCTCTCATCTGTATCAGATCTCGCTACAATTTCTATGTCTAGTACTTGCCGTAGATTGGATCTGTTTCCCCATTGTACTAGATATTTGCATGCTCGCTTTAGTTGCTTCTGTCATGATTAATTTTATGATATTTCAGATTAAACCATATGATGAATTGCTAATATATTCAACAATCCAAAAACCTGATTATAGGCAATTTGCTACACCTGCTTTTCTTACGTCGACAAAGCCCAATCGATTCAAGGGTGTGAACTATAAGAGGTGGCGCACGAGAGCAGTGTTGTGGTTTCAATCCATGAACTGCTATGCGGCCACCAAGGGCATGCCTGAGGGCGATCTTGAACCTGCACAGCAGGAAGCCTTTGAAAGGGTTGATATTATGTTTAAGACAGCCCTCCTCGGTATTATTGATGATTCCATTGTGGATCCTCATATGTCGTTTGATAATGGCAAGGACATGTGGGCCGCGCTCGAGGCCAAGTTTGGGGTCTCGGACGCTGGTAGCAAGTTGTACGTCATGGAGCAATTCTATGACTACAAGATGACTGATGAGCGTTCTGTTGTTCAACAGGCTCATGAGATACAGTCACTCGCTAAGGAACTTGAGCACTTTAAGTGTAATTTACCGGACAAATTTGTGGCCGGTGGCATCATTGCCAAGCTTCCACCTTCGTGGGGCACCTTTGCTACTTCTCTGAAACACAAGAGACAGGAGTTTTCCGTTTTGGACCTCATCGGATCTCTTGATGTGGAAGAGAAGGCGAGAGCAAAGGATACACGTGCTCGGGTTGCTGAGGTAGGTTCTGCTACGCACATGGTGCAGAAGAAAAACTACCAACCCAACAAGCCTAAATATAACAAAAAGAAATATGAGGGTAAAGGCAAGCCTGACAACAAGTTTAAGCCATCGTCCTCTACCAACTTTAAGAAGAAGAAGGGATCATGCCACGTTTGTGGCGACCTGAGCCATTGGGCTCCGAGATGCCCCAAACGGCATGAGCTGCAGCAGCTGGAGAATAGCGGCAAGACCGCTAATGTTGTCATGGCTGACACCGAGATGAAGGATATTGGGTACGGTATAATTCCTACCATTCTTTCAATTTGTCATTCTCCTGATTGGTTGATTGACACAGGTGCCAATGTACATGTTTGTGCTGATGCCTCCATGTTCTCTTCTTACCAGGTCACAGGGACTTCCCCCGTGCTGATGGGGAACGGGTCACATGCCACTGTTCGTGGTGTTGGTACGGTCGATCTGAAGTTTACTTCGGGGAAGATCGTGCGACTGAAGAACATGCATCATGTGCCCTCGATCAATAAGAATCTCGTCAGCGGTTCGCGTTTATGTCGAGATGGTTATAAGTTGGTTTTCGAGTCCAATA
This sequence comes from Secale cereale, assembly GCA_902687465.1. Lineage (NCBI taxonomy): Eukaryota > Viridiplantae > Streptophyta > Magnoliopsida > Poales > Poaceae > Secale > Secale cereale. Next base: position 143,128,618 of record LR738711.1, read on the forward strand.
AAGTTGTAATTTCCAAGTATGGACAATTTGTTGGTAAAGGCTATGAGTGCGGAGGCTTGTTCCGCCTATCTTTGTCAGACTTATGCACTAAAGTTATTAATCATGTTTGCCACGATAATGAATCTGATATTTGGCATTCACGACTTTGTCATATTAACTTTGGTTGCATGACGCGGTTAGCAAATATGAGTTTAATTCCGAAATTTACTACTGTGAAAGGTTCCAAATGTCAAGTGTGTGTTCAAGCTAAGCAACCTCGCAAGTCCCATAAGACTGTGGAGGTAAGAAATTTAGCACCACTGGAGCTTATACATTCTGATCTTTGTGAGATGAATGGCGTGTTGACAAAGGGTGGAAAGAAATACTTTATGACACTCATTGATGACTCCACTAGATATTGTTATGTGTATCTTCTGAAAACAAAAGATGAGGCTTTAACTTACTTCAAAAACTATAAGGCCGAAGCAGAGAACCAACTTGATCGTAAAATTAAACGGCTTAGGTCTGATCGTGGTGGAGAGTATTTTTCAAATGAATTCAATTCGTTTTGTGCGGAACATGGTATTATCCATGAGAGGACGCCTCCCTATTCACCTCAGTCAAATGGGGTGGCTGAAAGAAAGAACCGAACTCTGTCTGATTTGGTTAACGCCATGTTAGACACTTCGGGTCTCTCCAAGGCATGGTGGGGGGAGGCGCTAATGACTGCATGTCATGTCCTAAACCGAGTTCCCACAAAGAATAAAACCATTACTCCATTTGAGGAATGGGAAAGGAAAAGATTGAAACTCTCTTACTTACGTACTTGGGGTTGTTTGGCGAAAGTCAATATACCAATTCCCAAGAAGAGCAAGCTTGGACCTAAAACCGTAGATTGTGTTCTTCTGGGCTATGCTTTTAACAGCATCAGTTATAGATTTTTGGTAGTAAAATGTGAGGTATCCGACATGCATGTCGGTACAATTATGGAGTCGAATGATGCGACTTTCTTTGAGAACATATTTCCTATGAAGGATATGGCTAGCTCATCAAATCAGGAAATACCTATTTTATCGAGTCAGGAAATAACTGAGATTCCTGAACCCACCATTCCAATAGAACACGTTGAGAATCCCTTGGAGGATGACAATAAAGTTCCTGTTAGGAGCAAGAGACAGAGGATTGCAAAGTCCTTTGGTAATGATTTCATTGTGTACCTCGTGGATGACACACCTAGGACTATTTCAGAAGCCTATGCATCTCTTGATGCTGACTACTGCAAAGAGGCTGTCCGTTGCGAGATGGATTCCATCCTGGCTAACGGAACCTGGGAGATCACCGATCGTCCCTATGGGTGTAAACCTGTAGGGTGTAAGTGGGTGTTCAAGAAAAATCTTAGGCCTGATGGTACAATTGAAAAGTACAAGGCAAGGCTTGTGGCCAAGGGTTATACTCAGAAAGAAGGTGAAGACTTCTTTGATACTTACTCACCTGTGGCTAGATTGACCACTATCCGAGTGCTACTGTCTTTGGCTGCCTCGCATGGTCTTCTCGTTCATCAAATGGACGTTACGACAGCTTTCCTTAATGGAGAGTTGGATGAGGAAATTTATATGGAGCAGCCAGACGGTTTCATAGTGCCCGGTCAGGAAGGAAAAGTGTGTAAGTTATTGAAGTCATTATATGGCCTCAAGCAAGCTCCTAAGCAATGGCACGAGAAGTTTGAAAGGACTTTGACTTCTGAAGGCTTTGTTGTAAACGAAGCTGACAAATGTGTGTACTATCGCCATGGTGGGGGCGGGGGAGTTATTCTTTGTCTATATGTCGACGACATACTGATATTTGGAACCAATCTTGATTTAATTAAGGAAGTTAAGGATTTCTTATCTCGTTGTTTTGAGATGAAGGACTAGGAGTGGCTGATGTTATCTTGAACATCAAGCTGCTGAGAGATGATAATGGTGGGATTACACTGCTTCAATCTCACTATGTGGAAAAGGTCTTGAGTCGCTTCGGGTATAGCGACTGTAAGCCTTCTCCAACTCCATATGATCCTAGTGTGTTGCTTTGAAAGAATCGACGGATTGCTAGAGATCAACTGAGATATTCTCAGATTATAGGCTCGCTTATGTATTTGGCGAGTGCCACGAGGCCTGACATCTCTTTTGCTGTGAGCAAATTGAGCCGGTTTTTTTCCAATCTGGGAGATGATCATTGGCGAGCGCTTGAGAGAGTTATGCGCGATTTAAAAGGCACATCGAGCTATGGAATTCACTATACCGGAAACCCGAGGGTTCTGGAAGGCTATAGTGATTCTAATTGGATATCTGATGCTGATGAGATTAAGGCCACTAGTGGTTATTTATTTACACTTGGTGGTGGCGCTGTTTCTTGGAAGTCTTGCAAGCAGACCATCTTAACGAGGTCAACTATGGAAGCAGAACTCGCAGCATTAGATAGAGCCACTGTTGAAGCAGAGTGGCTTCGTGAGCTTTTGATGGACTTGCCTGTGGTTGAAAAACCAATACCCGCGATCCTAATGAACTGTGATAATCAAACCGTGATCATCAAAGTGAACAGTTCTAAGGATAATATGAAGTCATCAAGGCATGTGAAGAGGAGATTGAAATCTGTCAGGAAACTGAAAAACTCCGGAGTTATTACAGTGGATTATATCCAAACGACTATGAACTTGGCAGATCCCTTCACAAAGGGTTTATCACGTAATGTGATAGATAATGCATCGAGGGAGATGGGTTTGAGACCCACGGTATGAGTTGTCCACAGTGGTAACCTACTCTATGTGATCGGAGATCCCGTGAATTAGAAGTAAGAGACAAGCTGTTGGTCAGCTGAGAGGAGAGTATTCTTATATTTTATCCCACTCCGTGAAGATGCAACATTCTCCTAATCTGTATGGTAGGTTGACATTTGTCTTAATGTGGTCCAAGTGGTTTACTTATATAAGCGGAGATGTGTCCTACAGAGCATCTCTTGAGGAACTCACCTATATGAGCTTGATTGTTGAACGTCGCAATCTGTGAGAATTGGGTGTTCTCTAATAAACTCATGAAAGGCCTTCGGAGTATGACGCATAAGCTCCAACCGCGGGGAAGCCTTGCGGCAGCCTAGTATCGGTCTAGACATTATGTGAAACTGGTATCACAGCAAACTTGTAGTTCAAGGCATAGTCCACTATCCAAGTTGTGAATTAGTGTAACATAACATTCTAGGTGGAAGTTCAACTTAACAGTCTCCACTAAGTACCGGTATATAAACAATGCTTTGGAACTTAAAAATGAGGAGATGTGTCTATGAGATTTTGTGGGGGATTGTTGGAATTTACTAGTATTTACTAGTCCAAATAAATTCAGAAATTCTCATTGACACATTATTATTTTGTTAATTGGGAAAATTAATGAGTCATTGATTAATTAGTAACGGTCGCGTTTATTGGGGCTGTTTCTATTTCATTAACAGATGCGGTTATTACGACCGTTTCTGACTCATTAACAAACGCTTTTATTGTTATTGTTTCTATTTCATAAACGGACGTGTTAAGTACGGCAGTTTCTAAATCATAAACGGACGCGTTTATGGCGGCTGCTTTGACTCCCAACATACACTATATAAACCCGTACCAAGCCAGCCTTGGGAGAAGGTTTTTTTCCGTATGGTTTCTCACCGTTCCAAAATATTGCGCCGCCACTCAAGCCTTCTCCATCCCTCCTTCCGGCGTGCACCAGAAGAAGGGACAGCAGGCCTCCGGAACCCCGCCTCTTGCGATCCTGTACGGGAGAGGGGCGATCAGGTTTTTGGGGAGAGCTCTCGCTCGACTGCTGACAGCGATCACTTCCCCAACGACGACTTCTTCCCCGACATCGGCAACCTCTTCCTCGACGATGACATGGCCCACACCGGGGACAACACAGCCGCTACTACAGCTGCTGCAACATATGCATCTCTCTCTCATCTGTATCAGATCTCGCTACAATTTCTATGTCTAGTACTTGCCGTAGATTGGATCTGTTTCCCCATTGTATTAGATATTTGCATGCTCGCTTTAGTTGCTTCTGTCATGATTAATTTTATGATATTTCGGATTAAACCATATGATGAATTGCTAATATATTCAACAATATACATGTATTTATAGGAGAGTAGCCACTTGATGGAAAAAAACCAAATGGAACAAAGAAAAGAGCCCCAAATCTTCCGTACGTACGTGTGTGCGTCGCCAACTGGAGTCCGGTTTGCATAGGAATTCTTTTTTTAGTTGGGCTCATGTACGAATTCTATATAGCCCTAATACAAGTGATGACATCATCCCAATTGGAATTTTAAATGTGAGCAATATAATCTCCCTTACATGTGCATAGCTTCCCCAAAAAAAAGTACATGTTCATAGCTAACATGAGAGTTGTCCTATTCGGAAGGAAAAAAAAGTATAATCCATACAGATGCAGACACTCATACATACGCACATACACTCACGCCTACAAACGCACCACACAAACTTTGCCGCCATGAGGATCTCCAAGATATTGAGCTGACACATCATCTTGAAATTGTCAAAGTTGCCACAAGCATCTTTGTAGTCGATGGAAAAGTCTCCTGCCACTGAGTGTGCAGTGTTAGAAGGTCTAAAATAAATTCAGAAAAATGTGACCACCAGTGCGCCAAAAGAGTTTTCTATCATATAATTTTGAATTCACAAAAATTAGTCTAATTTATAGCAGCGCATACTATAATTGAATTTTGATCATAGATTAGACAAATTCAATATGTTTATATGTGACAATAAAAATATACCATTGAATTCTTATTTGGCAAAAGTTCTGAGTGATATTAATTTTAAGACATAGAAAACAAACAATATATATATTGAGTATTTATTTTCAAAGTTGGACTTTAGAATGGGTGCACAAGGGAGTAAGAAAATTAAAGCAACAATCAAGTGATGTTATAACAAACCAGGAAAACGTCGTTCCCTATTGCACACTATGATATCACCAATGATGCCAGCAAATCTATATTTTTTATTTAAGGATATGTATTCTATAATATCTATTATCTAGCTGATAAATGTAATCTCAATTACCTAAATGATAAATACATGAGTAACAACAATGTGTTCCAGGATATCTTTCTAAGCAGGATTCCAAGTGCCCTACTTCATCATAGAAAAAATGCTTTAAAATTATATCTTCCCATAGATGGAAGTTACCTATATCGCGAAGGAAAAGGAAAATACTAATGGTTGTGTGAGAGTTAAAGGAATTTATACACGTACAACCTTTAGCCTAATAACAGTAGCGTCAAGATGTTCATGGTTTGTGTTGAGTACGGCATCCATGCCTTAGCAGTTAGGGTATGCTGCGACGACCAGTTGAATAAAATTCAGAATAAGATACGGGTTTTAATTTGAATTAGTTGTGTAGTGATCAGTGACAAGATAATAGTAACTCCAATAGATTTAAAGTTTACCTCGCGAGGGAATAGTAGTGAAGCATGCACAATTACATATATGGCCAAATACATAAATTCCATCTCATATCTATTTACACAAATGCACATGATTTTACATGAACCATACAAATAATCAATTCAAGACCTTTTTCTAGCACTATGATTGAAAGATCTTTCTATTACATCATTCTATCTGTAACATACATTTTCAATGGTACTATAATTCAAAATCTCATTAAAGTATAAGTTTCATATAAAAATCAAACTTGAAATGTATACCGACCTATGAAAAATCGATATGTGCAAATGTGGTGGCCACCCTCAGATATATCCCTTTTTAAAAAGTAACTTCATACACTTTTGTGTATTCGGTATAGAGTAAAAATTGAATTAAACATATGAAACAACCTTATTATAAACATTAGTGGTTGGTTTTATTAAATACAAACGTATTTCGTAATCAAATTCCAAAAAAGAAGAATAAACATGTGCTGAATACACATCAAAGCTGGCACAATCAAGCAGATACAAGAATAAATAATATCTAGGGCTACTACCGACCGTAGAGATGGGCCTCTGAACTACAAATGGGGGATATGCCGAGTAAAGTGAAATTGCTACGAACCACAATTAGAGTTGCAGATATATATTAGAAGAGCTCTTTATTATGGTGGAAAGACTACATACTTCACATCATGATTGAACTTATACAACATTTTCCATGTTTTTGAAGAAATTAATAGAACATTATTGTCCAAAAATCGATAGTACAATTTTCAAGATAAAACAACACAAACATACTTAGCAAATGGGGCCACAAATAAAAGTCTCTGAATCATATCAAAACATACATGTGCAATTTAAAAAATCTCAAGAATATAAAATGATTATTTAAAAACACAAAAAATAATATTATAATGGAAAATAGTTTAAAATGAATATAAGTTGTAGATAAAAAATTCTAGCCACGCAAATGCATGGGTAACACCGCTAGTTTTCAAGAAAATAGAAGTACTGCAAGCTAGACACCATATGAAAGATGCTACCAATATTACTCTACCAAGTTAAAAGTGTCTTGTCATAAGTGGCAATTCGAAAAATTAGAAGCAGTACAACATAGAAATCAATGCAAGATGCAACCACTATCAAACTGCCATGTTAAAAGTGTCCAATCATGAGTGACTGATGCGGGATACACAACAGCGGCACTTTATGTAAGAACATGGTATGATAGATAGATGAAGTGTATTCTAGACACAGAACACCATGTCATATGCACATGTATAACGTATGAACTCAGTAGGTGCAATTTAATCAAAATAGAAGAAATGCAGGCTAGAAAACATATGCAACATGAAACCAATTATCACACTGTCAACTTAGAGCAAGCACCTACGATGGTGGAGTACGGGAGATGAACTCTTCATGTAGACTTGGGACTTCAACTTCATTAGCAGTAGGAGTGGAAAATCTAGAGAGTCTCTGTTTGCGTCGGTGTGGAGGATCACCAACATCCCCTAACTTACTCTTTTCTTTCCTATTTTCTGATATTGCCTTAAGAAGTCAAAACCACAAGAAGATGAATAAAATTAGCTCTGCATAACAGGTTGATGCATGATACAGACGAACACTACCTTGATGTAAGGCAAGCGTAGGATAGGAGGATGGAATATATACAAAAAAAGACAGCGTTTCATATTCATACGTATGATAGGAGGATGGAATATGTATGAAAAAACAATAAGCAAAAGGCATTTCAACAAAATTAGAAGAAATGAAAGCTAGGCACCATATGAACATGCAACTAATATCACTCTATCAGGTAAAAAGTGTCTCGTCGTAAGTGCCATTTCAAGAAATTAAAAGCAGTACAAGCTAGAAGACAATGCAAGATGCAACCTACATCACAATCCCAAGTTAAATGTGTCTTATGGGTAAGTGATCGTTGCAGGTATAAGTTGTAAGCTACGCAGATGCAATTCAACATAATCAGAAGCAATACAAACTAGACATCATATGGAAAACACAACCACATATAATAGTTCCAAGTTAGAGCAAGCACCTGTGATGGTGGAGTAGGCGAGATGTGCTCATCATGTACACGTATGTTCTAGAAACAGGAACACGTGTCATATTCACATGCATTATGTGTAAAGTAAGCAGATGCAATTCAACAAAGTTAGAAGCAATACAAGCTAGACATCATACGCAACATGCAACCACATATAATAGTGCCAAGTTAGAGCAAGCACCTGTGATGATGGAGTAGGGGAGATGTGCTCATCATGTACACATATGTTCTAGAAACAGGAACACGTGTCATATTCACAAGCATTATGTGTTAAGTAAGCCGATGCAATTCAACAAAGTTAGAAGCACTACAAGCTAGACATCATACGCAACATGCAACCACATATAATAGTGCCAAGTTAGAGCAAGCACCTGTGATGGTGGAGTAGGGAAGATGTGATCATCATCTACACAACTACATTGACTATCTAGCCTTGCGTTGTCTTGCGAATCTTGTTGGGAGGATGGCGGAGTAGAATCTGTAGAGAACCTCCATTTCAGTTGCTCGGAAGGAGAACCATCATCCAATGCCTTGCCAATTTCCTTTAGCTTTATTGATTTTGCATTGTGAGGTCAAACCGACAAGAAAAAGGAATATAATTCGCTCTTCAGAACTCATTCATGCATGATACTGACGAACACTACTCTGATGAAAGGCAAAGTCATGATACGAGGATGGAATATGTACGATATAATGGACGACTTGACATATTCACACCTATGATGTGGTAACTAAGCAGAAGGCACTTCAACAAATTAGAAGCCCTGCAAACTAGACACCATATGAAAGGTGTAATCAATATCACTCTGCCAAGTTAAAACTGTCTCGTCATAGGTGGCGTTCATCAAACTAGAAGCAATACATGCTAGAAATCATATTCAAGATGCAAACCAATATCACACTGCCAACATAAATGTGGTCCATTATAAGTGACTGATGCAAGATACACAAGAAGAGTAGTTTCATGTAAGAACATGGTGTGATAGACATATATAGTATGTACCAAAAACAGGAAAGCGTGTCATATTCACACGTATCATGTGTAAGCTAAGCAAATGCAGTTTACACTAATTAGGAGCAATACAAGTTAGACACCATATGCAACATGCAACCAGATATCACACTGCCAAGTTAGAGCAAGCACCTTGGATGGTGGAGTAGGGGAGCGGAGACTTGGACCTTGTAATGCACTATCAGTACAAGGAGAATCGGTACAGATGATCCACTTATGTTGCTGCAGCGGACCACCATCATTGCCTTCCTTACTCTTTTCCTTCCTCTTTCTTGATTTTGCCTTGTCAAGTCAAACCCACAAGAAAAAGGAATAAAATTTGCTCTTCAGAACTCATTGATGCATGATACTGACGAACACTACTTTCATGTAAGGCAGTCGCATGACAGGAGGATGGAATATGTATCAAAAATAGGATGGCGTGACATATTGACATGTATGATGTATAAAGTGTAAACTAAGCACAAGGTGCTTGAACTTTTTAGAATCAATGCAAGCTAGAAACCATATGAAAGATGAAACCAATATCACTCTGCCAAATTAAGAGGGTGCCCTAACAAATGTATTTGACCAAATTAGAAGCAATACATGATAGCATGCTAGAAATAATATGCAATATGCAACGAATAAAGGTGACTCATCGTAAGTGATTGATGCAGGATACAGAAGAGAGGTAGTTTCTTGTAAGAACTAGGTTAACACATATATGTAGTGTGTACCAAAAATAGGAAGACATGTCATATTCACATGTATAATGTGTAAACTAAGCAGATGCAATTTACCCTAATTAGAAGCATTACAAGCTAGACACTGTATGAAACATACAACCACATATCACACTGCGAAGTTAGAGCAAGCACTTGTGATGGTGGCGTGGGGTAATAGCGGTCATCAACTAGAGAGCTACGTTGACTATCTTCATTTAGCCTTGCTGTTTCTTGAGAATCATGTGGGGAGGATGACACTGCACTCTTTAAACGAGTATGGCGTCTGACACTAACCCACCTGGGTGACTGTCTCATCATAAGTGATTGGCGAGGGATACAAAAGAGCATTAGTTTGATGGACGAACATGGTTAATAGACATATGTAGTTTGTATCAAAAATAGGAAGGCATGTCATTATCAAAGGTATGATCTGTAAAGTAAGCAGATGCAATTTAACCAAATTGGAAGCAATACAAGCTAGACAACATATGCAACATGCAACCAGATTTGACAGTGTGAAGTTAAAGCAAGCACCTGGGATGGTTGTGTGTGGCAATTGGGATCATCAACTGCATAGCTACGTTTACTGTCTCCAACCGCTGACACTACATCCTTTAGAGCGCTGAAACGCTTAGTGCTTATCTTCGAATTACACGGGAGCGACTTCTGTCTTTTCTTTTCAGCATTCATCAACACTGCGTCAGAGTCTGAAATACCCATGCATAAAAAAACAATACTGTGAGTATGGGTGAAGTGTGTGCACAATTAGTACAGTGTAAAGGTAGCAGATAGCAGGTCGGTGATAAATAAATTACGGGAGACATATGATAGCTCTACAACATGCATGGCACACTAAATTACTACATGATTCTATAAAAATAACATTTGACTGAAAACAAATAGGTCAGTCCATTTTTTCGGCACCGTCCGATGTAGAAAGAACGGGCAGATCGCCTTCATCTACCTCCAGCCAGTCAGTGTTGACGATCTTCCTCGAAACGGCAGCGACCACCGGCCCAGTCCCCTGCCTGCGCCCTCCCCTCGACCTCACTGCACCACCGTGCTTGGCACTGCCCCCGGCAATCCATTCAAGCCCGGTCGACCTCCAGATCAGTCGCAAGCAGCTCCTGCGCCCCATACCCCTATGATAGACACCGATGCGCCGCTTCCTCGGCGAACATGCGGACTAGGTGCTCCGCGTGCCTAAGTGGGTGATGCTTATTTTAAATGCGGTTCGACTGACCCTGAATTGAAATCCAGGCGAGCTACTGACCTCTAGCAAAGGTGAAATAGTAAAGGGAGGAAAACTTGTGCATTTAGTATCACGAAGAAGATGCAGTAAGAAGCGCTCAACTAGTTTCTTTCGTGGGATGAATACGGTGTGAGCAGAGACGTAAGGTTTGCATGAATAAGGGAAGAGGAGTACCTCTTTTTGTTGGCAGTGCTATGCCCTCCTTCTATTTTTCCAACGATCTTCTGGTGGTTCGCTGGAAACAAGAAGTTGTGGAGGACGGTGCAGCCTTGGACGAACCCATGGCCAAGTTGTTGAGTGTGGTGCGGTGGCCGTTTGTCGGCGGCGGGGAAGCAGATCCGAGGCGGCGAACGACGGCGTAGTGGGAACAACTCCGGTGCGGTGGACGGTTGCGACAGTGGAGCGGCAGCAGTGAGGCGCAGGACGGCGTGGTCGGAGTGGTTCTGGTACGACACACTTCGGCGTCGGCATTGTGGAGGCAGCTCTACCTCGGCTTGAGTTGCTAAGTCCTTGAGGGCGTTGCAGTTGCGGTTGCGTTGGACGACGACGTCGGGGTACCGGCTCCAGCGTGATGGAGTTGGGCGGCGGTGGATTGGGCGCTATGGGGTGGAGGACGGAGGAGGTTGGGGTTTCGCGGCTGGTGGAGAGGGCGTTTTGGCGCCCACGGAGTATGAATGGGGAAACGGAGGGAGGCGGGGAACTGAGGGGGAACAATGTTTCGGTTTGGGACGCGCTTGTTTGAAATTTGGGGAAACTTACAAACTTTGCCCCCATCTAAAATTTCAGACATATTGCGGGTTGGGGGTATGTCAGGGATATTACTAGCAGGTGTAAACCGGCTAGGGTAAACCGGTTTATGGTAATATAGTTGTATAATTGTAAGCTCAGTAGAGATTACGGCCCATGAAGGCTTAGGGCCCATGTGTAGAGTTTACGGTTTGTAAACCGTCTTGTCTTGTAACTTGAGACACAAGGAAAGAAGAGCAGAGACCGAGGCAGACACGATTATGAACCGGCCTCGGGACTCTGTAAACCAGACCGGGCGTCGCCTCTTATATAAAGGGACGACCCGGCGACGGTTCAAGGGACAAGCAACAATCTGTCGAGAGACAGGCAAGCAATCTGCTCCCTGTTCATCGACGCCCAAGCAATACCAAACCAAACTAGACGTAGGCTTTTACCTTCATCGAAGGGGCCGAACTAGTATAAACCCTCTATGTCCTTTGTGTGCTTTAACCTCTTCAAGCTAACCCGCGCGATGGTTCCATTACTAAGTCCGTTAAACCGGACATCTGCCGTGACAAATCCATGACAGTTGGCGCCCACCGTGGGGCCTCCCCATGATGGTTTCGAGTTCTTGAAGGGCAGCTTCGAAGGACTCAAGGGCTACACGGTCGGCCGGATGACGAAGAGTCGTCGCGGCCGGATCTACATCGACGACACAGGTTGGGGCCCGGAGGCCGATTCAATCGAATACGGGTACCGGGTCCCCTTCGGCGGCATCCATGTCTTCATCGGCAAGATTGGTGAACCGGGACCTGAGCCGGACATCTTCTCCGACATCATCGAGCCGGCTCAGCGTGCGAGATCGGCCCGGATTCAGCCTGCAATGAAGCGCGTTTTCGTAGGAGCAATACATGGAGTCCAAGCCGAGGACGGATCGGATTCTGGTGGCGAGACGGTTGTTTATTCTGATGATGAATCCTCATCCGGAGAGACTGAGTCCTTGTATCTGTTGCAGGACGGCCGGTCTGAGGGTGTGTCCGACGGGGACAGTATTCCGGACCCCTTTGATCTGCCAAACCGGGTGGCTGTCTTTATGGCTGGATCACAACCTACGCCGTAGCCCATGGTGACCGGGGCGTTCACAGCCGGGGCAGGGGGGAGCGGCCCAGCTCCCTCATCCGCTGACGCTCTATCCGCCTTGGTAGAGGAGTTGACAACACAGGCAGTAGCAGTGGTAGCTACCGCAGACAAGGCGCAGCACGATGCAGAAATCCTGCAGCTGAAGGGCCGGATCGAACAAGCCAGGCAGGATCTAAATGCGGAGAAAGCTATGATAGCGACAAGACAGGCGGAGCTGGATTCTCAGGCTTTTCAGCTCAGGATGGATCAGGCCTCTGCGCAGGGAGTAAGGGATAGAAGGCATCAGTCTCGTCTACCGCCGGTCTATGAGGCGATGAATCTCGTTGGGACGCCAGGAGTGGGAGCCAGCAATAATCCGGAGGCGAACCGGAGGGGAGCTCCAGCGACCGGTGAACCGGTACGACAACCCACTGCGGAGCAAGATCGACGGGTTATGCACACCCCTCACATCCCCACCCCTCCTGGCCACTACTCAAACCCCCTGGATAACATTGTCGCTGCTGCCTCACGCCTGGCCGCTTTACCCATTGAGGGGACATCCCCTGTGGCAATGGAAGCACGCAGGGTCAAGGATCTACTCAACACGGCATTGACACAGCAGCAGGCGTACTCTTACAGCAGGGAGAGACTTCATTCAACACCCCGCCATAGCCGGAGTTATACTAGGCATTGGGATGAACCGGAGGTGTCCAGCAGTGAACGGAGGCGACATCGTCACAGACAGGATAATCCGGCGGGCGGAGAGGCGCAAGCCCAGGAGGCGGTAAACCAGGCCGGACCTACGGCCCGCGAAGAGATCCGTCAAACGACGCCGGTTCACACAACCACAACAGAGACGGGAGTCATGACGAGTTCCTTTGGGGTGCATGTCTCATTCCCGCTTTACTAAGCGTAAGGTTACCCAAGGATTTCAAGGGTCCACGTAAGGTGCCTAATTACATAATAGATTTGGCTCCGGAGGCTTGGATTGAGAGCTATGAGATGGCTTTGGAGATGCTGGACGTGGATGAAGCGGCGTGCGCGAAGTACTTTACCATGATGCTGGAGGGTACAGCCCGGACCTGGTTAAAGGGTTTACCTCCTAACTCCATCGGATCATGAGGGGAGTTGCGCAGCCAGTTTATTAAAAATTTCAAGGACACATGCAAATAGCCAATGTCAGTGGTGGACCTAGCGGCATGTGTACAAGGAGAGTAGGAGCCTACGAGTGCATGGGTGCGGCGAGTGTCAGAAATCTTGCACTCTTCAAACGGTATCAGCCCCAGTACGGCGATAGTAACACTGGAAAACAATTGCCGGTTTGAATCTCTGAAGTTGAAGCTGGGACGGCTCAAACGGGATTGCAATGACATGGGAACTCTCATGAGTGCTTTGGTGAAGTATGGGGATTCCGACAACACTAAGTATCCAGAAGCGGATGGAGATAAATCCGGGAAAGCGAATAAACCTGGTAAACCGGCGCAGGCTAATCCGGTCGGAACAAGCTTCAATGGTAAATGAAAGGCAGAGGGTGGCTCTGACTTTGTGGCCAATACCAAAGTTCAAGGAAGCTTCCGGCGCAACAAGGGTAAGCCACCTCAACAAAATGGTGGAGAGTTCATTAATTGGGGGCGACAATTGAACGAGCCTTGCCCGGAACACGGCACAGAGGAACGTCCAGCTAAACATACCTGGGGAGAATGCCGGGTCATGATGGAGGCCATGAACCGGGCCAGATCCAACAACGGACCAACAGGCGGCGGTTCAGGCCCCGGGTTTCATGGTCCGGCTCATCATGGTAATGGCTCCGGATCAGGATATCATGGCAATAACAATGGTTACAATAACCAAGGCAATCATCAGTATGGTCAGGGCGGTTACAATAACCAAGGCAACCATCAGTATGGTCAGGGTGGTTATAATAGCCAAAACAACCAACAGCAGGGCCAGGGTAATCACAACAATCAAAGCAACCAGCAGCGTCAGCGGCAGCAGCAATCCGGATATCAGAGTAATCCGAAAGAGCTGAGTAGCGGACAGTATCATGTGTTCACTACAAGTTTGTGCAAACGAGATCAAAAAGTCTTAAAGCGAGCGGTCCACACTGTTGAACCGGCAACCCCACGATTCCTGCGCTGGTCGGAACAACCTATTGTGTGGAGCAGAGAGGATCATCCGCCGCGGGTTGATAATCCGGGCCAGTTGGCCTTAGTAGTGGCACCACAGGTGGGTGGCTACAAATTCACCAAGGTTCTCATGAACGGCGGCAGCAGCATCAATATCTTATATTACGAGACTTTCCGTCGCATGGGGTTGACGGATAAGAAGCTAAGGCAGTCAAACACGGTATTCCATGGAGTAGTGCCAGGTAAATCAGCTTACCCAGTTGGGAAAATTGACCTAGAAGTTACCTTTGGAGATGAACAGGATTCCAGGTCAGAGACAATAACCTTTGAAGTGGTAAAGATCCGGAGCCCATATCATGCCCTGTTCGGGCGGCCGGTCTACGCCAAGTTTATGGCTAGACCATGTTATGTTTATCTGCAGCTCAAGATGCCGGGTCACAAGGGAACCATGTAATGCCCAGGATGGAGTTATACCTCCTACGTGTCGAGGCACGACTTAAAGGCATAAGTCCATCCTAGAATGATCTCAAGTTTGGTAATCTTTGCACATCTCATGTAAGAGAGGGGATTGTAAACATAAATAGTTGGCTTACACTCGCCACGTCACACAAATACAATACATGTCTCAAACATCATACATTAAGAATATCACAACCCTCTAAGGGCAAAACCAAATGTCAAGATACCAAACTTAAATAAATAAACCACAGTTCGGATCGAATCCTAGTAGAAGTCTCCACTACTGATCATCCGGATAACGAACATAGTACCGACTACGCTCCTCGTCGAACTCCCAGTCTAGCTCGGTGCCATCACTTGGATAGCTCACAACTGGACCTGCATCTGGTGTGGTGAAGTAACTGTGAGCCACAGAGGACTCAACAATCCCGTTCCCGGGTAACAAGACTATTTAAGCCTTGGGAGAGGATAAGGCTGAAGAAAAGAATAAGTGTCTGCAGCAGCAACTAGCAACTAACTTACGTGAGTGAGAGCGAGAAGATTAAGCCTCGGACGAGAAGTGATCACGAAGTGATCCTAGCTACAAGCTCAACAAACATAACCCCTCCGTGTTCAACTCCCGAATCCCTATTCGGAAATTGACAGTCACGGAACACACGCTGGTAGTGTATTAGAAACATTGTGTCAAGTTATCTACAACCAGATATTAACAAGCTCCCATCTGCCACATTACCGCGGGCACGGCTTTCGAAAGTTCATAACCCTGCAGGGGTGTTCCAACTTGACCCATTACAAGCCCACGATCCGCGGAGTCGCAACTCCAAAGTGGGAAGACCCGAGTATTCTCGGAATCCCGTGCTCAAGATATACCGAACTAAGGTAAGGCTAATCCAGCAAATCCTCCCGACGTGCCGACACCCTGATAGTAGCCGCGCGTATCTAGTCTCAGGCCACGTCCGGATGAGCAGTACGTACAGATACCGAAGATCCCAGCGAACTGGGTGGTATCCGCAAGTGGCTCTAGTTTGGACCAACACTAAAGTCGAGCACTGGCCCAGGGGGGTTGAATTAATTAAGCCTCGGGTTAATTACTCCCTCGGAAAGTTTTAGTTGTTTAGGCGAATAGTACCAATATTGGGACTTGCTGGAAAAGACTTAGCACTTAGCGGTTTATCAAGGGGGTCCCATACACCCCAACCGTGTTAGGAACGCATAATCAAGGAACATAACACCGGTTTATACGGTTCCTAACAGCATGAGTGGAACAAATCACCAAGCAAAAGGCTTAGCCTTCCACCCTTGCCAATATATAAATGATTTCATTTTAAGCATTTATATAGTGTGATAAAACCCAACCAAACTTCAACATGAATCAAGCATCTTCGATCTTCACCTGCAACTAGCAATGCTATAAGAAGGGCTGAGCGAAGCGTACTTAGCCAAGCAACGGTTTGCATAGGTAGGTTGGTTAAACATGGAAATGGTTACAAGTAGGAGGCTGACAGGAAGAACATGGGCATCGAGGCAAAACTATAGAGCGGAACTACTAGCAATAGGCAAAAATAGTAATGTTATCCGGGTCGGTCATCTTGCCTGAAGAGAAGTCGTTCGGATCGTAAGAAGGGTCCTCGTGCTCAACCTCGTTGGAAACCTCGTGCTCGTACTCGTACTCGGTCTCAGCTTCCGGCTCTAAACAAAACAATCACACCAAGCACAAATCAACAAGATGCAATGCGCACTCAAAAATGATGGATGCATGATGGATGCACTAAGGATGCACATGGAGCACGGAAAAATAGCACTCAAGCAAAACACCTCAAAACATGATAACAATATGATATTATGAATCTACACAGAAAATCAATCAAGTTTCATATAAGATTCGCTGAAATCGGAGTTACGGGCTAAAAGTTATGCCCGAAACAAGAAATGAGCGAAAGCTGAATAATTACAGCAACATAGCAACTTCGGAGCACAAAATAATTAAACTACAGCACTCAAACAACATGGCAAAGAGCATGAACATAGACTAGACATATCCTACAGCAATTAAGTCCAAAGGTGCACCCCCAAAGGAGTCACGGATCAATAGCAATGAGCTTGGACATATTGAACTTGACAATGAAATTCTTGCAGCAGAATTTTATTGAAACTTTGGAGCGAAAGATAAACATGCTACAGCCACTCAAATAAACATGTGAGAACATGAATGGAAAGCCAACAATATCTACTACAAGGAACAATCAAGATCCACCCCAAAACTATCATGGTTTGTCCTAGAGCAGCAAGCAAACATGGCATCGGAACGTTACAGATTTCAGACTTAGTGAAAATCCACTATGTCCTAAAACAGCAATTTCATCATGGCATCTAAAAGAGCAATTTTAATTCACCTCTAAACTAAACATGGCAAGTGGTAAGCACCTCATCAAAGTACACAAGATGGTGATTCCGAAACACACAAGCATGCTTCATGGAGATAAACACAACGATAGCAACGAGCTCAACAAGATGGCATTTCATAACAAGTGAAACAACATCACAGCCACATGGCACTTTGCAACGAAGATAAACATGGCAAGAATAAATCTATCATGCTACCTATCACCAACAACATGTAGAGCATGGCAAGACGAACACGTGGACATGTCATTTGCATCATTCGGACAAACGAGCTAAAAGTTATCACATAGCAAAGATGACATAAAAACATCACATAGCAGTCATTATTTCGGGATGCACTCTTGCAACAGGAAAACAAGCATCTAGATGACTTCTAACATGCATGACACCAAAAGATAAAACGTAGTGCTCATCACCACGAACGTCTGAACATGCTATTTGCGCGAAACGGACAAACACACACGAAGTTAGAGCAGTTCTAATAATGCATCAGACAATAAAATTACTGGGACTTAGGAGAAAAGAGGTAAACCTAGATCTGCTGAAAAAAAAACAAACGGCCCGGGAAATCAGCCCGATCCGGCTGGAGGGCCTGCGGCGGCGGAGGCGGCTTGGCCCAGCTGGAGTGGCGGTTAGGCGACGCGAGGCGGAGCGACTGGGCCCGCGGGTGGAGCGGCGGCCCAGCTCGGAGGTGGAGCGGCGGCTAGGCCCGGTGGCGCCTGGAGAGGCTGCGGGAGGCGACCGGGCCGGTGCAGGCCTGGTTCGGCGGAGGGCGAGGAGTGGCCGAGCGGACGGCGGGGCGAGGCGATGATGTGGGCCCCGCGGTGGCGTGCGGGAGGCGAGGCCTTCGGGCCCCCAACGGATCGATCGAGGGAGTGGGCCGGCGGCGATGTGGTCCACTCCCTCGCTGGGGCGGTGGCGACGCTGGGCCCTGGAGCGATGGAACGGATGCGATGGGAGGCAGCGATCGATCGAAGGAGCTGGGTCGATCGGGCGTTGACTCGGCCTGCGGGATCGAACGAAGGAGCTGGCACCGGCGGCTGCGGTCTCTGTGTGAGGGAAGGAGCCAAGTGGCTGCTGGGGACTTGTGGATCTGAGAAAAAGAATGAGGGGAAGAGAGGAGCTAGAGGTAGGGATGCCCAAAAATAAACCTGGGGGAACTATATATCTCAGATAGCTAGGGTTTGGGGGGATTTAGGGGTGTTAGGAGCCCACCGATCGCGATCCGACGGATCCGATCGCGGGGGTAGTTTAGATGGGCCTAGGAGAGGGGTAGTGGACTGCGGTAGGGGTGTTTCTGGGACACAAAGTGAAGGCACTTTGGACCCACACGAATACCGAAGGGATAGCAACGGAGTCCAAACGCGACGAGATTTGAGAGGCGGGTTGCACACAACAAAACAACAACACACACAACAACCTCGCGGCACACCGGTAACGTTACACGCCCAAACACCACAGTAGGCCTACGGGACGTCACGGACACGTGAGGGAGCTCCGGAACGCGAAACGGGGAACGGGAAGGAACGCGTGGAATCGGATGCAACCGACAACACAAATGCAATGCAATGCACATGTCTATATGATATGAATGAATGCCACACACTCACACAACAAAACGACGAAAACCCGAAAGACAAAGAACCCGGAAAGGAAATAGATGAAGCCGGAGATATATTATATGCCCAAAAGGGAAAGTATTACATCCGGGGCATTACAAATTCTCCTCTACTACAAAAAGATCTCGTCCCGAGATCTAGGACTGGAAAAAGGAAGGGTACTCGGAACGAAGATGATCTTCTCGTTCCCACGTAGCCTCTCGGTCGGTGTGATGTGACCACTTGACTTTCAAGAATTTGATGGACTTGTTGCGGGTCTTGCGTTCGGTTTCTTCGAGAATAGCAACTGGATGCTCTCGGTAGGACAGGTCTTGTTGAAGATCAATCTCTTCAAACGGAATCATGCGCTCAGGTGCCTTGAAACATTTGCAAAGTTGAGACACATGGAAGACATCATGAACATTGGCGAAGTTTGAAGGGAGCTCAAGTTGATAGGCTAGGTCGCCTCTTTTGCCAAGAATCTTGAAAGGCCCGACGTATCTAGGAGCAAGCTTTCCTTTGATACCGAATCTTTGGGTGCCTTTCATCGGAGACACACGGAGATAAACATGATCACCAATGTTGAAAGCCAAATCACGATGCTTGCCGTCATAGTAGCTCTTCTTACGCGACTGAGCGGCCTTGAGATTCTCACGTACGACTTTGCACATTTCTTCGGCTTCTGAGATCAAGTCATTGCCAAGAAGTTGACGTTCGCCTGTTTCAGACCAGTTGAGAGGGGTACGGCACTTTCTGCCATAGAGGATTTCAAACGGAGCTTTGCCTGCACTTGCTTGAAAGCTGTTTTTGTAAGAGAACTCGGCAAATGGAAGGCAATCTTCCCATTTCATGCCGAAAGATATGACACAGGCTCTGAGCATGTCTTCTAGAATCTGATTCACTCGCTCGACTTGACCACTAGTCTGAGGGTGAAATGTAGTGCTGAACCTGATCTTTGTGCCCATGGCGGACTGAAAGGAGTCCCAGAACCTGGATGTGAACAAACTTCCACGGTCTGAGGAGATAACTTGAGGAATGCCATCTAAAGACACAATTCTAGAAGTGTACAGCTCTGCCAATTGAGCTGCATTGATTGATTCTTTGGCTGGCAGGAAGTGAGCGACTTTGGTAAGCTTGTCAATCACCACGAAGATAGAATCATTTCCTCGCTTGGATTTAGGAAAACCAGTGACGAAGTCCATTTCAATGTGGTCGAACTTCCACTCGGGAATAGGAAGAGGTTGGAGAAGACCGGCTGGATGTTGATGTTCTGCTTTCACTCTTCTGCAAACATCACATTCGTTCACGAATTGGGCAATTTCCCTTTTCATGCGTGTCCACCAGTAAGACTGCTTGAGGTCTTGATACATCTTGGAACTGCCAGGATGAATGGAAAGGAGAGAATCATGAGCTTCTTCCATTATGAGCTTCCTGAGATCACCTTTGGGAACAACGAGTCTGTCCTCGAAGAACAAGGTATCTCTCTCATCAACACAGAGGCACTTGTATTTCGGAATGCCCTTAGCAATAGCATGTTTCACCTTCTTCACCATGGTATCACTGAGTTGGGCCTCACAGACCTGATCTTCCAAGGTAGGAGCAATTTGAAGATTTGCAAGAAAACCGTGCGGAACAACTTGAAGGTTGAGTTTCCTGAATGCTTCACAAAGCTCAGGCTGGCATGGCTTGATAAGAAGGCTGTTGCAATATGCCTTTCTGCTCAAAGCATCTGCAATCACATTCGCCTTGCCAGGAGTGTATTCAATGCTGGGATTATACTCTTGGATCATTTCAACCCAACGAGTCTGGCGGAGGTTCAGATGCGGCTGTGTGAAGATGTACTTCAAGCTCTTGTGATCGGTGAAGATGTCGACCTTTCTGCCCAACAACAGATGTCTCCACGTAATCAAGGCATGTACCACAGCTGCTAGCTCGAGATCATGTGTGGGATAGTTCTTCTCACTTGGCTTCAGCTGACGAGAAGTGTATGCCACAATTCTCTTATCTTGCATAAGCACACCACCAAGACCTTGAAGAGAAGCATCACAGAATACTTCATAGGGCTTGGATTCATCTGGAGGAGTCAGATCTGGAGCAGAGACAAGCTTTTGTTTGAGAGTTTTGAATGCCACTTCACACTCTGGAGACCAAAAGTATTTGACACTCTTTTGAAGCAAGTTGGAAAGAGGCTTGGCAATCTTGGAGAAGTTCTCAACGAACCTTCTGCAATAGCTGGCAAGACCTAGAAAACTGCGGAGCTGCTTGACGTTTTGAGGAGCTTCCCAGTTGACAATTGCTTCAACTTTCTCGGGATTAACCGCAGTACCGTCAGCTAAGATGATGTGGCCCAGGTACAAAACCTTATCGAGCCAAAACTCGCACTTGGAGAACTTGGCATAGAATTTATGCTCTCGGAGTCGATCAAGAACCAGACGTAAGTGCTTTTCGTGATCTTCTTCATTCTTGGAAAACACCAGAATATCATCCAGATACACAAGCACAAACTCGCCAGTATAGGGGTTGAAGATGTAATGCATCATCCTCGAAAAGGTAGGAGGAGCATTGGCGAGACCAAAAGACATGACGGTATACTCGTATGAACCGTAGCTCGTTCTGAAGGCCGTCTTGGGAATGTCTTCCTCGCGAATGCGAATTTGATGATAGCCCATTCGGAGGTCAAGCTTAGAGAACACTTTAGCTCCTTTGAGCTGCTCAAAGAGTTCGTTGATGTTGGGGAGCGGATATTTGTTCTTTATTGTCTTCTTGTTCAATGGCCGGTAATCAACACAGAGATGCTCCGTGCCATCTTTCTTCTTGACAAATAAGACACCACAGCCCCAAGGAGACGTACTAGGCCTGATGAGACTCATACTCTCCTGTTTATCAAGCTGCTTCTTCAATTCCTTCAATTCATCCGGAGAGAGCTTGTACGGACGCCGGCATGCTGGCTCAGTACCCGGCTCGAGTTCAATAACGAATTCCACCTGACGGTGTGGAGGCATGCCTGGAAGTTCTTCAGGAAAGACGTCTTGATATTCGTTCACCACCGGAATTTGAGATATGGCATTAATTTCGCCCTTATCATTTAGAGAGAAAAGTCTGATAGTGTTATCCCTTGAGGCAAAGATAATCACATCTTCATCAGGATGAGTCATCTTGACTTCCTTTTGAGCACAATCAATGTGAGCATCGTGCTGAGAAAGCCAATCCATTCCGAGGATGAGGTCAATGTCGGAATTACCAAGAACCACCGGAGAAGCCAAAAATCGATAATCACCCATGCGAATAGAAACATCCGGAACATGCACCCGAGAGGACATTTTCAAACCAGGAGAAATAATGCTCAACGGCTTCGGCATCACTTGAGTGACAAATTCATGCTTGGCAACAAAAGGTCTTGAAATGAAGGACAAAGAAGCACCCGAATCAAACAACACTTTAGCAGGTATAGAGTTCACTGGAAGGTTACCCAAAATGACATCAGAAGAATTCTCCGCTTCAGCTGCACTCATCAGATTGACCCTTGCAGACTTTGGATTATGCTTGACAATAGCTGTACTGACAGGCGGAGGAGGAGGAAGACGCTTCGGATTAGGACATCTGTTGGCATAGTGACCCTTCTGGCCACACTTGTTGCACACCACTTCAGAGAGAGGACGGAAATGAGAACCACTTGACTTGGAGCCTTGAGACTGAAACTGGTTCTTCGACTTGTTGCTCGGGTTGGGTGGGTGGGAGAAACCATGTCCACCAGAGTTCTTGTTGTTGGAGTTGTTGGAGTTGTTGTATGGAGCTCGAATCACTGGAGGAGGAGGAAGCCAGAATTTCTGATGCTTCGAGACCATCTGAGACGATGAGGAAGAGTGAATGACATCTTGAATTCTCTTCTTAGAAGCCTCCATCTTAAGCTGAGCTGCCTCTTGTTTCAAAGCCATGTTATAGAACTTGTCGAATTCATCCGGCTCGAACAAGGTGAGAGCAAGTTGAAGTTCATCTTTCAGGCCTCCACGGAACTGGTAGATTTTGCTCTTGGCATTAGGAATGTCTTGCTTAGCATAGCGGGCGAGGTTTTGGAACTTGACATTATACTGATAGACTGTCATGGAGCCCTGCTTCAGGTTGCGGAATTGCTCACGCATACCCTCGATGACACTTGTAGGAAGGTGGTGAGAGCGAAAGTCCTTGCAGAAATTCTCCCAAGAGATCACTTGACCTGGCCTGGAGTCTTTGTACTGCTGCCACCAGTCAGCTACTTGATCTTTGAGTTGGAAGGCTGCAAACTTCACATAATCATCTTCCTTCACGTTACTGCACTCAAAATGCTTCTTTATGTCGGTTAACCAATCTTCAGCATCAAGAGGGTCGACACAGTAACTGAAAGCTTTTGGATTATTGGCCAAGAACTGGTTGAGAGTAGCATGGTGCTGCTGGTTGAAGAAGTTGCCTTGGTTCCCTGGAACACCCTGATTAGCTTGATTAGCTTGCATCTGCTGCATCATCTGCATCAACAACTGGGTGTTCTGAGCTGTAGTCTGCATAATCGCTCTCCAAGCCTCAGGCGGAGGAGGAGGGGAAGGAGGACGATCTGGGACCTCTTCACCCTCTGGGTTAGCGTTGGGAACCTTTTTCGGAGCCATCCTGAAAGAGATGACCACGATTAGCAATTGATTGACAGAAGGTATAAGCTGAATCAATGGAATGAATTGCAACAAGACTTCACAATAATCATTCGAACAATAAGAACGAATGAAATCATTCGAGCAAGAGGAACGAATGAAATTCTTAGTTAAATGATAACATCAATCTTCACGAGAAGCCACATAGGGGACAAAATGAAAATAAGAAAACAACAAGGTACAGACGGGAACAAACAAAAGATAGGAGCTTCGTTCTAACATCTTTGTGCTGAAAGCATATGAACGTGTTACGAAAAGGTTTTGCAATCCCCGGATCAGCATAGCCAAGGACCCTTTAAGATGCAACTCCTGATAGTAACATCGGTCATAATACCACTTCACTCAATGTAGAACCCCGAACTCACTAACCTGCATTCGTTGGAAGAATGCCTACGATCTACTGGATAACCCACCTATAAATTTCCGAAAGATTCCAGTTATGTAATCAGGTGTTGGGGATACACGGGAAGCACCGCGCAATCAACTCTAAACCTACATCCAGGTGTATCCATCCTTCAACACATAACCAGTCTTTCTCGGAAACTGTGTACCTCGGACCTTCGAAAAGCATCCACTATAACAAGCTATGGCAATACTCCCGAACTACCTCCCCAGTACTGGGTGATGTCGGGGTTATCTTGCCACTGGCCGTATAGGAGAGATTTTCGATGTCGGCCGTCTTAAGTATTTAGTACTGCCGCGATATGCTTGTGACGAAAATACCCCGAAGCTCAACTCCCCGGGACAGTGCAACAACCCCTAATGTCAGGAGGCATCGAGAACAATATCCTCGTCACAAGAACATCGAAACAATCCCAGAATACTCGCGGGATTCCTAAAAAAATTGGTGCAATTTTTGAAGATAGAAGAGACAAGAGTAGTCGTCAGTAGTCCTCACCAGAGAGAAATGAGATGAGAAGCAAAGAAATCCTACTCTCCAATATAATATAGGACTCAAAATATTTTCAGTGTGTGCCTAGACTCGATCGTCAACGATTCGATCAATCAGTGGGGGCTCCTAGGTCGGAGAAGGCTCTGAATACCAACTTGTAATGCCCAGGATGGAGTTATACCTCCTACGTGTCGAGGCACGACTTAAAGGCATAAGTCCATCCTAGAATGATCTCAAGTTTGGTAATCTTTGCACATCTCATGTAAGAGAGGGGATTGTAAACATAAATAGTTGGCTTACACTCGCCACGTCACACAAATACAATACATGTCTCAAACATCATACATTACGAATATCACAACCCTCTAAGGGCAAAACCAAATGTCAAGATACCAAACTTAAATAAATAAACCACAGGTCGGATCGAATCCTAGTAGAAGTCTCCACTACTGATCATCCGGATAACGAACATAGTACCGACTACGCTCCTCGTCGAACTCCCAGTCTAGCTCGGTGCCATCACCTGGATAGCTCACAACTGGACCTGCATCTGGTGTGGTGAAGTAACTGTGAGCCACAGAGGACTCAGCAATCCCGTTCCCGGGTAAAAAGACTATTTAAGCCTTGGGAGAGGATAAGGCTGAAGAAAAGAATAAGTGTCTGCAGCAGCAACTAGCAACTAACTTATGTGAGTGAGAGCGAGAAGAGAAAGCCTCGGACGAGAAGTGATCACGAAGTGATCGTAGCTACAAGCTCAACAAACATAACCCCTCCATGTTCAACTCCCGAATCCCTATTCGGAAATTGACAGTCACGGAACACACGCTGGTAGTGTATTAGAAACATTGTGTCAAGTTATCTACAACCGGATATTAACAAGCTTCCATCTGCCACATAACCGCAGGAACGGCTTTCGAAAGTTCATAACCCTGCAGGGGTGTTCCAACTTGACCCATTACAAGCCCACGATCCGCGGAGTGCCAACTCCAAAGTGGGAAGACCCGAGTATTCTCGGAATCCCGTGCTCAAGATATACCGAACTAAGGTAAGGCTAATCCAACAAATCCTCCCGCCGTGCCGACACCCTGATAGTAGCCGCGCGTATCTAGTCTCAGGCCACGTCCGGATGAGCAGTACATACAGATACCGAAGATCCCAGCGAACTGGGTGGTATCCGCAAGTGCCTCTAGTTTGGACCAACACTCAAGTCGAGCACTGGCCCAGGGGGGTTGAATTAATTAAGCCTCGGGTTAATTACTCCCTCGGAAAGTTTTAGTTGTGTAGGCGAATAGTACCAATGTTGGGACTTGCTGGAAAAGACTTAGCACTTAGCGGTTTATCAAGGGGGTCCCATACACCCCAACCGTGTTAGGAACGCATAATCAAGGAACATAACACCGGTTTATACGGTTCCTAACGGCATGAGTGGAACAAATCACCAAGCAAAAGGCTTAGCCTTCCACCCTTGCCAATATATAGATGATTTCATTTTAAGCATTTATATAGTGTGATAAAACCCAACCAAACTTCAACATGAAGCAAGCATCTTCGATCTTCACCTCCAACTAGCAATGCTATAAGAAGGGCTGAGCGAAGCGTACTTAGCCAAGCAACGGTTTGCATAGGTAGGTTGGTTAAACATGGCAATGGTTACAAGTAGGAGGCTGACAGGAAGAACATGGGCATTGAGGCAAAACTATAGAGCAGAACTACTAGCAATAGGCAAATATAGTAATGTTATCGGGGTCGGTCATCTTGCCTGAAGAGAAGTCGTTCGGATCGTAAGAAGATTCCTCGTGCTCAACCTCGTTGGAAACCTCGTGCTCATACTCGTACTCGGTCTCAGCTTCTGGCTCTAAACAAAACAATCACACCAAGCACAAATCAACAAGATGCAATGCGCACTCGAAAATGATGGATGCATGATGGATGCACTAAGGATGCACACGGAGCACGGAAAAATAGCACTCAAGCAAAACACCTCAAAACATGATAATAATATGATATTATGAATCTACACAGAAAATCAATCAAGTTTCATATAAGATTCACTGAAATCGGAGTTACGGGCTAAAAGTTATGCCCGAAACAAGAAATGAGCGAAAGCTGAAAATTACAGCAACATAGCAACATCGGAGCACAAAATAATTAAACTACAACACTCAAATAACATGGCAAAGAGCATGAACATAGACTAGACATATTCTACATAAATTAAGTCCAAAGTTGCACCCCCAAAGGAGTCACGGATCAATAGCAATGAGTTTGGACATATTGAACTTGACAATAAAATGCTGGCAGCAGAATTTTATTGAAACTTTGGAGCAAAAGATAAACATGCTACATCCACGCAAATAAACATGTGAGAACATGAAAGAAAAGCCAACAATATCTACTACAAGGAACAATCAAGATCCACCCCAAAACTATCATGGTTTGTCCTAGAGCAGCAAGCAAACATGGCATCGGAACGTTACAGATTTCAGACTTAGTGAAAATCCACTAAGTCCTAAAACAGCAATTTCATCATGGCATCTAAAAGAGCAAGTTTAATTCACCTCTAAACTAAACATGGCAAGTGGTAAGCACCTCATCAAAGTACACAAGATGGTGATTCCGAAACACACAAGCATGCTTCATGGAGATAAACACAACGATAGAAACGAGCTCAACAAGATGGCATTTCATAACAAGTGAAACAACATCACAGCCACATGGCACTTTGCAACGAAGATAAACATGGCAAGAATAAATCTATCATGCTACCTATCACCAACAACATGTAGAGCATGGCAAGACGAACGCGTGGACATGTCATTTGCATCATTCGGACAAACAAGCTAAAAGTTATCACATAGCAAAGATGACATAAAAACATCACATAGCAGTCATTATTTCGGGATGCACTCTTGCAACGGGAAAACAAGCATCTAGATGACTTCTAACATGCATGACACCAAAAGATAAAACGTAGTGCTCATCACCACGAACGTCTGAACATGCTATTTGCGCGAAACGGACAAACCCACACGAAGTTAGAGCAGTTCTAATAATGCATCAGACAATAAAATTACTGGGACTTTGGAGAAAAGAGGTAAATCTAGATCTGCTGAAAAAAAAAACAAACGGCCCGGGGAATCGGCCCGATCCGGCTGGAGGGCCCGCGGCGGCGGAGGCGGCTTGGCCCAGCTGGAGTGGCGGTGAGGCGACGCAAGGCGGAGCGACTGGGCCCGTGGGTGGAGCGGCGGCCCAGCTCGGAGGTGGAGCGGCGGCTAGGCCCGGTGGCGCCTGGAGAGGCTGCGGGAGGCGACCGGGCCGGTGCAGGACTGGTTCAGCGGAGGGCGAGGAGTGGCCGAGCGGACGGCGGGGCGAGGCGATGATGTGGGCCCCGCGGTAGCGCGCGGGAGGCGAGGCCTTCGGGCCCCCGACGGATCGATCGAGGGAGTGGGCCGGCGGCGATGTGGTTCACTCCCTCGCTGGCGCGGTGGCGACGCTGGGCCCTGGAGCGATGGAACGGATGCGATGGGAGGCAGCGATCGACCGAAGGAGCTGGGTCGATCGGGCGTTGACTCGGCCTGCGGGATCGAACGAAGGAGCTGGCACCGGCGGCTGCGGTCTCTGCGGGAGGGAAGGAGCCAAGTGGCTGCTGGGGACTTGTGGATCTGAGAAAAAGAATGAGGGGGAGAGAGGAGCTAGAGGTAGGGATGCCCAAAAATAAACCTAGGGGAACTATATATCTCAGATAGCTAGGGTTTGGGGGGATTTACGGGTGTTCGGAGCCCTCCGATCGTGATCCGACGGATCCGATCGCGGGGGTAGTTTAGATGGGCCTAGGAGAGGGGTAGTGGACTGCAGTAGGGGTGTTTCTGGGACACAAAGTGAAGGCACTTTGGACCCACACGAATACCGAAGGGATAGCAACAGAGTCCAAACGCGACGAGATTTGAGAGGCGGGTTGCACACAACAAAACAACAACACACACAACAACCTCGCGGCACACCGGTAACGTTACACGCCTAAACACCAAAGTAGGCCGACGGGACATCACGGACACGTGAGGGAGCTCCGGAACGCGAAACGGACAACGGGAAGGAACGCGTGGAACCGGATGCAACCGACAACACAAATGCAATGCAATGCACATGTCTATATGATATGAATGAATGCCACACACTCACACAACAAAACGATGAAAACCCGAAAGACAAAGAACCCGGAAAGGAAATAGATGAAGCCGGAGATATATTATATGCCCGAAAGGGAAAGTATTACATCCGGGGCATTACAAACCATCACGGTTCATGGAAGTCGCAAGATTGCATTGGAGTGCGAAGAAGGAGACGCTGCTTATGCGGAGGCAGTATGTGCTACGGAGGAATTGAAGTTTTACAAAGACAATGTTGATCCGGCGGATATGTCCCCATTGAAGAAGCCAACTACAGAGCATGATCCGGCGTTGAAGTTCAAATCCGCAGAGGAAACCAAGCAAGTTGACTTTGTGCCTGGCGATTCATCCAAGCAATTCACTATCAGTGCTAACCTTCTGACATGCCGGGTATACCGAGGGAACTCGCTGAGCACAGTCTTAACATTGATCCGAAGTATAAACCGGTCAAGTAGTATTTGCGCCGCTTCAACAAAGAAAGGCGTAAAGCTATAGGGGAAGAAGTGGCTAGACTTTTGGCCGCAGGGTTCATAGTTGAAGTTTTTCACCCGGAGTGGTTGGCTAATCCGGTGCTGGTGTTAAAGAAAAATGGAAAGTGGAGGATGTGTGTGGATTACACATACCTGAACAAAGCTTGTCCAACCGATCCTTTTGCTCTCCCTCGTATTGATCAGATCATTGATGCTACGGCGGGATGTGAGCGGCTAAGTTTTTTGGATGCATATTCAGGATATCATCAGATCAAGATGGCAGTTAAGGACCAGGAGAAGACATCCTTCATAACTCCTTTTGGTGCTTTTTGCTATGTGTCTATGCCCTTTGGGCTCAAGAGTGCCCAAGCAACTTATCATCGTTGCGTGCAGAACTGTCTTAAGGGGCAGATAGGAAAAAAATGTTCATGCCTATGTGGATGACATCGTGGTGAAGTGAAGGAAAGAGGAGACATTGATAGAGGACCTCAAGGAAACCTTTGATAACCTACGGGCCTATAAAATTATGCTTAATCCCGAGAAGTGTGCTTTCGGTGTTCCGGCGGGCAAGCTCCTTGGATTCTTGGTGTCCAACAGAGGAATAGAGGCCAATCCGGAGAAGATCAAGGCAATCACGTCCCTGACTAAACCGGCTTGTATCAATGATGTTCAGCGTATCGCCGACCGGATTACAGCGTTGAGCCGATTCATCAGTCGTCTGGGGGGAAAGGCAATCCCGCTTTATCAGATGCTAAAAAAGACAGACCAATTTATATGGAGTGATGAGGCAAACGCTGCGTTTGAGGATTTGAAGCGGCAACTGGCAGAACCACCGGTCCTTGCTGTCCCCGTTAATAAGGATCCGCTGCTGTTATACGTCGCTGCCAATGCACAGGCAGTTAGCGTGGCAATCGTGGTCGAGCGCAAGGAAGCAGGAAAGGAGTATCCGGTTCAACGTCCGGTTTATTATGTCAGTGAGGTTCTCATTGAATCCAAGCAAAGGTACCCGCATTGGCAGAAGCTGGTGTATGGCGTGTTCATGGCAAACCGTAAATTGAAGCATTATTTTCAAGGCCACCCAATAACTGTTGTCAGCTCAGCTCCATTGGGGGATATTATCCAGAACAGGGAAGCCACTGGCAGAGTGGCGAAGTGGGCAATTGAGCTTAGGCCACACGGATTAAAGTATGTGCCACGCACCGCTATCAAATCTCAAGCATTGGTGGATTTCATCAATGATTGGACAGAACTGCAAGCACCAGAGGAGAAGCCGGATCTTACATACTAGACTATTCACTTTGACGGTTCGAGGCAATTAGAGGGCTCGGGGGCTGGAGTTGTGTTAACTTCCCCGCGAGGTGAAAAGTTTTGTTACGTCCTCCGTCTAATGTTTCCTTGTACTAACAATGCAGCAGAATATGAGGCATTGCTTCATGGCCTGCGGATTGCTAAGGAGATGAATTTGAGCCGGGTCAAGTGTTTTGGTGATTCAGATTTAGTGGCACAGCAAGTATCCGGCAAGTGGGATTCTAAAGATCCTCTCATGGCAGCTTACAGACGAGAAGTTGAAGCAGTTGCAGGATATTTCAAAGGGTATCAGGTGGATCACATAGACCGGCGAAGAAATGAAGCGGCCGATGCTCTATACCGGCTGGGTTCTCAGCGTAAACCGGTGCCACCGAATACTTTTTTGGATGACCTACACAGTCCATCAGTTCAGGTACCAACGGAGGAAGATCTGGCCGTTCCTGATCCGGAAGCACAGCTAGTTGCGGCACTTCATGTCATTCCGGATTGGACGCTCCCATACTTGGCGTATCTAAGCCGTGGAGAGTTGCTGGATAACGAGATCGAAGCAAGACGTATAGTCCGGCGGTCCAAGTCCATGACAATTGTAAACGGGGAACTTCATCATCGCAGTGTTTCCGGAGCATTTCAGCGGTGTGTATCATCCGAGGAAGGCTGTGACATCCTTCGGGAAATCCATGAAGGAGATTGTGGCCATCACGCCGGTTCAAAATCCTTGGTAGCCAAAGCTTTTCGGCACGGGTTCTATTGGCTGACAGCCCATGCTGATGCGGAGGATCTAGCCGGAGGTGCGATGCTTGTCAGAAATTTTCACGACGTGCTCTTGTTCCAGCGCAGGAGTTGCGGATGATACCGATTACTTGGCCGTTTGCGACTTGGGGGCTTGATACGGTTGGACCTTTTAAACGATTCCAAGATCAAAAAACTCATCTACTGGTTGCTGTGGATAAATTTACAAAGTGGATTGAGGTAGAGCCTGTGAGCAAGTGTGATGCGGCAACAACAGTTAAATTCATCAAAAAGGTAATTTTCCGGTTTGGCTTTCCACACAGCATCATCACAGACAATGGCACCAATTTATCTAAGGGAGAGATGGAAGAGTTTAACCAAAGGGAACATATTCGCCTAGATGTGTCTTCTGTAGCTCACCCTCAATCCAATGGTCATGCTGAAAGGGCCAATCAAGAGATTTTGCGAGGTATCAAGCCCCGGCTTATGACTCTCTTGCAAAGGACACCAGGGTGCTGGGTTGAGGAATTACCTTATGTCCTCTAGAGCATCAATACTACGCCGAACCGGTCCACAGGTTATACACCTTTCTTCATGGTGTACGGTGCTGAAGCGGTCCTTCCAAGCGATATCCGCCATGATTCACCACGAGTGACGGCCTATGTTGAAGCAGTCAATGAACCGGCAAGACAGGATAGTTTGGACCGGCTAGATGAAGAGCGTGACATAGCAGCAGCGCGGTCCACGATTTATCAGCAGGACTTGCGCAGATATCACAGCCGCCGGGTTAAAACCAGGACGTTCCAGGAAGGGGATTTGGTACTCCGACTCATCCAAGACCAAACAGATATGCATAAGCTATCCCCGCCTTGGGAAGGGCCCTTTGTGGTCAGTAAGAATCTGCACAACGGTTCATATTACCTGCTGGATGTTCGAGAACATAAAGACTCACGGACATCAGAAGAAGAGACAAAGAGGGCCGTGGAACATCGCTCTCCTGCGGCCCTACTACACCTGAGCCATGAGCTCTGTTCTATCCTATGTATATATTATGATTAATGAATAAACCGGCACCCTCGGTAAATCGGGGGATCAACCTTTTCTCTTCTAAGTATACGTCCTGTGAAATTATTTCACATATTTCGAATAAATTATTTTATGCAGAAGGGACCAAACTAGCGAGCTCCGGATCACATATGAATCCTCGATAAAGTCTTTTCTGGTCCGGTCTTCATAAGTTCTTGTCCTTAGGGATCCACCTTTGATGGCAGATGTAATATTCCTATCCCTTGGTGGGCCAAATCCCTTTGATGGCAAAAGAAAAATTCTTGTCCCTAGGAATACATCCTTTGATGGCAGATGTAATATTCCTGTCCCTTGGAGCACGTGCTTTGATGGCAAAAGAAAAAACCTGTTCTTGTCCCTAGGAATACATCCTTTTATGGCAGATGTAATATTCCTGTCCCTTGGAGCACGTCCTTTGATGGCAGATGTAATATTCCTGTCCCTTGGAGAACGTCCTTTGATGGCAAAACAAAAAACCTATTCTTGTCCCTAGGAATACATCCTTTGATGGCAGATGTAATATTCCTGTCCCTTGGTGTCGGTGTACTAGAGTAGGGGTACCCTAGTATCCCAAACTTGTGCACGGGCAGTCGCAGCATCCCGCGGCAAGGCTTGCCGGGTAACCGCCAAGGTCCTCCGTGGTTCCTTTTGAGCCATTCAAGAACAAAGTATTCAAGCCAAGGAGACAAGGCCCCGGCAAGAGGAGCTTGCCGGAAAGGCCACTCAAGGCACAAGACCCCGGCGAGAGGAGCTTGCCGGGAAGGCCAACCAAGGCATCTCAAGGAACTTGCCGCGACACACCACGCATCCCGGCAAGGCCCGGTGAGCGGCAAGCTCCCGGACGCGACAAAGCAACAACCGCGGCAAGGCGTTTGCCGCGGCAAGCTACCACTCTGTACCCGCGCTCCAGCACATCCACCAACGTGTTGCTCTGGGACCCTTCCAGGCGTACGTGGCGGGAGGCTGTGCAGCCAGCGGTGCGTGGTGGCAACCGGCGCTGACAAGATTGCCATCGTGGCGAACGGTGGCGTCCCTGACGGTCCCTTTTTGCACTGTTTGGGCGACACAGATGGGCATTCAAATGCCCTTGTCCCCTGCCGTCAGGGTTAGGTATGATACACTGTACAGGTAGTTGTACCAACCGCAACACCTTTCCATTTTTACCCTTGTCTACGTTGCCACCTGTCGGTGACCCCTTGAGCACATAAAAGGAGGCCCATGCGCAACGTACTGGGGGGGAGGATCAGAACACTCACGCTCGGTCTCGTTAGCTGCTGGTGTGTACTGTAGCACTCAGCGCTCCCGAGCAAGAACTCAATACAAACCACAAAGCAGGAGTATGGTTTTACGCATCCGTGCGGCCCGAATCTGGGTAAAATGCTCATGTGCTTCGCCTCGATCTGCTCTTCGTGCGATCTCCGCCCCCACCGAACCGAAAGGGGCTCGGTCCGCCGGTCCTCATAG
This sequence comes from Secale cereale, assembly GCA_902687465.1. Lineage (NCBI taxonomy): Eukaryota > Viridiplantae > Streptophyta > Magnoliopsida > Poales > Poaceae > Secale > Secale cereale. Next base: position 143,162,309 of record LR738711.1, read on the forward strand.
GTGCTCGTGGATCAGTTTCCCCGACATCTTTGGCGCTCCTGGTGGGTCTGCTCTGCTCCTACAGAAACCAACAAACAGATGTCAGCAAAGAAAGAACATCTGTGCGCGCCTAACAGCGGAAAGCGAACCATATACTTACGCTGGGGGCTGCGTTGAGGGCTGCTCTGGAGTATGGTTGCCGGGTCCGGCAAGGTGGTCTCCGGCAAGGTGGTCTCCGGCAAGGTGGTCTCCGGCAAAGGAGAGCACCAGCGGCCCCCCGTCGGCGGAGTCTACGACTGCAGAACCTGGTGCAGGTAATCCTCTTGCTTCGAAACTTCCCTTGGGTTCTTCTTCTTTTGATCTTCTTTTTGGAGATTTGCTTGACTTTTCTCCCTTTTCCGGCTGTCAGACCCATCTACTGCTGAGCCAATGGAGACTAAGGTTGCTGCCGACGACGCTGCTACCACCGAAGAAGCAGCCGGCGCTGATGACCCCGCCGGCGAAGAGGCCGCCAAAGCTGCCGCCGCAGCAGCTGGCGAGGGGTCTGGCGATCGCACTGACGGCCCTGAGGCCGCAGGAGCGCCAGGCGCTACACCGACCGTCGATCCCTCCGCCGCTGCCGCAGCGCCAGGCTCCGTAGAGCCCCAGCCAGGCGTCTACTTGAAGGATGACGATGGCGTCTTCATCAACCTCCCCTGGGCGTTAAGCTCCAGGGCGCCGGTCGAAGGAGAGATCTTAGATGGAGAGGTGCTCGCCTCCACTGGGCTGACGCTAGTTGATGCGCCGAGCAGCAGCAGCGACGAGCCTGAGGAGGAGCGGCTGCTTTTCGGAAGCTGTTGTCTCTCTACCGCGCTCGGCAAGCCAAGCTGGAATCCCGCGAGGCGCTTGTCGCGAAGGCGGGAGTGGACGTCGAGAAGCGCGCGGAGGAGCTCCGGGGTCTCAACCAGGAAGCTCTCCGGTCCCTGGCAGAGGAGCGGGAGCAACTCGCCGAGGAGCAGAAGGCCTTCTTCCTTGAGAAGGCTGACGTCGAAGAGCAACAGCGGCTTGCCGCTGAGAAGCTGTCTGCGCAGGAGGGCGAGCTGGCGCAGCGGAAGATTAACCTCGACAGCCACGAGGAGGAGCTTGCCGCGCGCGAGCAATCACTTGGCGGAGCCCTCAAGCAAGCAGAGGATGCTGCCGCAGCAGCCGAGGCCGCCAAGAAGGAGCTGGAGACGAAGGTGGTGCGGCTGGAGGCCGATCTCAAGGCGAGCGGTGAGGAGCTTGCCGCGCTCAAGCGTGAGCGCGAGAAGGACGCCCACAGCAACTCAGAGCTGCAAGTTCGCCCTGCCGAGAAGGGCAAGGAGCTCAGCGCCACCAATGACTCCAACGCAGATCTTGAGTTGAAGCTGACCACTTTGACCAAGACGCTGGACGGCGCCAGGGAGCAGGAGGCGGCCTTGAAGGAGGAGATCAAGGCCGACAAGGCGCTGCTGGCGAGTGCTGCTGCCGTCCAGAATACTTTTAGGGAGACCATGGAGCACTGGACGGAGGGTCTCCTGAATGCTGCCGCAGATATCGACAGGGAGCTGGCGCAGCTGGGGATGGAGGATCTCGGGTATCCCTCTGATGAGAACCTCCAACCCAGCACCAAGCTCACCTTGTTCTTCAAAGGCGTGGCGACGGCCCTCCAGCGACTCCGGGAGAAGATCCCAAAGTAGCTGGCCGACGAGTCACGCAAGATCTGCGCGGGAGCTCTTCAGAAGGTGTTGGTGAAGGTGGCCTACCGCAACCCGGGCCTCAACCTCACCAACGTCCTCAAGACCCTGCCGCCGGATGCCGATCTGGAGGCGCTCAAGGCCCTTGTCGGACCCATTGTGGACAAGGTGAGCGGGATCAAGAGGGTCAAGGGCGATCGCGTAGACTAGGCCGCCCGTTTTCTTCTTTTCTTGTCGCTGCTAATCATGTTATGAGAACAATTTGTTAGAGCTGCGACAAGCTACCTTGTAATATAACTCTATTTTGGGTAGTGATTGCAATGTTATTTCCTTTACTTGATTCCTTCTTTTCTATGTTTTCCCCCTACGCTTTTGGGGAACTTGCCGGCGCAGGCACCTTAGCCGCGAGCGCTGAGTGCGGGACGTCAGCAGCCTGCTGGCGGTGCCGTTACTGACAAGAATCCTTGTCGCAACTAGTCGCAGCTCGCTTAAGTTGTTGAGCGGACTCGAAACAAAGTAAGGGCGCAACTAGCTACGAGTTGGTTCCTCCGCGCACAGGTTTTCCATACAAAGCACTGTCGTTCAAGGAAGATAACTTAAAAATTTAAAAAATCTGATTGCTCAAGCTTTGGCAACTTAGCTTTTCTGTTGTTTTCTTCTCGGTAAGGCAAAACTTTCTTGAACGACGCCTGGTCCATACCATTATCTTCTCCTTCCACCCCGGCAAACTTGTGGGCGAGGGAACCTTCCTTTCCTTGAGAAAAAGAAAGAAGAGAAAATAAAGATATGGAGCCTTACGGCTCGTTATTCCTTACCGGGGGTAGGTGCTGCACAAAGCGTCAGTTATCACATGCAAAAAATAGAAAGCATGAAATTGACAAGATGTGCGGAGCACATGAGCTTTACTTATGCACGGGGTCTGCGCCCGGCGTTGTACAAAGGATTACATGCAACAGCGGCAAGACTTGTACAAAAGGTGGTTGCCGGAACGGGTTCCGACAACCGCGCCTTACGGGTAAAACTTATGAAGATGCTCAATGTTCTAGGAGTTGCTCACCGGAATGCCATCTTCGGTCTCAAGGCGGACAGCGCCAGGCCTAGTGACTCGTTTCAACCGGTAAGGGCCTTCCCACTTTCGCGTCAACTTGTTGGAATTCTTGGCGGACTGAACACGCAGAAGAACAAGGTCGCCTTCCTCGAGACTTCTGGCGTTAACTTTGCGGCTATGGTAGCGGCGCAAAGCTTGCTGGTAGCGAGCAGCTCGTACAGCAGCCTGCAGACGGTCTTCCTCAAGGAGCTGCGCGTCATCTTGTCACAGCTGCTCTTGCTCAAGCTCATCATAAGCGAGCACTCGAGGTGACCTGTATATGAGTTCTGTGGGGAGAACTGCCTCTGCTCCATAGACTAGAGCGAAAGGTGTCTGGCCAGTGGCTCGATTTGGTGTTGTCCTGATCAACCAAAGAACCACCGGTAGCTCCTCAATCCAGTTTCTTCCGCACTTGCGCAGCTTGTCGAAAGTCCTGGTCTTGAGCCCGCGTAGCACTTCAGCATTTGCCCTCTCCGCTTGACCGTTGCTTCTCGGGTGAGCAACAGAAGCGAAGCAGACCTTGGCACCAAGATCTTGGACGTACTGCATGAAGGTGCGGCTCGTGAATTGCGTACCATTGTCGGTGATGATCCTGTTAGGGATCCCGAAGCGGCAAACAATCGACCTGAAGAACTTGACTGCTGAATGTGTTATCACCTTCCTCACTGCTTCCACTTCCGGCCACTTTGTGAACTTGTCGATTGCGACGTACAAGTACTCAAAGCCCCCGACTGCTCGGGGGAAGGGGCCGAGGATGTCGAGCCCCCAGACCGAAAATGTCCAGGATAAAGGGATTGTCTGGAGAGCTTGAGCTAGCTGGTGTATCTGCTTGGAATGGAACTGGCACGCTTCACACTTGGTTACTTGTGCAGTTGCATCCTGGAATGAAACCTTGGAATGCTTTGCCAGATTGCTTTGCCGGCAAGTTCTCTTGCGCCAATGTGGTGACCACAGATGCCTCCATGTATCTCTGCCAACAGCTTTTGTCCGTCTTCCCGTTGAATACACTTCAATTTCACACCGTTAAGTCTTCTTTTGTACAGTGTGTTGTCGACAAACTGGTACATACTTGACTGCCGGGCTACTCTTTCCGCTTCTTCTTGCTCTTCGGGAAGTTCTCCTGTCTGAAGGAAACGGACAATCTGCTGTGCCCATGCTGGAGCTTGTGGCTCGACAACAAGGACTAAAGGCACATCTGCTGCTGCGGGAACATCCGCTTCTACGGCGAGAACCTGCGGCTCAGCCGGAGCTTGACGTTCCCTGGCAAGCTTGCCGGAGCAAAACTTGTCGGGAGCGTCTGCTTCGACGGAACAAACCCTAGGGCTTGCCATAGCAGATTGCTCCTCAGCACTCTTGGTGTTGATCTTGAGGACCTTCTCGGCGGCGGCTTCGGGAAGCTCTGCCGGAAAATAATTACCAGAAATCAACTTCCTCTTCTTGCATTGACCAGATTGTTGACTCCACGGCCGGATGTGACTTGCTTTCGTTTCTTGATGCATACTCAGGATACCATCAGATCTTCATGGCAGAAGAGGATGAGGAGAAGACCGCATTCATCACTCCATGTGGCAAGTAGTGTTTCATACGGATGCCTTTCGGTTTAAAGAATGCTGGTTCAACATTTGCAAGGGTAATCCATGTCGCTCTTGAGCCACAAATACACAGAAATGTGGAAGCATATATGGATGACATAGTGGTCAAGAGCAAGGACAAGGCAACTCTGATTCAAGATTTAGACGAGACCTTTGCAAATCTGCGCAAGATCAGCCTCAAGCTCAACCCCGAGAAGTGTGTGTTTGGAGTCCCTCCCGGCAAGCTTCTCGGGTTCTTCGTGTCTCAGAGGGGAATTGAAGCCAATCCCGACAAGATCAAGGCCATTGAGCAGATTGAAGCACCAAAGCACGTCAAGGATGTACGAAGACTTGCCGGTTGCGTGGCTGCTCTCAGCAGGGTTATCTCTAGGTCTGCTGAGCGTGCCCTGCTGTTTTTCAAAATACTGAAAAAGGCAGGTCCAATGAAATGGACTCCGGAAGCGGAGGCTGCGCTGCAAGACTTGAAGAGATACCTGTCCTCCACTCCAACACTTGTCGCACCTAAGCCACAAGAGAAGTTGCTGCTGTATATAGCGGCAACCAATCAAGTGGTTAGTGATGCGTTAGTTGCGGAGAGGGAGGCAAATGATGAGCCAGCAACCACGGCAGGCGCGTCCAGCGACAAGCAGGGGGCTTCCCCGACAAGCTCTGGTCCCGACAAAGATGGATCTGCGCAGGCGTGCGAGGGGATACAGAAGAGAATGGTGCAGCGACCAGTTTACTTTGTTAGTTCCCTTCTGCAGGGGGCTAGGTCAAGGTACTCTGGTGTGCAGAAATTTCTTTTCGGCCTCCTCATGGCCTCGAGAAAGCTGCTCCATTACTTTCAAGCACATGAGATCACAGTTGTCATTCGTTTTCCGCTGAAGAGGATACTGCAGAATCCAGAAGCAACATGCAGGATTGTTGAGTGGGCACTGGAACTGTCAAGCTTTGGCCTCAAGTTTGAGAGCACTTCAACTATCCAAAGCAGAGCATTGGCAGAATTCATAGCAGAATGGACGCCAACACCAGATGAAGAAATTCCAGAAACGAGCATCCCCGTCAAGGAAGCAAGCAAAGAGTGGCTGATGTACTTTGATGGTGCCTTCTCGCTGCAAGGCGCCGGTGCTGGCGTGCTGCTTGTCGCACCCACCGGAGAGCACCTCAAGTACGTAGTCTAGATGCTCTTTCCCAAGGATCAAGCAACAAACAATACCGCAGAGTATGAATGCTTGATTGTCGGTCTCAGGATCGCGGCAGACCTTGGGATCAAGAAGCTCATTGTCAGGGGTGACTCGCAGCTTGTCGTCCGCCAAGTGAACAAGAGTTATCAGAGTCCGTTGATGGAAGCCTATGTTGATGAAGTGAGAAAGCTAGAAGAGCACTTTGACGGCCTACAGATGGAGCATGTTCCAAGAGCTCAGAACGACATTGCTGATGGCCTGTCGAAGTGCGCCGCACTTAAGTTACCTGTGGAACCAGGGATCTTTGTGCTCAAGCTGACTCAACCGTCCGTAACGCCATCAACTGGACAAAGCAAGAAGAGGAAGTTGATTTCTGGTAATTATTTTCCAGCAGAGCTTCCCGAAGCCGCTGCCAAGAAGGTCCTCAAGATCAACACCAAGAGTGTTGAGGAGCAGTCTGCTCCGGCAAGCCCTAGGGTTTGTTCCGTTGAAGCAGACGCTCCTGACAAGTTTTGCTCCGGCAAGCTTGCCGGGGAACGTCAAGCTCCGGCTAAGCCGCAGGTTCTCGTCGTAGAAGCGGATGTTCCCGCAGCAGCAGATGTGCCTTTAGTCCTTGTTGTCGAGCCACAAGCTCCAGCATGGGCACGGCAGATTGTCCGTTTCCTTCAGACAGGAGAACTTCCCAAAGAGCAAGAAGAAGCGGAAAGAGTAGCTCGGCAGTCAAGTATGTACCAGTTTGTCAACAACACACTGTACAGAAGAAGACTCAACGGTGTGAAATTGAAGTGTATTCACTGGGAAGACGGACAAAAGCTGTTGGCAGAGATACATGGAGGCATATGTGGTCACCACATTGGCGCAAGAGCACTTGCCGGCAAAGCATTCCGGCAAGGTTTCTTTTGGCCGACAGCCCTCCAGGATGCAACTGCACAAGTAAGCATGTGTGAAGCGTGCCAGTTCCATTCCAAGCAGATACACCAGCCAGCTCAAGCTCTCCAGACGATCCCTTTATCCTGGTCATTTTCGGTCTGGGGGCTCGACATCCTCGGCCCCTTCCCCCGAGCAGTCGGGGGCTTTGAGTACTTGTACGTCACAATCGACAAGTTCACAAAGTGGCTGGAAGTGGAAGCAGTGAGGAAGGTGACAACACAGTCAGCAGTCAAGTTCTTCAGGTCGATTGTTTGCCGCTTCGGGATCCCTAACAGGATCATCACCGACAACGGTACGCAATGCACGAGCCGCACCTTCATGCAATACGTCCAAGATTTTGGCGCCAAGGTCTGCTTCGCTTCTGTTGCTCACCCGAGAAGCAATGGTCAAGCGGAGATGGCAAATTCTGAAGTGCTGCGCGGGCTCAAGACCAGGACTTTCGACAAGCTGCACAAGTGCGGAAGAAACTGGATTGAGGAGCTGCCGGTGGTTCTTTGGTCGATCAGGACTACGCCAAATTGAGCCACCGGCTAGACACCTTTCGCTCTAGTCTATGGAGCAGAGGCAGTTCTCCCCACGGAACTCATATACGGGTCACCTCGAGTGCTCGCTTATGATGAGCTTGAGCAAGAGCAGCTGCGACAAGATGATGCGCTGCTCCTTGAGGAAGACCGACTTCAGGCTGCTGTACGAGCTGCTCGCTACCAGCAAGCTTTGCGCCGCTACCATAGCCGCAAAGTTACCGCCAGAAGTCTCGAGGAAGGCGACCTTGTTCTTCGGCGCGTTCAGTCCGCCAAGAATTCCAACAAGTTGACGCCGAAGTGGGAAGGCCCTTACCGGGTGAAACGAGTCACTAGGCCTGGCGCTGTCCGCCTTGAGACCGAAGATAGCATTCCGGTGAGCAACTCCTGGAACATTGATCATCTTCGTAAGTTTTACCCGTAAGGCGCGGTTGCCGGAACCCGTTCCGGCAACCACCTTTTGTACAAGTCTTGCCGCTGTTGCATGTAATCCTTTGTACAAAGCCGGGCGCAGACCCCATGCATAAGTAAAGCTCATGTGCTCCGCACATCTTGTCAATTTCATGCTTTCTATTTTTTGCATGTGATAACTGACGCTTTGTGCAGCACCTACCCCCGGTAAGCAATAACGAGCCGTAAGGCTCTATATCTTTATTTTCTCTTCTTTCTTTTTCTCAAGGAAAGGAAGGTTCCCTCGCCCACAAGTTTGCCGGGGAGGAAGGAGAAGATAATGGTATGGACCAGGCATCGTTCAAGAAAGTTTTGCCTTACCGAGAAGCAAACAACAGAAAAGCTAAGTTGCCAAAGCTTGAGCAATCAGATTTTTAAATTTTTTAAGTTATCTTACTTGAACGACCGTGCTTTGTATGGAAAACCTGTGCGCGGAGGAACCAACTCGTAGCTAGTTGCGCCCTTACTTTGTTTCGAGTCCGCTCAACAACTTAAGCGAGCTGCGACTAGTTGCGATAAGGTTTCTTGTCGGTAACGGCACCGCCAGCAGGCTGCTGACGTCCCGTACTCAGCGCTCGCGGCTAAGGTGCCTACGCCGGCAAGTTCCCCAAAAGCGTAGGGCAAAAACATACAAAAGAAGGAATCAAGTAAAGGAAATAACATTGCAATCACTACCCAAAATAGAGTTATATTACAAGGTAGCTTGTCGCAGCTCTAACAGATTGTTCTCATAACATGATTAGCAGCGACAAGAAAAGAAGAAAACGGGCGGCCTAGTCTACGCGATCGCCCTCGACCCTCTTGGTCCCGCTCACCTTGTCCACAATGGGTGCGACAAGGGCCTTGAGCGCCTCCAGATCGGCATCCGGCGGCAGGGTCTTGAGGACGTTGGTGAGGTTGAGGCCTGGGTTGCGGAAGGCCACCTTCACCAACACCTTCTGAAGAGCTCCCGCGCAGATCTTGCGTGACTCGTCGGCCAGCTGCTTTGGGATCTTCTCCCGGAGTCGCTGGAGGGCCATCGCCACGCCTTTGAAGAACAAGGTGAGCTTGGCGCTGGGTTGGAGGTTCTCATCAGAGGGATACCCGAGATCCTCCATCCCCAGCTGCGCCAGCTCCCTGTCGATATCTGCGGCAGCATTCACGAGACCCTCCGTCCAGTGCTCCACGGTCTCCCTAAAAGTATTCTGGACGGCAGCAGCACTCGCCAGCAGCGCCTTGTCGGCCTTGATCTCCTCCTTCAAGGCCGCCTCCTGCTCCCTAGCGCCGTCCAGCGTCTTGGTCAAAGTGGTCAGCTTCAACTCAAGATCTACGTTGGAGTCCTTGGCGGCGCTGAGCTCCTTGCCCTTCTCGGCAAGACGAACTTGCAGCTCTGAGTTGCTGTGGGCGTCCTTCTCGCGCTCACGCTTGAGCGCGGCAAGCTCCTCACCGCTCGCCTTGAGATCGGCCTCCAGCCGCACCACCTTCGTCTCCAGCTCCTTCTTGGCGGCCTCGGCAGCTGCGGCAGCATCCTCTGCTTGCTTGAGGGCTCCGCCAAGTGATTGCCCGCACGCGGCAAGCTCCTCCTCGTGGCTGTCGAGGTTAATCTTCCGCTGCGCCAGCTCGCCCTCCTACGCAGACAGCTTCTCAGCGGCAAGCCGCTGTTGCTCTTCGACGTCAGCCTTCTCGAGGAAGAAGGCCTTCTGCTCCTCGGCGAGTTGCTCCCGCTCCTCTGCCAGGGACCGGAGAGCTTCCTGGTTGAGACCCCGGAGCTCCTCCGCGCGCTTCTTGATGTCCACTCCCACCTTCGTGACAAGCGCCTCGCGGGATTCCAGCTTGGCTTGCCGAGCGCGGTAGAGCGACAACAGCTTCCGCAGCAGCCGCTCCTCCTCAGGCTCGCCGCTGCTGCTGCTCGGCGCATCAACTAGCGTCAGCCCAGCGGAGGCGAGCACCTCTCCATCAAAGCTCTCTCCTTCGACCGGCGCCTTGGAGCTGGACGCCCAGGGGAGGTTGATGAAGACGCCATCGCCGACCTTCAAGTAGACGCCTCGCTGGGGCTCTTCGGAGCCTGGCGTTGCGGCAGCGGTGGAGGGATCGGCGGTCGGCGTATCGCCTGGCGCTCCTGCGGCCTCAGGGCCGTCAGTGCGATCGCCAGACCCCTCGCCAGCTGCTGCGGCGGCAGCTTTGGCGGCCTCTTCGCCGGCGGGGTCATCAGCGCCGGCTGCTTCTTCGGTGGCAGCAGCGTCGTCGGCAGCAACCTCAGTCTCCATCGGCTCAGCAGCAGATGGGTCTGACAGCCGGAAAAGGGAGAAAAGTCAAGCAAATATCCAAAAAGAAGATCAAAAGAAGAAGAACCCAAGGGAAGTTTTGAAGCAAGAGGATTACCTGCACCAGGTTCTGCAGTCGTTGTCTCCGCCGGCGGGGGGCCGCTGGTGCTCTCCTTTGCCGGAGAGCTCTCCCTTGCCGGAGGACTCTCCCTTGCCGGAGAACTCTCCCTTGGTGGCGTAGTCGAAGCAGATGGCATGTCGGGGGCGGTCTCTTAGCGCTCCTGGTGGGGCTGCTCTGCTCCTACACAAACCAAAAAACAGATGTCAGCAAAGAAAGAACATCCGTGCGCGCCTAACAGCGGAAAGCGAACCATATACTTACGCTGGGGGCTGCTCTGAAGAATGGTTGCCGTCTCCGGCAAGGTGGTCTCCGGCAAGGTGGTCTCTGTGGGTTCGTCCTCGACGATGATCACCTCCCCTCTCCTCGCCGGGACCTTGGCTCTCTTCGCCTCTCTCTGGGCCAGAGTCCAGAAAAGGAATAAGTTCGGAGTAAGGCAAATGAGATACAAAACAAAACAGCAAGAATTGAAGAACTATAAGTACAGCGAGGAATCTTACTCTTCTTCTTCCTCGTCGGAGCTGAGCGCGGATAAGTCGAAGTCCGGCTCACGTCCGGCGCGAGGAGGCGGAGGAGTAGGCTCCCTTGGCCGCTTGGCGGGAGTAGTGGCGGTGGTCTGAGACGACCCCGCTCTGGCTGCCGCCGTGGCGTGAGGAGAGGCAGGAGCAGAAGCGGTGGTCCGGGAAGACCCCGCTCTAGTTGCCGCCGCAGCGTGAGGTGCTCCCGCGGCAACAGAGCTTGTCGCGGTGGAGCTTGTCACGCGGCACGGCGGCCGTCGACTCGTCTGCCGCTCTGCTTCGTCCCTGGCCTTGCGGAGACGCCTTCTTGGTGGAGCTGGGGGCTCTGCTTGCGGCGAGCTGCCTGAAGATGAGGAGGAAGAGGAGTCGATCTCCAACGAGCCGCTCGTATCCTCGGCGGGCTCGCTCGACTCGACGCCATGCCCGGCAAGCTCTTCCTCGCCGGCAAACTCCTCTCGCTCGGCAAGGCTTGCCGCCTCCGCTGCTTCTGCCTCCTCCATGGTGAATCCAAACTCGCCCGCAGTTGCGGCTGCCGCCGCCTCTTCCAGCCTAGTGGCGATGTGCTTCATCTTCGCATCGGTGGTGTCGCGAGTGAGGCCTTTCTTTTCGTCGGAGCGGACCGGCTTTTCTACCAAGCCGTCGAAGAACTCCTGCACGACAACATCTTCAGGCTCTTGCCAAGTTGGGACGATTCCATGCGAGTCGCACAGTGGCATCATTGCACGGATGCGGTCGAGCGCGGAGTTGTTGCACAGCGGAACGACGTCCTTCGGCAACCCGAACACTTCGGGATGTTCAGGGTCGTACTTGAACAGCTCCAGGAGCATTGCGTTAAGCTCCAGAATAGTGAAGTTGAAGTTGAGGCCCGGGCGCAGCTTCATGATGTCCACCGCATTCTTGAATTCCCAGGCGGGTCTCCTCCTCTCCTGCAGGGGGGCGATGCGGCGACGAAGAAAATCTGCGCCAACCGCACCTATAGTGAGCCCGGCAAGCCTAAGGCGTTGGATCCGGGTGACAGAAATCTTCAGCCTGTCATCTTTCGGGGCCACGTTCCTCCAATCGCTGCCGCGTACTACTGGGGCTTGGCGCCGGGCGGTAAACGGCTGTGGGTTCTCCTCGACAATCCAGCACCAGTTTGCTCTCCATTCCTCCCACTTGCCGCGGAACTCTCCCTCCAGATAAGCGTCCTTCTTGCTGGCTCTCGAGATCCAGGCGATTCCACCGGATAGATGCTCTCCTCTCTCAACTCGGGGCATAAAGAAGTGGCGGAAAAGGGCTACGTTTGGATAGACCCCGACAAAGTTTTCGCAGAGATGTGCAAAAACTGCCATGGTCAGAACGGCATTGGGGGTGAAATCAAGGAGGCGGAACCCGTAGGTGTTCATAATATCACAGAATAACTCAGAGAAAGGCGGGCAGAGCCCGCAGTAGAAGAACAAGGCGAAGAAAGGATATCCATTTGGAGCCATTCCCGAAGCGACGGCTGGAAGTACCTTCTTGCGCGGATGCGCCCGCGTCTCCCCCGACCAGAAGAGGTAGTAGTACTCCCTCAGCTCCCTCGCGGCAAGCTTGGGGGGGGGGGGGGAGATTGCCCTCTCTTTTCCCAACGCCGCGAGCCGCTGCGCCTCGGCCGACTTCGCGCCCTTCTCCTTGTCGGTTTTCGGAGCCATGGCGGAGGTGGTGGGGGAGGTCGGCGGCGTTGGTGGTGCTGGTGGCGATGGGGGGCAGAGCGCTGCTCTCTTTCAACTTTGGGAAGAAGGGGGAGCAGCGGAGGAATAGCACCGGCGAATGGGCGAACTGCCCCTGTTTCCCCTGCTTATAAGGAGGGAGGGGGCGGACGTTCCGCCTTTCCGAATAAAGAAACCACCCACGATCTATCCCACGACGCCGCATTCAACGCGTGCCATTCAGGGAGGGCGCGGTGGACACGGAGTAAGATACGGCGTGACCCAGGCCGCGCGTGCCCGTGCTCTGTTTTGGGCCTGGCCCAACAGCGCTCGGCACCGTGTATGGCCCAGGCCCGGGGGCTCCTGTCGGTGTACTAGAGTAGGGTTACCCTAGTATCCCGAACTTTTGCACGGGCAGTCGCAGCATCCTGCGGCAAGGCTTGCCGGGTGACCGCCAAGGTCCTCCGTGGTTCCTTTTGAGCTTTTCAAGAACAAAGTATTCAAGCCAAGGAGACAAGGCCCCGGCAAGAGGAGCTTGCCGGAAAGGCCACTCAACGCACAAGACCCCGGCGAGAGGAGCTTGCCGGGAAGGCCAACCAAGGCATCTCAAGGAACTTGCCACGACGCGCCACGCGTCCCGGCAAGGCCCGGTGAGCGGCAAGCTCCCGGACGCGACAAAGCAACAACCGCGGCAAGGCGTTTGCCGCGGCAAGCTACCACTCTGTACCCACGCTCCAGCACATCCACCAACGTGTCGCTCTGGGACCCTTCCAGGCGTACGTGGCGGGAGGCTGTGCAGCCAGCGGTGCGCGGTGGCAAGCGGCGCTGACAAGATTGCCATCATGGCGAACGGTGGCGTCCCTGACGATCCCTTTTTGCACTGTTTGGGCGACGCAAATGGCATTCAATGCCCTTGTCCCCTGCCGTCAGGGTTAGGTATGATACACTGTACAGGTCGTTGTACCAACCGCAACACCTTTCCATTTTTACCCTTGTTTACGTTGCCACCTGATGTCTACACACGCTTCTACTCTTGTAGACTATGTTGGGCCTCCAAGCGCAGAGGTTTGTAGGACAGCAGCAATTCCCCTCAAGTGGATGACCTAAGGTTTATCGAACTCAGGGAAGTAGATGTTGAAGATGGTCTCTCTCAAGCAACCATGCAACTAAAATACAAGAAGTCTCTTGTGTCCCAACACACCTAATACACTTGTCAGATGTATAGGTGCACTAGTTCGGCGAAGAGATGTTAAATGGCAAGTGATATGGATGGCAAAACAAAGTAATATAAATCTGTAATAAAAAGTGCAGCAAGCAAACAAGTGGTAAACGTGAGCACAAATGGTATTGCAATGGTGGAAACAAGGCCTAGGGATCATACTTTCACTAGTGGCAACTCACAACAACATTAACATAATCGAATCACATGATATTTCCCATAAAACATGCAATGGAGACGCACCCGGAGGTCATTCCTTCGTGGTCAAGAGAGGACGAGAATTATGTAGGGCTACAAAAGCACACCTCAAAGTTCGTAGTTCTCAATCGAAGGATTTCCCAATGTCACCGCGGCCATCCAAAGAGAGTCCCACAATCACCACAACATATCTAAAGGATAGTCAAAGACAAGCACCAAGAGACTCTCAATCTTCAATCAACACATAAGAGAGGAAATCACTCATGAAAATATTTTTCTAATCCATGTCCAATAGACCGCTGTCACCTTGGTCTCGGGGATTATACTAGATAAAGACAAGTGAGTACATCAATCCAATACATAGAGGAAGGGGAAACATCATGGGATCATCCTAGATTAACATAGCCTATGATCACAACGAACATCACATCATGGGAGAGAGAGATAACCACATAGCTACACGTACGAGCCCTCGGCCCCGGAGAAGACTACTCACACATGAACATGGTGAGGAGGAGGTTGATGATGGTGTTGATGGAGAGGTGCAGCCCCGCGAGGAGGAGATGGCCGGTGGCAGCCACGGAGGCGGCGGCGGCGGCCCTAGGGCGCGGCGGCGGCCCTCGGGGCGGCGGCGGCCCTAGGGGGCAGCGGCTCCTTGGCCCCCCTTCTTCCTTGTGGATGGTGCTGCAATGGTGCTGGTCCTCCCCTCCAAGACGGCGGCTCGGGAGGAGGAAAATTCGTGGCCCTTGGTGACCTAGGTTTCCTCTCTTTTTATAGACTCTCGGATTCTCGTCATCAGATTTTGGGCCTCAGTAAAACGGTCTTTACTCGGCCATCCGGACTCCGATTTGGACAAATTGTATATTCAGAAGCATCGCCTCGAAATTCCCCACAACTTTCGCAACTAGACTTTTTCCGTTTGACGTCGTCTTCGGGCCAGAACGTGACCATCTTTAAAAAACGTTCTCAGACAGATTTCAGGAAAGTCAGAGTCCTACTCCAATACGACTCCTTTTGCGTTTTTGTCAATTTCCAAGTAATTCCTACACAATAAAGTGTAAAACAAGAACATTGTGCACTTTTGCAACCATTAGTAGGTTAGTCCAAATATGATCAAAAGTATATGGAAGTGCATAAATATCATAGCAATATCACACAAAAAAGGCATGGAGCAAGCAGAAATTATAGATACGTTTTGGATCTATCACCACCTGTCGGTGACCCCTTGAGCATATAAAAGGAGTCCCATGCGCAACGTAGAGGGGGGGGAGGATCAGAACACTCACGCTCGGTCTCGTTAGCTGCTGGTGTGTATTGTAGCACTCAGCGCTCCCGAGCAAGACCTCAATACAAACCACAAAGCAGGAGTAGGGTTTTACGCATCCGTGCGGCCCGAACCTGGGTAAACTGCTCGTGTGCTTCGCCTCGATCTGCTCTTCGTGCGATCTCAGCCCCCGCCGAACCGAAAGGGGCTCGGTCCGCCGGTCCCCATAGGTCCTCGTGGATTAGTTTCCCCGGCACTTGGAGCATGTCCTTTGATGGCAAAAGAAAAATTCTTGTCCCTAGGAATACATCCTTTGATGGCAGATGTAATATTCCTGTCCTTTGGAGCACGTCCTTTGATGGCAAAAGAAAAATTCTTATCCCTAGGAATACATCCTTTGATGGCAGATGTAATATTCCTGTCCTTGGAGCACGTCCTTTGATGGCAAAAGAGTACATCCTTTGATGGCAAAGTTCTTGTCCCTCGGAGTACTGTTAGTTATAGCCCTTTGGGTCGCACCCTTTGATTGGCACATAGGGAGCCTGACAGCTGTAACACCCCAAAATTTTAACCACATTTTTATTAAATAAAATTTGGCTAGAAATAAAATTTTTGTATTATATTAGGTTCTTTAATCATTTTTTTAGCCTCTTCTATACCTGTCCTTCAAAAATCTTCTCTTCATATAGTAAAATTTTTGGAAATAATTTTGTGGGCTCTGGTTGTGTCTTGGGTCATTTCATTATTTGTTTGATAACATTAGAAATTATTTTTCATAATAAAATTTTGCCTTAGAAAACTCTTTTAATAGCTTTTGCAGTGTTTTAACTGCTTCTGTTGCACTACTACTATTTTAAATAATTCTCTAAAAATTCCACCATAATTCTGAGAGGTCCTGTGATGCCTATATGTTACTTTGGTGCAAAAACCCAACTTGGTGTTTTGCAAATTTTGAGTGAACCATCCTCTTTTTCATTTCTGTCCATCTTCTAGGTTTCTACTACAACCCTATTATTTCTTGCTCCAAAAATTCTGAGCCTTGACCATCTTCTTGTTCTTCCAACCAAAACCTTAACTCCAGAAGATCAGCTCCATTAGCATCTTTTGGACCCACCAAATACCCCTCTGAATATTCAGCCCAGAACTAAATTTCCGTAAAACTTGCACTAGCCAGTATTTCCTTTTCCCAAAATAACTTCACCATCATCTCTACCATCTAAAGAGACCTCATCCTGCCAAGTTTCACATCCAGAAAGATCACCTAGGTCACCCTAACATTCTGTCGAGTACCTTGAGCTCATGACAGAAGTTGGGCATCTTTTTGGGTTGCACTAGATACTAGCCCCTCTCCTCAAAACACCATGTCCATCACTTCTACCATGTCTAAAGGCACCATTCTGTTAATTGTAAACTTGTTTGGGTCCCTGTAGATGCCATTGGCATTTCGTCGAACGCCTCAGAGGCATGTCCGGAGCACGAGCAGAGCGCAGTTATTGCACGCGCTGACATCGGGCTCCTGTCACTGCCCTGCTACCTCCCCTGCTCGCCCGAGCCTCCCACCGGATCAACTCGACCATCAATAACTTCGCCGACACCTTCCCTTGGCCGCTTGCGCCGGCCACCGCCGTCCACGCCATCCGGAGGCGCCGCCCGACGAGTCCCGCATCGCCACGTCGCACCGACCTCCAACGCCCTGGACGCATGGCTCGCCTCCGAACCAAACACGACGCCCGCCATCACTGCAAGCCGCCACCGTCCTCACCAAACCCCGCCGTCCATCAACGGCCTCGCCACCGGCCGCGTCTGCCATTAATGGCCGCCGCCTCTGTCCGCCCGTGGACGGCGCCGTCCAAGCTACCTGGCGCCTCCCGGGGCAGCCGGCTCGCCTGGGAAGTAACTGCGGTCCTCACCGACCCTCACCGGCCACCGAGCGACCTCACCTGCCGGAGTAATGGCGATCTCCGCCGTGTCCGTTTCTGGAACCCGCCGAACCGCCTCGCCCCGGCTACATAAAGCCCCGAGCTCACTCCACTCCGGACCACCCCACTCCCTTCGCCCTCTGCAAGCTTCCTATGGAAGCAAAACGACCGGAGACAGTCGTCTTCTTCTTCCCCGACAACCACGGCCACCGCCACCCCTCCAATGGTTCCGACGAGACCACGGCCTCCCCACCACCAACTCTTCCACCACTGGACTCCTGGAGCATCCACAAACCCGTCCCCAACTTCAACTCCACTGGAGTTGCATCCTAGCCGGAGTTCCCCTTTCGTCCGACGGTGCCGTCCGCCGAGGACCTCGTCGCCGGCAACTCCGTCCATCCCAGCTACCACAGAAAGCACCGGACGAACCGCCTCCCCCTCCTGAACCCAACGGTGCCTTTGGCTCTTCAAACGGCGCCACCGTTCGCCGGCGAGCTCCGCCGGAGCGCCGCCCCGCTCTGCCGCGAGAAGACGCTCGCGTGGACCTGGTCAAACCTGACCAGTGGGCCAGGCGGGCCCACTGTCAGTGACCACAGGCCGCGCCAGCTCGGCGTAAGTGGAGGCATACTCCGCCAGTACGCCTTCGACGTCGACGCGTCCCACACTGCCGAAGCAGCTGGGCTCGGCCCAGTGGCGCCGTGGAGCTAAACAGCGCTCAGGGCGCGATTCTGTCCTTTCTTTTATCGTTTCCAGCAGCTTTCAAATAATTCCATAGTAGCCATTTCTACTCTAAAATTGGTAATTCAAATTTCTGTAGGTTTCTAAAATCATGCTCTGTTCTTTTAAATTAGGTGAACATTTTTTTTTCCTATATATAGTTTCTGTTTAATGAATTTAATATTGCCTTTAATCATATTTTCCATCTTAGTAATTCCTTAACTAATTCATATGAACTCTAAATAAATTAATTCTTTTTCTGTTATTCCTTAAATATCCTCTAGTTTATTTTAGTATTGGTTTCAAAAAACATTTGAAATACTTTTAAATGCTGTTTTTGGATTATGTGGTGATTTAGATATTTTTGAAAATAAGAAATGAAGGGGGGATGAATACTCCAAACTTTTGGAGTGCACCCAATATTTCTGCATGCTCAAGGCAAGCATTTTGAACACTTGATATGGTGAATGTTTGCATGCTAGAATATTTGATGCATGGTTTGTTAGTTCTTGATAAGAATCTCATATGAGTAGAAGTATTGCATGCATGCATGGTCATGACTATATTTTCTCTTGCATGCATTCCCTTCAAATTTGCAACATGCATAAGTTATGAGAATCCAGGAATGTGCTCCTGTTTTGGACGTGCCGGTGGGCACGGACCATATTTGACACGGTGGTGTCATGAGATATATGTGGAAGCAGATAAGGGTTGTGGCCCTGTCCTGATGATATGGTTGAAAGAATAATCTTGTTGTGCTAACCATTGCAGGAAACCTAAGCCTCCTGAGTCGGCCATAGATCGAGTCTTGTTCCGGTAACCCCATACTTGTTCCGTGCTACCACTTGTCCCTGCCTTGGGTAAGGTATGGTTTAGTAAGTTGTTAACCCCTTTCCATGCACACACCGTACAGAGGGCCACGATGAGGGTTTCCAGGGCCCTGGACTAAATCCAGTCATCGGGTCAGGGGGCATGGGTGTTTCCGGCTGTTGTGATGCCGAGAGGGAGTGTACCCTTGTAATCCGCGCGTATGAATAGTGATCCCATGCTCATGGAGGTTGTAGCCTCTCCGACTTAGAGTTTTACTTAACTGTTGTTTTGGGTGACTCCTGGCAGCAGAAAAGTTAAGCTGGTGTGTGCTGGATAGGTGTGTTTTCAACCCAAAGACCATAATGGGAATTAGTCAGTGTCACGATACTGACTAAAGAAATCCTATACTTGTGGGTAAAGAGTACACCCTCTGCAGAGATCATATCTATTCGAATAGCCGTGTCCGCGGTTAAGGATTACAGTCTGGGTTGGTCAAGTGTCGGTCTTAGAGTCGGTCTCCGGAGGAAATATTTAATACTTGAGCATGGTTATTTTACAGGATAATTATCATTGCTACTGGAGTTACCATTGGGATATTTGATGATATGATAATATTTGTGAACTAACCCCCTGCTCTTATTTTACTTTCCAGAGTGTCTCAGGGGCTGGCTAGACTACCCCGGACACTCGCCTGTATTTTTTTTAAGTCCTTTCTGTGGCGTCCCTCGAGTGTCAGGCGGTTTATCACGCCACTACTCCTGTGGACACCCGACCGGCATTTCTTTTCAAGTCCTTTTGTGGCGTCCCTCGAGTGTCAGGCGGTTTATCATGCCACTACTCTTGTGGACACCCGACTGGCATTTCTTTTCAAGACCGATGGTGGTGTCACTTGACATCCGACCGGCATTTCTGATATATTTTTGATGCTAATATTTATTTCCTGCATTAACCATTATTCACCATGCCATACTTTAATTCCTGTCAGTATGCATTTAACATAAGTCTATCATGAGCACACGCATATAGTTTAAATCATCATGACTATATAATTGTTTGATGCATTTGCTATATCATTTGTCCATGATGTTTGCGAGTACATTCAAACGTACTCACAGGCTTGTCCCTGGCTATTTACTTGGCCAGGTTATGGGTTCTACAAGGAGTACCACAGTGACGTCCGTGCGAAGCCTAGGAGTGCAGCCACGCGGGATAGGAGTTATCCGGGTCAGCTGTTCCTGTTGGAATGGAAACCCATCGATGTGGAGATCCTCAAGCCAAGTCCTTCATCCACCACCGGAGTCATTGTTATATCAGTAGACCTTTTTGGTCTTGTATCAAATTCTTGTAAATGCTTGGTAATCTGTAACAAGGATGTGTCCACCAGTAACAGTAATCCTGAGCTGGTGATGACACTAGGGGTAAATTTCTGGAATATTATGTTCCCGAAATCCGGCCCCGACAGCCTTGGTATCAGAGCCAGGCTGACCATTGGCTAATCCTATCTTAGCCTGGTCACCATCCCTAGGTTTCCACACCATCCACAACTTTTCCTGTCCACGGTCAAGTCTATCCCACCCACAGTGGCAACTGACATCTTTTAATAGCCGGTGCCCAACCTATCAGTCTATCCATAGGCCGTGTGCCTGTGCCAACACCTGAACTTTCCCATCCACAAGCGTGCGATGGAAGACTCGGCTGACTTATAAAGGAAGCCTTACCCCAAACTCAGCACATCACAACCTCATTCCCAGTTCGATATCCAACCACCAAGATGCCAGGCCCCCTCGTGCACAACGAGACCACCGCAGTCGAGCTTGAAGGCTTCGTAACCATCCTCGCCAATCTCACCCGTCGTGCCTTCGGCATCGCCGAGCCGCCGGAATATGTCGTGTACCAAGAGCACACGAGTAACTCCATCCATCACTTCTGGGCCACGGTGCACCTCTATGGGAGGGGCACCACATCAGAGCGTCCCTAGCGATTCACCAGGAGGACGACCTCCGACGAGCCCCAAGCCATCCAACTTGTAGCCCGAGAGGCTATAGTTCAACTTCGGCACCTGTCGCCGAGGGTTAACTGCCGCTCCTTCTACTACTACCCTAGCCGTGAAGGCTATGGTAGCCCGACCCAGGTCGCCACCGGAGACCATGAGTCGGATCCTGCCCTAGTGCATCTGGTGCGCTACCTGAGAGCGCAAGAGGCACTATTTGATCAGGTCACTCTTGACCTGATTGAGACCCGCAGGACGCTCGCTCTCCTAACCCCGGCAAGGAGCGAAGTCGCACCCGCCACCGACGCCCCGATAGTGCTGCTTGGAAGGCCGGTTGAGCCCCCAAGCTCTGACCATGTCACCTACCCGGGCAATGCCATCGCCTCACCCGGAAATCTCCGTCGTCTCTTGGAGGCCTACTCCAATGGGACGGTGACCTCGACACCCCGCGTAGGCCATCACCGCTACTCCAGCCCTGTAGCTCCCCATCCTACCCCGGCCAGCTCCGACGCGGAAGCACCCGGAGAGGACTCGACATCCGCAAGACGCGCCCGGCTAGATACCAACCAGGTGGACTGAGTCCACCAGAATTGTTATCAAGCCCTAGTGGCTCGGTTTTTCCTTTAGTTCCGCAGTAGCTGGTGTGTGGCGAAGTGAGTTTGTAGACCCCCTGTGTGTCACCATCTAATAGTATGTGTGATCTGGCATGAATTGCTTGTTGAGTGGTTGCAGAGTAAATTCTAGACGTGACCCCTAACCGACACGCACAGTAACATGTCACTTTCCTTTTGGGGATTGAGGGCTGAGACTTTGACTCAGACAGCCTCGCGCCGGAGTCGGTGTCTCGGTCGTACCGGCACCACTTCATGTTTCATGACCCAGGCTCTCTATAAGAGGCCACGCTCATTTTTCCACACCAGCAACCATCAGCATCAAGCACTGCCTTTTTCATTCATCCACCCATGTCTCACCCCGGAGCTTATCTGAGGACCCCCGATGCAAGACCTGGTAGTTTTGTTATGTTATTGTGGGATTTTACCCGCAATACTCTTGGCTCCACCCATCCACCCCAATATGAGCTATTCAAATCAAGAATCACTCCTGATCTCTCGAAATACTGGGCAGCTGTACATATTCCACCAGCAGATTTAAACCAAGGCCCTCCCTATGTGATTTTCATCGGGAGATCCATGCCAACCCCAGGCATGGCCATTGAATCTGCTGCGTATGAAGCAGTCACCCGTCTCCGCTTTGCGGTACCTTGTACCAGCACAAGAGAATACTGCTATTTCCCAAGCCGCGCTGCTTTTGGAGCAGAAGCTACGTTCCGCTGTGGACGTGCGGAGAGCGATCCAGCCCTGGTCTATCTCATTCAATATGTGATGGCCCAGGAGCGTTTCTCCCAGCAAATACTGGAGTACCTCCACTACCTTGCTGTTCTGAATCCCCGGATCGCCATTGGCGGACCCCCTCTGCCAACTCAGAGGGGACACGTTCTTCGTTTGCTCCCTCCACTTCCTCCACTCCCTCCGGAAGAAGATGGATGTGTTCCTACACCGGGAAGCCTCCCGCTTGATCCCGTAGATCCCGCTTTCGGACCGTAGACGGTCGTGAATGCGTTTGCGTAGCATGTAGTGCTTGTTTGCATGTTGTGATCTTGTTTTGATTGTATGTCATGAATATATTGCCCTGTATGCATTTTTGCATATGAGTGTTTTGTTTGTGTGGTATGCTTTTTAATTCTCCAGCCCTTAACAAATCTCGAGGACGAGAATTTCTTAAGGGGGTTAGAGTTTGTAACACCCCAAAATTTTAACCACATTTTTATTAAATAAAATTTGGCTAGAAATAAAATTTTTGTATTATATTAGGTTCTTTAATCATTTTTTTAGCCTCTTCTATACCTGTCCTTCAAAAATCTTCTCTTCATATAGTAAAATTTTTGGAAATAATTTTGTGGGCTCTGGTTGTGTCTTGGGTCATTTCATTATTTGTTTGATAACATTAGAAATTATTTTTCATAATAAAATTTTGCCTTAGAAAACTCTTTTAATAGCTTTTGCAGTGTTTTAACTGCTTCTGTTGCACTACTACTATTTTAAATAATTCTCTAAAAATTCCACCATAATTCTGAGAGGTCCTGTGATGCCTATATGTTACTTTGGTGCAAAAACCCAACTTGGTGTTTTGCAAATTTTGAGTGAACCATCCTCTTTTTCATTTCTGTCCATCTTCTAGGTTTCTACTACAACCCTATTATTTCTTGCTCCAAAAATTCTGAGCCTTGACCATCTTCTTGTTCTTCCAACCAAAACCTTAACTCCAGAAGATCAGCTCCATTAGCATCTTTTAGACCCACCAAATACCCCTCTGAATATTCAGCCCAGAACTAAATTTCCGTAAAACTTGCACTAGCCAGTATTTCCTTTTCCCAAAATAACTTCACCATCATCTCTACCATCTAAAGAGACCTCATCCTGCCAAGTTTCACATCCAGAAAGATCACCTAGGTCACCCTAACATTCTGTCGAGCACCTTGAGCTCATGACAGAAGTTGGGCATCTTTTTGGGTTGCACTAGATACTAGCCCCTCTCCTCAAAACACCATGTCCATCACTTCTACCATGTCTAAAGGCACCATTCTGTTAATTGTAAACTTGTTTGGGTCCCTGTAGATGCCATTGGCATTTCGTCGAACGCCTCAGAGGCATGTCCGGAGCACGAGCAGAGCGCAGTTATTGCACGCGCTGACATCGGGCTCCTGTCACTGCCCTGCTGCCTCCCCTGCTCGCCCGAGCCTCCCACCGGATCAACTCGACCATCAATAACTTCGCCGACACCTTCCCTTGGCCGCTTGCGCCGGCCACCGCCGTCCACGCCATCCGGAGGCGCCGCCCGACGAGTCCCGCATCGCCACGTCGCACCGACCTCCAACGCCCTGGACGCGTGGCTCGCCTCCGAACCAAACACGACGCCCGCCATCACTGCAAGTCGCCACCGTCCTCACCAAACCCTGCCGTCCATCAACGGCCTCGCCACCGGCCGCGTCTGCCATTAATGGCCGCCGCCTCTGTCCGCCCGTGGACGGCGCCTTCCAAGCTACCTGGCGCCTCCCGGGGCAGCCAGCTCGCCTGGGAAGTAACTGCGGTCCTCACCGACCCTCACCGGCCACCCAGCGACCTCACCTGCCGGAGTAATGGCGATCTCCGCCGTGTCCGTTTCTGGAACCCGCCGAACCGCCTCGCCCCGGCTACATAAAGCCCCGAGCTCACTCCACTCCGGACCACCCCACTCCCTTCGCCCTCTGCAAGCTTCCTATGGAAGCAAAACGACCGGAGACAGTCGTCTTCTTCTTCCCCGACAACCACGGCCACCGCCACCCCTCCAATGGTTCCGACGAGACCACGGCCTCCCCACCACCAACTCTTCCACCACTGGACTCCTGGAGCATCCACAAACCCGTCCCCAACTTCAACTCCACTGGAGTTGCACCCTAGCCGGAGTTCCCCTTTCGTCCGACGGTGCCGTCCGCCGAGGACCTCGTCGCCGGCAACTCCGTCCATCCCAGCTACCACAGAAAGCACCGGACGAACCGCCTCCCCCTCCTGAACCCAATGGTGCCTTTGGCTCTTCAAACGGCGCCACCGTTCGCCGGCGAGCTCCGCCGGAGCGCCGCCCCGCTCTGCCGCGAGAAGACGCTCGCGTGGACCTGGTCAAACCTGACCAGTGGGCCAGGCGGGCCCACTGTCAGTGACCACAGGCCGCGCCAGCTCAGCGTAAGTGGAGGCGTACTCCGCCAGTATGCCTTCGACGTCGACGCGTCCCACACTGCCGAAGCAGCTGGGCTCGGCCCAGTGGCGCCGTGGAGCTAAACAGCGCTCAGGGCGCGATTCTGTCCTTTCTTTTATCGTTTCCAGCAGCTTTCAAATAATTCCATAGTAGCCATTTCTACTCTAAAATTGGTAATTCAAATTTCTGTAGGTTTCTAAAATCATGCTCTGTTCTTTTAAATTAGGTGAACAT
This sequence comes from Secale cereale, assembly GCA_902687465.1. Taxonomy (NCBI): domain Eukaryota; kingdom Viridiplantae; phylum Streptophyta; class Magnoliopsida; order Poales; family Poaceae; genus Secale; species Secale cereale. The sequence goes on from LR738711.1 coordinate 143,186,411, forward strand.
TTTTTTTTCCTATATATAGTTTCTGTTTAATGAATTTAATATTGCCTTTAATCATATTTTCCATCTTAGTAATTCCTTAACTAATTCATATGAACTCTAAATAAATTAATTCTTTTTCTGTTATTCCTTAAATATCCTCTAGTTTATTTTAGTATTGGTTTCAAAAACATTTGAAATACTTTTAAATGCTGTTTTTGGATTATGTGGTGATTTAGATATTTTTGAAAATAGGAAATGAAGGGGGGATGAATACTCCAAACTTTTGGAGTGCACCCAATATTTCTGCATGCTCAAGGCAAGCATTTTGAACACTTGATATGGTGAATGTTTGCATGCTAGAATATTTGATGCATGGTTTGTTAGTTCTTGATAAGAATCTCATATGAGTAGAAGTATTGCATGCATGCATGGTCATGACTATATTTTCTCTTGCATGCATTCCCTTCAAATTTGCAACATGCATAAGTTATGAGAATCCAGGAATGTGCTCCTGTTTTGGACGTGCCGGTGGGCACGGACCATATTTGACACGGTGGTGTCATGAGATATATGTGGAAGCAGATAAGGGTTGTGGCCCTGTCCTGATGATATGGTTGAAAGAATAATCTTGTTGTGCTTACCATTGCAGGAAACCTAAGCCTCCTGAGTCGGCCATAGATCGAGTCTTGTTCCGGTAACCCCATACTTGTTCCGTGCTACCACTTGTCCCTGCCTCGGGTAAGGTATGGTTTAGTAAGTTGTTAACCCCTTTCCATACACACACCGTACAGAGGGCCACGATGAGGGTTTCCAGGGCCCTGGACTAAATCCAGTCATCGGGTCAGGGGGCATGGGTGTTTCCGGCTGTTGTGATGCCGAGAGGGAGTGTACCCTTGTAATCCGCGCGTATGAATAGTGATCCCATGCTCATGGAGGTTGTAGCCTCTCCGACTTAGAGTTTTACTTAACTGTTGTTTTGGGTGACTCCTGGCAGCAGAAAAGTTAAGCTGGTGTGTGCTGGTTAGGTGTGTTTTCAACCCAAAGACCATAATGGGAATTAGTCAGTGTCATGATACTGACTAAAGAAATCCTATACTTGTGGGTAAAGAGTACACCCTCTGCAGAGATCATATCTATTCGAATAGCCGTGTCCGCGGTTAAGGATTACAGTCTGGGTTGGTCAAGTGTCGGTCTTAGAGTCGGTCTCCGGAGGAAATATTTAATACTTGAGCATGGTTATTTTACAGGATAATTATCATTGCTACTGGAGTTACCATTGGGATATTTGATGATATGATAATATTTGTGAACTAACCCCCTGCTCTTATTTTACTTTCCAGAGTGTCTCAGGGGCTGGCTAGACTACCCCGGACACTCGCCTGTATTTTTTTTAAGTCCTTTCTGTGGCGTCCCTCGAGTGTCAGGCGGTTTATCACGCCACTACTCTTGTGGACACCCGACTGGCATTTCTTTTCAAGTCCTTTTGTGGCGTCCCTCGAGTGTCAGGCGGTTTATCACGCCACTACTCTTGTGGACACCCGACTGGCATTTCTTTTCAAGACCGATCATGGTGTCACTTGACATCCGACCGGCATTTCTGATATATTTTTGATGCTAATATTTATTTCCTGCATTAACCATTATTCACCATGCCATACTTTAATTCCTATCAGTATGCATTTAACATAAGTCTATCATGAGCACACGCATATAGTTTAAATCATCATGACTATATAATTGTTTGATGCATTTGCTATATCATTTGTCCATGATGTTTGCGAGTACATTCAAACGTACTCACAGGCTTGTCCCTGGCTATTTACTTGGCCAGGTTATGGGTTCTACAAGGAGTACCACAGTGACGTCCGTGCGAAGCCTAGGAGTGCAGCCACGCGGGATAGGAGTTATCCGGGTCAGCTGTTCCTGTTGGAATGGAAACCCATCGATGTGGAGATCCTCAAGCCAAGTCCTTCATCCACCACCGGAGTCATTGTTATATCAGTAGACCTTTTTGGTCTTGTATCAAATTCTTGTAAATGCTTGGTAATCTGTAACAAGGATGTGTCCACCAGTAACAGTAATCCTGAGCTGGTGATGACACTAGGGGTAAATTTCTGGAATATTATGTTCCCGAAATCCGGCCCCGAGAACAGCTCGCAAAAAGCCTCGACTACATGCTCTTATTTGCAAACCTGTGTTTTTGTGTTTGTGATTTTTCATGTGTTTATGGTTTTTTAATCCGGAGCTGGCCAAATTCACAGTTGGCCGCATATTTTCAAAAGTCTGGACACAGAGCTCCAGCATTATTTAAACCGGTAGTTCCTGCAAACCCGGAATAATTATTGGGTTTATCCCAACAGAGCCAAGAGCTTCCTCAGAAACTGCAAGGTTCGCCGGATTAACGATATCATGCATACTTAATCAAATGTATGAAGTTCTTTTTGGTATAACACATACACTCATTTCATATATATATGAGAGAACGGTTTAATCGGTCCGACGGTAAACCGCTAGGACATCTTTTTAGTATTACCTATGCATTTACAGGTAGCATAAAAAGATAAGCCATAGCAGACAAAGGATTCAGATTGGTAGACACCAAAGCAAAGTTGGGACATCCGGATTAAAACAGCAATGTTTCGAGCTATCCTATTACAAGGCACAGCAAGCCTGAACGGATTAAAGTTTTTTCTCGACAAAAGAATACAGCAGCTATAAAATTAGATTCGGAGGCTTATGCTTCTTCCTACTGCGAAGGCTGAGGATTGGCCTGTTCCGGGGCTTCTTCGTCTTCTTGAAGCGGCTGAAAGTCAGGAACGCGCCAATCGATTTTTGATAAAGCACGGAAGTACATCTCTTCAGTAATGAGATCGGACGGATCAACATCTGGGGCGAAAGTGGGGGGGGGGGGCGTACTGGTGGGATTAGATTTTCGGTATCATAAACCGGCCGATCCACCCGCTCATTCTTTAAATCATACGCCGGATGATACCTGGTCAAGTCCGATTCAACAGCAAGTTTGCTGGCAAGAGGACGCATTTCCTTAGTCAAAGCATGGAGATCTTTGCCAGAGAAGGCCGATCCATCTTCCTTGGTGCTGGGGTACCCGTTCATGGCTTCTTCTGGATCAAAGTCCGGAACCCACGCTTTGGCTCTGGTCAGCGCTACAAGAGAACCGGCTCGGGCAGCAGATTTCTTCACCTCTTCCAAGCGCACATGCAAGATAGAAAGCTTGTCCAAAGTGCCTTGGATAGTGGTGGGGGCGGTTTATTAAAAGACATTGCACTTATAATCCTTTGAGCGCCGGAATACAGTTGCTCAACAAGAGTATAAGAGGCTTTGAGTTTCTTCCTCAGATCATCCCCAAGATGGGTGACGCGGCGCCCTGCATGTGATTATCACAGTTAAACCGGAGCGGAATAAAGAATTGCAGAGATGAAAGCACGTGCAAGTTAAGTATTTACCAAAGACGGCAGAGGTCATAAGCTCTATATGTTGCTTTAAACCGGTCAGTTCTTGCGTCACCGGGTTGAGGGCCTCTTTAGCATCCTTTGCTCTTTTTTCCAGAGCATTCCTCTGTACTTCCCAGGTTGTCTGTTCCGCTTCAAATTATTTCTTCAACTGTTCAGCAGTGGTTATGCTCAACGCAAGGTCTTTTTTGGCCTTGGCAGCAGAAGTTTTAGCTTCCGCAAGTCTGTTCCGGAGCTCAGTTATTTCTTCAGCCCTCCGGGTCAAGTCAGCCTACAAGAAAGTCAAGTGAAATAATTGATGATTCAGACAAGTCTCAAGCACATAACCAAGTTATCCACTTGACACTTGGGGGCTAATGGACAGTTGAAGTATCAAAAGGTGACAATTAAAAACAAAGTCTCAAGCACATAAAGCAAGTTATCTACTTGACACTTGGGGGCTAATGGGCAGTTGAAGCATCGAAAGAAAGAATCAGACAAGTCCCAGGAACATAAAATGAGTTATGCCCCTGGCACTTGGGGGCTAATGTAAGATTATTTGCTCATAGTTGGAAGTACCGGTTCACCTTCTAACATAGCTAAACCGAAACTTGGGGGCTACCAGGATATAGACAGAAATACAACGAAGGCAAATGCAAAAGACAAGTAAGATACCTCGTACTTGTCCTTCATCATGTTGACCAAGCCCGCTTCATAATCCCGACTGGTATGAAGCCGGTTCAAGTACCCGGAATAAAGCTCTTGGGCACTCAGATCATCATAATTGGATAAATCAGTGCTCCATTTGCCCTTTTCTTGCTGAAGCTTCTCCACTTTAGCAGTATGCTTGGCTAAAACGATAGGCTCAGCAGGAGCGGTAAAACCAGTCCCGGATATTTGAACATCCGGAGAGGAAGCAGTCTTTGGCTGTGAAGGGACAGCAGTATGAACCGGACTAATGGGGGCCGGGCTAGTCCGAGGAGGGCTGGCCCGGACAGGACTTGCCGGTTCATGGACATCCTCAGCATTGGGATTTTCCGGAGCAGCAACATAATCATGATCCATAGGAGCAGGATCGTCAAGCTGAATGGTAGGCTCGTTTTCCGGAGGGACGATCTCGTCTGGATCAGCTGCCGGATCAGCAGTGGCAATCTCAGCAGCCGTTTTGCTGGCCTTGGCCTTTTAGCTAGGTTTGGGTTTGCTGAAAGAATTGAAAAAGAAGTCAGAGTCACAAAGGCAAATACAAAAGTAAACCGGATGAGATAAAGGACTTACCCAGGGACAGTTTTCAGGATCGGGACCTGCGTGGCAGTCGATTTGCCAGAAGATGATAAAGGTGTCACCTGATAGTTTGGATCAGACGGTTTAAGTGGTTTGCGTATAAGTCCGGCCTTGGGATGAAGAAGAGTTGGAGAAAGTAAAACCTCAGAGCGGCGCCTCCGAGCCGGAGTGAGAGATATTCCGGAAGACTCGACTACATGACCACTATGGCATGTAGTCCGGCGGGCTTCGTGTTGTTGTTTCTTCAAAAGAAAATTTGGGTCCAGTAGAGTGTAAGGATGAGAAAAAGGATACTTCCAAGATGCCTTACGAATCTTGGGCACCGACGGTTCAGAATCTGAAGAAAGAGTGATTACCTCAGTCTCGGCCGCTTTATCAGCTTCAGCCAAATCCTGTGAAAAGATACTGTTAACATAAATCGGGTTAAAAAAAGAACAAAGCATGTCAGGATCAACTCATACCTCAGAATCCGGATCATCTTCTTCAACATGTGAACCGGAGCCAGCAGCCGCCTTTTTCTTCTTAACAGCGAAGGTTTTTCGGCGTGGCTGTTTGCCTGACTTATCCTGAGGTTTCCTTTTCCAAAAAGGATCGTCGGCCTGTGTAGAGATGAAAGATAAATGGAAGATAATTTAAATGGACGGATTAAATGCAAAACAGAAGAGTTTGAGGCTTACTGTTGGCAGTTTGTTCTTCTTATAATATGGAGCCAATCCGGTTTGGCTATATTCCTCCAAGGAAATGTTGAGCATCTTCTTTGCAGATTCAATAACGTCCTTCTCGGGAAGCATTATGTTGGTATGGCGCTGAGGATCATCCGGCTTTCCGGTATATTGACACATCAATCCGGAGCGCCGGCTCAGAGGAAGGATACTCCAAGCGAGCCAACAACGTACGAAGTCAACCCCAATCAATCCGTTGGCCATAAAGGCTTTGAGTTTGGCAAGCTGAGGGGCGAACCGGGGCCGTTCTGAGGAGCTAAGACGCTGCGGCAGTGGATGATCTTCAGGAAGACGATGTTCGAGATAACCCGGCAGTGGTTTCTCCTCTTCAGGCGAAGTATCGTGGCAATATAACCAAGATTGGTTCCAATCCTTGGGGTGTGTATGGAGAGCAGCGTGAGGAAAGACCGCATCTCTTCTCTTTTGAATACTAACCCCGCCTAGTTCTTGATGAGGTCCGGCAGTAAACTCAGTTCGCCGGTTTAAGTGGAAGAAATCCCGGAACAAGTCGACTGATGGCTCTTCTTGAAGGTACACCTCGGAGAAGACTTGAAAATTGCAGATGTTTGATACGGAATTTGGACCTATGTCCTGAGGATGAAGCTGAAAAGCGGCAAGGACGTCCCGAAAGAACTTTGAACCGTGAGGACTAAAGCCCCGGGCTATATGATCAAAGAAAACAATAACCTCTCCTTCTTTAGGAGTAGGGGGGCATTCATTTCCAGGGGCCCGCCATTTCAGAACTGCTTGAGGGCCCAGAGTACCAATTGTAGCAGCATTAGCTAAGTCCTCTTCCGTAATGACCGAAGGGACCCAGTTGCAAGAAACGAATTGCTTGGCAGACATATTAGCAGAAGAAAAGTGCTGAAAAGGTGAAGTATAAATTCCGGATTATTCAAGTACAGAAGCATAAACCGGATCATATATTCAATATCACATCGACGGTTTACGCAAGGGACTAATGGCATTGAGAACCCGGAAGTAAGCAGGAAACGAGCTGCTATCGGTTTATGACAACAAAAAAGGAAGAAGCTAAACCGTCGGGTTCATGGTTGATGCGTTGCAGAAGCAATATATTATTGACTAAACCGGCGAATGTTTTACAGATCTATCAAAACGAAGAAACAAGTTTCTACAGAAGGATAAGGTAAAACAGATCTGAGCAGTAAGAAAAAGAGGAAATTTACGCAGGTCTATCACAGAAGAACTGCGGAGGTCTTATACAGGGCAGGCGAATCTAAGGATCTAAAAATGCCAAGTCTAAGCATAAAGCAACGGAGCAGGTGCAAGTATCGAAGATAATCTAAAGTCGAATCCACTACGGGCATGGCGTATAGGACGAACAGCCAGAGCTTCGAGGTCTAAATGACGGAAGCATGGAAGAACCCTAGATTACGGATCTGCAGCGAGGAAGGGGAATACCTGAGGCAGAAGGAAACGGCGACGGAGTAGCTCTGGATGCGATTCAGGTTGATGCAGTGGCCTGGTCGATGACGGCGACGACCTCGAGAGCAACAGAGAAACTTCGGGCGACGGAGGAAGAAGACGAGCGGGGGAATAAAGGCAGAGACGCGGCGGTATTTATAAAGGTTGAAAGACGAAACGGCAAGCGCGGGATTTGAGGAAGTCAGAGATTGTATAAAGATTCTCCTGTCGCCTCGATTTTCGGGATGGCCTTTAAACAAAGGTAACAAACAGCTGTGCGCAATAAATGCGGAAGTGATGTCACGATCGAATCAAGTGATTTCTAGGGATGACGTCATAGCCGGTTTACAAAAACCAAGAAGATACAAGAAAGAAGGTTATGCAAGATTTAGAAGACTGACATGAACAAGTTCAAATCATTCTGGGGCCTAATGTCAGGGATATTACTAGCAGGTGTAAACCGGCTAGGGTAAACCGGATTATGGTAATATAGTTGTATAATTGTAAGCTCAGTAGAGATTACGGCCCATGAAGGCTTAGGGCCCATGTGTAGAGTTTACGGTTTGTAAACCGTCTTGTCATGTAACTTGAGACACAAGGAAAGAAGAGCAGAGACCGAGGCGGACACGATTATGAACCGGCCTCGGGACTCTATAAACCGGACCGGGCATCGCCTCTTATATAAAGGGACGATGCGGCGACGGTTCAAGGGACAAGCAACAATCCGTCGAGAGACAGGCAAGCAATCTGCTCCCTGTTCATCGACGCCCAAGCAATACCAAACCAAACTAGACGTAGGCTTTTACCTTCATTGAAGGGGCCGAACTAGTATAAATCCTCTGTGTCCTTTGTGTGCTTTAACCTCTTCAAGCTAACCCGTGCGATGGTTCCATTACTAAGTCCGTTAAACCGGACATCTGCCGTGACAATTCCACGACAGGGTAGTACAGTAATCTCAGGTGTCCCAAATGTGGGCGGGGTAGATTTCGGCCGAGTGCATGGGTGTTTAAGCGCCCACGGCGTATGAATGCTTCTCGGAGGCGGTTGAGACTGGCGTCTTGGTGAAGTTACAAACCTACCCAGGTTTAGACCTTTGGACATCGGGCCGATAGGCTACACGGGCCAGAACGAGGACAGGAATTTCCTACCGCCAAACATTAGTCTCGCGCGGTTTCGGGTGACCAGAGGCCTATTTGGCACTTCGTTCAATATTTGGGAGCAGAAGCATTAACGTTTTCGGTTCTCTTGAATTGAACATTCAGGATTTGTCAAACTTCACAAATCTTTACTCTTGAAAATCCTAAAGCTACGATTATTTTGGAATGGAGGTGGTACATCTGAATATACACTGTACATGAGTATATATTAAAAAATATGCAACTTACCTCAGTTCATGCATGGTTCCAAATATAATCTCCTTGGTTGCAAAATAAAAAGTTAGACATGCGTATGAATATATATAGCATGTTCAAACGCACAGCAAAGATTGATGCCCCTTTTACATCTGATTTACAAATGCCATTATCTCGGGTTCAAATAGATGAATGCACTTCCTATGAATTCGAATCTTCGAAACCCCCTTTATGTTGAATTCGACATGTATTCTATTTCGTAGCTAGCAATTTGGAATGTATCCATGCAAGTGACAAATGTATAAATTGCTTCACACTAACAACATGGAGTGCACTAATTAATGTTTATATATGAATTGCAAAAGCATCCATTGCCTGTATTTCAAACCGCTCTCAATCTATGGATCGATAATATGAAATAAACACATGCACATGCTAGAATTCAATAGAGTATGGGTGTCTAATAGATCGATTTTCGCCCATACGCAATTATCAAAATTCATGACCTCATCCAAAAATAATAATGCCATTTATATTTTAATTTAATGCATAGAACCGCCTTTTACACTTAGATGCACTATGCATCGGCCCGTTCTCACAAACGCGCTATATATCTCTATCTACCGCATAAGTGCACACACTTTATATGCATCGGCATTTCTCTTTCACACATGCTCACAATCTCTCTTGGGGTGTCGGGGAGTCTCACACACATGCTCTCGCTGTATCTCTCTCTCTCTCTTTATGACTACTATGTACCACTCTTTTCACTAATCTCAGTTGGAAAACACTATTTCTCTCACATGCATATATACACACGCACGGTCTCTACTAGCCCTCTATACGCACATATATATGCCTACGTGTCTCCCGCACGCACATTATCTTTAGGCCTCTCTCGCACACATTGCCCCCCCCCCCGCAGACACACCTCTCTCTTAGTAGTTGGCACATATGATTCCATCATATCATTCAGTAGGATATCCCTGACTGGTAGGCTGGATGGTAATACGAGGCAAAGTTTTACCCTACTTCGGATCCTTGCAGTTGAGGAAAAAGCCTACTCCTGGTACTGTATATTAGTGATAGGGTGTGTACAAACTACACATGAATACCATGCATTGTGCGTGTGTGTATACTATCGATGAACTAGCCCCCAAGCTTCTATAACATACTGGGGGCCTAGGGTTACAAATCATATATAGTCGGCTTATCACCAGTGGGGATAGAGTCATCCGCGACTCTGGTAGCTAGCTTCGTGTTGTACGCCGAGTCCTCCACATGCGTCTTCGTATAACGCGTCTCGATCCAACCTATGTGGCACAGGATGGAACCGACCCATGAGTCCTCATGTTGGCCAACCACAACTAGAAATGATGTGCCCACCACACCACACACGCAATCGGCCACTAAGAAAATAAGCATATACAATCAGGGGCGTAGACAAGCCCCGGGCTGCCTAGGCTATGGCCCGGGGCGTGAAGAGAAAATGATTCGTGCATTGTAGCTACAGGAGCGAACTGTAGCTACGGTAGAACACTGTAGTACAAGGCTGGCCCGGAGCGTTGAAAATTCCTGGCTACGACACTGCATACAATAGTACAATGTTATGCATGAAAGTTAATTGCATGGTGCATCCAAAAATATTTGTTCTGCATTGTGAATGTTTATATATTCTCCTACAATATTTTTTTTGACTATATACTGCAAGGCAATAGCCTCACAGTGCTTTATTAAGGTAAAGAAGAATATTTACAAAGTTTCAAAAAAAGACACAAAGAAAGAACTATACTTACAAAGGATATAAGGTAGTGCAGCTACCCAGGAAAGTAAGCTATCCCTATATTTACATTTGATACGGTGAGCTAAAAGGGAAATATCATGAATGAAGTTCCTCTTCCATGAAATGAAAGAAGGTCTCTCATTTCTAAAAATCTTCCCATTCCTTTGTGTCCAGATATTCCATGTAGCAGTGAAAACCACCTCTGTGAAGAAAGGATAACCAAAGTCCTTTTTAGCAGAAAGAACCATCTCATATGTACTTTGGTTAGGTTGAGCAATCCAAGAAATGCCTAGGTAGCTCCAGACCCTTTCGCTGAAATTGCATGCAAAGAACAGGTGAGTACGATCCTCATGGGAAGCAGATATGCAAAGAACACATGTGTCATCCTGTATGGTCCAATGTCTGCGCTGCATCATATCCCTGGTGTTCAAGCGGTCCATCAAAAGAAGCCAACCAAACACTTTGAACTTAAGTGTACAAGCACACTTCCAAATCCATCGCAGAATGGGATCAACCACAAGGTGGGAGAAGCAAGACTCATAATATGTTTTTGATCTAAACTCCCCAGTTTTAGATGGCCACTTCCAGATGTCCCTGCTCTCCTCATTCAAGCTGACCGAAGACATTAATTCCTGTAAATGAGTGAACTCAATATAAGCTTCCTGCGATAGAGGCAAATGAAAATGTTCGGAGGTCTCCGGCTACTCCAAGAATTCTCTGACTGTGACCGTGTCATCAATGAAAAAAGAATAAAGCCTTGGGAACTGGTCACACAAACGGAGCATATCATTACCCCACTGCCATCGATCGAGCCAGAAAATAACTGTGTTACCAGCATGCACTTGTGGGGTGGCCAACTTGCAGAACTTGCTGTATAGGCTCAAGATATCGCGCCACCAAAAGGAACCACAAGTTTGTGTCACCTGCGGTGGCGAAGCTGCATAGTAAGTGTCCCAAATCAAAGTGACCCAGGGTACGTCCATCTTGTTAAAGAACTTGAAAAGATGCTTTAGCAGCAAGGCTTCATTTTGGAGTCCCAGATTTAGCACACCCAAACCACCAAACCTCTTAGGTCGACAAACCAGATCCCAAGACGCCAAAGAATGGCGAGGATTATCTGTGTTACCTCTCCATAGGCACTAGCTCATGATCCCCTCAATTTGCTGCAAAATGCCCTTGGGAAGTGACAGTCAACACAGGAAATAGATTGGCATGGATCAAAGCACTGACTGAAGAAGTTGCAGATGACTCCCTTGATTTAGCAGACACGATGAAGCTGATAGACGGCGTTCAATGCGGTCCACGAGGGGGAGAAAATCACATAACGTTGGTCTCGAAATACCCATGGGTAACCCTAAGTAGGTGAAAGGCATAGAGCCAACGGCACAACCTTGCAGATTGGCAACCCGATCACCTTCTTCCTCAGATAAATTAATTGGGATAAGAGAGGATTTACTGAAGTTGACACGTAAACCAGTTGAAGCCACGAAGGTATTAAGCATTTCCTTGAAAGCAATGAGCTGATCGTCAATCGCAGGCAGAACAACGAGTGTGTCATCCGCATATTGGATGATCGGGTAGTCATTGTAGCTAGTAGGGATTGGAAGAGACAACATGTTCCTTGAACACATCTCATTGACCACAAACCGAAGAAGGTCCACATCAATCACAAATAAGAGCGGGGATAGAGGATCACCTTGACAAACTCCTGTTCTGCAAACAAAGTGGTTACCAGGAACCCCATTTAAAAGAACCGAAGAAGAACCCGTCGTCAAGATACTGTTAATCCAGCCAGTCCAACGAGCATCAAAACCCTTATATTGTAAAATTCTAAGGATGACTTCATGCTCAAGTGTATCAAAAGCCTTTGTAAAGTCAAGCTTTAGAAGAACGATGGGCCTCTTGTATGCTTTACATTGATGAATGTATTCGAAGCACCAGGCAATACAATCTTGGATAGAACGAGAACGAAGAAAACCGTATTGGTTCCGGTGTATACATTTGAGTATCACTTTTCAAAGTCGATTAGCCAGCAGTTTGGTCAAAAACTTCAAACAAGTGTTCGTCAAGGAAATAGGCCGAAAATCTCCAACCACTTCCGGGCTGAGCTTCTTGGGGACGAGAGTGATTAAGGAAGTGTTAAGACATTCCAAGTTGCACGTTCCCTCATAAAACTCCTTGACTAGTTGCATGAAATCCTCCTTGAGAATAGACCAGCAGTTTTTCAGGAAAAGACATGTAAAGCCATCAGGACCTGGTGCACGATCAAATGGCATGTTCTTAATTACATCCTCGATCTCAGAATCCCCAAATGGAAAAGATAAATCCTCCAGGCCTTCAACTCTCTTAACTAGAGAGTTCAGATGAAAACCCATTTGTATACCTTTTGCATGGCCCATTCTCTTGTTGAAATCAGACCAGAACATGCCCGCCAACAAATGATGATCTAAGATCACCTCACCATCCGAGTTCTTTATTGAGTAAATTGTATTCCTACGGTACCTTTCAGTAGCCATTGCGTTAAACAACTTTGAATTTTCCTCTCCCACCTTAATGGTTCTAATTGTACATCGTTGCCTCCAATAAACATACTGCTAGTGCAAGATGTCCTCCAAATGCAACTCAACAATGCACCTAAAATTGAATTCCGGCCAACTCAACGGTCGGATCTCCTCAGCTCATCAAAGAAAAGTATGACTTTGTTGCAGTCCAAAATGAGCTCCTTAACTGTGGAGACCTTTAGGTGCCATTTCTTCAGGGCATACCTGAGAGATTTGAACTTGGAGGAAGTAGTTAAAGCAGCTGTGGATTTGTGCACCGGCTTGCCCCAAACCTGTGCTACACACTCATGAAAGCCAGGTAAGTCTACCCAATAATTCTCGAAAAGGAAAACTTTAGCTTTAGGGAAGGACGTGGCAATCGTAACCACACAAGGAACATGGTCTGAGGCCGAATGAGCCAGAGGCAAAACAAGAGTATTTGGATGGTCTGAAGTCCACGCAACAGAAGTAAAAAACCAATCAATTTGCTCGAGAAGCGGCTGAGATGACATATTAGACCAAGTGAATTGCCTTCCTTTAATTCGTAGTTCAACAAGGCTCAGATGACCTATGATCTCATTAAATAGAAAGATATCATTGATATTACCCCTCGGTAGATTACGATTCTCAATCGATCTCATAAAGTTAAAATCGCCCAACAGAAGCCAATTATCATCAGGATTAATGTCGAGACTGTAAAACCACTACACGAACTCATCGTGGGCTGGACCTCGACATGGACCGTAAACAGAGACAAGTGTCCAAACTTCAGATGTATGCTTAGAACTGAATTCGATGATGATACCAAAAGGTTTAGCCTCAATTAACTTGCCCTCAAAAAAAGCTGAATTCCAAACAACAACCATACCAGCTGATGCACCCACCGAAGGCACATAAGAAAAATTATCAAAGCGTCGTGGGCAGAATTTCCTAATGAATCTATGATCAATATGCATACACTTCGTTTCTTGGAGACAGATGACAGAACAGCCACATTCATCAATCTTCTGCTTAACAGAAAGTTGCCGCGCTTCAGAATTAAGACCACGTACGTTCCAACAAAGAACCTTTCAATCCTTAAACCCAGACTGATTCATTACAAACCGCACGAGGATTCAGCAAAAGTAGATCACGCAATAACCTACATAACCCCACTAAGCATAGCCAAAATACAGAGTTCTCGAAAGTAAAAAAATAAAGATAAATGACGTTTTAATATGGCACGCCATGAGCCAGCAAACTGCCATATGCAATCAATCATCAGAACTCTTGGAGCTGGTAGATGTAGCGGGATTAGCCACAAGCTTATCCGCAGTGATCTTCCCTGGATTGATGCGCAAACGAGCCCCAATCCGCTGTAATTCAGCAATGGTAGTTGGAGGTGGTGCTGTCGATGATTCTTCAGACTTGGTTGATTTGGTCTTGCACTTCTTCATAATGTGTGGAGAGTTTCTTGGTCCTTTGGCCCTGCTAGGTGAACTGCCTGGAATGTTACATAATCCCTCGCGCAACGCACTGAGACGTGCACTGCGAGGAACCGGGGAGTCCACCAGAACTGACGATTTCTGCTTTCTGTCACGTTTCAGAGTCACATTGGGGGCAACAGTGAACTCAAAAGATTCTGATATAGGATCAGAGAGGTCATCAAAACATAGAGCCCTTGCAACCGGCCTTCTAACTGGAGAGATAAGATGATTGCAGTCGCTGACGGCATCAGACACATTTCGGGCAGCACTGCTGTGAACCGAGTCCTTGAAGCAGATGTTCCCAGTGCTACTAGAAAGTAAGAGAGACCCAAAAGAAAACTTGAAACTAAACTTTGGGATGTCAGCAAAACATAAGGATGGCATCATGTGCTCAAAAGATCTCTGCCACTTCATGTCAGGCGGTAGAACAGGGCCGAAGACAGTAAAAACCTGTCCAATTTGCAGAGGAGGTAGCTGATTGCCCAAAGGAGGATGGAAGATCGCATCATTTGCAGCTTCAGGTTCATTGCTGATAGAATCATCCGACACCTGCAGGATGATAGACACCTTGGACTGAATCTCTTCAGGAAGATCTTGTTGGGATGTCGTTGCACCCTAGCTCAGGGTACTCCGGTAAGACCCAATTATGGTTATCAAACTGCAAATTTCCAGGCAGGGGGTGGGGGTTGCCATCGAGAGGCATGGGATCCTCATCAGCAGGTAGGATATCAGCAAAATCTGCAGACAAAATATATACGGGAACAGTCCAGGAGATTGTAGCCCCACCAATGTCCGAAAATTCACGATAGACTACATCTCTGGGCACCAGCGAAGGAGCCAGGAAAGACACATATACCAAAGTTCAGACTCTCATCGGATCATCTTGGTGCCAATGGTGGAAATGGCCAAAAGAACTTACTGCATCAGCAATGAACTGCGTGCATCGGTAATCCAAAGGAATCCCTAACATCATAAGCAAGCCCCGACGGAAACCCTGAGATGCTCTGTAGTTCAGTCCCTCATCATGAGGCACAAATCTAACAAATATATCGTTTCCTAGATCAAAGGGAGGGTGATCAACAAGAGCTTGCCTAGCCACTGCAATACGAAAGCGGAAGATACCAACACCCTGAATCCATGGCTGAGCTTCTAAGACTGGCCACCCAAGGTGGTTAACGACAAAATCACTGACCATATTTCTGAAGAGCAGCTCCTCCTCCGGCAATGGTGCAGGCTCAACGATGGCGATAGCAAACGCCTCGTGCGGGCGATCTGGAGCGACCGCCGGCGAGAAGAAGGTGCGTGGAACACGATTCGGGACGCCCCCAATCACTTCAAAGCCTGGAGGGACAAACTCCATAGGATCAAGCGGGAAGTTTGCCATTGAATGCTGCGGGGCAGAAGCAGAGGCGAAGCTAAACTCTGTAGTGTGGTTGCAAGGAGAAGCTGCCGGCGGCGGTAAGGTGGGCGACGGAGATGGGGTTTTGGGCGGTGGCTCAGCAGGTAATGAAGGAGGGGACGGGGTGACAGACTTGATGGGACTGGGCAATGACCCTGTATTATCGGTGGAGGTAGAAACCGAGGCGTCGGGTGCCGATTTTCCAGCAGACCGACCCAAATAACCAGCGCTGACCCGCTGGACACACTTGTAAATTGGAGAGGGGGTAGAACCTGAACAGCCTATTGCCCGGTGACCCAACCGAAAACACCTGCGGCACCTAACTTGATTGGTACTCGAGTTAGTTAAAGGAGCCATAGATAAACAATTCTGACACTTCCAGATTTTAAACACAATATAATCAACCAGATCATTAAATCGTCCCAAATTAGAAGGGGAGTCCGAAACAATATTGTCGTGGGAAAGATCATCACGTGCAATGACAGGAGATGAAACAAGATCCTCATGCAGCGAAGAAGTGTGGGCCTGGCACCACATGGGTTGGCTTGCGTGGGCTGCATTTGCAAGCCCACCAGAGCCCAAATCAACATTGTCCCCATGCACATGCAGATTGACATCCGTAACAGATGGGGAAACCTCTGAAGATCCAGCCGAAGAAATAGCATGAAATTTTATCGTTCCAAAAACTATGGGTGGCGACGCCAGCGTCCACTGAAGCTTGCTCGCCGGAGGTGAGGGTAAAATGGTCTTCTCATGATCACTAAAGTAATAACCAGCTTCAATCACCGTCTGGATACACTCATCCTTAGCTGGATACCTATAACCCTTACAAACATCGTATTGTTGGAATGTGGCGAAGGAAAGTTTCTTCCGTGAAGAAGATCCAGAACGCAAAGATGACTTCATTGGAGGCTTATGCATGGCAATCATGCCCAACGCAGCACGCCTCTTAGAAGGACTTATTAAAATCCATTCCGCATCACATTCTTTCTTCCAGACAAGAAATTCACGTTTCCAGTTAGGGCCACCATTTCCCCACAGATGGAAATGGCATTTGAATTGCGGGCAAACAAACAAACGCAATTGAAGAATTAAAAGCCCAACCTTCTTGCATGAGAAAATGAATGAAAATACCTTGTCTTTAATGAGCTAAACGGACAAATCAATAGCAGATCCACCAATCGCTGACTCCAAAGCTGCCGCTACCGAATCTTCATTAAGATGGAAGATATGTCTGCTGAAAGATACAACCATAATGAATTGGCCCGCATCATTCGATGGATGGCTGTATTTCCCAGAAGATCTGAAAACCTCATCCGCAAAAGCCAGTCCTTTAGAGAAATCCAGATTCAAAGTTGATCCACCACTAGAACCAATGTGAGATGGGTATGGGGTGATGTAGTTCGGGGCACCGGAGAGAATGAACGGAGAGAAACCAAGATTCAATGGATGGAGAGGGAGATCGCCGGAGATCCTAGAGCATGGGTGGGAGGATGGGTGGGAGCCGCCATGCGAGTTGCCATTCTCCTAAAATATTAGTCATGGGAAAGAGAAACGAAGGGCATATCTGTCGTTGTCTCCATTGGACATCCCCTCTTACAATACCACTTTCACATACGCACACAAACTATCTCTCGGCCGTCTAAAAGTATGCATGCCCACGACACATTCACGCATGATGGCCACTGTATTTCAAGCTAAAGCACTATACGGTCAATAGAGTTCAGAATATGCTCATTACGGTCACCGTATACATTCTCGTGGTGATCATACAGCATCTAGCTCACGATATGTCTCCATATTTTCTTGATGAAACTGGCGGACTTTGCATTTGATGCGTGCTGCGTATTTTGTTGACGACACTTATGGTCATTGTATTTGAAGCGAAAGCACGATATGGTTACTGGACTTCAGAATAAGCTCATCACGGTCACCACATACATTTTGTCGTGCTAACCAACATGTGGTTGGATGGTTAGGAGGATAGTGGTTTCTCGACCCCAGCAGGGTTAAAGTCCCAGTGCTCGCATTTATCCTGGGTTAGTTTCAGTATTTTCCGGTGATGTGCGTTCAGTGGGAGGAGACGTTCCACTCGACTACGAGGCACCTATGGTGACTTCATAAAATCTCAAGATCATATGCTGGCCCACTCTCTCGAAGGTGCTCATAGGGGTAGGGTCTGCGTGTGTGCACTTATAGCAGTGAGTTCTTGCGCGTATATATGAGCCCTTGCATCTGTACCGTGTTAAAAAAAATACATGTCATGATTATAAGGTCACTGGCTCATCCGTAGAACTCCGTATTTTGTTGATGACACAATCAATTGACCAGTCAATTGTTCCACGTGGCGCAACTCGTGTTGCACCATCGGGGCACGTAACCATGGGGCCCACCTATCAGCTCGTATATGAAAGAAAGAAATGGTAGTTTGAGTCTGTACTGTGTAAATAAAATAAGTACATTTTAGGGTGATCATACGGTCACTGGCTCACCATACTGCTCCGTAATTTGTTGATAACACGATCAATTTACCAGTCAAACGATCCACATTCAGCAGCGCACATTACCATAGGGCCCACCCGTCAATGCGTATATGAAGGACAAAAATGGTAATAAATTAGTGGTCGGTGAGTACTCGAAGTCGTGAGACCTTTGGTTGGTAGTCGCCGGAGGTGGGGGGGGCGTTGATTGGGCGGTGGGGTGGGGATCGCCGGAGAAAAAGCTCGGCGCGAGAGGGGGGGCTATCGGGATGTCCGGTGGGGCCGCGGACCGGCCGTGAGGAGTGGTTTCGGGGCGGGTGGGGTGGGGCGGCGTGGCGGCGCGGGCCGCCCGTGGGCAGCGGGGGCTGACGGTCGACCGGTGGTGGCTGGCGGCTTAGGGGGGGGGTGGAGTTTGATGATAAACTGCAGGCCCTTGATTTCATATCCAACGACTGGAAAATATAATGACCAGAGATGAAAAAGTCAGTCGACGGACGTGTAGCCTCCCCCCGCACGTACACATGCACGCACGCAAGACATGCACGCATGCAAGTTTGCAACACTGACACGTACACATAACGAACACACGCACGCATGCAGGCGTGCAACACTGACGTGTCCAGATGCACTCACGAACACACGCACGTACGCAGACATGCATGCAACACTGAAACGTACCCTTGCACGCACGCAACACTCACACGCCTGCATGCACACATCACACGATGCAAGACACATGCCCAACCTATACGTGCATGCACCCTTTGTTAGGGACATGGATTGTTACGGGTATTAATCAATCTTATTTGTGATAAGCAGAACATTGATGTTTGTAGCGGTCTTTATGAATCAAAACGTATCGAACGGGCTATCAACATGAAAAGGATGACGCCACACTAAATGAACAATCATCGGTTTATGAAATACCCGCTTCTCACCGCCCTGGCCCACCAAAGGTTCCTTTGTTGTGCGCTGCCTGCGTTGGGTCACTAACATGCAAGCCATGTACCCAAAGATCCCACACGTCAGTGGAAGAACGGCGCGCTGTCCTATGTCAGAATCGAGTGCCCACTCGCTGCACGCCCGGCTGAACACGCCTCCTTCCCGCATTCAAACGCCTCCAAGAAACCCGCCCATGTGGAAGCCGAGAAACCCACTCTAGAAACAAGTCCGTTCATGACCGGGCCGGCATTAAACGCAACGCCGGCCGAGATCCTCCCGTCCGCCATCTATTTAATCTCCTATTTAAACGAGGCCAAACGCCGACCAAGAATCGCACACCTCCACCGCTCCCCTATCTCCTCCTTCACCATTTTTCCACTCTTACAATGCATTACGAAGAGTAGCTATTCCGCATCCAAGCCGGATGGGTGGCCCGCCGAGCCCGCCGGATACGAGCTATGCAGCTCGCTAATCCACCTCCCTTGCCTCGCCCGACGGAGCCAGTCGCCGCCCCAAGCCGGCGCGCGGTTTAGCAACTCGCCGCACCAAGCCAGCTCGACGAGGAGCAGCGCACGGGCGTCGTTACTGCCGTCCACGCCGCCGCCTCGTACCGCGTCTCCTGTTTCTGCGGTCGAGACTCCCATGGCGGCAGCCACGCCATGCAAGAAGCGACAGAAGCCGGGTGCGCGGAAAGCGACGAGTCCGTGGCGAGCGCCTCCGCGTCCGCCGCCATCATCGAGGAGAAGTAGAACACGGGAGGCCGCCACTGCTTGGATCCCATGAAGGCCACCACGGAGGCGACGCCAGTGTAAACAGCTGGTGTCTTGCCGGATCCTTTTGTTGCGAGGACCTTCGTTGACCCTGCATATACCTCCGGGGCTCCCGGCAGGCCGGTGATCGTGCTGGGAACACAAATCGATCGGCGGGCGACCATTTAGGCCAGATATTATGTACCAGTGCTGTCTAGAACTAGCACGGTGTAGTTCATTTGAATGTAATGAATTTCGTCATGTTTGTATGAAAATCCGGTATCTTATATGATTTCCCTCGTTGTTTATATGAAATATTGCCGTGTTTGCGTGAATTTCGTTCGGTTGGTTGACTTGCTGTCATAATGTGTGCGGCTACGGTTGGATGGCGTAATTTGCGGGTCGCCTGTCGGTCTCCGGGCGGCTCGGGCGGCGTGGTGGGACAAAAAGAACACAGCTCGTGCGAGCTCGTCTCCCATGTGCACGCTGGAGGATGCATGAGACCCCAAGCAATTCCTCGTTCATCGGTGGCAAAGGAACCGGTGGACAAAAGGGTGGCCAATATTTTGGCTACCCCGGGCAAGATCGAAACAGTCCCTCCCAACAGATTCAAATCCCTCGTTCGCCATGGAATTTTTGCATGTCTTGTTTTCATGGACTAGCAAGATGGTCGTGCATTGCACGGAACATAAAGATGCATTTTTTTTACAAAACACCTGTTGTGATTGACCCATGCAGGAGTAATCCCATTTTGTAAAAACTAATGATTGCTCGAGAATTTTATCGGATAAATGGTATCTCGAGAATTTTATCGGACTCCATTTTTGTATACAAGGCCACAAACCCATATTACTGGTACCAAGGAAAAAATTAATGTCTTCTAACTCAATGTTGCAAGCCACCTTGTTTCCTTGTTTTCCGTCTAAATTAATGTGTATTCTTCTCTGTCATGCACATCAAACCAATGCTCACACTCCCGCATGCATGCAAGGGATAATTAGTGTCCTCCTTTGCTAGTAGTACTACGAGGCAAACACCATTAATATTGCATCGGTTAGTGTTAGTGGCCTTGTATATCTGCAAATTGTTATTTTGATAGTGGCCTTGTATATAAAAATGAGGGAGAAAGATGGGAGATAAGGTGAGGAGGAGTGGGGCTTAGTGGTGACTGGTGGTCGGACTGGGCAGACGGTGCATTATGTCTAGGTTTGTATCTCTATAGTCCCTCTCACACACACCCACTTAGGTGGGGGACGTGCACGAAGAGAAGAGGTGCACGCACGGCGCACGTACTCCCGTCTCTTTCCCAACCACACCCGCGCGGGTACACGGTGGAGCTCATTTCTGTACGAAAAGGCAGCCCACGTGGTAACTTGACACGTGTACTGGTTGTTCACTAGATGGAGGGAGAATCGTCTACCACTTGTGAACAAACAAATTGCGACTTGACGCGTTATGTTAAAAAAGAGGCAAACCATGTGGGGCCTACCTTAGAGGCAAGGCTCTATACACTGGAGTACTTTTGATGTGTCCCGTCAACTCGCAGAACGAGGAAACGCTTGCTTAATACGTCGTCTCCCCCGCCCACGTGCGCGGTGGCTCGCAGGATGAGGTGAAGCTTGCTTACTACACCTTACGCCCGCTCCCTCGCCCACGCGCACGGTGGCTCGCATGACAAGGAGAATTATTTACTACTCCCTCCGTTTACTCCTCGTCCCTACTACCTTGGTTAGAGAGATTATCATATTGTTTGGCATATATATGTCCTTTAGTACTCCCTCCATTTACTTATACAAGGCCACTACAGAAAAATACATGTCAGTCTACCTTGGTTAGAGAGAAAATTTTACTACTCCCTCCGTTTACTCCTCGTCCCTACTACCTTGGTTAGAGAGTTTTCTCTTGACACTGCTTGCATCGGGTGATCTAACGCACCACGAAATCCAACATGTGATGGTACTACTACTACTAGTAGAATTGAGACTTATAAAACGGAAAAACGAATGTTTTTTAGATGAGCCCTATAAACCCTGGTGGGTACGTACTCCGTAAAATCAGATTTTCCCAAAACTATGTCGCTCAACCTTTATTTGCTTGTTTCCCTTCCCGCCTCCTTGCCTCGAACAGACTATGCCAAACTCCCCTGCCTACCGCGCGGGAAAAGACCCGCCCTCGCCTTTTTTAGTCCGGGTTTATATCGATGGATCGCGCGAAGCAGCAAAAACCCAAGCCGTGTCTTGTACTCCTCCGTCGACGCTCGCTTTCATGAATTTTGTACTTCCTATCGCCGACATGTGGGACATATAGCAACCGGGTCGACGTGTCAAGCACCAAATAACAGTGCAGAACAGCACGGGGACGCACCCCAGTCGTACCGCCCCAGTAGTAGTAGTAGTAATAATGAGCAATGAGACGTCAAATCACAATGCCGCACCTTCCCAGACGGACGAAGCAACCATTATTTCACACTTCGGTTTACCATCATCTCAAACCACGTAGTATTGCTTCTGCCTCAAGAGGGACACGCACATCGCCTGGGTACATCATGACACGTGGGACCGCATGACATGCCATGCTCCCCCGCCGATCGCTCGGTAAAATCACCTCATTTTTACTACTATACTTCCTCCGTATCAGTTTACATGGCATGCACGTCGTTCTAGGTTGAGAATTTAACTGGCTATATATGTGATGAACAGTATATGTTTAGAAACTACATACTCTTAATAATCCAATGATATACTTTTTGTGACATAGTAACTCAGATTTAGTTAGTCAAATGGATAATCTAGAACTACGTGCACGCCCTATAAACCGAGACGTCTAAAATAACAAGACGGAGAGGGTAGTTCAGTATGTATCTTTTCAGATCAATATAGTCGGGATTCACCAAGGAGAAAAATGAAGTGGTAGGCTACACTTATCGTGTTGGCGTAGCGACTCAAGTAGGGTCAGTCCGCACACGAAATGGCGACACACTTAATAGGACCCCTTTGGCCGACATGTGGCTCATCCACCGTCTTGTTCCACGTACAGTTCGGAGCCGCAATTGGAATTGGAGGCACCCCGGTCGTAGCGCCGCAGTAGTAGAAAATGAGCGATGAGGGGTCAAATCACAAAGCCCCACCTTTCCCGCATTAAGCTGGATGGACGAAGCAACCATCATTTCGCTCTAGGGCGCAAGAGCATAAAGAAAAGAGAAAACCAATGATGCGTGCGACAGCTACCTAGGGCACCCTAGGGTAGGGGTCTCCACTACAGATCATTTTTTCTTTTTTTGAAAGTGCCTCCACTACAAATCGGCTTCTCCCTCGTCCTCTTGAAGAAAACCTATGATGCGTGCGGCGGTAGGGTTTGTACGAGTACTACTAGGGCATGCGGGGCCACGTCATAGTAAACGGGAGAGGGATTGAGTTCGAGTCGACGCCTTAAATATGTGTGGGCCCCTTGGTTTTAGGGGAACGAGGCAGCATTTTGGGTTCAGGGACCAGTGGAGATATAGTACGTACAAAAAATTGTGGACGTAGGTTCGACCGAAAGGCAATGATGCATGGGCCCTGCATTTTTATATACCCGAGTGTAATGCCCCGGATGTAATACTTTCCCTTTTGGGCATATAATATATCTCCGGCTTCATCGATTCCATTTCGGGTTCTTCGTCTTTCGGTTTTCGCGGTTTTGTCGTGTTGCGTGTGTGGCATTCATTCATATCATGTAGTCATGTGCATCGCATTGCATTTGTGTTGTTGTTTGCATCCGGTCCTACGCGCTCCTCTCCGTTGTCCGTTTCGCGTTCCGGAGCTCCCTCACGTGTCCGTGGCATCCCCGAGGCCTACTTGGTGTTTGGCCGTGTAACGTTACCGGTTTGGCGCGAGACTTGTCGTGTGTTGTTGTTTTGATGTGTGTAACCCGCCTGTCAAATCTCGCAGCGTTTCGAGTCCGTTTGCTACCCCAACAGTTATTCTCGTGGCCTCAAAGTGCCTCCACTTTGAGGCCCAAGACACCCCTCCAGCGGCCCACCAAACCAGACCAAACCCCTCCCTTCATCTAGGCCATCCAATTCTAATCACGTGGCCGAAAACCGCACTCCATTTGGACAACCCTAGCTCCTTGTGCCTATATATTTGTCCACCTTCCTCAATTTTTGCCCCAAAATAAGGAAACCCTAGTCCACCATCATCTCCTACCTCCAGCCTCTCCTCTCTCCACTCCGGCCGGAGCTCGCCGGAGCCCCGCCGGAGCAGCTCGCCGGACCACCGCGCCACCTCGCCGGAGATCCCTCCCGGCCACCTCACCACCACCCCGCCATCGTCTCCACCGCCGCAGGTCGGCCATGCCGCCCCTCCGCCGGCCGGCGCCACCCCGCCTCCAAGCTCCGGCGCCCCCTTGCCTTCATCCCGCCGCCCGGCTCCCTTCCAGACGAGCCGCCGCCCAGCGCTCGAGGAGCCACCGCCGCCGCTTCGTCAGATCGGGGAGGAGCCCCGATCCCGTGCTTCCTTGCCTCGGCCTCCTCCCAGTTGCTCGGCCCTACCAGCCTCACCGCGCTCGTGTGGGCCGCGCCGCCCCGATTCCCCATCGCCAGCCGCCGGCCCTCGCCAGGCACATGCGCTCGGGGAGCTCCGATCCATCGATCGGATCTGCCCC
>LR738711.1:143210642-143224878 GCA_902687465.1 Secale cereale
GATTGACGAGGCCTTCCAGCGCGAGGCCCAGGAGCGCCTCAGCCGGCCCAGGCCGCGAGGCCTTCCAGCGCCGAGCCTCGAGGCCCAGCCGCGCCTCCGTCCAGGCGCTAGGCCCGAGCCGCCGCAGGCTGATCCACTGCCAGGCGCCCCGATCGGCAGAGCCCCGATCTCCTCTCGCGGGACGGATCCAGCTCCCTCCCAGGCCGAAGCCCCGATCCGCGAAGCCGCGCCCGATCCGCTCCGTTTTCAGCCCGTTTGACTTATTCCAGATCTGAGGTTGCCTCTTATTTCCACTAAGTCCTGAGTTTATTTTATTGTCTGATGCTTTATTCAAATGGTGATAACTTTGTGTGTGATGCTCCGATTTGAGTGTATGAGATGTCCAGACGTTCGTGGAGTCATGTGCTACATTTCATTCCATTATGCCATACATGTTTGAGTTCATCTAGGTGCTTAAAATTCTGTTGCAAGAGTGCATCATGAGAAAAACTTCTGTTAGTGTTGTTTTTCATGCCACCTTTGCATAGTGATAACTTGGTGCTCGTTTATCCGAATGATGCAAATGACATGTCCACGTGTTCGTCTTGTACTGCTTTACATGATGATTGCTTAGACTTGCATGATAGATTTAATCTTGGCACGTTTATCTCCGTTGCAAAGTGCTATGTGGCTGTTAAGTTTTTAAGCTTGTTATGAGATGTCAACTTGAGGAGCTCATTGCTATCATTGTGATTGTCCCCATGATGCATGCTTAGGTGTTTTGGAATCACCATCATGTGTACTTTGTTGTGGTGCTTACCACTTGCCATGTTTAGTTTTGAGGTGACTTAAACTTGCTCTCAAAGATGCCATGATGAAACTGCTGTTTTAACACTTAGTGAAATTTCACTAAGTCTGGAATCTGTAATTTCTAGATGCCATGTTTGCTTGTTGTTCTAGGCCAATCCATGATAGATTTTGGGTGACTCTTGATGATTCCTTGTAGTATATATTGTTGGCTATCCATTCATGCTCTCACATGCTTATTTGAGTGGCTGTAGCATATTTAACTTTTGCTCCAAAGTTTCAATAAATTACTGCTGTCAGGATTTTGTTGTCAAGTTCAATATGTCCAAGCTTGTAGCTATTGATCCGTGGCTCCTTTGGGGGTGCACCAATGGACATATTTGCTGTAGGATATGTCTAGTTTATGTTCATGCTCTTTACCATGATGTTTGAGTGCTGTAGCTTATTTATCTAGTGCTCCGAAGTTGCTATGTTGCTGTAATTTTCAGCTTTCGCATGTTTATTGTTTTGTGTGTAACTTGTAGCCCGTAGCTCCGATTGCAGCAAGTCCTATATGAAACTTGTATGATTTTTCATGTAGATTCATAATATCCTATTGTTATCTTTTTTTGAAGCATTTTGCTTGATCACATATTGTCATGCTCATTGTGCTCCCTTAGTGCATAAGTCATGCATCCATCATTTTTGTGTGCGCATTGCATCTTGTTGATTCGTTCCTTGTGTGGTTGTGTTGATTAGAGCCGGAAGCTGAGACCGAGTACGAGTACGAGCACGAGGTTAATACCGAGGTTGAGCACGAGGACCCCTCTTACGATCCGAACGACAACTCTTCAGGCAAGATGACCGAACCCGGATACCATTACTATTTTTTCCTATTTCTAGAAGTCTCGATCTATAGTCTTGCCTCGATGCCCATGTCTTTCTTGTCAGCCTCCTACTTGTAACCATGACCATGTCTAACCACCCTACCTATGCAAACCATTGATTGGCTATATGTAGGCTTCGCTCAGCCCCTCTTATAGCATTGCTAGTTGCAGGTGAAGTTGAAGATGCTTGCTTCATGTTGAAGTTTTGTTGGGTTATATCACACTATATAAATGCTTAAAATGAAATCATCTATATATTGGCAATGGGTGGAAGGCTAAGCCTTTTGCTTGGTGTTTTGTTCCACTCATGCCGCTAGGAACCGTATAAACCGGTGATATGTTCCTTGATTATGCGTTCCTCACACGGTTGGGGTTATGGGGCCCCCTCGATAAACCGCTAAGTGCTAAGTCTTTTCCAGCAAGTCCCAACATTGGTACTATTCGCCTAATAACTAATAAAACTTGCATAGGGTCTTACAAACCCGAGTTCTTAATCAACAACCCCGGGCCAGTGCTGCTCATGAGTGTTGGTCCGAAACGGGGAGTCTACGGGGCCGCCTTGGGGAAACCCGAGGTATCTGGTATACACCTGTAGAATCGCCCATCCGGTCGTGGCCTGAGACTAGATACGCGCGGCTATTGTCAGGGTGTCGGCACGCCGGGAGGATTTGCTGGATTAGCCTTACCTTAGTTCGGAGTATCTTGAGCACGGGATTCCAAGAATACTCGGGCCTTCCCACCTTGGAGTTGCGACTCCGCGAATCGTGGGCTTGTCATGGGCCAAGTTGGAACACCCCTGCAGGGTTTGAACTTTCGAAAGCTGTGCCCGCGGTTATGTGGCAGATGGGAGCTTGTTAATATCCGGTTGTAGAAAACTTGACACATTGAACCAATACACTACCAGCGTGTGTACCGTGACTGTCATTTTCCGAAAGGGGTTTCGGGAGATGAACACGGTGGGGTTATGTTTGACTTGATTAGTTCAGGATCACTTAGTGATCATCTCTCGACCGAGGCACCTTCTCTTCGCGCTCTCTATTACGTAAGCTAGGCTAGTGCAGCTGCAACCACTTAATCTTATTCTTTCTTAAGCCTTGTTCCACACCCAAGGCTTAGATAGTCATGTTACCCGGGAACGGGATTGCTGAGTCCTCTGTGGCTCACAGTTACTTCACCACACCAGATGCAGGTCCGACGGTGAGCTATCCAGGTGATGGCACCGAGCTAGACTGGGAGTACGACGAGGAGCGTAGCCGTTACTATGTTCGTTATCCTGATGATCAGTAGTGGAACTTCTACTAGGATTCGATCCGACCTGTGGATTTAAATTATGTTTGGTATCTTGTCATTTGAATTTTACCCTTAGATGGGCTGTGATGTTCTTTTGTATGATGATTGAAACATGTAATGAATTTGTGTGACGTGGCGAGTGTAAGCCAACTATTTTATGTTTTCGATCCCCATCTTTTACATGAGTTGTGCAAAGATACCAAACTTGCGATCATTCCAGCATGAGGTTATGTCTCTAAGTCGTGCCTCGACGTGTAGGAGATATAGTCGTGCTCTGATACCAACTTGTAATGCCCAGGATGGGACTCTATCTCCTACGTGTCGAGGCACGACTTAGAGACATAACCCCATGCTGGAATGATCGCAAGTTTGGTATCTTTGCACAACTCATGTAAAAATGGAGATGTAAATAGAAAAGATAGTTGGCTTACACTCGCCACGTCACACAAATTCATTACATGTTTCAATCATCATACAATAAAACATCACAGCCCATCTAAGGGTAAAATCCAAATGACAAGATACCAAACATAATTTAAAACCACAGGTCGGATCGAATCCTAGTAGAAGTTCCACTACTGATCATCAGGATAACGAACATAGTAACGGCTACGCTCCTCGTCGAACTCCCAGTCTAGCTCGGTGCCATCACCTGGATAGCTCACCATCGGACCTGTATCTGGTGTGGTGAAGTAACTGTGAGCTACAGAGGACTCAGCAATCCCGTTCCCGGGTAACATGACTATCTAAGCCTTGGGTGTGGTACAAGGCTGAAGAAAGAATAAGAATAAGTGGTTGCAGCAGCACTAGCCTAGCTTACGTAAACGAGAGCGAGAAGAGAAGGTGCCTCGGTCGAGAGATGATCATGAAGTGATCCTAGACTAATCAAGTCAAACATAACCCCACCGTGTTCATCTCCCGAAACCCCTTTCGGAAAATGACAGTCACGGTACTCACGCTGGTAGTGTATTGGAACATGGTGTCAAGTTTTCTACAACTGGATATTAACAAGCTCCCATCTGCCACATAACCGCGGGCACGACTTTCGAAAGTTCATAACCCTGCAGGGGTGTTCCAACTTGGCCCATGACAAGCCCATGATCCGCGCAGTCGCAACTCCAAGGTGGGAAGGCCCGAGTATTCTCGGAATCCCGTGCTCAAGATACTCTGAACTAAGGTAAGGCTAATCCAGCAAATCCTCCCGGCGTGCCGACACCCTGATAGTAGCCGCGCGTATCTCATCTCAGGCCACGACCGGATGGGCGATCCCACAGGTTTTTACCAGCCCTCGAGTTTCCTTGAGGTGGCCCCACGTAACCCTCAGTTTGGACCAACACTCATGTGGAGCACTGGCCCGGGTTGTTGATTAAGAAAGAGGGTTAATTACTCCCTATGCAAATTTATTTAGTTATTAGGCAAATAGTACCAATGTTGGGACTTGCTGGAAAAGACTTAGCACTTAGCGGTTTATCGAGGGGGTCCCATAACCCCAACCGTGTGAGGAACGCATAATCAAGGAACATAACACCGGTTTATACGGTTCCTAGCGGCATGAGTGGAACAAATCACCAAGCAAAAGGCTTAGCCTTCCACCCATTACCAATATATAGATGATTTCATTTTAAGCATTTATATAGTGTGATATAACCCAACAGAACTTCAACATGAAGCAAGCATCTTCAATCTTCACCTGCAACTAACAATGCTATAAGAGGGGCTGAGCGAAGCGTACTTAGCCATTCAACGGTTTGCATAGGTAGGGTGGTTAGACATGATCATGGTTACAAGTAGGAGGCTGACATGAAAGACATGGGCATTGAGGCAAAACTATAGATCGATACTTCTAGCAATAGGCAAAAATAGTAATGGTATCCGGGTTTGGTCATCTTGCCTGAAGAGTTGTCGATAATATCGTAAGAGGGGTCCTCGTGCTCGACCTCGGTAGTAACCTCGTGCTCGTACTCGTACTCGGTCTCAGCTTCCGGCTCTAATCAACACAAACACACAAGGCACCAAATCAACAAGATCCAATGCGCACTCAAAATATGCTGGATGCATGACTGATGCACTATGGGAGCACAAGGAGCATGGAAAATTGCACTCAAGCAAAATGCTTCAAAACATGATAGCAATAGGATATTATGAATCTACACGAAAAATCAATCAAGTTTCATATAAGACTTGCTGCAATCGGAGCTACGGGCTAAAAGTTACACACAAAACAAAAAACATGCGAAAGCTGAAAATTACAGCAACATAGCAACTTCGGAGCACTAGATAAATAAGCAACAGCACTCAAACATCATGGCAAAGATCATGAACACAAACTAGACATATCCTACAGCAAATAAGTCCATTGGTGCACCCCCAAAGGAGCCATGGATCAATAGCAACAAGCTTGGACATATTGAGCTTGACAACAAAATCCTGACAGCAGTATTTTATTGCAACTTTGGAGCAAAATTTAAATATGCTACAGCCACTCAAATAATCATGTGATAGCATGAATGGATAGCCAACAATATGTACAGCAAGGAATCATCAAGATTCACCCCAAAACTATCATGGTTTGTCCTAGAACAACAAGCAAACATGGCATCTGGAAATTACAGATTCCAGACTTAGTGAAATTTCACTAAGTGTTAAAACAGCAGTTTCATCATGGCATCTTTGAGAGCAAGTTTAAGTCACCTCAAAGCTAAACATGGCAAGTGGTAAGCACCACATCAAAGTACATATGGTGGTGATTCCAAAACACCTAAGCATGCATCATGGAGACAATCACAACGATAGCAATGAGCTCAACAAGTTGGCATTTCATATCAAGTCTAACAACAGATGTCTCCACGTAATCAAAGCATGTACCACAGCTGCCAGTTTAAGATCATGTGTGGGGTAGTTCTTCTCACTTGGCTTCAGCTGACGAGAGGTGTATGCCACAATTCTCTTGTCTTGCATAAGCACACCACCAAGTCCTTGAACAGAAGCATCACAGAATACTTCGTAGGGCTTGGACTCATCTGGAGGAGTTAGAACTGGAGCAGAGACGAGCTTTTCTTTGAGAGTTCTGAATGCCACTTCACACTCTGGAGACCAAAAGTACTTGACATTCTTCTGCAGCAAGTTGGAAAGAGGCTTGGCAATCTTGGAGAAGTTCTCAACGAACCTTCTGCAATAGCTGGCAAGACCAAGAAAGCTTCGGAGTTGCTTGACGTTCTGAGGAGCTTCCCAGTTGACAATTGTTTCAACTTTCTCGGGGTTTACCGCAATACCGTCAACAGAGATGATATGGCCCAGGTACAAGACCTTATCGAGCCAAAATTCGCACTTGGAGAACTTTGCATAGAACTTATGCTCACGGAGTCGGTCAAGAACCAGACGTAAGTGCTTTTCGTGATCTTCTTCATTATTGAAAAATACCAGAATATCATCCAGATACACAACCACAAACTCGCCGGTGTAGGGGTTGAAGATGTAGTGCATCATTCTCGAGAAGGTAGGTGGAGCATTGGCGAGACCAAAGGACATGACTGTATACTCATATGAGCCGTAGCTCGTTCTGAAGGCAGTCTTGGGGATGTCTTCCTCGCGAATGCGAATTTGGTGATAGCCCATTCTGTCAGGGATATGACTAGCAGGTATGAACCGGCTAGTGTAAACCAGCTCAATTATAATATGTTTAGTTGTAATATTTAGTAAAGGCTACGGCCCATGAGATTTTAGGGCCCATGTATAGAATTATGGTTTGTAAACCGGCAAGCAATGTAACTTGAGAGATAAGGAAGAAAAGATAGAGACCGAGGCGGACACAGGTATGAGCCGGCCTCGGGACTCTGTAAACCGGACCAGGCGTCACCTCTATATAATGGGACGACCCGGCGACGGTTCAGGGACAAGCAAGAATCAACCCGTCGAGACTACAGGCAAGCGATCCGCTCCCTGTAAACCGACGCCCAAGCAATACCAAACCAACTAGACGTAGGCTTTTACCTTCGTCGAAGGGGCCGAACTAGTATAAACTCTCTGTGTCCTTTGTGTGCTATGAACCCCTTCAAGCTAACCCGTGCGATGGTTCCATCATCAAGTCCGCTAAACGGGACATCTGTCGTGCTAATTCCACGATAGTTGGCGCCCACCGTGGGGCCTGCGCACGATGGTTTCGAGTTCTTGAAGGGCAGCTTTGAAGGGCTCAAGGGTTACACGGTCGGCCGGATGACCAAGAGTCGCCGCGGACGGATCTACATCGACGACGCAGGTTGGGGACCGGAGGCCGATTCAATCGAATACGGGTACCGGGTTCCCTTCGGTGGCATCCAAGTCTTCATTGGCAAAATCGGCGAACCGGGACCTGAGCCAGACATCTTCCCCAACATCGTCGAGCCGGCTCAGCGTGCGAGATCGGCCCGGATTCAGCCCGCCATGAAGCACTTGTTCGTTGGAGCAATCCACGGAGATCGAGCCGAAGACGGATCGGAATCTGATGGTGCAACAGTTGTCTACTCCGACGACGAATCTTCATCCGGAGAAACTGAGTCTTTGTATCAGTTGCAGGACGGCCGGTCTGAGGGCGAGTCCGATGGAAATAGTATTCTGGACCCCTTCGATCCGCCAAACCGGGTGGCTGTCTTTATGGCCGGTTCACAGCCCCCAGTGAACGGGACGACAGTAGAAGCTGGTGTAGGGGGGAGCGGCACGACCCTCTCACCTACTGACGTTCTATCCACCTTGATCGAGGAGTTCACAGCTAAAGCGATGGAAACAGTAGCTCCAGCAGACAAGGCGCAGCATGATGCAGAGCTCCTTCAGTTAAAGGGCCGGATTGATCAGTTAAAGGAGGATCTGGAAGCCGAGAAGGCAATGATAGTAAGGAGGCAAGCAGAATTGGATGATCAAGCTTTTCACCTAAGGATGGAACAGGCCTCTACGCAGGGAGTAAGAATTCGAAAGTACCAATCTCGTATACCGCCAGTCTACGAAGCTATGGATCTGTTTAGAACACCAGGGACAGGGACTAGCAATAATCCCACTTTAAACCGAAGGGCACCCCCAGTCAGGGATGAGCCGGTTCAACAGCCTGTTGCGGAACAAGACCGGCGGATCACGTCAACACCTCACCCATCAGGTAACTATTCGAACCCTTTGGATAACATCGTTGCTGCTGCAGCACGATTGGCCGCATTACCCGACGAGGGGACGTCCCGGGTGGCGTTGGAGGCGCGCCGGGCCAAGGAGTTACTTAATACAGCATTGATACTGCAGCAAACATATTCTCATAGCAGGGAAAGAATACATTCAACACCACGACCTAGCCAGAGTTACACTAGGCATTGGGAAGAGCCAGAAGTGTCTAGTAGTGAACGCAGGCGGCATCAGCGCAGACAGGATAATCCGGCAGGTGCAGCGGCACCAGCTCCGGATATAAACCGGGTTAGATCAGGAGCCCGGGAAGAGGTTCGTCAAACGACGCCGGTTCACACAGCCATAGGAGAAACAGGAGTTACGACGAGTTCTTTTGGGGTGCAATGTCTTATCCCCGCTTTACGGAGTGTCAAGCTGCCTAAAGATTTTAAGGGGCCCCGCAAGGTACCTAATTACACAGCAGATTTAGCTCCAGAAGCTTGGGTTGAAAGTTATGAGATGGCCATGGAGATGCTGGACGTGGATGAATCGGCTTGTGCAAAGTATTTTACTATGATGCTTGAGGGTACAGCCCGGACCTGGCTGAAGGGTTTACCCCGGAATTCTATCGGATCATGGGGGGAACTACGCAGCCAGTTTATCAAAAACTTCAAAGATACATGCAAGCAGCCGATGTCAATGGTGGATCTAGCAGCTTGTGTGCAAGGAGAGCAGGAGTCTACGGCTGCTTGGGTGCGGAGAGTAGCGGAGATCTTGCACTCTTCGAATGGTATCAATCCTAGTACGGCGATAGTGACTTTGGAAAACAATTGCCGGTTTGAATCTTTAAAGTTAAAGCTCGGACGGCTTAAAAGGGATTGTAATGATATGGGAACTCTCATGAGTGCCTTAGTAAAATATGGGGACTCTGATAATACAAAGTATCCAGAAACTGAAGGATACAAGGCGGGGAAGGTTAGCAAGTCTTGTAAACCGGCGCAAGTTAATCCGGCTACTACAAGTTTTTTGGGCAAACGAAAGGCAGAAGGTGGCTCTGACTTCGTGGCCAATACTCAAGTTCAAGGGGGCTTTCAGCGTAGCATGGGCAACCCACCTCCACAAACCGGCGGAGGGGCTGTTAGCTGGGACCAAGAGTTAGATCAGCCTTGTCCGAAGCATGGCACGAGAAATCGACCGGCAAAGCACACTATAAGAGAGTGCAGGCCCCTTATGGAAGCAATAGTGGGCCGCTTTAATCCTCAGGACAGGCCTCCAAATGGCGGTTCAGGTACAGGGTTTTATGGTCCGGGTCATCAGGGGAACAGCTCAGGATCAGGATATAGGGGCAATAACGGTGGTTATCAGAACCGGGCTGGTAATCACAATAGTCAAGGAAGTTATAATAACCAGGGCAATCAACCGCTTAACCAGTGTGGTTACAATAACCAAGGCAGTCAGCAGCATGGCCAAGGTAATTATAATAACCAAGGCAATCAGCAGCAGGGCCAAGGGAATTACAATAATCAGGGGAATCAGCAGCGTCAGGAACAGCAGCCGCAATCCGGATATCAGAGTAATCCGAAGGAATTGAGCAGTGGGCAATACCATGTCTTCACCACAAGTCTGTGTAAACGGGATCAGAAGGTTTTGAAGCGGGTAGTTAACGCGGTTGAACCGGCAACATCGCAATTTCTGCGCTGGTCAGAATAGCCCATTGTATGGAGTAGGGAAGACCACCCAATGCGGGTGGATAATCCAGGCCACTTGGCCTTGGTGGTGGCACCTCAGGTGGGAGGTTATAAATTCACTAAGGTTCTCATGGACGGTGGTAGCAGCATCAACATCTTGTACCATGAGACTTTCCGTCGTATGGGCCTAACGGATAAGAAGCTAAGACAGTCGAACACGGTGTTCCATGGGGTGGTCCCAGGTAAGTCGGCCTATCCGGTTGGAAAGATTGACTTGGAAGTTACCTTTGGAGATGAGCATGATTCCAGGTCAGAGATGATAACTTTCGAAGTCGTCAAGATCAAAAGCCCTTATCACGCTCTGTTTGGGAGGACGGTTTATGCTAAGTTTATGGCTAGGCCATGTTATGTTTATCTGCAACTCAAAATACCGGGTCATAAGGGCACGATTACGGTTCATGGAAGCCGCAAGATAGCGGTGGAATGTGAAGAAGGAGATGCAGCTTATGCGGAGGCGGTATGTGCCACAGAAGAGTTGAAATTTTATAAAGATAATGTTGTTCCGGCAGATATGACTCCGCTGAAGAAGCCAACCACAGAGCATGATCCGGCGTTAAAGTTTAAATTGGCAGAGGAGACCAAGCAAGTTGATTTTGTGCTAGGATATTCGTCCAAGCAGTTCACTATCAGCGCTAACCTTGATCCCAAATAGGAAAGCGCGCTCATCGAGTTCATCCGTGAGAACCGGGATATCTTTGCATGGAAACCTTCTGACATGCCAGGTATACCGAGGGAACTCCCTGAGCACAGCCTTAACATTGATCCGAAATATAAACCGGTTAAACAATATTTGCGCCGCTTCAACGAAGAGAGGCGCAAGGCTATAGGAGAAGAAGTGGCCAGGGTTTTGGCCGCAGGATTCATAGTGGAAGTTTTTCATCCGGAGTGGTTGGCTAATCCGGTGCTGGTGTTAAAGAAGAATGGGAAGTAGAGAATGTGTGTGGATTACACAGACCTCAATAAAGCTTGCCCAACTGATCCCTTTGCTCTCCCCCGCATTGATCAGATTATCGATGCCACAGCGGGATGTGAGAGGCTAAGCTTTTTGGATGCATATTCAGGATATCACCAGATCAAGATGGCAGTTAAAGACCAAGAGAAGACAGCTTTCATAACCCCTTTTGGTGCTTTTTGCTATGTATCTATGCCTTTTGGGCTTAAGAGTGCGCAAGCAACTTATCAGCGTTGCATTCAGAATTGTCTTAAAGGGCAGATAGGGAGGAATGTTCATGCCTATGTGGATGACATTGTGGTTAAATCAAGGAAGGAAGAGACAATGATAGAGGATCTTAAAGAAACTTTCGACAATCTTCGAGCTTATAAGATGTTGCTTAATCCGGAGAAGTGTGCCTTTTGTGTTCCGGCAGGTAAACTACTGGGGTTCTTGGTCTCAAACAGAGGAATAGAAGCTAATCCGGAGAAAATCAAGGCCATCACATCTTTGACTAAACCGGTTTGCATCAACGATGTTCAGCGTGTCGCTGGCCGGATCACAACATTAAGCCGGTTCATCAGCCATTTGGGAGAAAAGGCGATCCCGCTTTACCAGATGCTGAGGAAAACAGACCGGTTTATATGGAGTGATGAGGCAAATGCGGCGTTTGAGGATCTGAAACGGCAATTGGCAAAGCCGCCGGTCCTAGCTGCCCCTATTGACAAGGAGCCGTTGCTGTTATACGTCGCTGCCAATGCACGGGCAGTCAGCGTGGCAATCGTGGTTGAGCGCAAGGAATCAGGGAAGGAATACCCGGTTCAGCGCCCGGTTTATTACGTGAGTGAAGTACTCATTGAATCCAAGCAGAGGTACCCTCATTGGCAGAAGTTGGTGTATGGTGTGTTCATGGCAAACCGGAAGCTGAAGCACTATTTCCAAGGTCATCCAATAACTGTGGTTAGTTCAGCACCGTTGGGGGACATAATCCAGAACAGGGAAGCTACAGGTAGAGTAGCGAAGTGGGCTATAGAGCTCAGCCCACATGAGTTGAAGTATGTGCCACGCACCGCTATAAAATCTCAGGCATTGGTGGATTTCATCAATGATTGGACAGAGTTGCAAACCCCTGAGGAGAAGCCGGATCTTACTTACTGGATGATTCACTTTGACGGTTCAAGACAGTTGGAAGGCTCGGGGGTTGGAGTTGTTTTAACCTCCCCCCGAGGTGATAAATTTTGTTACGTCCTCCGACTATTGTTTCCTTGTACTAACAATGCAGCGGAATATGAAGCATTACTTCATGTCTTGCGGCTGGCAAAAGAGATGAACTTGAGCCGGGTTAAGTGTTTTGGCGACTCAGATTTGGTGGCACAGCAAGTTTCAGGCAAGTGGGATTCAAGAGATCCCCTCATGGCAGCTTATAGGCGAGAAGTTGAAGCAGTCGCAGGATACTTCAAAGGGTATCAGGTGGATCTATATAGACCGGCGACGGAACGAAGCGGCCGACGCTCTAAGCCGGCTGGGTTCTCAACGTAAACCGGTGCCACCAAATACCTTTTTGGATGAATTGCACAGTCCTTCGGTTCAGATACCATCGGAGGAAGACCTAGCTGTTCCTGATCCGGAGGCACAGTTAGTTGCAGCGCTTCATGTTATTCCAGATTGGACGCTGCCTTATTTGGCGTATCTGAGCCGAGGAGAGCTACCGGACGATGAAGAAGAAGCACGGCAGATAATCCGGCGTTCTAAGTCCATGACAATTGCAAACGGAGAGCTTCATCATCGCAGTACTTCTGGAGTATTTCAGCGTTGTGTATCAGCTGAGGAAGGTTCTGAAATTCTTCGGGAGCACCATGAAGGTGATTGTGGTCATCATGCCGGTTCAAAATCATTGGTGGCTAAAGCGTTCCGGCATGGTTTTTACTGGTTAACCGCTCATGCTGATGCGGCGGATCTGGACCGGAAGTGTGATGCTTGTCAGAAATTTTCGAGACGTGCTCTAGTTCCGGCGCAGGAACTCTGGATGATACCAATAACTTGGCCGTTTGCGACTTGGGGGCTTGATATGGTTGGACTCTTCAAGTGATCCCAAGACCAGAAAACTCATCTACTAGTAGCAGTGGATAAGTTTACAAAGTGGGTGGAGGCAGAACCTATAAGCAAGTGTGATGCGGCAACGGCAGTAAAATTCATCAAAAAGGTAATTTTCCGGTTTGGCTTTCCACACAGCATCATCACAGACAATGGCACAAATTTATCTCAGGGAGAGATGGAAGAATTCTGTCAACGAGAACATATTCGCTTGGATGTGTCTTCTGTGGCCCACCTCCAATCCAATGGTCAGGCTGAAAGGGCAAACTAGGAGATTTCGCGAGGTATCAAGCCCCGGCTTATGACTCCTTTGCAGAGAACCCCAGGATGTTGGGTTGAGGAGTTACCATCTGTTCATTGGAGTATCAACACTACACCAAACCGGTCCACAGGTTACACACCTTTCTTCATGGTCTATGGTGCTGAAGCAGTCCTTCCAAGTGATATCCGTCATGATTCACGAAGGGTAACGGCTTATGTTGAAGCGGCCAACGAGCAAGCAAGGCAAGACAGTTTGGACCGGCTAGACGAAGAGCGTGATATAGCTGCGGCACGATCTGCAATTTATCAACAAGACTTGCGCAGATATCACAGCCGCCGGATCAAAACAAGAATGTTCTAGGAGGGCGACTTGGTACTCCGGCTCATCCAAGATCAAACAGATATGCACAAGCTATCCCCACCTTCGGAAGGGCCCTTTGTGGTCAGTAAGAATCCGCACAACGGTTCATATTACCTGGTGAACGTTCGAGAACACAAGGACTCACGGACATCAGAGGAGGAGACGAAGCGACCATGGAACATCGCCCATCTACGGCCATACTATACTTGAGCTATGCGCTCCACTGTATCCTATGTATATATTATGATCAATGAATAAACCAGCACCCTCGGCAAACCGGGGGCTCGGCCTTTTTTCCAATACAAATATCTTGTGAGGACAACCATGCAAGTTGAATCGTATATTATATTTCAACATATTGGCCGGTTTAAACTTGATTTTTTGCAGAGTATACACAGAAGCAATAAATCTCTCTGAAGAGCATGAGATCACATCCGGTTCAAGAGAGGACGCTTCAAGATCTACCCATGATTCCACGGAGCCAGGGAAAACTATATGAACAGTCGGGTTTACCTGCACCATCGACCGGCCCTCTGAAAAAATGGATAATCCACATTCAGTGATTGGCTAGGCCCTCTGGAACGATGGATAATCCACATCCAGTGATTGGCTACATTGTTTATGATGGTTTATTAAGTGGAAAGAAGGATACTCCACATTCACCGGCCGTCTGAAAAGATGGATAATCCACATTCAGTGATTGGCTAGGCCCTCTGGAAAGATGGATAATCCACATCCAGTGATTGGCTAAATTTTTTCTTCTGCACCATCGATCGGCCCT
>LR738711.1:143225039-143246355 GCA_902687465.1 Secale cereale
GATCGGCCCTCTGAAAAGATGGATAATCCACATTCAGTGATTGGCTAGGCCCTCTGGAAAGATGGATAATCCACATCCAGTGATTGGCTCAATTGTTTATGATGGTTTATTAAGTGGAAAGATGGATAATCCACAACATCGGCCCTCTGAAAAGATGGATAATCCACATTCAGTGATTGGCTAGGCCCTCTAGAAAGATGGATAATCCACATCCAGTGATTGGCTAAATTTTTTCTTGCGGTTCCAACGGCCCTCTGAAAAGATGGATAATCCACATTCCGTGATTGGCTAGGCCCTCTGGAAAGATGGATAATCCAAATCCAGTGATTGGCTGAACCTTGCTTTGAGCCTGGCAGCTCTTAAAAAGCCTCGACTACATGGTTTTATTTGCAAATTTGCATCTTTTTTGGTGTTTATGTTTTATGACTCTTTAAACCGGAGTGGAATAGCTACATAAGCTGTCCACGTATCTATCAAGTGAAAAGTCTGGGTCATGAATACCAGCATGAATAAATCGGTGTTCATTATAACCCGGATCATCCATCAGGCAACAAGCCACAAATTTCTGAACAAAATAAACCGGTGTCTGTTATCAAAATCCGGATTTTTTATTGGATCCATGAAGATCTTCATCAAGAAATTTTGAGTTATACCGGATTAAGAGTATTGAGCATATTTGGTCTCAGGTATAAAATTATTTCTGATATGAGTATATACTGGTTTGATATGTTGAAAGAACAATTAAATCCGTCCAGTGGTAAACCGCTAGGACATATTTTCAGTTTTACTCATGCAGGAACAGATGATACGTAAGATAAGCGACATCAGCCAAAATTCCAATTGGCAAACGCCAAATCAGAATATCCGGATCAAAGCAGATAAAGTTTCAGCTATCCTATTACAAGGCATAGCAAGCCTGATGGTTTAAAAGATTGTTTAAAACAGGGTGGCAACTACAAACAATAAGTTATGAGCTACGCTTCCTCCTGCTGCGACGGCTGGGCATCGCTTTGATCCGGAATATCTTCATCCTCTTGAAGCGGTTGGAACTCCGGAACACGCCAATCAATCTTCGTCAAAGCCCGAAAGTACATCTCTTCACTGATAAGTTCAGAAGGTTCAATATCTGGAGCGAAGGTATGAGGGCGAACCGGTGGGATTAAATTGACGGTGTCATAAACCGGCCGCTCCACCCGCTCGTTTTGCAAGTCGTACCCCGGATGATACCTGGATAAATCGGATTCAGCTGCAAGCTTGCTGGCGAGGGGGCGCATCTCCTTCGTCAAGGCGTAGAGATCCTTTGCGGTAAAAGTGGAACCGTCGTCTTTTGTATCAGGAAATCCAGTCAAAGCTTCTTCCAGATCAAGATCCGGGACCCAGGCTTTAGCCCTGGTAAGGGCCAAAGAGGGCACCACCTCGAGCAGCAGATTTTTTGACTTCTTCTAGACGCACGGGAAGAACAGATAGCTTTTCCAACGTGCCTTGGATGGTCGTGGGGGCCGGTTTACCGAAAGATGTTGCACTAATGATCCTCTGAGCGTCGGAATACAGCTGCTCGACCAAAGTGTAACATACCTTAAGTTTCTTCCGTAGGTCATCCCCAAGATGGGTGGCACGGCGCCCTGCATATAAATATTACGGTTAAACCGGCACAGATGGAAGATTACAAGGATAAAGCAGGAGTTCAGATTATACTTACCAAAGATTGCAGAGGTCATCAACTCAATTTGCTGCTTTAAACCGGTTAACTCTTCCGTAACCGGATTAAGCGCCCCTTCAGCGTCCTGAACCCTTTTCTCCAGCTCTTTTTTCTGAACCTCAAAAGTGGTCCGTTCTTCTTCAAAGTATTCTTTAAGATCTTCAACGGTCTTTAAACTCACCTGAAGATCTTTCTTGGCTTTCGAAGCAGCAGACTCTGTCTCAGCAAGACGGTTCCGAAGCTCTTTGATCTCATCAGCATTCCGGTTTAAGTCAGCCTGCGAGTACAATCAAGTGATAAGAAGTGAAAATCAGATAAGTCTCAAGCACACAAACAAGTTGTCTACTTGACACTTGGGGGCTAATGGCAGTTGAAGCAATAAATAGCAGCA
This sequence comes from Secale cereale, assembly GCA_902687465.1. Taxonomy (NCBI): domain Eukaryota; kingdom Viridiplantae; phylum Streptophyta; class Magnoliopsida; order Poales; family Poaceae; genus Secale; species Secale cereale. The sequence continues at coordinate 143,227,130 of LR738711.1, forward strand.
ATTCAAAGTTACAAGTCTCAAGCACACAAGCAAGTTGTCTACTTGACACTTGGGGGCTAATGGATGATTGAAGTATCAGCAGAAATTTTTTACAAGTATCAAATACATAAACAAGTTATCTACTTGATACTTGGGGGCTAATGTAAAGATCAATTGTTCAAACAATAAAGTTCCGGTTCATCTTCAGTACGCAGCTAAACCGAAACTTGGGGGCTATTATGGGATAGAAGCATATCACAAGCGCAAAGTCAGAAGAAAAGGATTACCTCATATTTTTCCTTCATCAAGTTAACCAAGCCCGCTTCGTAATCTCGGCTACTGTGGAGCCGGTTTAAGTACCCGGAATAGATTTCTTGGGCACTCATATCAGCAAGATTGGATAACTCAGTACTCCATTTACCCATCTCTTTATGTAATTTCTCCGTTTTAGCCGTATGTTTGGCTAAAACGGTGGGCTCGGCCGGAGCAACGAAAGCAGCCCCAGTCACTACAACTTCTAGAGAGGCAGGTGTAGTTGGTGGAGTCGCAGTGTGAACCGGATTGGAAGATGACGGATTAACTTGAGGAGAGTTGACCCGAGCAGGACTTGGCGGATTGTGGGCGTCATTAGCAGTAGGGTTCTCGGCTACTGGGACATGATCCGTAGGTGCAGGATCTTCAAGAGGAGCTATAGGCTCGCCTTCTGGAGGAATGGTTGTTGCCGGATCAACCGCCGGATCATCTGCAGAAGTCTCAGCAGGGGGTTTGTTTGCCTTCTGTCTTTTACTAGGCTTTCGCTTGCTGGAAAAAGTTTGCAGAATGAGTTAACTTTGTGAAGCAAAAAGGTAATCATAAACCGGAAATGTTAAAAAGACTTACCTTGGGACAGTCTTCAATGGGGGAAGTTGTGTAGCAGTCGATTCACCAGAGGAGAATAATGGAGTCTCCTGATAATCAGGATCAGATGGTTTAAGAGGTTTTTGGATAAGCCCGGCCTTGGGATGAAGGAGAGTTGGAGAAAGTATCACCTCAGTGCGGCGCTTCCGAGCCGAAGTTAGAGAAATTCCGGATGATTCCACTGCCAGGCCGCTATGGCGAGTGGTCCGGCGAAGAGCTTCATGCTGTTGTTTCTTCAAAAGAAAATTAGAATCCAATTGAGCGTAAGGATGAGAAAATTGGTATTTCCGGACGGTCCGACGAATTTTTTGTGGAAGAGGTTCTGAATCGGAAGAAAGGATAGTTACCTCAACTTCGGCCGGTTTGTCACCTTCAGCTAACTCCTGTGGAAAGTTATCATTAGATACAGATATGAGTACAAGAAAGCAAAATAAAACCGGATTAATTCGTACCTCGGAATCTGGATCATCATCATCGGCGTGAGAACTAGAGTCAACAGCCGCTTTTCTTTTCTTATTCGCAAAGGTCTTCCGGCGTGCTTGTTTGCCGGTTTTCTCCTGAGGTTTTCTCTTCCAGAAAGGATCATTAGCCTATTCAAATGAAGGAAAGATAATTGAAAGGACGGTTTAAAGGAACGGATTACAAATACAGGACAAAGCAAAACTTACCGCAGGCAGCTTATTCTTCTGTTAATACGGAGCTAACCCGACTTTGCTGCAGTCTGCTAAGGAGACGTTGAGCATCTTCTTAGCCGATTCAATATCCTCCGATTCAGAGAGTTTTTCCTTGGTAAACCATTGAGGGTCGTCCGGTTTACCAGAATACTGGCACATCAGTTGTGATCGCCGGCTCAAGGCAAGGATACTCCAAGACAGCCAGCAGCGCATAAAGTCGGTTCCAGTTAAACCATTGGCCATGAAAGCTTTCAGTCTGGAGAGCTGAGATGCAAACAGGGTCCGTTCGACAGAGCTGAGTCATTGTGGCAGAGGATGATCCTCCGGAATACGGTGCTCACGATAACCCGACAGAGGGTTCTCCCCTTCAGGAGAAGTGTCAACATAGTAAAACCATGATTTGTTCCACTCCTTTGGGTGCGTGTGGAGAGCGGTGTGGGGGAAGACAGCGTCTCTCCTTTTCTGGATACTAACCCCGCCAAGTTCCTGATGTGGTCCGCTGGTGAATTCCGTACGCCGGTTCAGGTGAAAAAAGTCCCGGAATAGATCAACAGACGGTTCTTCTTGCAGATATACCTCTGAGAAGACTTGGAAATCACAGATATTTGAAATGGAGTTGGGCCCAATGTCCTGAGGGTGGAGTTGGAAGGCAGAAAGAACGTCCCGGAAAAACTTTGAACCGGGGGGAGAGAAGCCTCGAGATATGTGGTCGAAGAAAACAATAACCTCCCCTTGCCTGGGAGTAGGAGGGCATTCATTTCCCGGAGCCCGCCACTTCAAAACGGACTGAGGGCCTAAAGTACCAATTTCAGCAATTTTGACCAAGTCTTCTTCCGTGATAATGGAAGGGACCCAGTCACAAGAAACAAACTGCTTGGCCATAGCGACAGAAGGACAAGTACTGAAAAAGATAAAGTATAAAACCGGATTATGCGAGTATAACAGGATAAACCGGAAGATATCTATAAATATTGCGTAACGGTTTAGACAGGGGACTAATGATATGGTTAAACCGGCAATAACAGGAAGCTATGTCACTGCCGGCTCATGACAGCAAACGAGGAACAGCTAAACTGTCACGTTCAACTCCAATTTTTTTACAGGAACAGGACATGACAGTATAAACCGGAGTATACTTAGCAGATTTACAAAGGGAAGAAACAAGTTTCGACAGGCAACTAGGGCAGAACAGATCTGAGTATGCGAGAAAAAGAAAAATAAATATATGAAGATACGGGAAGAACTACAAGGGTAATAGATGGAGCAGATGAATCTACATGTTATGTAAAGTAACGAGATCTAAAGCACAGAAGCAGCAAGCTGAAGGCAGGATCTAAGAGCAGGACGTAAAGGTTAAAGTTTCGGGGTGCAAGGCGAAGTTCTCATGGAGGTTCTAATGGCGGAAGCACGAGGAAGAACCCTAGAAGTCGCGGATCTATAATGAGGAGGAGAAACGTACCTGGAACAGTGGAGATCGGCGGCGGAGTTCTCTGGTCAAAGGTCAGGTTGATGCAGCGGCTAGTGAAGTCTCAGGCTCGGCGGTCGACGGCGGCGGTTCGAGCTCGGGCGTCAATGGCGTCTTGAAGCTCGGGCGACGGACGGAGGAAGAAGATGCGAGAAGGAGATAAAACGAATGAGGACGGTGGTATTTATAAGGGAAGGTCAAATACGAAGCGACAGGTGCGGGATTTGAGGGGGCAAAGATCGGATAAAGATCCCTTGACGCCTCGATCTTCGGAATAACCATTAAACAAAGCTACAATACAGCTCATAGCGTTAAATGCGGGGATGATGTCACGGTCAGATTTAATGATTCTCGAAGATGACGTCAGAGCCGGTTTACAAAAAAATGAGAAGACACAGAAGAAAATTATACAAGACAAGGGAGATTGATATGAACAAGTTCAAATCATTCTAGGGCCTAATGTCAGGGATATGACTAGCAGGTATGAACCGGCTAGTGTAAACCGGCTCAATTATAATATGTTTAGTTGTAATATTTAGTAAAGTCTACGGCCCATGAGATTTTAGGGCCCATGTATAGAATTATGGTTTGTAAACCGGCAAGCAATGTAACTTGAGAGATAAGGAAGAAAAGACAGAGACCGAGGCGGACACAGGTATGAGCCGGCCTCGGGACTCTGTAAACCGGACCAGGCGTCACCTCTATATAAAGGGACGACCCGGCGACGGTTCAGGGACAAGCAAGAATCAACCCTTCGAGACTACAGGCAAGCGATCCGCTCCCTGTAAACCGACGCCCAAGCAATACCAAACCAACTAGACGTAGGCTTTTACCTTCGTCGAAGGGGCCGAACTAGTATAAACTCTCTGTGTCCTTTGTGTGCTATGAACCCCTTCAAGCTAACCCGTGCGATGGTTCCATCATCAAGTCCGCTAAACCGGACATCTGCCGTGCTAATTCCACGACACATTCGGAGATCGAGCTTAGAGAACACTTTAGCTCCTTTGAGCTGCTCGAACAGTTCATTGATGTTTGGGAGCGGATACTTGTTCTTTATTGTCTTCTTGTTCAATGGCCGGTAATCAACGCAGAGGCGCTCCGTGCCATCCTTCTTCTTGACAAATAAGACACCACAGCCCCAAGGAGACGTACTAGGCCTGATGAGACCCATACGCTCCTGTTCATCAAGCTGCTTCTTCAATTCCTTCAATTCCTTCAATTCCTATGTGATGGCCTGGCTTATTAGGGATGATAGACTACTCATATCAATAAGGAATTCCTTCTTTTCCGGGAGCCCATTCGGATAGAACTCCAAAGTTAAGCGTGCTCAGCTTGGAGTAGTTTCAGGATGGGTGACCGACCGGGAAGTTGCTCCCGGGTGCGCACGAGTGAGGACAAAGTGCGCAGAAAAGACTAGGATTGATATGTGAGGCCAGTCTAGATCCCGCCAGGAGTAACGCCACCGGCGGGTGTGTCCGGGGCGTTACAAGTTGGTATCAGAGCCAACCATCGCGGTTACACGGATGTTTGCGGACAGTTTGCAGTCATGTTGTGCATGATGTTTGTGACCCGTCGTGGCACACGGCATGGCACATGTGCTGTCCTGGAAGCACAGACGGTTGTGCCAAGAGGGAACGTTCATGTGGCCCGACGAGGACGTCGGTTCCTCTGAGTGAGGGTGTATGTGATGGCCTGGCTTATTAGGAATGATAGACTACTCATATCAATAAGGAATTCCTTCTTTTTCGGGAGCCCATTCGGATAGAACTCCGAAGTTAAGCGTGCTCAGCTTGGAGTAGTTTCAGGATGGGTGACCGACTGGGAAGTTGCTCCCGGGTGCACATGAGTGAGGACAAAGTGCGCAGAAAAGACTAGTATTGATATGTGAGGTCAGTCTAGATCCCGCCAGGAGTAACGACCACCGGCGGGTGTGTCCGGGGCGTTACACCGAGGCCGCCTGAAATTTGCTACTCTACTCAAAACTAGTAAGGTACACATGCATTGAACGCATGAGATTTCGAAACCAAATTATGAATAAATACAAACTATAGCATGTAAAGCTTTGAGTCATATATGCATGATGTAGATGTTCGTTTAGTTCTTATAGTTCATCTCATTCAAAATCAATTAGTTTTATAAAAATGTTAAGATTCATGGGGTTGTGCATTGTAAAGCATAAAGTAAAAAACATATAATGTCAATTCATTTAGAAAAAAAATCAATTATGATACGGAAGATTCTAGAACAAAGGAGAAGTGCTTGTGTTTTGAGGTTTGTGCATTATGCTTAAGTTCAACCATGGAGTCTTCTAAATTGTACATGTGGCAGATCTGGTGGAATGTTGATGATATCCAATGGCTAGTAGTGCTCAGATTTTCCATCTCTGCACTGTCGGATTAGCTTCATCCAGTGACCATCTTTCAAGTTATTCACACACTATATAGTTCTTGTGCCGTAGTTGCATGTCTTGGAAAAAAGCTACTAGTGGGTTGTACTAGCTATTTAAGAATAGAAGATGTATACATGGAAGTTGTAGGAAAAGAGATGACATGGAGTATCTCAATTCCTATGAGTAGGGATTGGAAAAGAGATGTCATTTGGTTGACATCATAGGAACTTTTCTATTGAATCTAGAGATGACATGCATCTCAATTCCTATGAGGAGGGATTAGAAAAGAGATGTAATTTGGTTCATATCATTGGAACTTTTCTATTGAATATACGCTAATGTTTATTTTCCTTTGAAATTATGGGAGTATAGGAATCCATTCATATGAACCAAGTGGCTCTAAAGCTATAGAAATGATATCATGTTTATTTCCTTTGAAATGTGGAGTATATGAATCTATTCCTATGAACCAATTGGCTCTAAAGGAAAAAATCCATTAAAAATCATATCATATAGAGTCCTATGATATTCCTCCACACCAAAGGACGGTTGAAATTGCTGTAGGTGATACGATGGCCTTTTTTTGTAGACTCCTCCCCCATCTTTACAGTTACCTCTCGAAGATGAATATTCTACATGTGCAATTTGGTACACGAAAACTCGGTAAAAGTTTGCAAGGTTCGAATTTTCAATAAAGCTATATGCACTGCATTTTGGAACGGAGGGAGCATACGGCAGTTTCATACACTCACGTCGAAGATTTGTGTGTAGGAGGAGTGGCTGTTTTGTTAAATGACATGGCAAAACTAACACTGTCGGATTCCGATCTAACGGTTCTTACAACGTTCGTTAGGAAAAGGCTTATGGCGAACGTTTGTCGGATAATGATTTACGGACAAATGCATTGCATTGATACGCGCCCCCTCTCTCTCACACACACGCACCCTCTCGAGTCCTCTCGCACCCACTGTATATCTGCAGGTAGACGTCAGACACATATGTGCTCTTCACACCCTACCCTCAGAACTTAAACAAAAGACATCGCGCACATTTTATTTTAGCTCACAAGTCACACACTTATACTATTACTCTTGTGGCGAACGTTCTTTGGGCATAGTATATTGTACTCTCACGAAGAGAAGTGGTGCACGCACGCACTAGTTCTCTCACACCCACTCGCGGGTACACGTAGGAGCGCATTTTTTTGAAGCTGGTACAACAAAATTACTCCACTATATATATAAGCAGGAGCCTTAGCGCTTGCTTTACTAGGGTTCCTCTCGTTCACTCTCTCATGCTCTCCAGTCTAAGCAAGACATAGGTGGCCACACTCTCTCTCAGCTCACGGCTGGTCACAAATCCGGCCGGACAACCTCGACCGGGGCAGGGTTGTAGGTGCATCGTTCACGCTGTCGTCGGCGGCGAGGGATGAGACCAACATCTACCCGCGCGTCCTGATCGGCGGCCGTGCCGTTCTCTCCGAGAGAGCGCCGGCTCCGGAGGGACTCCGACCCCTTCTTCCTCCCTGCGGTATTGTGGCCCAGATGCGGCCTCACGACGCTGTCTTTGCCACATGCCGAAGACCCTCAAGTATATATTCCTTCGAAACCTGCCTTGCTCTACACCCCAGCTCCCCACTTGGCTTCGTGTGGATCTTTTTCTACTTTCGTCCGTTGTTCCAAAGCCACCTAGATTTTTACTATTAGAGGTAAAGCTAGTTCATACAGTCGACTCTAAGAGTTTGTTCAAACAGGGAAGAAAGTGGGAAAGTTGTAGCATGAATCTAGGACTTGGTTCTAAGAGAAAACGGGGGAAAGTAGTAGATACTGGCTACCCAACCGGTCTCTTGGTTGAAAAGACGAAGAAAGCATGGTGGATGGCGAAGGGTGGGGGAAGTCGACCTATATTTTGGTTGAAAAAGGAAAGAAGGTGACGGGTGTTGGGGGACAACGCAAATGAGAATGAGCAGGTCTAGATTTCCTGTGCTCACATAGGAAAATGTTGCCGAGGAGATAAAAATTGGGACAAATCGTAGACATGCTACCTGAGGGTTTTCCGCTCTCGGCAACCACATCTGCCTCACCACTTTATGCCTCTGCTGTCCCTACGCCCATATCGCTACCGTTAATGTAAAATCACATGAAGCATTAAGCAATGCCACCTAATGTCACTATAAGTAATGGTCTAGTGCCGTCGATAAATTGAAGCAATGCCACCACCATTTTATGAAGTGCTTCCGTCTTGCTTTATTTCCCATGAATTGTGTTTTTGCAGTTACACTTAAATCTCACACCGCTAACATTGCTTCATCCCAGTGGAACAGCACAAATTTGATTGCACATTTACTGACCATGTGCTACTCTCATGACAGTAATACTAATGCTATTGTTCTACATGTTAATATAGTGGCAGTGTTGATGTGACGTGATGCTACTTACTTAAGGACACTTTCATACTGTCAATCTAGTGCCAATTATAACACAATAGATGCTGCTGTTAATCATACGCCACTGCAAATATATGTCACTGTTTAAATAACCCTATTTCGTATTTGCACAAACAAGGATGTCTGTCCCCATATCGTTTCGGGATGTCTGTCTCCGTATCGTTTATATCCGCGCAATCAAAAGCACACACCTCTATTTTAGTAGAACTGCGCAAAATGAGATGGCTTTCCCTCGTTGCTGTCCTCTAACCACCCGTGTTCCAGGTATTCCTACATTGGTAGTTACTAGGTAGAATGACCAACACAATATAAAAGAAGTTGATTCGTACTTTTTACTTCCTAATTGCAGTGTAGGGACGAGCGAAAACAACTGCATCCTAGTGCGGAATGCACTTTCTACCAGTTCATCCATGGACCAAGGACTAGGTGGCACGGCTGTATGGCCGTTTTCTGGACAGGTGTGCGGACAAGAGGCATTTAGGTCTGCTTATTTCTGCAAATAGTGGTGCTTAAATTTAGTGGAATGCACAAGAATTTCAGATGGTCAGTACACTACATGGTTCAGTTCAGCATTCTAGCTGAGAACACAATTATAATTGGTTATTCTGGAATGAGAGAACCTAACCCTGGATGGTGGCAACAAGAAAAAACCAGAGTGAACTCCAGGAAATTTAAGCCTGCCGGGAGGCCCTTTGCTTAGAGAAGCCTTGCTTGTTTTTTCCTGATTTGTAAACGTTCTCACAACTTTGTCTTTTTCTGTGAACTAGTATATGTTTGCTATGTTCTATGAATCATTGAGATGTATAAAATTGCTTAACTTATGCTTTTCAAGTTTTTTATGAAGCCGAGTTTAATGTGAGTGTTCCACATGAACGCTGGACTAGCGTGCGAACGTTTGGAATTTACATTATGGCATCAGTTAACTGCATGAACCACTGTCAAAAGATACATAGTTTCTTATATGTCAGACAGCAGATTGTTGATTGTTAGCTGGTCGATAGCCTAGTGTTGAAGCGAGCTGAGCCAATGTGCCGTGTTTTGCAGAACTTCTTACAAGTGGGGTAGCACCAACAATGTTTACAAGTACTTATGTATATGTCGGCGCACGTTTCTCAAACGAGTACTTTATTTCATCAAAACTCACACTGCTCGTATGATAAAACTAGTGAGGACGCATCTGTTTTGGCAACAATTACGATTATTCATGGGCACACAAAAGTAGCAGCAGTTCCCATAGACGGATTCAAACAGAGTACTAGCCCCAGAGGGCTCGATAATAGGCAAGGTTTGGATAATTAGACATAATCCAAACTACTATTAAACACTAGCTGGTGCAAGTATTTCATGCCTCGATCTAATTTGGGCTGGACACAAGATGGAACTTGCCATGAACATCATCGAGGACGTCCGGCAACAAATCAATCCTGTGAACCTTCATGAAGAAAACCTTGTGGCCTTGCCACTCATAAACTTGTTTGTGGAGGCATGCCACGTCATCTTCCTGCGTAAGCTTGAAAAGAACAGTATGCCTCACAAACGAAGGAGTAGCTTTGAACTTCTTGTGCTTCATTACACCCTGGACAACATGCCTGACAACAGTGAGGCTGGAATACAACTCTTCATTGGCATATGCGCAAATGGCTTCCAGGATCCAACAGCCTAAAAACTCTGTTTTCCCAGTGTGTATATTCAGGTCATCCGCCTCATAGCGAGTGACATGTACAACCACACAATCCTTGTCTGCATCAGGGCTCTAATTGAAACATAAACAAATTCTAAATTACTTTCCTGTATAAGAAACACAGCTTATTTAAGCCACTATGTATAGCATGGCATCGAAGCTAATAAAATTTTGCATTATTCATCGCCACATACTTAGATGAAAAACCACGATCGAGATCGGCAAAGAAGAAAATCATCTTCGGCAACTCAGCGGGGTGGGGGGTGGGGGGACACATCCTCGAAGGGGGAAAACTGCTCCTGCAGTGCCACGGGGGCTGTAACCTCAAACGGGGCGTTGACCATCTCAGTAGTGGCCGTGAGCGTATCTGGGGTCGGCTCGGTGGCTGCCTCCATCTTATTGGAGCTCTCTGTCTCGTGGGGATCAGCCTCCCGCGTCTGGTCCTATATCGGTAGATCTTTGCCTGGTTCTCCTTGGTCCATCATGAAACTGATGACTACTAGGAGACCACTGAAAGGAAAACACAATCATAATGACAATGAAACAAAAAAGAGAGTGAGGATCAGTTAATGCTTTGCAAAAGTTCTTTTTTCTAAACGAAAATATACCAACATCAGGGATCCGCTTACCTTCCCTTCATTGGGAGAGAAGAACAGTGGCAGATGCGAGTGTTGCCTTTCTTGAAGACGGTGAGGGAGAAGGGGATTCAGCAAATAGTGAAATGATGGTTGCTTCATCCGTCAAACTTAGACTGCGGGGAGGTGGGGTTTTGTGATACGACGGCTCGTTATTGCCGCGGTATGACTGGGGTGACTCTCCGCTTGGATACTGCCTTCTAATTAGGTAGATGGCATTTGGGCCCGCGTGCTACATGGCCCGCATGTCGGGGAATAGAAGTACAATGGCATTCGGTAGAGGGAGACGTTTCGATGACCTAGGAGGAGCCAGAAGCGGTATTGTATCCACTCTACTAGTAGTAATTGTTTTTCTGGGTAGCTCTAGAGTGTCTCCACTGTACTAGTAGTAATTGTTTATCTGGGCCCAAGACAAAATAGCCCATCCACCCTAGTAAATATTAACAACAGGAATGTGCGGGGTTTGTGACCCGTCTAGCCAGGGTTTTATTTATGTTTACCACATCATGAGCCCAATTGTGTTTTTTTCTTGCTAGCCTAGTTCTATTTTTTTAAGAAATACCCAAACGAGGCCTACTTGCTTTATCAGCCCTACCGGGCTGCAAATCTTTCCAGATGAGGAGGCTTTCATTCGGTTTGCCCAGAAATGAGCTGTACATTTTTAAAACACATCAAACCGGGAATTAGTTTCAATTTTTTTCATTACAAGATTTTAAATTCCATTGATTTTTATGCGTGGACAATTATTTGGATTTTATATTTATATAAATTATTTTTCAAAATAGTTTGAATGTGTATCGATATTTCGGGATTAAAAACAGTTGACCGTACCGAAATATGCAAGAAATTCGTATACTTTTTAACCGTGGCCACAATATGGGGTGTAATGCTATCAAAAAGAAGATGGGCTCCAAAACAATTCTTTAGAATTAGCAAATGGGTTGTACATTATTAGAAATAATGCACACAAGAGCACCGACTACTGGATATCCATGCAACGGCTGCCGTGCTTCATCAATCTTTGCTTTTCCTGCTCCAGCCGCTTAAACAAGCGCCGGCGGTACTGCCTGCTCCCTCCTCCCGTGGCCGGCTATGCTGCCGTGCAGGCCTCACCGCCCCATCGACTCCCATCGTTGGCCTAGCCATCCCTCTACTCACCCACACCTGTTGTTATTCTTCGGGTATGGTAGACGAACCAGTAAACCCTCGTACTCCTCCGCGTGGGAAACAACTGCCGAGCCTTCGTTGGCTCTGTGTCGTTCCCTTCCTAGGCCTCCTCGTCGTCCATCGCCCTGGTGCTCTTGGCACGGCCTGGTCAACGTGGTCAATGAACGACATCCATCCGAAGTGGACTGTATGTGGAGAGGCTGACAGCTGGGTCCACGGCCGCACGCAAGGAAATGCCTCATTACGCGCAAAATAATGATTTCTCCACCTGACAGCTAGGACCCACGGCAAGGGCTTCTATATTTCACAAAAAAACGTTCCCCCCACTGAGAGGTCGGACCCACCAGCTATATCTTCACACGCAAGGAAGTGCCTCCTTATGATGCACAAAAAAATGAATACCCCCTGCTAGCTGGGACCCACCATTGTGGGTGGCTGACTTGTGGGCCTACTAAGTTGAAGGGGACGGAGGGCTTTGTCAAGTTAGTCAATATGAACGATTCTAGCTCCAGTGACCGTACGATGTCCATCCAACGACCATAGTGCTTCTTCAACCTCTAGTCTTTTTGCTCCAGCCGCCTAATGTAGCGCTGGTCGTGCCGCCTGCTCCTGCCTCCCGTGGCCGGCTATGCTGCCGCGGAGGCCTCACCGCCCCCATACTACTACCACCACTGGCCAGGCCATCCCTCCACTCACCCACATCCCATGTTATTCTGCGGCGACGGTAGTCTCACACCGCAGTCGAACTAGTGAACCCTCGTACTCCTCTCCGTATGGGCATCCATTGCCGCGTCTTCCCGGCTCTGCATCGTCCCCTTCCTATGCCTCGCCGTCGTCCACCGCCTTGGTGCTCTCGGCGCGGCGTGGTCAATGTGGTCAACGACCGACTTCCATCGGAAGAGTACTGTACGTGGAGAGGCTGACAGCTGGGTCCATGACCGCAGCTGGGTCCACGACCACAGCCTAGTTTTGTTGTGATTTGCCAAGTAAGTCGCTTGGTCAGGCCTGTTGGGCTGCCAATCTTTCAGGACGAGGAGAGCTTCATTCGGCTGGCCGAGAAAATGGCCTATCAGTAATGATAAATAGGTTGTACATTTTTAAAACACATCAAACCGGCAATTACTTTCAAATTTCTTTTTTTCATTTCGAGATTTTAAAATGCATTGATTTTTATGCGTGGACAATTTGTTGGATTTTATATTGATATACATTTATTTTTAAAATCAGTTTAATTGTGACTCAAAAATTCAAGATTAAAAATAGTTCGGACCGCACCCAAATATGCAAAATTTCGTATAATTTTTTAACTGTGGCCACAATATGGGCTGTAATGCTAACAAAAAGAACATGGGCTCCAAAAAAACCTTAAGAATTAGCAAATGGGCTGTAAATTATTAGAAATAATGGCAGATGGGATGTATGATGTTTTCCATAGATTTGAGGCTTTCCTAAAAAAAGGTTGACGCACAAGCAGTGACTGTTGGATGTCCATCCAACGGTCGTCGTGCTTCTTCAATCTCTGCCCTTCCTGCTCCAGGCGCACAAACAAGCGCCGGCGGGACTGCCTACTCTGTCCTCCTCACGGTCGGCTATGCTGCCGCGCAGGACTCACCGCCCCACCGTACTCCCATCGCTGGCCTAGCCATCCCTCTAATCACCCACACCTGCTGTTTTCTCCGGGGATGGCAGACGAACCAATAAACCCTCGTACTCCTCCGCGTGGGAAACAACTGCTGAGTCTTCCCTGGCTTCGTGTCATTCCCTTCCTAGGCCTCGCCGTCGTCCACCGCCTTGGTGCTCTCGGCACGGCCTGGTCAACGTGGTCAAAGAACGACTTCCATCGGAAGTGGACTGTACGTTGAGGGCTGACAGCTGGGTCCACGGCCGCACGCAAGGAAATGCCTCCTTATTACGCGCAAAATAATGATTCCTCCACCTGACAGCCAGGACCCACGGGAAGGGCTTCTGTATTTCATGAAAAAAACGCCCCCCCCCCGCTGACAGGTCTGACCCGCGAGTTATATGTTCGCACGCAAGGAAGTGCCTCCTTAAGACACACAAAAAAATGAATACCCCGTGCTAGCTGGGACCCACCATAGTGGGTGGCTGACTTGTGGGCCTACTAAGTTGACGGGGACAGTGGGCTTTGTCAAGTTAGTCAATATGAACGATTCTAGATCCAGTGACCGTACGATGTCCATCCAACGGCCATAGTGCTTCTTCAACCTCTGGTCTTCTTGCAGCAGCCGCCCAAAGCAGTGCCGGTCGTGTCGTCTGCTCCTGCCTCCCGTGGCCGGCTGTGCTGCCGTGGAGGCCTCACTGCCCCCATACTACTCCCACCGCTGGCTAGGCCATCCCTCCACTCACCCACACCCCCTGTTATTCTGCGGCGATGGCAGCCTCACACCGCAGCTGAACCAGTGAACCCTCGTACTCCTCTCCGCATGGGCATCCACTGTCGTGTCTCTCCTGGCTCCGCGTCGTCCCCTTCCTAGGCCTCGCCGTCGTCCACTGCCTTGGTGCTCTCGGCGTGGTGTGGTCAATGTGGTCACCGACTGACTTCCATCGGAAGAGTAATGTACGTGGAGAAGCTGACAGCTGGGTCCACGGCCGCAGTTGGGTCTACGGCCACAGCCCAGTTTTTTTTGTGATTTGAGAAGTAAGTCTCTTGGTGAGGCCTCTTGGGCTGCAAATCTTTCAAGACAAGGAGAGCATCATTCGGCTGGCCGAGAAAATGGCCTATCAGTAATGAGAAATGGGTTGTACATTTTTAAAACACATCAAACCAGCAATTAGTTTCAAATTTCATTTTTTTCATTTCGAGATTTTAAATTGCATTGCTTTTTATGCGTGGACAATTTGTTGGATTTCATATTGATATATATTTATTTTTAAAATCAGTTTGAACGTGACTCAAAATTTCGGTATTAAAAACAGTTCGGACCGCACCGAAATATGCAAAATTTCGTATAATTTTTTAACCGTGGCCACAATATGGGCTGTAATGCTAACAAAAAGAATATGGGCTCCAAAAAAACCTTAAGAATTAGCAAATGGGCTGTAAATTATTATAAATAATGGCAGATGGGTTGTATGATGTTTTCCATAGATTTGAGGATTTCCTAACAAAAAGGTTGACGCACAAGAAGTGACTGTTGGATGTCCATCCAACGGCCGTCGTGCTTCTTCAATCTCTGCTCTTCCTACTCCAGCCGCTCAAACAAGCGCCGGCGGGACTGCCTGCTCTCTCTCCTCCCACGGCCGGCTGTGCTGCCGCGCAGGCCTCACCGCCCCACCGTACTCCCATCATTGTCCTAGCCATCCCTCTACTCACGCACACCTACTGTATTCTCCGGGGATGGCAGACGAACTAGTAAACCCTCGTACTCCTCCCTATGGGAAACAACTGCCGAGTCTTCCCTGCCTCCGTGTGGTTCCCTTCCTAGACCTAGCCATCGTCCACCGCCGTGGTGCTCTCGTCGCGGCCTGGTCAACATGGTCAACGACCGACATGTATCTGAAATGGACTATACGTGGAGAGGCTGACAGTTGGGTCCACGGCCGCACGCAAGGAAATGCCTCCTTATTACGCGCAAAATAATGATTCCTCCACCTGACATCTGGTACCCACAAGAAGGGCCTCTGTATTTTGCGAAAAAACGTTACCACCACTGACAGCTCGGACCCACCAGCTATATCTTCGCACGCAAGGAAGTGCCTCCTTTTTACGCAAAAAAAATGAATACTCCCCCTATTAGTTGGGGCCCAGTATAGTGGCAGGCTGACTTGTGGGCTTACTAAGTTGAAGGGGACGGAGGGCTTTGTCAACTTAGTAAATATGCACGCTTCTAGCTCCAGTGACCGTACGATGTCCATCCAACGGCAGTAGTGCTTCTTCAACCTCTGGTCTTCTTGCTCCAGCCGCCCAAACAAGCTAGCAAACCAGCGCCGGTCGTGCCTCGTGCTCCTGCCTCCCATGGCCGGCTGTGCTCCAGCCGCCCAAACATGCTAGCAAACCACCCCTACTACTCCCACCGTTGGCCAGGCCATCCCTCCACTCACCCCCACCCGCTGTTATTCTGCGGCGACGCTAGCCTCACACCGCAGCCGAACCAGTGAACCCTTGTACTCCTCTCCGTGTGGGCATCCACTGCCGCGTCTTCCCTGGCTCCGCATCATCCTCTTCCTAGGCCTCGCTCTCGTCCACCGCCTTGGTTCTCTCGATGCGGCGTGGTCAATGTGGTCAACAACCGACTTCCATCGGAAGAGTACTATGTGGAGAGGCTGATAGCTGGGTCCACGACCGCAGCAAGGAAGTGCCTCCTTATTACGCGCAAAATAATTATTCCTCCACCTGACACCGGGGACCCACCGGACGGGCCAACATATTTCATGAAAAAAACGTTTCCCCCTGACTGCTGGGACCCACCCGCTACATCTTCGCACGCAAGGAAGTGCGTCCGGGCAAAAAAAAAAACTATTCGCCCCCTGACTGCTGGGACCCACCAGCTACATCTTCGCACGCAAGGAAGTGCCTGACAGTCGGGACCCACCTGGTCGAAGCGTACGTAGCGTTTTCATTCTGGTCGCGAACGTGTACGTACATACTGGTCGATGTAGAGGCGTGCACGTGTTGTAGTAGAGGCGCGCACGTAGCATGTACACGTACGTAGAGCGGCCAGTGTGCAAGAAAGAAAATACGGCCACGTACGTACATATGGGAAGGGTCTCGAACGCCTACTCGCGCATACGTACGGCCAGGGCTCGTGTACATGGCTGGGTCGGAACGGAGAAACAACGTCGTCGTCGTGTTCATGGGGAGCCAACCGGCTCGGTCGGAATGGAATGCGTCGTCATGTTCATCGGGAGGGTTTGAATGGAACATCCGATGGACACGAGGCTTGGCGTACCGTAGAACGGAGGAAACGACCTTGTGTTCGACCGGCCACGGTCGAAACGGGATCCTGTTCATCGGGAGGGGTCTGGCGTACCGCAAAACGGAGGAAACAGACCTCCTACGGTCGAAACGGGGGTCCTGTTGATCGGGAGGAGTGTGGCGTGCCGCAAAATGGAGGAAACAGACCTCTAACGGTCGAAACGGGGGTCCTGTTGATCGGGAGGGTTGTGGTGTACCGCAAAACGGAGGAAACGGACTTGTGTTGGAGCGCTACAGACAAAACGGGGGTCCTGTTGATTGGGAGGGGTGTGGCGTACCGCAAAACGGAGGAAAAACGGACTTGTGTTGGAGCGCTATGGTCGAAACGGGGTCCTGTTCAACGGGAGGGGTGTGGCATACCGCAAAACGGGACTACACGGGATACTGTTCATCACCACCGTTGACCCCCTCCAGCCTCCACAGGATAATGTTGATCCACCGTCGACCTCCTCCGGCCTCCACGTGCGACTGTTCAGCCTCCACCGCGCGCTACTCCACCGGGTATTGTTCAACCAGCCCTCTCCACGGGGTCCTGTTCAACCACCCCTCCACGGGCTACTGTTCATCTAGCCCTCCACAATCTACTGTTCATCCAGCCCTCCACAGGGTGGTCCTGTTCATGCAGCCCTCCACGGGGTCCTGTTCATGCAGCACCAACCGGCTCGATCGATCGGGTTCCTGTTCCACACCACGGGGTCCTATTCAGCCACCCCCACCGGGAACTGTTCATCCAAACCCCCCAGCAATGCTCACTATTCATGCACAGGAAGCATCGATCGGCTTCAGTTAGCAGCAGTAGCAAAGGAATTGCTCGATCGGGTTCAGTTAACAACCATCGATCGATCGCTCGGGTTCAGTAACGCGTAGCCTGCAGTGCAATCGCTCGGGTTCAGTTAGAGCCCAACGCCTTGCTCGGGTTCAGTTAGAGCCCAAAGCCTCGCACCCACGCGCGTACATGTACGAGAGAAATGTGCATCGCTCGGCCCCGACCACCCACCGTAACCGGGAACACCCAGATATTTTCCTCGCCCTCGCTTCTACCACGGTTTTTTCCGTCATGGATGGCCCAAAGAATGTCATGTAGCTGCGTCTCCGGCCCGCCCATGATGAAAAGCCCATTTTCTGTCATGATTTTTTGTCATAGAAGTAGGACCCCACCACATCTATAATGATACCGGATTTTGTCACAATTATCGTCATAGAAGTGTCATAAGTATGACAGAAAAAAGTTTCATTCGGCCCAAAGTGTCACGGATGTGTCTTTTTTTTGTAGTGTAGATATAGGCTTTTGTAATAAGAAAATATAAAAACAGCAAGGTAACTAAAGATAAAAGTGAGCACAAACGGTATGGCAATGCGTTGAAACAAGGCCTAGGGTTCGAACTTTCACTAGTGGAAGTTCTCTCAACAATAATAACATAGCTAGATCATATGACTATCCCTCAACATGCAACAAAGAGGCACTCCAAAGTCTCTAATAGCGGAAAACAAATGAAGAGATTATTGTAGGGTACGAAACCACCTCAAAGTTATTCTTTCTGATCAATCTATTCAAGAGTCCGTAGAAAAATAACACGAAGCTATTCTTTTCGTTCAATCTATCATAGAGTTCGTACTTGAATAACACCTTAAGATACAAATCAACCAAAACACTAATGTCACATAGATACTCCATTGTCACCTCAAGTATCTGTGGGAATGATTATACGATATGCATCATATAATCTCAGATTCATCTATTCAACCAACACAAAGAACTTCAAAGAGTGCCCCAAAGTTTCTACCAGAGAGTCAAGATGAAAATGTCACTACTAGGAAAAGGGCTACTAATGGCGCACCGGTTTTGCCCATTAATGGCGCACTACGGGTGCGCCATTAGTAGCACGCCATTAGTATTAGATACTAATGGCGCACCTCTGGTGCGCCATTAGTATCTGATATACTAATGGCGCACCACTGGTGCGCCATTAGTATAGTGCATGGTGCGCCATTAGTATGCCTCGCAGGGGGGCATCTATACCCAGGTGCTTTGGCATACTAATGGCGCCATTAGTATAGTGCACGGTGCGCCATTAGTATGCCTCGCAGGGGGGCATCTATACCCAGGTGCTTTGGCATACTAATGGCGCACTACATTGCAGTGCGCCATTAGTAAATTTTTTTCAAAAAAAAATTACAATTTTTTTTCATAATTCTTTTTTCAAATTTTTTTTTCTTAATCTCAGGCCATTATGGCTTAATATGGGGTCAATTTGCTTAATCTCAAGTCAAATCGCACTCTGTGGTCAAACTTCCCATAAGGTCACCCATCCTCACACTACTCCAGCCCGAGCAGGCTTAACTTCGTAGTTCTATCCAACCCCAGCACCAGCTCACTTCACACGCATTTGTTGATATATCTATCATATCAATCCTATTAACCCTTCTTGATGTCTAGGAGTTTGTTAATGTTCATGAGTATTATGAAATTTTGAAAATATATTTCAAACTTCCAAGTCATATTACGTATCATATTTTTGAAAAAAATTATAAATTCTTTTTTCGAAAATTTTATATTTTTTTTCTGTTACTAGTGGCGCACCTAGCAAACGGTGCGCCACTAGTAAGTTTGAAAATTTTTGAATTTTTTTGCCTGTAGATCTTAAAAGCCCCATAACTTTTTTTCTGTTAGGTTTTTGGGGATTTTGAAAATGTTTAACGGGATTCCACCCGTTAAATTCGGATGTAACTTTTCGAGTAGATGATTTTTCATATAAAAAACTTTTTAATCCGAGTTCGTATGCAAAAGTTATACCCGTTTTACTAAATTCCAGAGATATTTTGCAAATAAAGTCAAAATTCATATTTTTAAATTTTCCCAACAAGTAGACCACATATCACATGGGAAACTTATTTTCTTTTATTTTTTTAACATTTACATCATTTTCTTTTATTTATTTTTGAACTGGAAAAGCCGG
>LR738711.1:143252127-143266435 GCA_902687465.1 Secale cereale
CACCACTCCCACGGTGCGACATTAGTATTTTTTGAAAATAAAATTATAAAAAAATAAAAACAAAATTTGAAAAAAATTTACTAATGGCGCATCGTGGATGTGGTGCGCCATTAGTAGTTCATCTACTAATGGCACAACTACTAATGGCGCACTATCCACTGGTGCGCCATTAGTAGTTTTGAGAAAAATATGAAAAAAAATCTGTTACTAATGGCGCACCACGTCAAAGGTGCGCCATTAGTATTTGGATACTAATGGCGCACCAACACATGGTGCGCCATTAGTATATACAAATGGTGCACCGCATGTCTAGTGCGCCATTAGTGTCAATTCCATCTATAGCCCTTTTCCTAGTAGTGTGTGTTCCAACCCCTGTGAATAGATTCCCAAGGTCATGGAACCCGCAAGTTGATCACGAAAACATATATCAAGTGGATCACGTGATATCCCATTGTCACCACAGATAAGCACATGCAAGACATACATCAAGTGTTCTCCAATCTTTAAAGACTCAATCTGATAAGATAACTTAAAAGGGAAAACTCAATCCATTACAAGAGAGTAGAGGGGGAGAAGCAACATAAGATCCAACTATAATAGCTAACCTCATGATACATCAAGATCGTGCCATCTCAAGAACACGAGAGACAGAGATCAAACACATAGCTACTGTTACATACCCTCAGCCCCGAGGGTGAACTACTCCCCCCCTCGTCATGGAGAGCGCCGAGATGATGAAGATGGCCACCGGAGAGGGATTCCCTCTCTGGCAGGGTGCCAGAACGTGTCTAGATTGGTTTTCGGTGGCAACAGAGGCTTTTAGCGGCGGAACTCCTGATCTAGGTTATTTTTTGGAGGTTTCTGTATTTATAGGATTTCTTGGTGAAGGGCACAAGTCAGGGGGGGTCTCCGGGCTGTCCACGAGATAGGGGGGCACACCCAGGGGGGTCGGCGCGCACCCCACCCTTGTGCGCAGCCCGAGACTCTTCTGGACCAACTCTGTTACTCCGAGGGCTTCTTTTGGTTCATAAAAAATCATAAAAAATTGGCACGTCAATTGGACTCCGTTTTGTATTCCTTTTCTCTAAAACTCAAAAATAAGGAAAAAACAGAAACTGACACTGGGCTCTAGGTTAATAAGTTAGTCCTAAAAATCATATAAAAGTGTATATAAAAGACCATAAAACATCCTAGAAGGATAATATAATTGCATTGAACAATAAACAATTATAGATATGTTGGAGACGTATCAGTTAGTTGATCGAACACACCTACTTTCTAGAAACCGTGCGAGTTGTTTGAGTTCATCGCCCACAATGTTGTCTGAGTAACCATTTGCAATAGAAAATCCCGATAAGCAGGGTAATTAGCCTATTATTGATAATCCATGTACTAATCAAACTGATATTTCTTATAAAACACGCTAGATATTTCATATCCGTATAAAAGCAACC
The DNA here is from genome assembly GCA_902687465.1 of Secale cereale. Classification (NCBI taxonomy): domain Eukaryota; kingdom Viridiplantae; phylum Streptophyta; class Magnoliopsida; order Poales; family Poaceae; genus Secale; species Secale cereale. The sequence goes on from LR738711.1 coordinate 143,253,582, forward strand.
ATGATTTCATAATCGAATTACATCAGATAGCTTCGACACTCAGTTACGCCATTACACAACAGCACCAAGTTTCACATGCAGCATCAAAAACCTTTGGAAAGTAGCATCATACACGGTAAATAGACAGATGAATCTCATCTTGGTAACTGCAGAAGCGGAAGGCAAATATTGAGCCTTCACTGATGTTGAATGTCCATGCAACTCTAGGCAGTGGCTATGGATAATTGCCACCCAACCTTCGTCCTCTTCAGCAAGACTTCAATATTGTACCATGGGTGTTGAATGAATACCTTCCTCGCCTCTTGACCATGCAGGTGGTTTGAGAGGTAATCATCGGTGAACTATTTTGAAAAGTACTGAAAACAAAGCTATGCATAAATCGCCGTTGTAAATTTTGAAATGGCGCAAGGGGTAAAAACAAGGTAAAAGAGTTGGTACCATCCTATATGTCGGGGATATACCCCGCGGCGTAGCCCGTCCGGAAGTATAACCCGGCCGGACTTGGCAGTTTACTTGACGATTTACACTTGGTGATTCACTGGCATCCCGCCCGGACAAGACGGTTTTTATGATTCACGGGTAACCCGGCGGGCGGTTAACGGATGACAAGGCCCAAGGCCCAGAAGGCCGGTTCATGTTATGGTGGGCTAGTTTATGAAGAAAGCATAAGGAATATTATCCTACAAAGGAAGAAGACTAGGACTCCTTGTAATAGAGTAATCCTAATCCTACTAGGACTAGTCATGTAACCCGCCCCTTCAACATATATAAGGAGGGGCAGGGCTCGCCAAAGAGGGAGAGGTTCTCACAAGTTTCTTGGGCTAGACACCAAGAGCCGGTTTACCGGCGACACCATGAGGATCATAATGAGATCCAGCCTCAAACACCATGTAGGGCTATTACCGGATGATGTTTCCCGGGGCCCGAAGCTGTCTAAACCCTTGTCTTGCGCGTTGCTTCTCTCCATTCAGCTCAACCCCCCTCAAGCTACCAAATAGATGCGCGGCCTCACGACTAAGTCCTTACCCTAGGACATCTCCCGTGACAATTCCACGACAGTTCTTGGAGGGATCTCTTCAGGGATCGAGGAGCTCGTGAATAGACAGATGAAGATTTGAGTTGAAGAAATTAAGATGACATCACGTGCGTCGCCACCACTGCAGGTTGAAGACCAATTAGTGCAAGAATCACATCGCGAGAACCTATGGGAATTTTTTTCAGCGTGTTTAACCACAAGTCGCCGAGAACGTCGATTTCCGCTGCTGCATGTTTCTCGGGCGCGTCAAGTACGGATGAAGCACGGAATTGCTGCTACTACTTCTTGCCAAAAAAGAAATATAGGGGCATTGCTGGGCGTTGGGTTTTCCACCACAGCAATAAGGAAAGAAATCAGGTGCTTATATGACTCGGAGGGGATACAATCGTGGGTGTACAAAAGAAGCCAGCTACCATCTTGACTCTGAATCCGCCTGCGTGAGGCGTGGCGAGCCGCCACGCTGCCTCCGATTGGCCACCTGACGACATCTCCAAGTCGCCCCTGAGCACTTGGGGCCCCACCGAGTCGCCATAGTGGCTGCGCACCTCTGAGCCACCACCGCTCAGCCTCACGCCGCAGCTGTCGGCCACCTCACTCAGCCTCCACCAGAGAGCCGTCGTCCCGCCATGGGTGAGCCGCTCCGATTCAGCGCGCCTCCGATTCTACCGCTTTGCCGTCTCGCCTCCGCTGCTGGGTTCCGCCTGCGCCGGTGCTCCTCCGAGCCACCTGCCTCTGTCCACAAATCAACGCCGTCGCTTTGGGGCCGCCTGCCATTGTCGTTACCTCCGTGGTCGACCCCTGCTGCTATCTCCTCTGCCGCTGCACCTTGAGCCGCTTGGGGCTTCCTCATCTGCAGCTGTCGCAACGAGCTGCCTCCGCTTAACCGTGGTCTCCCCTCGCCTGTGGTAGTTCCTTTCACGCAGCCTTGTAGCCCGTGAGCTGCCGTAGCTGTGAACCGCCGTGGGTGAGCCGCCTTCACCGCGGCCAACCTCCAACCCGCTAATGACTCGGTCGTGCCTCGTCATTAAACCGTGGTGGCCGCCGTTTTTATCGTCGAATTATTTTCCAAGACAATGCCTGAGATCCGTAGATGCAAGGTCAAAGCCTGACATCTCAGACCCCTGCACGTGCTCATTGGGAGGAGAGCCCTTTTGACCGCTACCTGCCGCGCACCTCCCTCCCAAAACTCCATTAATGGCGCTCGAGCACCTATTCTACGGCGTGGCTATATATCTCACTAGACTGATATTCAAGAGAGAAAAATGACAATCTGAAAAGAAAGTTTTGCACGGATCTTGATCTAAGATTCGACGGACCTATATAGCATCGACTACGACTTATAGCAAGCATGATGAATATAAGGACGATGACATTGGATAATAATTGTCTTACATATTTATAAACATAATTAAAAAAAGCCACATGCGGCAATGCCCGATATACACAAGGGCAAAAGAAGAAGGAAGACAACTAGTCTCCATGGTGGGTGGCTACAAGCTCTTTCTTGTCCTCAAGATGCTAGTTGAGAGCATCCACGGATTCCTCCACCAGCCTTCTATCCTTGTTGCGCAGCATGGCATTCTCGTCCATACGTTTCTCCACGCCGGTCCTCTTCAACAAGGCAGTGCTCTGCTCTTCCTGCTCCGCACTTCCGACGATCTTCGCCATCAGCAGGTCGCGCTCGGCCTGGAGCTTCGCATGGCTCTTAGTTAGTTGTCGGATGACGTCGGTAGACTGTTCAAACAAGGCTTGTAGGTCATCCTGCAACCTCTCCCACCTGGAGATCTGATCCATCTGCCTAAGGACGAGGGCACACATGCGCCTGTCAGAGTCCTCGCCTGCCCGCGAGGCATTTTCCTAGGCCGCCGCGACAAGGGATGACATCTTTGCAGCATTCGCGGCATGGCGGGACATCTCTTCTGCTTCTACGGTGCGGCCGGACCAGTCTACTGCATCGACTGCGCGGCGGGTCCTCCGTGCTGCTTCAGCGACGCAGCAAGACCTCTCTACTGCTACGGCCGTGCGGCGGGACATGTTGGCTGCTATCGCAGCAAGGCGGGACATCTCTCGTGCTCCCACTTCCAGGCTCGCCTATCCCTGGTGGCAATCTCTCGACCCAGAACTCACGCTGGCCATGGCGGACGCAAGGGAACAATGATGAATGACTTGTCTGTTTTTGACTTTTTGTGGATGAGGAGTTGAGGAGGAATGTGGAGTCATCTTGGAGTTGTAGTATTATAACAGTGTAGTAATACACTCCTAAGTGGGAAATCGTTTAGGTCTTGATCGGTGTGAATAGGTTTGCAATTTGGAATGTGACTGGACGCATGCTCAAAATTTACTGACGGTTATAAGTGCGGCACTATTCCCGAAAGGCGTAATGTGGGCACGTACGCCTTTTCGACCGTGTACGTGGCGCTTGCACCACAATAGGGTCTACCGCAATAGGCAATGTCAACACATGTCTTGTTCCAACTACCGTGCACGCTCGTTATTACCGTCGCGCACGCTTCTTTTAATTAGAATGGTTGTGCTCGTCTAGCGCGCACACGTTGATCTATCTAACTGTTTCAGTTTGTTGTGGCTAATCGCAAACAGTTCATCCATGTGAAGTGTATGCCATCAATCGCAGACACTTTGATTTGGCTTGCCCGTTTCTGTTCTGTTGCCTGATCGCAAACAGTTAATCCTTCTGAAGTGTATGCCCACAATCACACACACCTTGATCTGGCTGACCGTTTCTTTTGTGTTGCCTAATCACAAACATTTCATCCGAGTGAACTGTATGTTGTATATCACACACACCTTCATCTGTCTTCCCATTTCTTTTGTGTTGCCTAATCACAAACAGTTCATCCGAGTGAACCCTATGTTGTGTATCGCATACGCCTTTATATGGCTGCCTGTTTCTTTTGTTCCACCTCATCGCAAATAGTTAACTGAATTGAACCTATGCCCTTCATCGCACACGCAACTAAAATCTGAACCATGTTTGATGCATCCGTCTTCGCAAACGTTTTACACATTTTTGACTGTTTCCGCACACCACCGTTTGCGATGATTGCATCACAGACAGTTTCTCGTAGGGTCTCTGATCATAGTGTCACATTAGCAGCATCCTGCAGTAGTGCATGGAAACTTTGTGAATCTGAATTATAGAAACTTAAAAAAAAAAATCCCCTTGTACAAATCCATTTTATTATAAAAATAATGTGCCAAGAGTTTCCTTTAGAATGATTAAATTGCTTGTTGCTTTGTGGAGTGTAAAAACCATAATCTTTGGCTGTACTGCATGATTTTACATTTTTTACTGGAACGTCAAACGGTTCTGAAACTTTTTGCACAGTCTTGATATACAAAATATTTTTTTACTGGTTTTTTCAGAATTTTTAGAGTTACAGACGTATGGTGAATGTTCAGATTGCTACAGACTGTCCTGTTTAAGACAGATTATGTTTTTGACGCATTGTTTTGCTTGCTTTGATGAAACTATTGATTTTATCGGTGGTATAAGCCTTGGAGAAGTTATAATACAGTAGCTACAAGGCAAAAACAAAATATGAATTGGTTTGCAATAGTAATTAAAGTATTAATTTGCATTATTGTACTAACGGATCTCATGAGCTTTCTGTTGAGTTTTGTGTGGATGAAGTGTTCAAAGATCGAGGAGGTCTAGATGTGAGGAGAAGGAGGAGAGGCAAGAGCTCAAGCTTAGGGATGCCCAAGGCACCCTAAGTAAATATTCAAGTAGATCCAAGCGTCTAAGCTTGGGGATTTGATGTAGGGTGGAACCCTAGGGGGGCGATCTTTCACGAAATGGAGAGGATCTCAAGAAGAACAGGATGAACACAGGGAGAAAACATGAGGGAAAACTCAAGAACAATTCCAATCACACATCCACTAGACAATCAAACACACAAGATCACAAGGTACATGAACAACAAAGGGAAAGATACAAGGTAGAGTTCATCCCAAATCCAAAGTAACTGGGGGCTTGAATCCTAGAAGGATCTTTTCTGTGAGGAGGTCTTGAATCCGGTGTGGATCTTCTTCGTAGAGGGGCCGCGGTCCCTCGTAGTAGTAGAACCACCAAGATGAGCAAAGCTCTAGTCAAAAATGAGTTATCGCATTTGAAAACCATAGAAAGGAGGAGGATGAGGTCTATTTATAGTCTAAAAGGCAAGTTGGGGGATACATGGGTCAAGACCCACTTTACTGCACGCAGGCAGACCGGTTGTACTGGACATGGAAGCGGTTGTACCACTGGGAGCTCAGGTACCTATTCCTGGAGGTGTTTCTGGAAGTAAGGACCGGTAGTACCGGTGGTTGGACCGGTTGTATCGGTCTGGTCGCAGTTGGGGGGAAAACCGGGTTTGTATCGGCCTTGTGTCACTTGATTACAGAAGGTTGACCGGTACTTGGGCGGTAGTTGGCCAGTTGTACCGGTCGACCGGTAGTTGACCGGTTGTACCTCTATCTCTCCACTCGGAAGATTCCTTGGTGCTTGCACTCCTCCTCGTCATCCGTGAAGCTCCGACGATACCTATGTATGCACACGAGAGGAGTTTCAAGTAGTATACCATCCTCGAAGGGGTCAAGTGAACACGTGTAAAGGAGAAGATTCACCTTTAGGTATGAGAAGTGGAGGTCGCATGTGTCACTTGCCAAATGCACTCTTGACATGGCATTGCCGCATCGAAGTATGCTCCACATCATCCCCTCCCCCCTTGGAAAAGATCCGACCTCGGATCGAAAACCAAATCACCATTGCAAAGAGATGGCGTTGCCACGTCGAAGTGGTCGATCACCAAGTACTCATCATCTTGAAGCTCTAAATGGGCACTCTCCAATGTCGCGCCGTCTAGTGATTCAATCAAAAGGAGCAAGGACAACAAACACTTGGAAAAACAAATGTGGTTAGCGTTAGGGCAAGACCCAGCATTCAAGTGGTTATTGACCCAACAAGTGTCGTCATCAAGCATAGCATATGGTGTGACAAAGGATTGTGACAAGTCTTGTAAGCACATCAATTGAGCACAAGAAAAGATATCATGGGGCCAACTATGTAATTGGGAGGTATTGATGCAAATAGGTGTGACAAGGGAATAAGCATCTACCTCAAGGTCATAGCAAGCATGCATAAAGCGCTCAATGAAAGGTCTATGGTAGGCATATGAGTCATTCACAACACCACATAAAATGAAGTGTCTAAACACATGGGTCAATGATGGGCCTCGAACCCCTCGTTGGTTACCCCAAGTGGAAGGTGTAAGATGCAGTATGTAGAAGTGTTTTCCCTTAGCACAGATACCAAGGATCGAATCCCCAGAGACTCCTAGGTTCAACCAGTAGGTGTCAATTGCTAACGGCGCAATTAGCAATCAACATGGACCTGCACACAGATACAAATAACTTTGCTCCCAACGAGTACAGAGAGGTTGTCAATCCCTCCGGCCTTGTAGTTCACAAAGGGTTAAAAGCAATATGATAGTAGTGATAGATAATGTTTTGCAATAGTAAGTAAATAGCGAAAAGTAAATAGCGGGTGTGATCAATGATGGTAATATGGACCGGAGTCTCATGATGTTCACTAGTGATGTCTCTCTCCCAAAAGACGATAAAACAGCTATGTGAGGTAAACAAATTACAGTTGCGCAATTGACAGGACCACGAACGCAAACCAATGTTGATTACATTGCTGAAAGGTTGAGGTTCAAAGCATGGGCGGTACGCCAAAATAAATAGACCGAAATCCATCAATATCTACTACTAACCATCCACCTTGAGATATCTATCCAGAACATCTCGCTGGTATTAAGTTGCGAGTCCCACCCATAGTGTAAACTCAATGCAACAAACAACTGCATTAAAAGAACTTTGCGTAAAGTAAACAATCCTTGCACCCCGCGGGCACAAGCACTATTGTTTTCCCCCTTGTGGCAACAGCACATCCCCTAGACTCATGTTTCTGTCACTCAAGCTAGTCATCGAGGGGCATGAACCCACAATCGAGCATAATGTTCCCTCTTGGAGTCACTACTTATTACTTGGCCAAAGCAATAAATAACAACGGAGAACATGCAAGAATTACTTATGAACATAAATATAAAAGAGGTAGATCAAATATATTACTCAAGATCAATCTAAACATATTCCATAATCCATCGGATCCCAGCAAACTCAACATAGCAACAGCATAAGGATTACATAGGTGCCTCGATCATGTAGGGCAGCTCACGAGGACTAATTAGTGAAGCACAAGAACGGGAGGAGAACATCACATAGCTACTGGTCATTGACTCATGGTCCAAGGGAGACTACTCACGAGTCATCCGGGAGGTGTCCATGGTGGTGCAGAAGCTCCCAGTGGTGATCCTCCCCTCCGGCAGGGTGCCGGGAAGAGTTCTCCTGGTGCTCCCGATCTTGGAAGCGGCGGCGGCGGCGGAACAGAGATGGGATCGCGAAAAGAGTTCCTGTTCTGAGGGTTTCGGAGGACGCTTTAAATATATGCCAAAGGGGAGCATCGGGGAGCCCAGACGCCCCCCGGCGCGGCCCGGGGGGGGGGTGCCGCCAGGGCGCCTAGAGCCCTGGTGGCCCCCCAGGCTGCCCTTCGGACGCAGGGTTGTTTCCGAAACGCTGATTTTTTATATAATTTTTCTGGATTTTTCTGGGCAGTTCTCGTAACGTGAAAACCTGAAATACAAAAACAGCCGAAAACAGAAACTGGCACTGGGGTGCACTGGATTAGTAAGTTAGTCCAAATATGATCAAAAGTGTATGGAAGTGTATGAATATCATAGCAATATCACCCAAAAGTGGCATGGAGCAAGCAGAAAATATAGATACGTTTTGGATGTATCAACATCCCCAAGCTTAATTCCTGCTCGTCCTCGAGTAGGTAAATGATAACAAGAATAATTTCTGTGGTGACATGCTATTAACCATATAGGACTTTTTCATAGTCATATGACAAAAGCTTATGAGACAATGATTCTATAGTAATTAAGTTGCCTCAAGAGAAAATCACAAATGACTGAAAGTTTTACAACATGAAACTGAAACATCAAAAAGATTTGCAATGAACATGATGTGCAAATATAATAAAGTGATATCTAGCTTGCCCCCTTTAGTGAAGCAAAACATAAATGCAGGGGCACCTTCAAGTTTTAAGTGATGACTAGATACAATGATTTCAGAAATAACGATATCACAATCATGCAAAAGACAATGCTACTTTGAGACAATGCACATTACACTCAGAATGACAATCTTGCTCTCAGTAGTTGGTGCTTTTAAAGGAAGGTGGAGACTCAACATAAAAGTAAAAGATGGTTATGAATTTTTATTTTGAAAACATGGAAGCAATATTGTCAACTGTAGTAGTACTTCATATGTGTCACGTATAAGACCTCCTATAAGTTGCAAGCCTCATGCATCGAATACCAATAATGCTCGCTCCTTGTCCTAATTAGCTCGGATTTCCATGGGTTATCATTGCATTACATATGTTTCAACCAAGTGTCACAAAGGGGTACCTCTATGCCACCTGTACAAAGGTCCTAGGAGATAAATCGCATTTGATTTCTCGTTTTTGATAGATCTCAACTTGAGGACATCCATACCAGGACAACATAGAAAATAGATGATGGAATCCTCTTTAATGCATAAGCAAATTCTCATAAGAGATTGAGGATTAAGTCCAAGCTAAAACTTCCACCATGATGCATGGCTTTGGTTGGCGGCCCAATGTTCTTCTCTAACAATATGCATATTCATTCAACCCACGGCAAATCACCCTTACTTCAGACAAGACGAACATGCATAGCAACTCACATGATATTCAACAAAAGTGTGATAGTTGATGGCGTCCCCAGAAACATGGTTACCGCACAGCAAGCAACTTATAAGAAATAAGATACATAGGCAACATATTCTTTACCACAATAGTTTTTAAGCTACTTTCCCATGAGCTATGTATTGCAAGGTTAGTTTGCTTAGTACAGGTGGAGGTTAGCAAAAGACTGGGAGCGACCAACTAAGAGAGCAATGACGGTCATAATCATGCAGAGCGACAAGGCAATATTGAATCAGGCATGGTAGTTATATCGCTACTCAGAAATAAAAGATCATCAAGGCTTGACAGACATTCTTTACAGTCTTAAATATGCGTGAGCATACGCCAAGTCAATCAAAATAAATTCTCGAAGGAATATATTACTAAACCATACCACATCATTGGCAAACAAATCAAGTTGGTATTCCAATAACACATTGGGAATCCCCCAGCTATTTGAGACTAACCATAAGAAAACCTGAACTACTAAGCATCATTATGCACGTAGCATCTTTATCATAGACATATTAACCAATGCAACGGAAGCAAACTCTCTTAATAAGGTGAGCATGATAATTAAAGAGAGTTCAAGCAACCAACTAAACAAAAGCCCTTTGAAAATATAAGCATGAATACTAAGAGCAGAGCATGATAGTAGCTATTAAAAGACAAAGAACACACATAGCAAAGATAGATATGAAAATTCTATGTTATGTTCTAGGTAGAAGTGGAGCGTGTTTCTCTCCCACATAAAGGAATGTTGGGTTCCGACTCGTTGTGAAAAACTAAAAAGAAAACTAAAAGCAAGACGCTCCAAGCATAACACATAACACATGAAGTGATAAAAATATAGCGAAACGAAAGACGAACTCATAATGTTGATGGAGAAGGGGATGCACGGGGGCATCCCCAATCTTATACGCTTGAGTCTCCTTGAATATTTCTTGGGGGTGCACGGGGGCATCCCGAAGCTTGAGCGCTTGACACTCCTGAATCTTTTATCATCTTCCCTCGCACACTTGAAAACTCCCTTCATACATAACTCATCATAATTTGATTAGCGAGGTTAGTACCCTTAATAAAATAATTATACCTTGCTGGAAATAAAGATATTCTTGAAGTTCTACTGTTTCTCAAGATTGCCAAAAGGTTTTTGCAAAGAAAAAGCAAGCTCTTGATTTGCAAAATGAAGGAAAGGCAAAACAGGACAGAATCTGTGAAAAACAGAACAGCAGGTAGTAATTGATCTGTTCGGGATACTTCTGCAACTCAAATCAAAAAACTCAGAACAGACACACGAAAGAAAATTATATAGAGAACGCTGTCGAAAAAATTCGGACTAAAAAGATGATCTGGTGATTTTATACGAATTTTTCTATCCAAGGACAGAATCTGTTTTCTGGACAGCACCTCACAACTTTTGAACTTTCTAGCAATCAGAGGCTATACTTGGCACAAATATGAAAAGCAAAGATACAATGATGATGCTACAGCACTAAAAAATATCAAGACACAACAAAAGCAAAAAAATTATTCATGTGGGCTGCCTCCCAAAAGTGCTTTCTTTTATGCCTTTAAGCTAGGCATGATGCATAGATCAAGTTGTATCAATTGAACCATCATCAAGATCATCAAAAAGCTCTTCAATAATACAACTAGTTTTAAGAGGACTCTCAAATAAAGGCCTCATAGAGATACTCCTGGGTAGAAGACCAAAAGGATAAAAGTCAAGGGAAGATTCATTTATAAATTTATCAAAGACAGGTATTTCTTCCAAGGTCTTAACAGTTTCAACCCCTTTGGCAATAGATGGATTACTTTTAGGACGGGGAGCCTTGGGAACGTGAACGAACTTAGGCTCCCTCTTTGCCGGAGTTTCTACCTTTTTGGTTTTGATTGAGGAGAAGGTGGTTCCTAGAGTGTCAAAGATATCCTCAATCTTGTCTATCCTAGAAGAGTCCAAGTCATGGAATTTGACGGTCTCCAAAATTTTAAAAAATTTATGCATGGAGCTATCAAGTCTATTCAAATTCCCTTGGATCTTGCGATCCAACTCATTTATCTTATTAATGCTTGGCATCTCTAGCTCTATCTTTTCAAGTTTTTTCATAATGTGAGCTAGGGTGATGTCCTCTCGAATGCTAACAACAGGGAGATTCCCAACAAGATTTTCAATTATACTAAGAGACTCCCAAACTGGGGCCTCTAGGAAATTCCCATTGATAGCAGTATCTAGAATAAACCTATTCCAAGAAGTAATTCCAACATAAAAATTTCTAAGCAAGATAGTGGTAGGTTGCTTCTTGGTGGCTCTTTTTTGTGAATCATTAATTCTATACCAAGCATCTTTCAAACTTTCCCCACCTCTTTGTTTAAAGGTGAGAACTTCTGCCTCATCAAAGACAAAAGGACCCGACATAATGATAACTAAAGAACAAGATAACTATTTTTGTGATTTTTGATAAAAGGTACTAAAGCAAAAACTGAAAGGTAAACTAACAAGACTAAAAGCAAAGGTAAAAGATAGCATGCAACTCCCCTATCCTGAAGAGTGGAGTCCCCGGCAACGGCGCCAGAAAATACTCCTTGATGGGCCTCGAACCCCTCGTTGGTTACCCCAAGTGGAAGGTGTAAGATGCAGTATGTAGAAGTGTTTTCCCTTAGCAAAGATACCAAGGATCGAATCTTCAGAAACTCCTAGGTTCAACAAGTAGGTGTCAATTGCTAACGACGCAATTAGCAATCAACGTGGACCTGCACACAGATACAAATAACTTTGCTCCCAACGAGTACAGAGAGGTTGTTAATCCCTCCGGCCTTGTAGTTCACAAAGGGTTAAAAGCAATATGATAGTAGTGATAGATAATGTTTTGCAATAGTAAGTAAATAGCGAAAAGTAAATAGCGGGTGTGATCAATGATGGTAATATGGACCGGAGTCTCATGATGTTCACTAGTGATGTCTCTCTCCCAAAAGACGATAAAACAACTATGTGAGGTAAACAAATTACAGCTGGGCAATTGACAGGACCACGAACGCAAACCAATGCTGATTACATTGCAGAAAGGTTGAGGTTCAAAGCATGGGCCGTACGCCAAATTAAGTAGACCGAAATCCATCAATATCTACTACTAATCATCCACCTTGAGATATCTATCCAGAACATCTCGCTGGTATTAAGTTGCGAGTCCCACCCATAGTGTAAACTCAATGCAACAGACAACTGCATTAAAAGAACTCTGCGTAAAGTAAACAATCCTTGCACCCGCGGGCACAAGCACCGTTGTTTTCCCCCTTGTGGCAACAGCACATCCCCTAGACTCATGTTTCTGTCACTCAAGCTAGTCATCGAGGGGCATGAACCCACAATCGAGCATAACGTTCCCTCTTGGAGTCACTACGTATTACTTGGCCAAAGCAATAAATAACAACGGAGAACATGCAAGAATTATTTATGAACATAAATATAAAAGAGGTAGATCAAATATATTACTCAAGATCAATCTGAACATAATCCCATAATCCATCGGATCCCAGCAAACACAACATAGCAGCAGCATAAGGATTACATAGGTGCCTCAATCATGTAGGGCAGCTCACGAGGACTAATTAGTGAAGCACAAGAACGGGAGGAGAACATCACATAGCTACTGGTCATGGACTCATGGTCCAAGGGAGACTACTCACGAGTCATCCGGGAGGCATCCATGGTGGTGGAGAAGCTCCCGGTGGTGATCCTCCCCTCCGGCAGGGTGCCGGGAAGAGTTCTCCTGGTGCTCCCGATCTTGGAAGCGGCGGCGGTGGCAGAACAGAGATGGGATCGTGAAAAGAGTTCCTGTTCTGAGGGTTTCGTAGGACGCTTTAAATATATGCCAAAGGGGAGCATCGGGGAAGCTTCAGGGGGCCCAGGTGCCCCTCGGCGCGGCCTAGGGGGGGCGCGCCGCCAGGGCGCCTGGAGCCCTGCTGGCCCCCCCCCCCCCCCCC
>LR738711.1:143266445-143359491 GCA_902687465.1 Secale cereale
CCCCCCAGGCTGCCCTTCGGACGCAAGGTTGTTTCCGAAACGCTGGTTTTTTATATAATTTTTCTGGATTTTTCTGGGCAGTTCTCGTAACGTGAAAACCTGAAATACAAAAACAGCCGAAAACAGAAACTGGCACTGGGGTGCACTGGATTAGTAAGTTAGTCCAAATATGATCAAAAGTGTATGGAAGTGTATGAATATCATAGCAATATCACCCAAAAGTGGCATGGAGCAAGCAGAAATTATAGATACGTTTTGGACGTATCAGTCAAGTGCAAGACAATCCAAGCATAGCATGCATAGAGTGTAGTGAGGCAATCATGTCAAGCATGTATCAATCAATGGGACATGGCATATGTGAAGAGGTGATATTGTTGCAACCAAGCATATGATAGGACAAGTAATCCACAAGTCAGATGCAACACACAAGGCATATATATCATGAAACATGGCAATGGCAAGTTGAAGAAGGATCTCTAGCATGCGTGCAAAGTGTCATGGTGCAAGCAGCACATGAAGTATGATCCACCGTAATCATGCTCATGGTGTTGGGGTTCTCGAAAGAGAAGGATATTACCTTGAAAGTGTGTCCTTGTGTATTCTTCACAATGCCGAAGCACAAGCAAGTGGGATGTAGAAGCATTGTGGTAGAAGGTGGTTCGCTCTCAAGAGCTCGAATGGTCTACTCACGTGAAGTACAAGTCGACACAAAGTCCAAGTATCCTACACATGCACACAACAAAACAAAGAACGTATGTGAATGGTAGATAAACACATCATCCATCATGATGGTTCTCTTTTCTTGCACGTTACCATTAGAAGCAAAAGTGAATGAATAATATGATGCAACAATGGTTATATTCATGGCACTAGGCATATGGTGCAAAGAGGTAAGACAAACATGCTTCACAAAAATTATGCCAAAATGTCCAAATAAATGTGAGAATGCTATGGGGGCAATCTCATTAGCAAGAATAAAATCATTGTTGCACTCAATACATGAAAAATTATCTAGCGTGAGAGAGGCAACATGTGGAGACATATGACAACAAGCAATAGCACTCATGTGAAAAGCATGGCAATAGTGGCTATCAACTGCATGAAATGAGCATGTATGAATCATGGGTGATGCACTACACGAAGAAAGCATGGTATTCAAGTTCTGTAAGGTAGTGGCGCGAAGATGCAACACACTATAGGAGATCATGGCAATCATGTCATGTGAGCAAATAGTGGATATAGGCAATGCACATGACATATCGCAAGCACGATCACAAATCAAGATCAAAGCATCATAATAGGCATGGGGTACAAAGTAATCATAGCAATGACAAGCAATATCTCCACCGAGCTTGCAATTACACATACAAGTAGTGGAATCATGGATCATGTGAAATGTAAAGCATGGGTCACAAATGCATGGCCAATTCATAGGAATGGGCATATCATGCCAAGTGAACATGGCAAGATGGGCATAAGAGATATGATGGACAATAACCCATAACCATGTGAGAGCCATGTAGAAGAGATATGCAAAGTCTTTGCGCGAAGGGAGCGGTGGGAAAGATAATCCATGGACTCCCAAGTCGTCGTTGCTCTCTAGAGCTCGTTTCGTCAAATCATGCTTTTGCGAGGTTGACGAGAAAGTATGGGTACCTACACAAAAGAGACACAAACCAAAGAAATTGTTCGCGTGGTAAATGTACACATCATCCATCATGATAGGTATGTGCACGTGTGAGTTGGCACAAAATAAGCAATGCTCAAAGAAATTTGAGGCACGATAGAGAAATATGGCATCCATCATGAAAGAATAGTTGTCATGTATAGCACGTTGTGGACCCATATTAGAGCAAGTATGTGACACAACAATAGCATTTTCATTCATGGGGATCATATTGTGCATACAGGTATGGGGATCATGCAATGGATGGGATGGATCAAAATCTCCTAAAATGTATGAGGAAACTATGGGGGTCTCCTCATGAGCAATATCGGAAGCATAATGTGGAGAAGTGGAACAACATCCAAAACAATGCATGTCTGAAGCTAGGAAATCATGGCATGGCATATGATGGATAGGATGCAAAGGAAGCATGTCAATATCATAACAAGAAAAACAAATGCCAATAACCAATGGCTTGTCATCTATTCCATAAGTGCAAACTGGATTTATCTTAATGGCATATGCATAGTTACTACGATGAGATTGCAAATAGGACATATTATTGATCTCATGCATAGCATATGACAAGTTAAGCGTATTTTCAAACAATGACCAAGAGAATTCTCACAAGAAATCCTATGCAACATGGCACCACAACTAATAGACACCACATGGCAATCATCAAACTCATCATAGATGGGTAAATCATCGCATGGGGAAATCATATTGGAATGAAGCATGTCAATAGGTAGATCAACATCATGCAAGCAATTAATGTCAACATAGTCCACTAGTGGGACGAGAGCATCACCTTCACCTTTGTTACATTTCTCATTCCACTCATGTGGTGCAGGTGAGGTGGGAATGACCAAATGGTGCTCATCATGTTCATCTTGATGGAACCATGTGGGGAGTAAATCATATTCCACCATGGCCGTTGTCTTGTCCACTTGAAGGAAGGAGTCGTCGAGAGTCGGTGCGTCATCATATATGGGACCTAGCACCAAACGAGAAGACACAGCAGAGGTGGAGGTCAAGTCGTTAGTGTTGAAAGTGGCCTCACATGACCTATCAACTTTCTCACTCTCTCTATGTGGTAACTCACTCACTCCCTCAAGGTAGGTCAACTCAATGTCGCATATGGTGGAGTCACTCATCTCACTCAAGTGGTGGGGGTTGTGGCTCTCCTCACATGGGAACTGGGGCAACTCGTCATATATGGGGCTAGTGGTTAAGTCACTCTCACTCTCAATATGGTGGCAGAAGTCACTCAAGTCATCATACTACACCGTGGTCGAATGGAAAATGCCATGCTCAACCATCTTGTCATCATGGATGAAGGCCGAAGATGGCACATCATCACTCTCACCTCCAAAGATGGAAGCATCATCCTTGCTCGCCACCTTGTCGCTCGCCTCCAAAGCTTGGTCCTTGAATGGCTCCGTAGTCGTAGTCGTCTCCGCACCGTCTTGAAAAATAGTCAAAGTAGACTCGGCATTATGGATGCCACAAAGAGGTATGGCGACGAAGTCGCACTTGGGAACGTTGTCTTGGAGCTCGTTGGGCTTGGACATCGTGGTGGTAGTAGCCTCATGCTTGTCGTCTTGGAGTTTGGTCTTTGAGAAGTGTACTTGCGGTGGAGAAGCCTTGGCCTTCATGAGTTCTTGTTCCACCTTGAGCGCACCAATGTAGTTATCGTCGAGAGACTTGTAGTTCTCAAGGAAGATAGTCTTGGTGATGTCGTTGTTCAATCCCATCATGAAGTGGAACTTCATCAAAATGGGGTCGTCCACGCCGGCTCGTCGCAAGGCATTCTTCATCTCCTTGATGTACTCGTCGATGGACTTGGATCCATGGATGGTGTTCTCCAATTGGCGTAGAAGTTGTTTCGTGCAGGTGGGAGGCACAAACTCTCGTCGCATAGCTCTCTTCGTCTTGGACCAACTCATGTCGTAGCTCTCCAAAGGTGTGTGATGCCACCATGTTGACGCGTAGTCGTGGAAGTTTCTTGTGGCGCAGTTCACTTGATCTTCGTAGGGAACTTGATGTAGCATGAGGTATTCGTCCATCAAGCGTTCCCACTCGAGATACTCCTCGGGTACTTGAGTCTCATAGAAAGGAATCTCGTGGTCGTTGTCGAGGTCGTAGTAGCTCGTGGAAGTTGCATACTTGAGCTTGGGGAGCTTCTTTTGAGCATAAGCTTGAGGTGCATGTTGGCGAAGATGCCACATATCCAAAGGCAAAGATGCCTTGAAGTAGTTTGTCGAAGATGCCAAGGTACAAGGTGAAGTCGTTGAGCGGATGTTGGTGTTGAGCTTGTTACCTTCACGTTATTGTCGTTGATGGTGTCGATGCCGGTGTGATCTTGCCAAAGATGGTAGTTCGTAAGGATGTGCACTTGAGCGTCATTTCAAAGATGAGGGAGACCTCTTGGCGGTCTGGGCTTTGAGCTCCTCCATTTGAGCATCCATATGAGGGAGACCTCTTGGCGGTCTGGGCTTTGAGCTCCTCCATTTGAGCATCCATGTTGGCGCGCAAGTCATTCTCCATGGCATCGAACTTGTTGTTGGTCTAGAATGGAGATGAAATGCTTTGCCTATCCATCACAAGACTCGAACAAAGGTGAGTAGGAGATGAAATAAACAATGCCAAGTTACCTTTTCCCAATGTTGAGGATGTATCCCGTTTCACTCAATGTGAAATGAAAGAATAGTGGAATTGGTACCGGACTTGTGCACTCACACCTATCAAGTAAAGCTTATCGAGTGGCTTGGTTAGGATAAGTGGCACAAAAATCTGATGGAAATGTTAGCAAGAGTCAAATAATATTGAAAGAGATTCACAAATTCGCAAGTGAAACAAGTATACCAATAGCAATATGGGTGGCACACGGAAACACACACACACAGATTGATATATGGGGTTGTGCAACCAAGGAATGAGCACAAAATGTGGAATCCACAGAAAACGCTCATGTTGCACAACTCTAGAGAGACGGTAGCACGATTGCTCTATAGGAGGATACGACACTTGTGCACAACTTATTATATGCAAAATGTATTGACTTTCTATCCCAAGTATGCTATCTATGTATGATGTTCCGGTGCTTGTAGCACAGCATGATCCAAGATGATCGGATATGATATCATATGATATATTGTGATATGATGCTATTGCTATTGCTTACAACCTCTTTGTCTTTCTCTTTTTCTTAAAAGCTTATTCTATTTTTTTTGTATGGCCACGATGTGAAATGCACAAACCAAGATAGCAATTGTGTATATGCGGGAACAATCTTGTGACACAAGGGATGATATGATGATACCAAGGTGAGATGGTATGTAAGCAATGGACGTGCGGATCGATGAACACTAATGTGCAAAAGTAACATTGACCGCAATACTCAAAGGCTAGTCTCGATAGGCAAGTGATGCAAAATGGGCTCGGGGTTAACAATGCAAAGGCAAGGGGAATAACACCTTAGGAAACGGAAAAACCACAACTCAAAATCTCAAGGACAAAAGTCAAATGGTGGTAGCGGAAAGGTGGTGGTGGTTGCGGAATTGTTGGTGGAAACCTGGTCAAAATGGGTTATGGTGCTGGAAGGGTATGATGGGCTATACACGGTGTCCGAGTTGAAGGCATGGTCCCTAAGTAGCCAAAACACCTTAGGAGACACAACCCACAACTCAAACAAGCTCAAACAAAATTGGGTTAAGTTGGGTTGGCCTGAAAGTATAGTGGCCAATGGGTAAGCGGAAGTGGTGGTGGTGGTTGATGAAGAAACAATTGTCCCTAAGTAGCCGAAACACCTTAGGAGACTCGAATCACTACTCAAGCAACCACAAATGCTATGGTGGACAAAATGGGTTAGGTTGCGGAAGGCTATGGTGGCTATACGGATGATATGGTGGAAGGCCTAGGCAAACTTGCCAAATTTCACAAAATTTGATGGAGTCAAATGACGACGGTAGTATTATTATTTTTGGTATGGGGGATGTCAATAGCTACTCAACTAGCTAAAGAACGTGAAAATCGGACTCCGGATGTGAAAGTTATGGTCAAAATTGTCAATCAGCCAAGGCGAAACCTGGGAGGGGCGGTTGTACCGCTTGCATGGGCGGTTGTACCACTCCTGGAGTGTCCTGGGGCACCAGTTTTGGCTGCAAGGTGATGGGGGCGGTAGTACCGTGTTGGGGGCTGGTTGTACCTCTTTCTTTGGGAAAATTCCCAGATCTGGATACGAGATGAAATCGGGGGCGGAAAAGGATGATTTCGGGGTCAAAGTGGAGAAGATTTCGTGGATGGGAAGTGGGGAAACTTGTGGGGAAGCTAGATCCACTCGAAACACAATGAATCCATGGATCAAAATCAACAAAACATCATCAAATCAACATATAAAAAAATTTGGGGCTATTTTTGTTGGGGAATTTTCAAATTTGGGGAAGAACACAACAAAACAAGGCTAGGAAAAGAGATGGGGGGCTCCAAATTCGTGATAAACGAAGGCTCTAGATACCAAGATGATGTAGGGTGGAACCCTAGGGGGGCGATCTTTAACGAAATGGAGAGGATCCCACGAAGAACACGATGAACACGGGGAGAAAACACGAGGGAAAACTCAAAAACAAGTCCAATCACACATCCACTAGACAATGAAACACACAAGATCACAAGGTACATGAACAACAAAGGGAAATATACAAGGTAGAGTTCATCCCAAATCCAAAGGAGCTGGGGTCTTGAATCCTTGAATGATCTTCTCCATGAGGAGGTCTTGAATCCGGTGTGGATCTTCTACGTAGCCGGGCCGTGGTCTCTCGTAGGAGTAGAACCACCAAGATGAGCAAAGTTCTAGTCTAAAATGAGCTATCACATTTTCTTACCCTAGAAATGAGGAGGATGAGGTCTATTTATAGTCTAAAGGGATAAGTTGGGGGATACATGGGTCAAGACCCGCTTTACTGCACGCAGGCAGGTCGGTTGTACCGGACATCGAAGCGGTTGTACCGCTGGGAGCTTAGGTACCTATTCGTGGAGGTGCTTGCGGAAGTAAGGATCGGTAGTACCGGTGGTTGGACCGGTTGTACCAGTCTGGTCGCAGCTGGCGGGAAAATCCGGGTTGTACCGGCCTTGTGCCGCTTGATTACACAAGGTTGACCGGTACTTGGGCGGTGGTTGGCCGGTGGTACCGGTAGTTGACCGGTTGTACCTCTATCTCTGCACTGGGAAGATTCCATGGCTCTTGCACTCCTCCTCTTCATCCGTGAAGCGCCAACGATACCTATGTATGCACACGAGAGGAGTGTCAAGTAGTATACCATCCTCGATGGGGTCAAGGGAACACGTGTAAAGGAGAAGATTAACGTTTAGGTATGAGAAGTGGAGGTCGCACATGTCACTTGCCAAATGCACTCTCGACATGGTGATTTCCATAGTACTTCACTTATATCGTTTGAAGTTTGGATTGCCTGTTTCTCTTCACGTAGAAAACCGATGTTCATAGAAAGCTCTCGTGCTTCACTTATATTTGTTAGAGCATGAACTCTTGTGTAAAGAATTAAACTCATGCTTCACTTATATCTATTTAGAGAGTTAAACGGAATTGGTCAATTGCATGGTTAGTCATAAAATCCTACATAAAACTTATGGATCACTGAATATGATATGTTTGATTCCTTGGAATAGTTTTGCGATATAGAGATGATAATTTGTGGGAGGTAATAGTGGATGATCGTGTTTAGTAAGATATTGGTGTTAAGGTTTGTGATTCCCGAAGCATGCACGTATAGTCTCTTGTTATGCCGGGAAGTTGGAGCACAACTTATCCTTGATTGTCCTATCTTTGTGTGAAGGTCGGGGGAGCGCGATGGTTAACTCCTACCAACCTCCCCCCTAGGAGCATGCGTAGTATTACTTTGCTTCGTGGGCTAATAAACTTTTGCAATAAGTATGTGAGTTCTTTATTATGACTAATGTGAGTCCATGTATTATACACACTCTCACCATTTCATAATTGCTACCCTCCCTTGTGCCGCGCAACTTTCACCGGCACATAAAGTTTATTAAACCTTCCTGAAAACAGCCACCATACCTACCTATTATGGCATTTTCATAGCCATTCCGAGATATATTGCCATGCACTTCCATCATATAGTTGACTAGAGCATTCATTTTCGTGCTGCTTTGCATGATCGTAAGATAGCTAGGACGATATTTTCATGGCTTGTCCATTTTTTGATATCTTTGCTATGTTAGATCATTGCACATCCTGGCACACCGCCAGAGGCATTCATATAGATTCATACAATGTCATACGTATCGAGTTGTAATTTTTATTTCTTCTGAGTTATAAGTAAATAGAAGTGTGTTGATCATCATTGCCCATTATTATAGCATGTCTTAGTGAGGAAAGGATGATGGAAACTATGATTCCCCCACAAGTCGGGATGAGACTCTAGACAATAAGAGAATATATATGGGAAGTCATCGTACGGTCACCGGAATAATTCAGGAGGGTACCAGTATTGTACCAGGACCACCGAAGGGGTTCCGGGGGTCCATCTGGAGGGTCCACCTGCCCCGGTGGGCCCCATGGGCTGTATGTGGAGAGGGACCAGCCCCTAAGTGGGTTGGGCGCCTCCCCCCTAGGGCCCATGCGCCTAGGGTTTGGGGGGAAAGCCTAAGGGGGGCTCCCCCCTTGCCTTGGGGGGCAAGGCACCCCCCTGGATGCCGCCCCCTTCTCAGATCCCATCTGAGTGGGCCGGCCCCCCTCTCCCTTGCCCCTATATATATGTGGGGGTGGGAGGGAAGCCGCACCCAAGCTCTGGCGCAGCCCTCCCCCTCTCCAAACTACTCCTCCTCTCCCGCGGTGCTTGGCGAAGCCCTGCAGGATTGCCACGCTCCTCCATCACCAACAGGCCGTCATGCTGCTGCTGGACGGAGTCTTCCCCAACCTCTCCCTCTCTCCTTGCTGGATCAAGGCGCGGGAGACATCACCGGGCTGCACGTGTGTTGAACGCGGATGCACCGTGTCGGTGTACTAAGATAGGGGTACCTTACTACCCCAACTTGTGCATGGGCAGTAGCAGCTTCCCGTGGCAGGGCTTACCACGTGCTCGCCAAGAACCTTTTCTGGTCCCTATAAAGCCATTCAAGAAAAAAGTATACAAGTCAGAAGGTCAAGGCCCCGGCAAGAGGAGCTTGCCGGGAAGGCCGCACCAGGCTCAATGTTATCACCTTAGCACAAGACCCTGGCAAGAGGAGCTTGCCAGGAAGGCCAAGGAATACATATCTCAAGAGATGCCTCGGCGCATCATGCGCCCCGGCAGGACCCGGAGAGCGACAAGCTTCCGGGGCCGGCAAGGTCACTACCCCGGCAAGGTGCTTGCCGGGGAAACCTACGCTGTGTGCCCGCGCTCCAGCTCATCTGCCCACGCGTCGCCCTGGGGCCCTCCAGGGACATGTGGCAGACGGCTGTGCAGCCTGGGGCACACGGTGGCAAGCCACGGTGAAGAGGCTACCGCCGTGGCGAACGGAGAAGCATGGACGGACGCTTTTGGGAGCGACGGCGACGGGCATTTAATGCCCTTGTCCCCCACTGTCAAAGTTAGGTGAAGACCACTGTTCATATACTGTTCATGCACTGTTGCAACTACCACCAAATTTACACTTTTACCCTCCTCTACGTTGACACCTGTCGGTGACCCCTTTGAGCTATAAAAGGAGGCCCATGCACAACGTAGAGGTGGTTCGAAACCTAGACAACTCTCTCGCTCGGTGTAGCTAGTACTATAGCTCTTCAAGCTCCCGAGCTCAAGAACTCAATACATCCTAAGCAGGAGTAGGGTTTTACGCGTCCGCGCGGCCCGAACCTGGGTAAAACTTCCCGCGTGTGCTCCTCGATCTGCTCTCCGTGCTCCCTCCGCTCCCTTACCGCAACGTAGAAGGGGCTCCGGTCCCATAGGTGCTCGTGGGAGGACAGTTTCCCCCGACATCTTTGGCGCGCCAGGTAGGGGGCGTCGAGGTTGTGCGAACCTGATCCGGCGCTCACGCGGGCGCAGTCTTCATCAACCTCTCCAACTTCATCAGCTACATCAACATGCCTCCGAAGAAGAAGGCTTCGGAGGTCGGAGGCCCGTCTGCGTCGATCCCACCGCCACCAGAACCAACGGTTGGTGGAGGAGACGCCGGCGGAAGGGTGGTCGCCGGCGAGGAAACTCACGGCGGCACCAAGTCCAAGGACAAGACTGACGACCGAGCGAACTCCAAGGCCTCGGTGTCAGTGCACGCCCCACGTCCCTCCCAGGAGGTGCAAGACCCGCAGCGGCGTGGTACTGGAGGTACCATACGCTTGCTGGGGCGTGGCCAAGCCGGAGGATTGCGGGATGCTCAAGGCCAGCACGCTGGCACGAGCAAGGCTCGGTCGTCGGGGCAGGAACATGCTCCTTCTAACGCGGTTAGAAGTCCGAGCGTGTCCCGCTCCTCGCACCGTTCGCCACCGTTCCCCTCTTCTCCAGCAGAGGCCCTGGCCAGGGCCCAGCTGCTCCTCGACTTCCCTCCAGCGGCAGACAAAGCCGAAGACTGGAGGGCAACGATTCAGAGTCTCGTCGCCTTCGCCAACAACGACGCGTCTCAGCAGCCGGCGACTTCGCGGCCGCGGCAAGTCGACCAAGCGAAGGCCGATGGCGACAAGACCGCCGGGGGTGCAACTACCGTGCACTCCCCGCCGCGGAAGCATAAAACGCCGCCCCGCCGGATCAACGTCGACGACAACTCTACGGCGTCGTCGGATCCGCGGGCTCGCCGCGATCAGCGCCAAGTCCTCGACGACAGGCGACAGGAGGACGCTCGGACCCGTATCGAGCGTCGACGAGAAGCCCGAAGACAGTCAGATCAGCGCGCTGGGACCGCTGTCGACGCGCACGCGCCCGGTGAACCAGGCGACTTGCCATACGCGGCAGGTTGCCCTGCGTTCACCCGTGAGCTGCGGCAAGTCCAGTGGCCCAGCATGAAGAATTTCAAGCCCGACGTACCCGAGAAGTACGACGGCAAGACACACCCCTCGGAGTTCCTCAGCATCTACACTATAGTAGTGCAGGCTGCCAGGGGACGTGACGAGAATATCCTAGCCAACTACTTCCCGCTCGTGCTTAAGCCAAACGTCAGGTCTTGGCTTATGCACTTGCCGGAGAACTCCATCTCTTCATGGGCGGATCTGTGCCACCAGTTTGTTGGCGCCTTCACGGGCGGCCACAAACCCCACGGCCAGGAGAGCGATCTCCACATCTTAGCCCAGAAGGAGGGAGAGTCCCTGCGCAAATACATCCAAAGATTCAGCCGCGTCCAGCACAACATTCCCGACGTCCACCCTGCAGCGGTTATCAGCGCGTTTCACCAGAACGTGCGTAATTGCCCGATGAGGGAGGAGATGGCCATGACCAAGATCCGGGATGTCAGTGAGCTCTACGCTTTGGCTGACAAGTGCGCGCGCGTTGAAGAGTGGAGGAGACTCCCCGGAGAGGAAACTGGCGCAGGAGGAAGCGACAGCGAGGATGCCGCCCCGGCAAGGAAGAACCGGCGGCGGAATAACAGAAAGAAGAAGAGCAAGGAGGTGCTGGTTGTCGAGCAGTCTGGCAAGGAGGCTCCCGCCAAGAAGGCACAGGCTGGCGGTTCCGGCAAGGAGCCCGCCCCTGTAGCGATAGCCGACAAGCAGGACGGCTCCGACAAGCAGTACTGTAAGATCCACCGTACCAAGGGCCACGATCTTCAGAACTGCAAAAGAGTCGAGTACCTCGTAGAGCAGTAGAAGGCTGAATACGAGCGTCGCGACAAGGAGAAGGCCCAAGGAGGCGGAGGAGAGCCCAGCAAGAAGCGGCCGTTCAATGGACGGGGAGGACGCGCGGCAAGGCCAAGCAGCGGCAAGGTGACAGACGTCCCCGGGGCCGCGACAAGGATGAGGATGAAGACGACGATGATGACATGGAAGAAGGAGACAACAGCGAGCAGGAGTTCCAGAAGGCCACGGAGGTTCTGTGTGTCGACGGAGGTGCCTCTCTGCACACTTCCCACCGCCAGCTCAAGCAGTGGGTGCGAGAAGTGAATGCAGCTGAGCCACCCGTCGAGTCACGCAGGCTGCTGAAGTGGTCCGGCACGCCCATCATCTTTGACCTTGAGGACCACCCTGACCGCACAACTGCGGTCGGGTGCTTGCCGATGTTGGTCTCACCAACTATTCGCAACCTCAAGGTCACCAAGATGTTGGTTGACGGCGGGGCCGGCCTGAACTTGATCTCCTCAGCTATGATCAAGAAGCTACAGATCCCAGACGGCGAGCTCGAAGAAACCGGGTCGTTCCAAGGGATCAACCCGGGAAGGAGCAAGCCGAAGGGGAAGATTACTCTACCAGTGACCTTTGGCGGGGAGCTCAACTTCAGGACGGAGACGATCATGTTTGATGTTGCTGATATCCCATTGCCATACAATGGGATACTTGGTCGTCCTGCCCTCGCCAAGTTCATGGCAGCTTCCCACTATGCATACAACGTACTCAAGATGCTGGGGCCGATAAGCGTCATCTCTGTCCCCGGCGACAAGAAGGACGCGCTTATCTGCGCCGACAAGATCTACCGGGATGCATCAGCCGCAGCAGAAAGCAACACACTTGCCGCTGAAGCTCTCGGGGGGAAGACCAAGACCAAGTCCGGCAAGAGCTATGGGGCCCACTCCGGCAAACGCACCTCTTCGGAGTGCTGCGCTACCATCGAGGACGCACCATCGAGCTCCACCGGCAAGTGCAAGAAGGGAATGGCAGCTCCACCGGCAACCAAGAAGGTGTCCACCAAGGAGGACGGCACTGGTGGTACCTTCACCATCAGTGCTACAGTCGACAACAAATAGGAAAGCGCGCTCGTTGCCTTCCTGCGGGCGAATGTCGACGTGTTCGCATGGCAACCGTCTGACATCCCCGGCGTTCCCAGGAAGGTAATTGAGCACAAGCTTGCTGTTTGTCCTCATGCGCGGCCCGTCAAGTAGAAGGTCAGAAAGCAAGCCGTGGAGCGCCAAGAATTCATAGCTGAAGAGATAAAGAAGTTGGAAGCAGCAGGCCTGGTTAGAGGCGTGATCCATCCTACGTGGTTAGCCAATCCAGTTGTCGTGCGCAAGGCCAATGGGAAGTGGAGACTTTGTATAGACTTCACTGATGTGAATAAAGCGTGTCCCAAGGATCCATTTCCCTTGCCGCGTATTGACCAGATTGTTGACTCCACCGCCGGATGTGAGCTGCTTTCCTTCCTTGATGCATACTCAGGCTACCACCAGATATTCATGGCCAAGGAAGATGAAGAAAAGACTGCATTCATTACTCCATGCGGCACATATTGCTTCATACGCATGCCCTTTGGATTGAAGAATGCAGGCTCGACATTTGCAAGGGTGGTGCACACTGCTTTTGAGCCACAGATACACAGAAATGTAGAAGCCTACATGGATGATATAGTGGTCAAGAGCAAGAGCAAAGATACCCTGATACAAGACTTAGAGGAAACCTTTGAGAATCTGCGCAAGATACAGCTCAAGTTGAACCCCGAGAAGTGCGTCTTCGGAGTCCCCTCCGGCAAGCTTCTCGGGTTCTTTGTGTCCCAGAGGGGGATTGAAGCCAATCCTGACAAGATAAAAGCCATCGAGCAGATTGAAGCCCCGAAGCGCGTCAAGGACGTAAGGAGACTTGCTGGTTGTGTGGCGGCCCTCAGCAGGTTCATCTCAAAGTTTGCAGAACGCGCCCTGCCTTTCTTCAAAATTCTGAAAAAGGCAGGTCCTATGAAATGGACTCCGGAAGCGGAGGCAGCGCTGCAAGACTTGAAAGGATACCTGTCCTCCACTCCGATACTTGTCGCACCTAGGCCGCAAGAGAAGTTGCTGCTGTACCTAGCGGCAACCAATCAAGTGGTTAGTGCTGCGTTAGTAGCGGAGAGGGAGGCGGATGAGGAACCTACATCCCCGGCAAGTGAATCCAGCGACAAGCAGGGGGCTTCCCCGACAAGCTCTGGCCCCGACAAGGACAAGTCTGCACAGGAACAAGATGGAGTGCGAAAGAAGATGGTGCAGCGCCCAGTGTATTTCGTAAGTTCCCTTCTGCAGGGGGCTAGATCAAGATACTCTGGGGTGCAGAAGTTGCTTTTCGGCCTCCTAATTGCCTCAAGAAAGCTGCGCCATTACTTCCAAGCACACGAGATAACAGTGGTCACTCGCTTTCCGTTGAAGAGGATACTGCAAAATCCAGAAGCAACAGGCAGGATCGTCGAGTGGGCACTGGAGCTGTCAAGCTTTGGTCTCAAGTTTGAAAGTACTTCAACCATACAGAGCAGAGCTTTGGCAGAATTCATAGTAGAATGGACCCCAACGCCAGATGAAGAAGTCTCAGAGACAAGCGTCCCCGTCCAAGAAGCGAGCAGAGAGTGGATAATGTACTTTGATGGTGCTTTCTCGCTGCAAGGCGCCGGTGCCGGCGTGGTACCCATAGCGCCCACCGGAGAGCACCTCAAGTATGTTGTCCAGATGCACTTTCCCAAGGAACAAGCGACGAACAATACTACTGAGTATGAAGGTTTGCTTGCCGGCCTCAGAATTGCGGCCGAGCTTGGGATCAAGAAGTTGATTGTGCGGGGAGATTCACAGTTGGTGGTCCGACAAGTGAATAAGAGTTACCAGAGCCCTTTGATGGAAGCTTATGTCGATGAAGTGAGGAAGCTTGAAGAGCACTTTGAAGGTCTGCAAATGGAGCACGTCCCAAGAGCTCAGAATGATATTGCAGATGGCCTCTCAAAGTGTGCTGCAATGAAGTTACCTGTGGAACCAGGAACCTT
Organism: Secale cereale; assembly: GCA_902687465.1. Lineage (NCBI taxonomy): Eukaryota > Viridiplantae > Streptophyta > Magnoliopsida > Poales > Poaceae > Secale > Secale cereale. Next base: position 143,280,975 of record LR738711.1, read on the forward strand.
CGTGCTCAAGTTAACTCAGCCATCCGTTACACCATCAGTTGGGCAAAACAAGAAGAGGAAGTTGGTCTCCGGCGACTACTTGCCGGTGGACCTTCCCGAAGCCGCCGCCAAGGTCCCCAAGATCAACATCCAAGATGCTGAGGAACAGTTTGCTCCTGCAGATCCAAGGGTCTGTACAGTTGAAGCAGGCGTTCCCGACAAGCCTTGCCCCGGCAGGCTTGCCGGGGGACCATCAGCTCCGGCAGAGCCGTAGGTTCTTGCCGTAGAAGCTGAGGTTCCCGCAGCAGCCCTCATGCCTTTAGTCCTTGTTGTTGAGCCTCAAGCTCTAGCATGGGCACAGCAAATCATCCGCTTTCTGCAAACTGGAGAACTTCCCGACGAGCCAGAAGAGATAGAGAAAATAACCAGGCAGTCAAGTATGTACCAGTTCGTTGGCAATGAACTGTACAGAAGAAGACTCAACGGTGTCAGGTTGAAGTGCATTTCCAGGGAAGATGGACAGAAGCTGTTGGCAGAGATACATGGAGGCATATGTGGCCACCACATTGGCGCAAGAGCACTTGCCGGGAAGGCGTTCCGGCAAGGGTTCTTCTGGCCAGAAGCCCTCCAAGATGCAACTGCACAAGTAACCAAGTGTGAAGCGTGCCAGTTCCATGCCAAGCAAATTCACCAGCCAGCTCAAGCTCTCCAGACGATTCCTTTGTCCTGGCCCTTCTCGGTCTGGGGGCTCGATATCCTCGGCCCCTTTCCCCGCGCTGCCGGGGGCTTTGAGTACTTGTACGTTGCAATCGACAAGTTCACAAAGTGGCCAGAAGTGGAACCAGTGAGGAAGGTGACAGCACAGTCAGCAGTCAGGTTCTTCAGATCGATTGTTTGCCGTTTCGGAATCCCTAACAGGATCATCACCGACAATGGCACACAGTTTACAAGTCGCACCTTCATGCAGTACGTCCAAGACCTTGGCGCCAAGGTCTGCTTCTCTTCTGTTGCTCACCCGAGGAGCAATGGTCAAGCGGAGAGGGCCAATGCTGAAGTGCTGCGCGGACTCAAGACAAGAACCTTCGACAGGCTGCACAAGTGCGGAAGAAACTGGATAGAGGAGTTGCCGGCGGCTCTTTGGTCAATCAGGACGACACCAAATCGAGCCACCGGACAGACACCCTTAGCTCTTGTCTATGGAGCAGAGGCAGTTCTCCCGACGGAACTCGTATACGGATCTCCTCGAGTGCTCGCTTATGATGAGCTCGAGCAAGAGCAACTGCGACTAGATGACGCATTGCTCCTTGAGGAGGAACGTCTCCAGGCTGCTGTACGAGCTGCTCGATACCAGCAAGCCTTGCGTCGCTATTATAGCCGCAAGTTCAAGGCCAGGAGTCTCGAGGAAGGCGACCTTGTTCTTCGGCGTGTTCAGTCCGTCAAGAATTCCAACAAGTTGACGCTGAAGTGGGAAGGCCCTTATCGGGTGAGACAAGTCACAAGGCCCGGCGCTGTCCGCCTTGAGACCGAAGAAGGCTTACCGGTGAGCAATTCCTGGAACATAGAGCATCTTCGCAAGTTTCACCCATAAGGCGCGGTTGCCATGATCCGCTCCGGCAACCACCTTTTGTACAAGCATTGCCGCTGTTGCATGTAAACCTATGTACAAATCCGGGCGCAGACCCCGTGCATCAGTAAAGCTTTTGTGCTTCGCACTATTTGTCGTTTCCATGCTTTACTTTGTTATTTGCATGCACCATCTGATACCTTGTGCAACGCACATCCCCGGTAAGCACTAGCAAGCCATGAGGCCCTATACTTGTTTTTCCTCCTCTTCTTCTTTCCCTCTTAAGCAGAAGGAGTATTCTTCGCGCACAAGTTTGCCGGGGGGGGGGGGAAGGAGATGGAGGCATGAACCAAGTGATGTTCAAGAAAGAGAAGCCTTGTCGGGGAGCAAACAATCTATGAAAGCTAGTGCTGTTCAAGAAAGAGAAGCCTTGTCGGGGAGCAAACAATCTATGAAAGCTAAGTTACCAAAGTTTGAGTAATTCAAATTTTTCAAATTTTTTTAGTTATCTTCCTTGAACAACCACACTTTGTATGGAAAACCTGTGCGCGGAGGAACCTACCTATGGCTAGCCGCACCCTTACTTTGTTTCGAGCACGCTCAACGACTTAAGTGAGCTGCGACAAGTTTCACACCCTTACTTCGTTTTCGAGTTCGCTCAGCAACCTAAGTGTGCTGCGACTAGCTGCGGCAAGGTTTCTTGCCGGCGAAGGTATTGCCAGCAGGCTGCTAAGAGTCCAGCACTCAGCGCTCGCGGCAAGGGTCCTTTGCCGGCAAGTTCCCTAAAAACGTAGGGTGGAATGCATACAAAGTGGAGGGACCAAAGCAAGGGAGATAACACTGCATTGATAGCTCAAAATAAGATTGTATATTACAAAGATAACTTGCCGCAATACTAACAGATTCTTGTCCGTAACATGCCTTGCAGCGGCAAGGGAAGCAGAAAGAAAGGAATCTAATCTACGCGGTCGCCTTCACGCCTCGTGATCTTGCCCACCTTGGCGACGATGTGGGCAACCTGCGCCTTCAACGCCTCCTGATCAGCTTCGGGCGGCAAGGTGCGGAGGACATTGACGAGGTTGATGCCGGGGTTGCGGTAGACGATCTTCGACAAGACACGTTCCATGGTGCCCATGCAGAGCCGATGCGCCTCGTCGGCCAGCTGCACGGGGATCTTCTCCCGCAGCCGCGCAAGCGCCGGCGCAATTCCCCTGAAGAACAGACTCAACTTGGCGCTGTGGGGGAGGTTCTCGTCCGAGGAGTACACGAGATGCTCCGCCCTCAGCGCCATCATCTCCGCGTCAATATTGGCAGCGGAGGTGACCAGCTCATCAGTCCACTGCTCCACTGCCTGGTTGAAGTTGTTCGCCGAGACGGCGGCGCTCTCCACCAAGGTCTTTTCCTTGCGGAGTTCATCCTTCAGCTTCGTCTCGCGGTCCCGGGCGGCGTCGAGCGAGCCAGTCAGGGTGGAGACCTTCAGCTCTAAGTCAGCAATGGAGTCCTTGGCGGCAGTGAGTTCCTGGCCCTTATCGGAGAGGCGTACCTGCAGCTCAGAGTTGGTGTGGGCATCTTTCTCCCGCTCCACGTTGAGTGCAGTGACCCTGTCTTCGCTCGCCTTCAGGAACAACTCCAGCTGCGCCACCCTGGCCCCCAGATCCTTCTTAGCAGTCTCCGCGGCAGCGGCAGCGTCCCTCGCCTCCTTCAGAGCCCCGCCGATGGCTTGCTCCCGGGCGGTGAGGTCGTCCTCGTGGGCGTCGAGGTCGACCTTCCACTGGTTGAGTGCCCCTTCCCACCGAGACAGCTCCTTGACGGCCAATCGTTGCTGCTCCTCGGCCTCAGCTTTTTCAAGGAGGAAGGCTTGCTGTGCCCCGGCAAGCTCTTTACGCTCCTCCGCCAAGTTGCGGAGGGCCGCCTGGTTGGCGGCGCGGAGCTCCGCGGCGCGCTTCTCCAAGTCAGCTCCAGCCTTGGCGGCGAGAGCCTCCCGAGACTCCAACTTCGCCTGCCTGGCCCGGTACAAGGCCAGGAGCCGACGAAGGAGTCTCTCCTCTTCGGGCTCGTCGCTGCTGCCGGGCGCTTCAACAATCTTCAATCCGGCGGAGGCGAGGACCTCTCCGTCAAAGGTCTCTTCCTCCGCGGGTGCTCGAGACGAGGACGCCCACGGGACTTGTATGAAAACCCCGTTGGCGGCCTCCAGGTAAACGCCCTGCCCAGCCGCGGAGGCGGAAGGGTCGGCGGCCGGTGCAGCGTCCGGCGCTCCTGCGGCCTCCGGGCCGGCTGTGCGGTCGCCGGTCCCTTCCCCAGCCGCGGCGTCTGCGGTCGGGGCGGTCTCTTCAGCGGCAGGCTCGTCGGCTCCAGCCATTCCCTCGGTGGCAGTGGCGTTGCCACCGTCGCCGTGCACCTCCTCCTCAGCGGTGGCCTCCGTCTCCATCCGCTCCGGTGCAGGAGGATCTGGCAGAAGAAAAAGAAAAGAAAGATCGTCAAGCAAATATCCAAAAAGAAGAATTCAAGAAGAAGAAGCTACAAGGTTTACCTTCGCGGACTTCCTCGACGACGGGGTCCCTCGCCGGGGAATTCTCCCTCGGCGGCGGAGTGGCAGACCTTGCTGGCGGAGGGCCGCTTGCGCCCTCCCTTGTCGGGGTGCTCGCCCTTGGCGGGGTACTCGCCCTTGGTGGAGTACCCGCCCTTGGCGGAGCACCGTCCCTTGCCGGGGAGCTCCTCCTTGGCGGGGAGGGCGGAGCAAGTGGCTCGTCGGGGGCAACCTCCTGGCGCTCCTGCGGCTGCGGCTCCACCTCTACACAAAACAACAAAATATCAGTACAAGTAACAACCTCGAGCGCGCCCGTCAAGCAGAAAAACGAATCCCAGACTTACGCTGGGGGCTGCGCTGGGGGCTGCTCCTCGGAGCAGCAGGCTGATCCGGCAAGCTCGTCGCCGGCGTGTCGCTTGTCGCCGCGACGGGCTCGTCGTCCTCAATGTTGACCACAGGGATCTTGGCCCTCTTCGCCATCCGCTGGGTCAAGGTCCTGCGAAGCAAAACAAAAGCAAGATCAGAACTAAGCAAGGAAAATCAAGACAAAATCAAACAAACTAAAAGAATTGCAAGTACTTACTCCTCTTCCTCTTCGTCGGAGCTGAGGGCGGAGAAGTCAAACTCCGCCTGTTGGGCTCCCGCGCGAGGAGCTGGAGGAGAAGGCTCCCTCGGGCGCTTGGCGGGCTCCTGGGCTGTGGGCTGTGAAGACCCGGCCCCCGTCGTCGCCGAGGACCGAGGGGCAGAAGGAGCACCCGTTCCGCTCCGAGAAGATCCTCCTTCGCTCGACGCTCGAGCACGGGGTGCCTCCTTGACGGCCTCGCTCGTCTTGGTGGCACGCGTCGCATGGCGCTTCAGCTGCTGTCGAGGCGCCTGTGGCCTCGCCGTCTCAGCTGCCTTGCGGAGGCGCTTCTTCGGTTGCTGCGTAGGGCTTGGCGGAGGCGGAGAGTTCTCCGAGGACGAGGAAGCATCGTCGTCAAGATTCAGAGATCCACCAGAGTCTTCATCGGAATCTCCAGCCTCGGCGTCCTCCTCCTCCTCGGCAGGCCCGCTGGACTCAGTGCCATGCCCGGCGGCCTCGCTCCCCCCGGCAACCTCGCTCGTCCCGGCAAACTTCACGGAAGGCTCCCCGGCAAACTCCTCGGGTGCAATCTTCAGCAGCTTGAGGATTTCTGCCTCCTCTGCTTGACTCACTGCGTCCGCGGCCTCTGCATCGTCCAAAGTGTATCCAAATTCGCCCGCAGCCGCAGCTGCGGCGGCCTCCTCCATCCTGGAGGCGATGTAAGCTACATCCCGGTCAGTAGTATCCCGGGTCAGGCCCTTATTCTCCTCGGTGTTGCGGGGCTTCTCGACCAAGTTGTCGAAGAAGGTCAGCACGGTCTCCGGTGGAGGCTCCAGCCAAGTGGGGACGACGCCATGAGAGTCACACTCGGGCATTATCGCGCGTATGGAATCGCGGGCAGTGCTGTTGCAAAGCGGCACCACTCCCCGGGAAGGTCTGAACCACTCCGGGTGGGCCGGGTCATGCTTGAAGAGCTCCCAGACCATCCCCTTCAACTCCAAGTCGGTGAAGTTGTAGTTCAAACCAGGGCGCAGCCTCATGATGTCTGCCGCATTGCCGAATTCCCAGGCGGTCCTTTTCCTTTCTTGTAAAGGGGCGATGCGGCGGCGGAGGAAATCTGCTCCAACTTCTCCAATAGTCAGATTGGCAACCCGGAGACGAATGATCCTAATGAGGGCGATCTGAAGCTTGCTGTCCTCCGGGGCCAACTCACTCCAGTCCCTGCCGCGCACTATGGCAGTCGTGCGCGGCGAGGTAAAGGGCTCAGGATTAGCTTCCAGCACCCAGCACCAATCGGCTCTCCACTCTTCCCACTTGCCGCGGAGCGCTCCCTTCAGGTACGAGTCTTTCTTGTTCAGCCTGAAGATCCAGGAGATGCCGCCGGAGAGGGGAGCACCAGACTCTACTCTAGGCATGAAGAAGTGGCGGAAAAGGCTACATTTGGATGAACCCCAACATAGTTTTCGCACAGATATGCGAAAACGGCCATCGTAAGGATGGCGTTGGGGGTGAAATCTAAGAGCTGGAGGCCATACGTATTCATTACATCGCAAAAGAACTCCGAGTACGGAGGGCACTGACCACAATGGAAGAATGCGGCAAAGAAAAAGTACCCGCCGGGGAACATGTCAGCGACGACGGCGGGGAGGACTCTGGTGCGGGGATGAGCTTTGGTCTCCCTCGCCCAGAACAAATAGTATTTGTCCCGCAGCTCCCTCGCGCCAAGCCTCGGCGCGAAGACCACGCACTTCTTCCGCAGGGCTGCCAGCTTCGCCGCCTGCTCGTACTTCTCCTTCTTGGCCTTGTCACTCTTCGCCTTGTCGCTCTTCGGAGCCATGGCGGGGGCGGCGAGGAAAGAGGTGAGGACGTCGACGGCGCCGCGGATGCGGGAGACGGCGGAGGAAGGGAGTGGCTTGGCTCTCTGTCGACCTTTGGGAGGCGGAGGGCGACGGGGGTTTCTGGAAAATCAAGGCGCAATGAAGACGATGGAGGGAACTACCCCTGCTTCCTCTGCTTTTAAGGGGGGAGTGGGGGACGTTCTGCATTTCCCATTAAAGAACAGGCCACGATCTCTCCCACGACGCCGCAATCGACGCGTGCCGTTAGGGAGGGACGCGGCGGATACGGAAGGGGATACGGGTCGTGGGCCGCGCGTGCCCGTGCACTGTCTTGGGCCTGGCCCAACAGCGCTCGGCACCGTGTGTGGCCCAGGCCCGGGGGCTCCTGTCGGTGTACTAAGATAGGGGTACCTTAGTACCCCAACTTGTGCACGGGCAGTAGCAGCTTCCCGTGGCAGGGCTTACCACGTGCTCGCCAAGAACCTTTTCTGGTCCCTATAAAGCCATTCAAGAACAAAGTATACAAGTCAGAAGGTCAAGGCCCCGGCAAGAGGAGCTTGCCGGGAAGGCCGCACCAGGCTCAAGGTTATCACTTTAGCACAAGACCCTGGCAAGAGGAGCTTGCCAGGAAGGCCAAGGAATACATATCTCAAGAGATGCCTCGGCGCATCATGCGCCCCGGCAGGACCCGGAGAGCGACAAGCTTCCGGGCCCGGCAAGGTCACTACCCCGACAAGGTGCTTGCCGGGGAAACCTACGCTGTGTGCCCGCGCTCCAGCTCATCTGCCCACGCGTCGCCCTGGGGCCCTTCCAGGGACGCGTGGCAGACGACTGTGCAGCCTGGGGCACATGGTGGCAAGCCACGGTGACGAGGCTACCGCCGTGGCGAACGGAGAAGCATGGACGGACGCTTTTGGGAGCGACGGCGACGGGCATTTAATGCCCTTGTCCCCCACTATCAAAGTTAGGTGAAGACCACTTTTCATATACGGTTCATGCACTGTTGCAACTACCACCAAATTTACACTTTTACCCTCCTCTACGTTGACACCTGTCGGTGACCCCTTTGAGCTATAAAAGGAGGCCCATGCACAACGTAGAGGGGGTTCGAAACCTAGACAACTCTCTCGCTCGGTGTAGCTAGTACTGTAGCTCTTCAAGCTCCCGAGCTCAAGAACTCAATACATCCTAAGCAGGAGTAGGGTTTTACGCGTCCGCGCGGCCCGAACCTGGGTAAAACTGCCCGCGTGTGCTCCTCGATCTGCTCTCCGTGCTCCCTCCGCTCCCTTACCGCAACGTAGAAGGGGCTCCGGTCCCATAGGTGCTCGTGGGAGGACAGTTTCCCCTGACACACCGTTCTTCGGTGCTTAGATCGGATTCGGTCACGATCTGAATTGCTTCGTGTACGACTCCACCGACCGCGTTCTTGCAACGCTTCCGCATCGCGATCTTCAAAGGTATGAAGATGCACTCCCCTCTCGTTGCTAGTAATCTCCATAGATAGATCTTGGTGATGCATAGGAATTTTTTTGATTTTCCGCAACGATCCCCAACAGTGGCATGATGAGCTAGGTCTATGCGTAGTTACTATGCACGAGTTGAACACAAGATTGTTGTGGGCGTAGATCATGTCAATTTACTTGCCGCTACTAGTCTTATCATGATTGGGAGTCATCGTGGGATGAAGCGGCCCGGACCGAACTTACACGTATGCTTACGTGAGACAGGTTCCATCGACTGACATGCACTAGTTGCATAAGGTGGCTAGCGGGTGTCTGTCTCTCCCACTTTAGTCGGATCTGATTCGATGAAAAGGGTCCTTATGAAGAGTACATAGAAATTGGCATATCACGTTGTGGTTTTGGCGTAGGTAAGAAACGTTCTTGCTAGAAACCTATAGCAGCCACGTAAAAACTTGCAACAACAATTAGAGGACATCTAACTTGTTCTTGCAGCATGTGCCGTGTGATGTGATATGGCCAAAAGGATGTGATGAATGATATATATGTGATGTATGAGTATGATCATGTTCTTCTAATAGGAATCACGACTTGCATGTCGATGAGTATGACAACCGACAGGAGCCATAGGAGTTGTCTTATTTTATTGAATGACCTGCGTGTCATTGAAAACGCCATGTAATTACTTTACTTTATTGCTAACCGTTAGCCATAGTAGTAGAAGTAACGTTGGCGAGACAACTTCATGAAGACACGATGATGGAGATCATGGTGTCATGCCGGTGATAATGGTTATCATGGAGCCCCGAAGATGAAGATCAAAAGGAGCAAAATGATATTGGCCATATCATGTCACTATTTGATTGCATGTGATGTTTATCATGTTATACATCTTATTTGCTTAGAACGACGGTAGCATAAATAAGAGATCTCTCGCTAAAATTTCAAGAATTGTGTTTTCCCTAACTGTGCACCATTGCTAAGGTTCGTTGTTCCGAAGCACCACGTGATGATCGGGTGTGATAGGTCCTAACGTTCGCATACAACGGGTGTAAGCCCGATTTACACACGCGATACACTTAGGGTTGACTCGACGAGCCTAGCATGTACAAACATGGCCTCGGAACACGGAAGACCGAAAGGTCGAACATGAGTCGTATAGAAGATACGATCAACATGAAGATGTTCACCGTTGATGACTAGTCCGTCTCACGTGATGATCGAACACGGCCTACTCGATTCGGATCATGTATCACTTAGATGATAGAGAGATGTCTATCTGAGTGGGAGTTCATTAAATTTGTTTAGATGAACTTAATTGTCATGAAAATAGTCTAAAATCTTTACAATATGTCTTGTAGATCCAACGGTCAACGCTAATGTTGCCCTCAACTTCAACGCGTTCCTAGTGAAAACCAAGCTGAAAGACGATGGTAGCAACTATACGGATTGGGTCCGTAACATGCTGATCGTCCTCATAGATGCCAAGAAAGCATATGTCCTTGAAGCACCGCTAGGTGTTGCGCCCGTTTTCCCAGCAACTCAAGACGTTATGAATGCCTGGCAGTCATGTAGTGATGATTACTCCCTTGTTCAGTGCGGCATGCTTTACAGTTTAGAACCGGGGCTCCAAAAGCGTTTTGAGCAGCACTGAGCATATGAGATGTTCCAAGAGCTGAAAATGGTTTTCCAAGCTCATCCCCGAGTCGAGAGATATGAGGTCTCCGACAAGTTCTACAGTTGTAAGATGGAGGAGAATAGTTTTGTCAGCGAACATATACTCAAAATGTCTGGGTTGCACAACCGCTTATCTCAGCTGGGAATTAATCTCCCAGATGACGCAGTCGTTGACATAATCCTTTAGTCGCTCCCACCTAGCTACAAGAGCTTTGTGATGAACTTCAATATGCAAGGGATGGAGAAGTCCATTTCCGAGGTGTATTCAATGCTGAAATCAGCGGAGGTGGAGATCAAAAAGGAACATCAAGTGTTGATGGTGAACAAAACCACTAAGTTCAAGAAAGGCAAGGGTAAGAAGAACTTCAAGTAGGACGGCAAAGGAGTTGCCGCGCCCGGTAAGCTAGTTGCCGGGAAGAAGCCAAAGATTGGTCCCAAGCGTGAGAGCGAGTGCTTTTATTGCAAGGGAACGGGTCACTGGAAGTGGAACTGCCCCAAATACTTAGCAGATAAGAAGGCCAGCAACGTCAAAGGTATACGTGATATACATGTTATTGATGTGTACCTTACAAGCGCGCGTAGTAGCTCCTGGGTATTTGATACCGATGTAGTTGCTCACATTTGTAACTCGAAGCAGGAGCTGCGGAATAAGCGGAGACTGGCGAAGGCCGAGGTGACGATGTGCGTCGGGAATGGTTCCAAGGTCGATGTGATCGCCGTCGGCACGCTACCTCAGCATCTACCTTCGGGATTAGTTTTAAACCTCAATAATTGTTATTTAGTAGCACCTTTGAGCATGGACATTGTATCTGGATCTCGTTTAATGCGAGATGGCTACTCATTTAAATCTGAGAATAATGGTTGTTCTATTTATACGAGAGAAATGTTTTATGGTCATTGTCACACCCTGATTTTCATGCCACTTTGCTAAAGCTATCAATCATGTAAAAATTGTGGATTTACAAAAACTTTTGAGTGTTTTTGACTTTGCTTGATTATTTTTTGTCTGCTGTTTGCTAGTGCTCTAAAAATCAAATAAATCCTCCAACTCTTATACCTCATCTCCTTGATCCAAAATCTTTTCCCAATAATCATGCCATGTGTATAGAACAATATAGTATTTTCTTATAAAAATATTTTGGCCAAATAGTATTTTCTAAAATTAGTTTTCCAAAAACCCCTGAATTGAGGATTGCACTACAAGTACCTTATTTAGGGTGTGAAAAATCTTTCGAAAAGTATATTTGAATCCTATTAGGTATAGGACTCCCAGAAACCACAAAATTATATTTTTAAAATTATTTTTATATTTTATTTCAAAGCTTTTTCTTAAGGCCAGAAATGGTCTTTAATAGGGAAAAAATATTTAACTATTTCAAAAATATTTGCCAAAATTCAGGGAAACTCATAGGACATATATTGTCCATATATAAGAGTTTCAACACATGGTCATGTTCAAAATATTGGACAAATGCTTCCAAAACCCTTTCTGGATATTTCAAGCTTTTGAAATATTTACAAAGGAAATATTATCCAAAAATTCTAGGGAAATTCTATCATGTCATATATGACATATTTGATGATCTTGAAAAGCCTCATGCCTTGAAGATCAAGGAAACATAATCTAATCCCCTCAAAACCATTTCTATCCATTTTGAAGTTTGAGCAACTTTACATTTCCAAACTTGTCCAAATGCTCTCAAACTTGGTGCACATGCTAAAATGATGTAATTATGCATCTATGCCAAATGGCACAAGTTTTGGAGAAGCATAACTTGATCTAAGTGCCCCAAAACCATTTTTGTTCAAATTCAAATTTGAACAACTTTACATTACCAACTTTTTACCTGGGGCTTCAAACTTTGTGGGCATGATCATAACCCCAAATGATGACACTACACCAAGTGGTGTATCAAGGGGAGATGATTAGCTTAACTCAAACATGGTGAAACCATTTCTATTGATTTCTAGGGTTCACCAGAGTTACATTGGCAACTTTGCCCAAATGAGATCAAATTTGGTGGAAGGGCCTAAATGTTTGTGACATTCCATCCTGTTAAGTCCCATGCCAATTGGAAGTCATTTGCTTTCCCAAAACATGATCAAACACCTTCTGCCAATTTACCAAAACCATTGTATTGACCCCTTTTACTATTTCCCTTTACCCAAATTCTTACCACAGCTTCTCCTAATCAACTTCTACCTCCAGTAACTCTCCCCTGCCTCAGCTCAATCATTGGAGGGGGGTAAAACCCCAATTTACACTTCTGGACAGCAGCAATCCCCTTCTTTCTCACCTCCCTCCTCACTCCAGTGGCCCTCCATGGCATCCAAGGCCACATCCCATTTCTTTACTCCTCCCCTGACCCCCTAGACAACGTTAGGCAAAGTGGACACGACCAGAGCGGCGAGGACACGGCCGTGCCAGCCATTCGGGTGCTCTGGAGCGCGCTACAGTGCGCTCCCGCACTATAGCCGCCTCCAATCAGGAGCATCCGACAGCCTCGGGCCTCCCCCTCGTGTCCCCCGAGGCCGCCTCGGCGTCCGGGACACGCTGGACGGTCGGCCCCCTCCTCCTTCTCTCTCCGGCGACCCCTGTCACGCGTGCCCGAGCGCCGCCCGCGTCCGCCAGTTGCCGCTCGCATCCCTGGCATGCCTCACTCTCATTTCTCTCTCCCTCTCTCTTCCTCTAGGCGTAGACCAGCCCCACGAGCACCCTGGACACACCCACGCGCGTCCCCATGGCTTGCAGCGACGGCAACGGCCTCGCCGGCGCACGAGCTCGCGGTACTCCATGGGCCACCTATATAAGGCCGATCCAGACCCTCCTCTGGATCCCCTTCGCTCCCTCTCCCTCCCGTGCATCCTCTGGACCAACCCTCACCTCTCCCCGTGCCCTCCAGCCATCTCTATGGCCGGAGCAGAGCCGCCGGCCGCCGCCTAAATTCGCGGGCCTCGACATTTCTCTCCTCCCCCTGAACACTCCCGCACCCTTTCATCACCACCACCAACTCACCCCAGGCTCCATTCCCTCCTCCTCGTGTTTTCCTCGCCGTGTTGAACATCGTCATCGCCACGGTCCGCCGCGGCCGATGCGTTGCTCGTGTCCGGCCACCCCAGCGGTCGTGGCGCACCTCTACGGATGCGGCACACCGTCCTGAGCACGCCGGTGTGCTGGGCATCGACGGAGGTGGTCGGTGCCGCCGGGGAGAGCGCCGGCCCCGCTCGGCCGTACCTCCTCTGTTCCCCGTCGTACCGCGCGGGAGGAAGAAGACGACGTGCCGCTAGGGCCCGCGCGTCAGCGACCCAGTGGGCGGGCCCCTCCGTTTAAGTGGAAACGGGTCTGGCCTCGACCGCCTCCCCCCCGCGGAAATGCCCTTCCGGGCGGGCGCCTTCGACGTGGCCCTTCCCGCATGCAGCTGAGCTACTGGGCCGGCCCAGTAGCTATCCTTCGCCCGACGCGTGTTTTAGGTATAACCTGAGTATTTCTTTCCTTTTTCTTTTTCTGTAAATTTGTAAAGATGCTTAAACAATTCATTTGAACTCCAAATTTGGTGATTCAAATTTCCAGTGACTCCATAAATCATGCTCTATCACATGGTGCAACATGCACATTTTTCCAGAATCATTTCCTTCACAAATAATTATCAAATGCCAATATTTCATTTTCTGTGATGAACTTTAGAAAATCACAGATGGATCAAATTTGATCCAAATGGAGTGGTTCAAATTTCTAGATGCTTGTCATATCCAAACTTAGTTTTGGAACATTTTTATTAATACTTTCTGTGCCCCACAAAATAATGAGCCATTTCTTCATATTTATCAACTTTGCAAAATCCTAGGAAATTCATTTGAATTCCAAATCCAGTGAAACCAACTCCCAGATGCTTCTAAAATCATGACTTGTTGATGGGTGCCTTTGCTCATCATTCAAGAATATATTTCTGTATACTTCTTTCAAATCCATAAACCCCTTGGTTCCATCATATTGAAATGTGCCAAATCATCCATTGATCCAATACCTATGAAACCACCTTGGTCATTTCTCATATGACCAGAGGTATCCTAGAAAAGTCCAACTCCTATTTTTAGAGCACTTTTATTTTTTCCTTGTTGTGTTGCTTATTATGATTGTTTTCATCGTTAGTTGACGAAATAAACGAAGTACTCGGAGATGGACCAGAAGGTTTGAAGACTCGGAAGGATAAGGCAAGCAGCCCTTTGACCATGATCGAGAAACCTTTTTATGCATGTCTCATAGCACCTATTTATCAATGCATCGGAATCATGTTGAGGTGGAGACCACTTTGGTTGCTACCTTTGTTACTTTACTATTGAAACTTGCATCAAACATGACCCTACCATCCTTACAAGGGTTATGTGGGTGGGAGTAGATAGATATGTGCTATAGTAGTTGGCTATGCAAAAATGGGTCAGGGTTATGCATTGAGTGAAACAAGTGTGGTTTGACATACTTGCAAATAACCCAGTGGGTGCCATTAATGCCCCTGGGAGATGATGAGAAACTAGGGCACTACTTGGTGAAGAAGTAGTGTACCGAGGCTTGACGAAAGTGTTGTTCACAGAGATGGATTAAATTTATGTGTGACTACTGTCCCAACCAAACATGTGCAACCACTCTACCCTTATATGGGAAAGGGCATTATTGATTACCTAGGTCGATACTAACATGGTGCCCGCATTACTAGTGACGGGGGTGACATGAGGTCACTCTCGGGACGGGGTCGTGCTTGGATAGGCGGCCATGACTGTCTTTACAGGGCACCGGACACACCGTTGGTACCCCGTGCTTATGGTATGTGATGAATATGGGAGCGAGTCTCCACAATTATTAAGATGTGAAATGTGGGGCACGGGGGTTGCTACCAATCGAGTGGACTCTGTGTTAGTATCGTCTAGGGAAAGATAGTGATCGGGTGCTTACCCCGGGTACTTGAGGTACCGCGGGTCGTGGATGACACGGAAGTTCCCCGGATCTTGTGGGTAAAGTGTGCAACCTCTGCAGAGTGTCAAACTATTCGAATAGCCGCGTCCGCGGTCAAGGACAGTTGGGTGGTGCTACTTAGACTATGTCCATAAGTTTCTGGAAAACAACACGGTTTGGGTAAATCTGTTGATGTGATTGTGAGAAAGTCACAATGAGCTTGAGCATGAGTTTATTACAACTCTTTCTCTATAATGATGTCTGTGACCTCCTGATACTTGTTGCAGACGCATGCATGTACACGATATATGTTGATCATACTTGCATATGAAAAACTAGCTTTCCGCAAAACTGCCAATCTAGCAGTAGAGCCTTGCATAATTATTCTATCATCACACTTGGGTTGCTTGCGAGTACATTAAAAGTACTCATTGGCTTGCCACTGGTTATTTTATTGGCCAGGCATGAGAGAACAGGATATGATGAAGATTTCTTGGTGACGAACATGCGAGCTAGGACGCTTCCCAGTCAGAATGCCTGTAGGGTTAAGGCAGATGGCATGGGTCCAAGTTGTTATTGAAGATTTCCGCTGTGATGATATACTCAAGACTTGACCTTAATGGTCCTATTTGTGTAATACGGTATGTATGGATGTAAGACTCTTGTTATTCAGCTTCTGTGTGTTCAGTGAGCATTGATCTCTGGGATCACTGTACACGTGCATTCAGTGATCTCGACTTATGAGTCGGGGTCCCCACAGTCATGCCCCACTGGTCAATGGTTTATTCTTATTGAATCTCGAACGTGATGTTACACATATTCATAGCGTGAATGCTAAAAGATGTAAGGTTGATAACAATAATCCCACATACTTGTGGCACTGCCGCCTTGGTCATACTGGTGTCAAACGTATGAAGAAGCTCCATGCAGATGGACTTTTGGAGTCTCTATATTATGAATCATTTTATACGTGCCAACCATGCCTCTTGGGCAAGATGACCAAGACTCCGTTCTCCGGAACAATGGAGCGAGCAACCAACTTGTTGGAAATCATACATACTGATGTGTGCGGTCTTATGAGCGTTGAAGCTCGCGGTGGCTATCGTTATGTTCTCAGCCTCACTGATGACTTAAGTAGATATGGGTATGTCTACTTGATGAAACACAAGTCTGAGACCTTTGAAAAGTTCAAGGAATTTCAGAATGAGGTTGAGAATCAACGTGACAGAAAAATAAAGTTCTTACGATCAGATCGTGGAGGAGAATATTTAAGTCACGAATTTGGCGCGCACCTAAGGAAATGTGGAATTGTTTCACAATTGACGCCGCCTGGAACACCTCAGCGTAACGGTGTGTCGGAATGTCGTAATCGTACTCTGTTGGACACGGTGCAATATATGATGTCTCTTACCGACTTACCACTATCTTTTTGGGGTTATGCGTTAGAGACTGACGCATTCACTTTAAATAGGGCACCGTCTAAATCCATTGAGACGACACCGTATGAACTGTGGTTTGGGAAGAAACCTAAGTTGTCGTTTCTGAAAGTTTGGGGATGCGATGCTTATGTCAAGAAACTTCAACCTGAAAAGCACGAACCCAGATCGGAAAAATGCGTCTTCATAGGATACCCTAAGGAAACTATTGGGTATACCTTCTACCTCAGATCCGTAGGCAAGGTCTTTGTTGCCAAAAATGGATCCTTTCTAGAGAAAGAGTTTTGTCGGCGTCCTGGGAACCCGGGTACCCAAACTTGCCTGTCTGCGGGCCACAGCGCCCTCCTGCCACGGACTGGTACGGCCTCGCGAGGAGAACAACGTCAAGGCCCCCTCGGGAGCGGCCTCGGCAAGGCGCTCCGGAGGGGCAGAAAACCCAAGGCCAAGCCTGCCTCAGGAGGAGGCAGCGACGTAAGCATTGACGCACCGCGCCAGCAGGTGCCAGCGCCCGCCAACGGTGCAGTTGCTGTTTCGGTGCAAAGGAGGCAGCGCAGGCACAGGTTCCCGACGAGCGGGGCAAAGGTTTCCCCATTGGTGCAACAAGACCGAAGACCACAAGGATGACAGGGAGGATGTCACCACCGAGCCCACCAGCACGTCACCGCCTGGTCCTTTTGCAGGCGAAGATTGCTTTTTTCAGGGTAGGAACGTCCTTGTGTTCCCGCTCAAAAATGGCCATTGTGGGATCCCTTCCCGCCTAAACATTTAGGGGGAAGAGGACCCTGGCCGCCTATGAGGGATAATAAAACAGATCCATAAACTCTGCCACCACGCAAAGGAGCAAGAACTCTTCCCTCCCGACCCTCCTGAGCTCTCCACCTGAGCTTAGGAACCACTGTACTAGTTCATATTCTAGCCCTCCTGAGGCCAATCCACCAAAGCACGAAGTAGGGTTTTACACCACAAGGTGGCCTAAACCTGGGTAAAATCTTGCATGCTTGACTTGTGGTTTGCTTGAATCTCTTCACTGGACGAGGGCGAGACGCTAGGTAGACGTGAGTGGGAGAGATTTTCGTTAACGCCCCTGTGTTCGAACTTCTTGGGTTTGCGGAGCCCGTAATCCGACATTTGGCGCGCCAGGTAGGCGTCGTGTCAAGATATCGCCTCTTCGACGACCTCGCCTCCCCTCTCTTGCTCCGCACCGCCGTGATGACCGCGGCCCGCCACATCCGCGTGGAGGCTGGCACTCTCCCCGTCGTTCGAGCGGTAATGGCGGACCATGCTGCCCATGGGCACTCCTCCTCATTGCCCGACGATGTTCTCGCCGGTCGGGCCACTGGAGAGCGGCCTGCTCTGGCACTCCCGCTTCCTGTGGCCACGCCGGTCACGCTCTTGGTGGCACGACGGCTGCCTCAGCACCAGCCATCTGTGGGAGAGCACGGCGCTCGAACGGCCAGTGGCGGCGAGCGGCGGAGCGTTGCCGGCAGGGAGCTGCCCTGCCGCGAGGTCGCCTGCATGCTTGGAGGGTCCCAAGCGCCGGCATCGGCTCGGCACGTCAAGTCGCACTTTCGGCAGGTCGGGGCCGCCGCTGCTACCTCTTGAGCTTGCGTTGTATTCCCTCGAAGAGGAAAGGGAGATGCAGCACAGTAGCGTAAGTATTTCCCTCAGTTTTTGAGAACCAAGGTATCAATCTAGTTGGGGACCACGCGCTAGTCCCTCGCACCTACACAAACAAATAAGATCTTCGCAACCAATGCGATACGGGGTTGTCAATCCATTTACGGTCACTTACGAAAGTGAGATCTGATAGAGATGATAGTTATATTTTTTGTATTTTTAGTTTAATAAAACACCAAATAAAAGCGGTAAAAGTAAAGTAGATGTAGATTGATATGTTGGGAATAGACCCAGAGGCCATAGTTTTCTCTAGTGGCTTCTGTCATGATAGCGATATTCTACGGCGGGTAAACAAATTACTATCGAGCAATTGATAGAAAAGCGAATAATTATGAGACTATCTAGGCATGATCATTGTATATAGGCATCACGCCCGAGACAAGTAGACCGACTCCTGCCTGCATCTACTACTATTACTCCACACATCGACCGCTATCCAGCATGCATCTAGTGTATTGAGTTCATAAGAACAGAGTAACGCCTTAAGCAAGATGACATGATGTAGAGGGATAAACTCAAGCAATATGATATAAACCTCATCTTTTTATCCTCGATGGCAACAATACAATACGTGCCTTGCTGCCCCTACTATCACAGGGAAAGGACACCGCAAGATTGAGCCCAAAGCCAAGCACTTCTCCCATTGCAAGGACTATAGATCTAGTAGGCCAAACTGAACCAATAATTTGAAGAGACTTGCAAGGATATTATGAGCGCACATAAAAAGTTCAGAGAAGAACCAAATATCTTTCATAGATAACCTTGATCATAAACTCACAATTCATCGGATCTCGACAAACAGACCGCAAAAAGATATTACATCGAATAGGTCTCCTCGAAGACCGAGGACAACTTTGTATTGAGATCCAGAGAGAGAGAAGAAGCCATCTAGATACTAGCTATGGACCCGAAGGTCTGTGGTAAAATACTC
The DNA here is from genome assembly GCA_902687465.1 of Secale cereale. Lineage (NCBI taxonomy): Eukaryota > Viridiplantae > Streptophyta > Magnoliopsida > Poales > Poaceae > Secale > Secale cereale. Next base: position 143,299,574 of record LR738711.1, read on the forward strand.
ACAACTCATGGTGAGGGCGATGATGATGATGATGAAGGCCTCTGTGATGGATCCCCCTCCGATGGAGCTCCGGAGTAGGCTCCAAGATGTGATCTACACGGGAACAGAAGGTACGGCGGTGGAATTAGGGTCTTCTCTCTATGTACAGAGTTTCTAGGGTACGTAGACTTATATAGGAAGAAGGAGGGCACCGAGGGACGCTCGAGGGGCCCACGAGGTAGGGGCGCGCCCTGGGAAAGGAGGCGCGCTCCCCACCCTCGTGGGCGCCTCGATGCTCCCCTGACATGGTTCTCAAGTTCCTCTGGCATGATTTTCTCCAAAAATATCTCTCGCGAAGGTTTCATTCCGTTTGGACTCCTTTTGATATTATTTTTCTGCGAAACCCTGAAATAGGCAAAAAAACAACAATCTGCACTGGGCCTTTGGGTTAGTAGGTTAGTCCCAAAAATGATATAAAAGTGAATGATAAATCCCTTTAAACAACCCAGACTTCATAAATAATAGCATGGAACTATAAAAAATTATAGATACGTTGGAGACATATCAAGCATCCCCAAGCTTAATTCCTGCCCGTCCTCGAGTAGGTAAATGATGAAGAAAGAATTTTTGATGTGGAATGCTAACCAATATAGTTTTTCAATGTAATTCCCTTAATTGTGGCCTGAATGTTCAGATCTGAAAGATTCAAGATAAAATTCTATATTGACATAAGAAATAATAATACTTCAAGCAATACTAACAAAGCAATCATGTCTTCTCAAAATACTATGGCTAAAGAAAGTTATCCCTACAAAATCATATAGTGTTGGCTATGCTCCCTCGTTATCACACAAAAATATTCATATCATGCACAACCCTGATTTCAGCCAAGCATTTGTTTTCATACTCTATCTTTTCAAACCTTTCAACTTTCAGGCAATACATGAGCGTGAGCCATGGACATAGCACTATGGGTGGAATAGAGGTGGTTGTGGAAAAGACAAAAAGGAGGGAGATAGTCTCACATCGACTAGGCGTATCAATGGGCTATGGATATGCCCATCAATAGATATCAATGTGAGTGAGTAGGGATTGCCATGCAACGGATGCACTAGAGCTAAATATGAATGAAGGCTCAACAAAAGGAACTAGTGGGTGTGCATCCAACTTGCTTGCTCACGAAGACCTAGGGCATTTGAGGAAGCCCATCGTTGGAATTTACAAGCCAAGTTCTATAATGAAAATTCCCACTAGTATATAAAATTGACTAAACATGAGTCTCTCTACAATGAAGAACATGGTGCTACCTTGAAGCACAAGTGTGGAAAAAGATAGTAGCAATTGTCCCCTTTTTCCTTTTTTGGGCCTTTTTTGGGCCTTTCTTTTTTTCTTTTTTTTTGCGGAGGGGCTTTATAGATTTAGCCTTTCCTCCCATGGGACAATGCTCTAATAATGATGATCATCGCACTTTCATGACAACTCGATACTACAACAACAAAGTATGACTCTATATGAATGCCTCCGGCGGTGTACCGGTATGTGCAATGAAACAAGAGTGACATGTATAAAAATTATGCATGATGGCCTTGCCACAAATACGATGTCAACTACATGATCATGCAATGGCAATATGACAATATGATGTGTGTCATATGAACGGAACGGTGGAAAGTTGCATGGCAATATATCTCGGAATGGCTACGGAAATGCCATGATAGGTAGGTATGGTGGCTGTTTTGAGGAACAATATGGTGGCTACTTTGAGGAAGGCTATATCGTGGGTTTATGGTACCGGCGAAAATTGCGCGGTACAAAAGAGGCTAGCAATGGTGGAAGGGTGAGAGTGCGTATAATCCATGGAATCAACATTAGTCATAAGAACTCATATACCTATTGCAAAAATCTACGAGTCATCAAAACAAAGCAATCAACGCATGCTCCAAGGGGGGGGGGGGAGGTTGGTAGGAGTTAACCATCGTGCGGCCCCGACCTCCACACAAAGGTTGGCACTCTACAAATACCTCATACTCTAACTTAGTCACACAACGGTTCACCATACGTGCATGCTACGGGAATAACTAACCTTAACACAAGTATTTCTCAATTTCATAATAACTGCACTAGCATGTCTCTAATATAACTATCCTCACATCCCAAAACAATTATCAAGCATCCAACATCTCATTCTATTCGATGCACTTGGTGTGAATTTTTGTACTACATTGACATTGGATGTCTATCATGTGAAGACTAGTTTCTTTAGCCTAAACACATTACCATGCTGTTTTAATAGACTCTCAAATAGATATAAGTGAATCATGAGAGTTCAACAATTTCTACAAAATATTTCCACCACCGTGCTCTAAAAGATATAAGTGAAGCACTAGAGCAAAATCTATTCAACTCAAAAGATATACGTGAAGCACATAGAGTGTCCTAACAATTTCTAGGCCATATTTAACTCTATCAAATAGGTGTGTCCAGCAAGGATGATTCTGGCAAACTAACAAGCATAGACTCAAATTATACAAGATGCTCCAAGCAAAACACATAACATGTTGCGAACAAAAATATAGCTCCAAGTATAGTTACCGATGGATGAAGACGAAAGAGGGGATGCCTTCCTGGGGCATCCCCAAGCTTAGGCTTTTGATTATCTTGAACGTACTTGGGGTGCCATGGGCATCCCCAAGATTAGACCTTTGCTACTCCTTGTTCCATAGTCCATCAAAGCAATACTCAAAACTTGAAAACTTCACAACACAAAACTTAGACAGAAATTCTCGTGAGCTCCGTTAGTATAAGAAAGCAAACCACTACTCAAAGGTGCAGCAATGAATTCATTCTTTGTTTATATTCGTGTTAAATTTACTGTATTCCAACTTCTCTATGTTTCATATCCTCCAATACTACTCATAGATGCACCGGAATAAGCAAACAACACACGAAAAACAGAATCTGTCAAAAACATAACAGTCTATAGTAATCTGTCGGTTTCACCTACTTATGGAACTCCAAAAACTTCAAACTAAATTGTTAAATTTGCGGAATTTGTCTACCAATCATCTCCAAAAAGAATCAACTAAAAAGCACGCACAAGTAAAATCTGAAGACTACTTTAGCGAGGGCTAACGATTCTGTTTTTCACAGCAAGATCATATAAACTTCACACAAGTCTTCCCAAAGGTTCTACTTGGCACAAACACTAAAAAAAACATGAAAACACATGTAATTAGAGGCTACATGTAATATTTATTCCCTAACAGCAGCAAAAACAAAAATAAAATAAAATTGGGTTGCCTCCCAACAAGCTCTTTCTTTATAGCCATTAAGATATGCTTGAGAATTCAATGATGCTCACATGAAAGATAAGAATTGAAGCACAAAGAGAGCATCATAAAACATGTGAAAAACACATCTAAGTCTAACATACTTCCTATGCATAGGCATTTTATAGGAAAACAAATTATCATAGCGGGCAACAACTAGCATATGCAAGGAAGAAGAAAGAAACAAGATCAATCTCAACACGAAGAGAGGTAATTTAGTAACATGAAGATTTATACAACCATATTTTCCTCTCTCATAAAAATTGCATGTAGGATCATAAGCAAATTCAACAATATAGCTGTCACAAAACATATTCTCAACACGATCCACAGGCATACAAAGTTGACACTCTTCCAAAATAGTGGGATCAAAATTAACTAAAGTCATGACCTCTCCAAACCCACTTTTATCAAAAAAAAAAATCATAAGATTGATCATACTCTAAATATGTGGGATCTAAGGTTGACACTCTTCCAAACCCACTTTCAATATTATTGCAAACATTATTATCGATCTCATATTCATCATGGGGTTCAAATAATATTTCAAGATCGTAAGAAGCATCACCCCAATCATGATCATTGCAACAAGTAGTGGACATAGAAATACTAGCATCCCCAAGCTTAGGGTTTTGCTTATTATTAACACAACTGACATTAAGAGAAATTATATTTACATCATTGCAATCATGCTTTTTATTCAAGGAGCTATCATGAATCTCTTTGATCACTTCATCACAATTTTCACATTCATAAATTTCAAGCAAAACCTCATAAAGATAATATAGTGCACTCAACTCACTAGCAATTGGTTCAACATAATTGGATCTCTTCAAGAGATTAGCAAGTGGACGAGGATCCATAATTTAGCAAGCAAAGACGCAAGCTAATAGAGGGCACATAGCACACAAGCAAACAAGAGGCAAGCGAACGGTAAACACACGACAGAAGAAGGGCGAATAAAACAGCAAGGGTGAAGTGGGGGAGAGGAAAATGAGAGGCAAATAAATGTAATGCGAAGGATAAGGGTTTGTGATAGGTACTTGGTATATGACTTTTGCGTAAGCATCCCCGGCAATGGCGCCAGAAATTATTCTTTCTACCTCTTGAGCTTCCGTTGTATTCCCTCGAAGAGGAAAGGGGGATGCAGCACAGTAGCGTAAGTATTTCCCTCAGTTTTTGAGAACCAATGTATCAATCCAGTAGGAGACCACACGAGAGTCCCTCGCACCTGCACAAACAAATAAGAACTTCACAGCCAACGCGATAAGGGGTTGTCAATCCCTTTACGGTCACTTACGAATGTGAGATCTGATAGAGATGATAGTTATATTTTTGGTATTTTTAGTTTAATAAAACAGCAAATAAAAGCTGTAAAAGTAAAGTAGATGTAGATTGATATGTTGAGAATAGACCCGGGGCCATAGTTTTCTCTAGTGGCTTCTCTCATGATAGCGATATTCTTCGGCGGGTAAACAAATTACTCACGAGCAATTGATAGAAAAGCGAATAATTATGAGACTATCTAGGCATGATCATTGTATATAGGCATCACGTCCGAGACAAGTAGACCGACTCCTGCCTGCATCTACTACTATTACTCCACACATCGACCGCTATCCAGCATGCATCTAGTGTATTGAGTTCATAAGAACAGAGTAACGCCTTAAGCAAGATGACATGATGTAGAGGGATAAACTCAAGCAATATGATATAAACCCCATCTTTTTATCCTAGATGGCAACAATACAATACGTGCCTTGCTGCCCCTACTGTCACTGGGAAAGGGCACCACAAGATTGAACCCAAAGCCAAGCACTTCTCCCATTGCAAGAACTATAGATCTAGTAGGCCAAACCAAACTAATAATTCTAAGAGACTTGCAAGGATATTTTTAGCACACATAAAGAGTTCAGAGAAGAACCAAATATCTTTCATAGATAACCTTGATCATAAACTCACAATTCATCGAATCACGACAAACACACCGCAAAAAGAGATTTCATCGAATAGATATCCTCGAAGACCGAGGAGAACATTGTATTGAGATCCAGATAGAGAGAAGAAGCCATCTAGATACTAGCTATGGACCCGAAGGTGTGTGGTAAACTTCTCACAACTCATGGTGAGGGCGATGATGATGATGATGAAGGCCTCCGTGATGGATCCCCCTCCGGTGGAGCTCCGGAACAGGCTCCAGGATGGGATCTCCACAGGAACAGAAGGTACGGCGGTGGAATTAGGGTTTACTCTCTATCTACGGAGTTTCTGGGGTACGTAGACTTATATAGGAAGAAGGAGGGCACCGGGGGAAGCTCGAGGGGCCCACGAGGTAGGGGGCGCGCCCTGGGAAGGGGCCGCGCCCCCACCCTCGTGGGCGCCTTGATGCTCCCCTTACGTGGTTCTCAAGTTCCTCTGGCGTGATTTTTTTCCAAAAATAGCTCTCGCGAAGGTTTCATTCCGTTTGGACTCCATTTGATATTCTTTTTCTGCGAAACCCTGAAATAGGCAAAAAAACAGCAATCTGGACCGGGCCTTTGGGTTAGTAGGTTAGTCCCAAAAATGATATATAAGTGAATGATAAAGCCCATTAAACATCCAAGACTTCCTAAATAATAGCATGGAACAATCAAAAATTATAGATACGTTGGAGACGTATCAGCCGCTCATCCACAGGAGGCCTCGTGCACAGAGTGCGCAGGGGCACGCCATCACCTTCGACCCTAGGGACCTCGCCACAGAAGCGGCCGGCGCGAGCGTTCTCCCCACGGTGTGCACGCCCACCATCTGCGGGGTGGCCGTGACGAGGACCCTCATCCAAGGTTGTCAGAATCGCGATTCTGTTGTACGATTCTACGACTTTACGATCCAAACTAACCCCTCTGATTCTAAGACTTTATGATCCAAACTAACCCCTCTGATTCTATGACTTTAGTTCATAGAATCTATGTTTCTACGATCCTGATAGTGAAGATTCCACGATTTGCGATCCTACTATCAGGGCTCCGATCCGATTCAAAATCGTGATTCTGACAACCTTGCCTCATCGACGGCGGCGCCGGGCTCAACATCCTCTCCCCTGAGGCCTTCAATCATCTGCCCGTATCCTACAGGCAGCTCCTCCCAACCAAGCCCTTCTCAGGGGTCACGGGCTCGACCTTTCCGCTCAGCCAGATCCGCCTCCCGGTCACCTTCGGTACACCGGCTAACAACCGGGCCGAGCTCATCGACTTCGATGTTGCGCCCATCCACCTGCCCTACAACGCCGTCCTTGGCTTCCCGGCCTTGGCGAAGTTCATGGCGGTGACTCACCCGGGCTACAACACCGTCAAGATACCCAGGAGCAACGGCGTCATCACCGTCAAAGGGGACCTCAAGGCCGCCCTTCAGGTCCTCGGCGCACTTATAGGGCCGCTGCCGCAGCTCACCCAGGAGCAAAGGGGCTCCGGAGGCACCGGAAGCCGCGCCTGCCAAGAAGAAGGAGCTCTTCTCTCAGGACCCCGCCGAGATGAAGCAGGTGCCCGCTAACGAAGAGGGCTCAGGAGCCACCTTCACCATCGGCACAGGCATGGACCCTGAGCAAGAGGCAGCGCTGGTCAGCTTCCTCAGGGCTAACAAGGACGTGTTCGCCTGGAAAGCCGCTAACTTGGTCGGGGTGCCTAGGCACATCATCGAGCATCACCTCACGGTGTGCCCCAATGCGAGCCCTATCAAGCAAAAAGCACGCAGACAAGCCCCGGAGAAGCAGGCCTTCATCATTCAGGAGGTTAGGAAGCTAGAGGAAGCATGCGTCATACGGGAAGTACGGCACCCAGAGTGGTTGGCCAACCCCGTCATAGTCCCTAAGAAAGGAGGCAAGGAGCGCATGTGCATTGACTTCATGAGCCTCAACAAGTTCTGCCCTCAGGACCCATTCCCTCTTTTGCGCATCGACCAAATCGTGGATTCAACTGCTGAGTGCGACCTGCTCTGCTTCCTCGATGCCTTCTCAGGACACCATCAAATCAAGATGGCGGTGGAAGATATGGAGAAGACGGCGTTCCTGAACCCATGCGGGGTCTACTACTACACTTGCATGCCTTTTGGGCTGAGGAACGCGGGCGCCACCTTCCAGCGCCTGATGCACATCACCCTCGGCCCTCAGCTCGGGAGGAACGCGGAGCCCTACGTTGACGACACCATGTTCAAAACCAAGGAGGCCAGGACTCTCGTCCAGGACCTCGAAGAAACGTTCGCCAACCTGCGCAAGGTGAAGCTGTGCCTCAACCCAGAGAAGTGCGTGTTCGGTGTACCCTCCGGCAAGCCGCTAGGGTTCTTGGTTTCGCGCCGGGGCATTGAAGCTAATCCAGAGAAGATCAAGGCCATCGAAAGAATGAAGCCGCCCATGAACCTGAAGGAGATGCAGAAGCTCGCGAGATGCGTAGCATACCTAGGGCGCTTCATCTCTAAGCTTGGGGAACATGCCCTCCCGTTCTTCAAGCTCTTGAAGAAGAAGGGGCCCTTTGAGTGGACTCCGGAGGCTGATGCCGCCTTCCAGGACCTCAAGGAATACCTCACCAGCTCGCCGGTTATGGTAGCGCCGCGACCCCTGGAACCCATGACTCTGTACCTCGTCGCAACGCCTCACTCCACTAGTGCGACGCTAGTAGTGGAGCGCGAGGAGAGGTCCCGAAGCCTGAGGCCACCAGGCGGCTCGGCATCTTCAGGGTCCACGCCGCCCCCTGACGTAGTTCCAGAGGTGGATTCAACCACGGTCACTGATGGCCCCGCCACTCAGCAAGAGGCACCCAACGTTCCTGAAGCGCCCATGGATCCTGCCACGCCGACCCTCGTGGAGCACCCGGTGTACTTCATCAGCACCGTACTGCGCGACGCACGCTCGCGCTATCCGATGCCTCAGAAGCTGCTCTTGGCGCTCCTCGTCGCCTCCAGGAAACTACGCCATTACTTCCAGGGCCATCCTATCAAATTGTTTCGTCATATCCTCTCGAGAAGGTACTGCGGGGCCCGGATGTCGTCGAGAGGGTCGCCGAGTGGAACATCGAGCTTCAGGCGTTCTAGTTGGAGTTTAGCACCACGCGAGTGATCAAGGGAGCGGCTTTGGCCGACTTTGTGGCACAGTGGACTAACGCGCCGGAGCGGGGGGGCTAGCGAGGACCTCTCGCTGGCCCTTGGCGATGAAGCCCCAGACGGATGGGTGGTATACTTCGACGGTGCCTTCTCGCGCCTTGGCGTGGGGGCTGGCGCCGATTTAGTATCCCCCACTCAGGAAAAGTTGTACTACGCTTTGCAGCATTGCTTCAAGCAAGGTGAGAAGGTCTCCAACAACATCGCAGAGTACGAGGGCCTAATTGTTGGGCGCAAGGCTGCCGCTGCACTAGGGGTCAAGCGTCTCACCATCAGGGGTGATTCGCAACTCCTCGTCGACTTCTCCAACAAGAAATACAAGCCCAAGGATGAGCACATGGAGGCATATCTGGAGGAGGTGCGCAAGATGGAGAAGCGATTCCAAGGACTGGAGGTGCAGCACATACCGAGAGGCACCAACAAGGAAGCGGATGACATCGCCAAACGAGCCTCCAGGTGAGAGCCTCAGAGGCCGGGCTTCTTCGAGGAGCGACTACTCAAACCGTCGGCAACACCGCCAGTTCATGAGCTGGCATCCCCTCAACACGAGTTACCTGCAGCGCCTACGGACGGCATCCCGCCCTGCGGACCACCCTCCGGAGCCGGCTGATACGTCTCCAACGTATCTACAATTTTTGATTGTTCCATGCTATTATTTATGAAGTCTAGGATGTTTAATGGGCTTTATCATACACTTTTATATCATTTTTGGGACTAACCTACTAACCCAAAGGCCCAGTCCAGATTGCTATTTTTTGCCTATTTCAGGGTTTTGCAGAAAAAGAATATCAAATGGAATCCAAACAGAATGAAACCTTCGCGAGAGATATTTTTGGAGAAAATCACACACATGGAACTTGAGAACCACGTCAGGGGAGCATCGAGGCACCCACGAGGGTGGGGGCACGCCCCCCTTCCTAGGGCGCGCCCCGTGCCTCGTGGGCCCCTCAAGCACCCCCCGGTGTCCTACTTCCTCCTATATAAGTCTGCGTACCATGAAACCATCGACAACAGAGAGAAAACCCTAATTCCACCGCCGTAACCTTCTGTTCCTGTGAGATCCCATCTTGGAGCCTGTTCCAGAGGTCCACCGGAGGGGATTCCATCACAGAGTTCTTCATCATCATCATCATCGCCCTCACCATGAGTTGTGAGTAGTTTACCATAGACCTTCGGGTCCATAGCTAGTATCTAGATGGCTTCTTCTCTCTCTCTGGATCTCAATACAAAGTTCTCCTCGGTCTTCGAGGAGATCTATTCGATGTAATCTCTTTTTGCGGTGTGTTTGTCGAGATCCAATGAATTGTGAGTTTATGATCATGATTATCTATGAGAATTTGGTTCTTCTCTGAACTTTTCATGTGTGCTCATAATATCCTTGCAAGTCTCTTCGAATTATTGGTTTGGTTTGGCCTACTAGATCTATAGTTCTTGCAATGGGAGAAGTGCTTGGCTTTTTGTTCAATCTTACAGTGTCCTTTCCCAGTGACTGTAGGGCAGCAAGGCACGTATTGTATTGTTGCTATCGAGGATAAAAAGATGGGGTTTATATCATATTGCTTGAGTTTATCCCTCTACATCATGTCATCTTGCTTAAGGCGTTACTCTGTTCTTATGAACTCAATACACTAGATGCATGCTGGATAGCGGTCGATGTGTGGAGTAATAGTAGTGGATGCAGAATCGTTTCGGTCTACTTGTCTCAGACGTGATGCCTATATACAATGATCATGCCTAGATAGACTCATAATTATTCGCTTTTCTATCAATTGCTCGATAGTAATTTGTTTACCCGCCGTAGAATACCGCTATCATGAGGGAAGCCACTAGAGAACACTATGGCCCTCGGGTCTATTCTCAACATATCAATCTACATCTACTTTACTTTTATCGCTTTTATTTTCTGTTCTTATAAACAAAAATACCAAAAATATAAACTATCATCTCTATCAGATCTCACTTTCATAAGTGACCGTAAAGGGATTGACAACCCCTTATCGCGTTGGCTGCGAAGTTCTTATTTGTTAGTGCAGATGCGAGGGACTCGCGCGTGGTCTCCTACTTGATTGATACCTTGGTTCTCCAAAACTGAGGGAAATACTTACGCTACTGTGCTGCATCTCCCTTTCCTCTTCGAGGGAGTACAATGCAAGCTCGAGAAGTAGCAAGAAGAATTTCTGGCACTGTTGCCAGGGAGGCTTACACAAAAGTCATATACCAAGTACCTATCACAAACCCTTCTCCTTCGCATTACATTTTTGCCTCTCGTTTTCCTCTCCCCCACTTCACCCTTTCCGCTTTATTTGCCCTTCTTCTATTGTGTGTTTACCGTTCACTTGCCTCTTTTTTGCTTGTGTTGCTATGTGCCCTGTATTAGCTTGCATCTTCGCTTGCTAAATTATGAATCCTCATCCACTTGCTAATCTCTTTAAGAGATCCAATTTTGTTGAACCTATTGCTAGTGAGTTGCGTGCACTACATTATCTTTTTGGGGTTTTGCTTGAAATTTATGAATCTGCAAATTGTGAGGAATTGTTAAAACAAAAAGTGATTCATGATAGCTTGTTAAATAAAAAGCATGGTTGCAATGATGTGATTGTAAATTCCATTAATGTCAATTGTGTTCCTGATATGCAAAACCCTAAGCTTGGGGATGCTTATTTTGCTATGCCCACTACTTGTTGCAATTATCATGATTGGGGTGATTCTTCTTATGATCTTGAAAATTTATTGTCACAACCCTAGTTCTGGTATGCACTAGGTTAATCTTGTTGTTTGCATCATGTTTAAATTTCAAATGAAATTGAATTGAGGACTTGTGAAACCCTCAAAAACCTTTTTTGAAAATGACCCAAATAAAAATTGCTCCAAAAAGGTCCAAGAAAATGTTCATGTGGCCCTCTGAAAATATTTGTTAGAGATAAAAATCAAACTAATATTATTAGGAGCTCATAAGTATTTATTTTGGGCATTTGGAATTAATGCAATAGTTATTTGCTTGGATATATATTTATTATATATTTTATATATGTCCAAAATCCAGATTCTTTATTTTGAGGGGCTTGGATTAATTCCTAGGTCCCTGCAAAATAAAAATGTCAGAAGAAAATAATTGATTTAGTTTAGAAACTAAATCAAAACATAATTGCAGAAATAGAAAACAGAACAAATAAAAAATAGGAGAGGAAGCAACTTACCTGTGCTGGCCCAGCACAGTGCGGCCTGGCCGGCCCAGCTGGCCAGCCCAGCCCACTAAGCCTCCCCTGTCATCTTCCTCGCGCCAGTAGGCGAGGCGTGTGGCCGGCGCGCCCGCACGGCGAGTGCGCCACGCCGCCAGCTGCATGCCTGCTTCCCCGGGACAGCACGACGCCTTGAAGCTTCTCCGCGGCACCGCCCCGATCCCCTGGACGCCTTTCCTTCCCTCCTGCCCTCTCCCTCGTCTGCTCCTCGCAGTGGCCGAGCGCCGTCACCGCCGCCGATCGCCGTTGCCGTAGCCACTTCCTTCCCCTCGCCCCTCCGACGAGCCCCCGAGCTCCGCCTCGTTGCTGTGAATCTCCAAGCCAAAGGATTCGACCCCGGACGCCCTGAGGCCTCGACGTCGAGCTCGTCTTCACCGCCGGCCGCGGTGGATCCCCCTTGCCGCTCCGACCGCTCCAGAGCCTCCCCGAGCCCGCCGTTTGCCTCATTGCAACCGCCGTAAGCTTCTGCCCCTGTTCCCCCTCTCCGTTCTCCCTCTCGCGCGCCGTAGCTGCCGCACCGCATTCACCCGCACGCGCCGTCGCCCGCGCTCATCGCCGGTGGTGCTCCGGTGTCCTTTTGGTCTCGGGCGTGCGTCTAACACGTTCGCCGCGTCGCGTAGAAGCCGTAGGTGCTAGCGCTACCCCACCTAGGCCACCACAGCCACGAGCCCGAGCTCGACCGAGCTTCGGCCGCCGCCGAGCTCGTCGCCGGCGCCACTCCGGCCACTCCCCGGCCGAGCCACCACCACGGCTGGATGCGGACGAGCTCCAGCGTCCCGTAGCTGTGCTCCGCGCGCCAAGAGGTGCCCCGTAGGCAAATCCCGCAGATCGCCGCCGTGTTGGACCTCGCCGGCGTCGAGCCGCCGGTGGGTTTGACCGCTGACCGGCGTGCTTTAACCCCCCCACTGCCCAGTTGACCTCCCCCTCTCTCACTGACCTGCGGGCCCCGCCCGGCTAATTATTCCAGTTAGTGTTAATTAACTAATTAGGTTAGTCCTACAGTCACTGACTAGTGGGCCCTGCCCAGTTAGTTAGGGCTAACTAACTCAGTTATTTTGCTGAGCCACTGACATGTGGACCCCACACGTCAGGTTTGACCTGAGCCAGCGCTGTTGACTTGCTGACGCAAGCATGATGCAGTGCTGACGCAATATATATTTTCTGGAATTGTTTTTGTTAAGAAAATCTAGGAAATTGTTTAAAACTTCAAAAAATCACAGAAATTCAACCGTAGCTCAGAATGAAATAATTTATATATGAAAAATTATCAGAAAAATTCAATCTATCGATCTGTACCATTTTCATGCATGACAAATGAAGTTAAACCTACTGTTTATATGAAAACACATAAATTTTTTTTGACTATGTATTGCAAGGCAACAGCCTCACAGTGTTTTATTAAATTAAAACCCAGAGAGGGTAAAGATTACAGAGGTTCTAATTATGTACAGGGAGGAGAATACTTACAGCTAACCTACTGGAGGGATGCTATCCAAGAGAGGATCTTATCTCTATATTTACATTTAATTCTATGAGCAAGTAGTGAAATATCATACACAAAATTTCTCTTCCAGGATCTGAAACTAGGTTGCTCATTTCTGAAAACTTTGCCATTCCTCTGAGTCCAGATATTCCAAGTGGCAGTGAAGACTACCTCAGTGAAGAAAGGCTGGCCGAAATCCTGACGTGCTGCTAGAGCCATGGAGTATGTGGATGAGTGACCTTCAGATGTCCAAGAAATACCAAGGTAGTTCCAAACTCGCTGACTAAAGTTGCAAACAAAGAAAAGGTGTGCCCGGTCTTCAAGTTGAGGTAGGAGGCATAAAGCACAATGAGCATCATCGACATGCCAATGCCTGCGTTGCATCATATCTCGTGTGTTGAGGCGATCCATTAACAGTAACCATCCGAAAACTTTGATCTTTAGCGTGCAGGAACATTTCCAGATCCATTTGAATATGGGATCAACCACAATATGAGAGAACATGTAGTCATAGAAGACCTTGGAATGGAAGGTACCAGACTTCGAGGGCCATTGCCAGTTATCATGCGTTGAAGGATCAAGCTGCATGGTAGCCAATAAAGACTGCAGATGCTGTAACTCCTGATAGGCTTCGATGGACAGAGGCAAATGAAAGTTCTGGGCTTCAGACGATGCAAGAAAGAAGTCCTTGACAGTGATAAGGTCATTAAGCACAAAGGAGTAGAGATGAGGAAATCTGGTCCGGAGTGCAATAACCCTATTATCAATATGCCATTTATCGGTCCAAAACAAGACAGTGTCACCCGAATGAACATGCGGGACGGCGAGGGAGCAGAATTGATCATATAGTTGAAGAATGTCCCTCCTCCAGAAAGAGCCACAGCTGCGAGTTGCCTGGGGTGGTGAAGAGACATAATAAGTGTCCCGGATCAACTGAACCCAAGGTGTTTCATGAGCAAAGCCTCGTTCTGAATTTCCAGATGTGTAACACCAAGTCCACCGCATTTCTTGGGTCGGCATATAAGGTCCCAGGCAGCTAGAGATTGGCGTGGAGTCTCCGAGTTGCCCCTCCAGAGGCATTGGCGCATGATCCTTTCGAGCTGCTTAAGAATGCCTTTTGGAAGAGACAGAGAACACAGGAAGTATATAGGCATGGAGGCTAAGACAGATTGCAGCAATTGAAGACGGCTGCCCTGGTTTAGCAAACAGGAGGAGGCAGACAGCCTCCGTTCTAGACGATTAACAAGTGGCGATAGCTCCGCCACGGTTGGCCTAGAAGTACCCATAGGCAGACCGAGATATGTGAAGGGTAGTGTACCCACCTCACAGCCTAGAAGGGCAGCAATGCGGGAGCCTTCCTCAGCAGACAAGTTCAGAGGAATCAACGATGACTTGCTGAAGTTGACGCAGAGCCCGGTGGCTTGGGCAAACTTATGAAGCATCTGCTTAAGGGCAATGAGCTGATCGTCATCGGCCGGAAGGATGATCAGAGTGTCATCAGCAAATTGGACAATTGGGTAATCATTGGAGCCAGTAGGTATTGGCGTTCGGAGAATGTTGAGAGCGCACATATCATTAACCACCGATTGAAGTAGATCCACCGCAATGACAAAAAGTAATGGGGATAGAGGGTCACCTTGATGCACCCCAGTTCTGCAGTGAAAATGCTAACCAGGTACTCCGTTAAGGAGCACCGAAGAAGATCCTGAAGATAACAAAGTATTTACCCAGCCAGTCCAACGCTCATCAAACCCCTTATAGTGCAACATCTGAAGAATGGTAGCATGCTCCAGTGTATCAAAAGCCTTTATGAAATCAAGTTTGAGTAGAACAATAGGCCGTTTGGAAGCTTTGCATTGGTGTATGTATTCAAAGCACCAAGCTAAACAATCCTGGATTGATCTGCACCGAAGAAAACCATACTGATTTTTGTGAATACATCTGAGTATTACCTGTTGTAGTCTGTTGGCTAACAGTTTCGTCAGAAATTTTAGGCAGGTGTTGGTCAATGAGATTGGCCGAAAGTCCCCTACCACCTCAGGGCTCAACTTCTTAGGAATGAGAGTAATGAGGGAAGTGTTCAAGCATTCTAGGTCACATGAACCCTCATAGAAGCCCCTGATAAGTGATAGGAAGTCCTGCTTAATAATAGGCCAACATTTCTTCAAAAACAGACTAGTAAAACCATCGGGCCCCGGGGCATGGTCAGAGGGTATATGCTTGATCACTTCCTCCACTTCCTTCTCGGAAAAAGGCCGAGACAATTCCTCAAGGCCGTCGACCTTGACAATAAGGGAAGCAAGATCAAAGTCCATCTGAATCCCTTTAGCATGGCCCATTCGCTGTTTGAAGTCAGCCCAGAACATAGCAGCGAGTTGCTGATGGTCAGAAATCACTTCGCCCGCCGCATTTCTGAGAGAAGATATGGTGTTCTTACGGTATCTCTCCGTTGCCATGGCATGGAAGAATTTGGAATTCTCCTCACCAACTTTAATTGCTCTGATGGTGCAACGCTGCTTCCAATAAATGTACTGCATGTGTAAGATATCTGCAAGATGGGCTTTAACAATGCGCCGAAAATTCGTTTCAGGCCAACTCAAAGGCCGACACTCTTCAAGTTGGTCGAAAAAGAGAATAACCTTGTTGCTGTCATTGATTAGGGCCTTCACCTTAGCCAGACTAAGATGCCATTGCTTAAGTGCATAGCGGAGAGCTTTGAATTTTGCTGAAATTCTGGAAGCGATATTAGCCTGTCGGAAGTCTCTGTTCCACACTGAGGAGACACATTCAAAGAAACCAGGGAGATCAATCCAGTAATTCTCAAAGTGGAATACTTTGGCTTTGGGAATGCACGTGGCAATAGAGACCACACAAGGCACGTGATCCGAGGCAGTTCTGGCCAGGGGGTAGACCAAAGTATTGGGGTGGTCATGCGTCCATGCAACTGAAGTAAAAAACTAATCAAGTTGCTCGAGCAGGGGCTGTGCTTGCATATTAGACCAAGTGAATTGTCTGCCCTTTATCGGTAGTTCAATGAGGCCAAGGTGCCCAATGATTTCATTGAACAAGAACATATCGTTTATATTGCCCCCTGGAAGGTTTCGATTCTCCAAAGATCTCATGAAGTTAAAGTCTCCCAAAAGAAGCCATTTATCATCCGCATTAATGTTGAGGTTATAGAGCCATTGCACGAAAGCATCATGGGTAGGACCCTGACACGGTCCATAAACAGTCACAAGTGTCCAAACTTCAGACGTATGAGCGGATCTGAATTCCACCACGATACCAAAAGGTTTTGCCACGATGAGCTTGCCAATGAAGAAAGAGGAGTTCCAGATGATTACAATACCACCAGAGGCCCCATTAGAAGGAACATACACGAAGTTATCAAAACGCCTGGGACAGAACTTACGAAGAAAACGATGATCAATATGCATACACATGGTTTCCTGAAGGCAAATTACGGAGCATCCACTCTCATCTATCTTTTGCTTGACAGCAAGTTGTCGCGCCTCGGAGTTGAGTCCCCGAACATTCCAGCAAAGAACCTTCCAAGATCTACAAATGTTTTGATTCATAGGAAACATATAGAGAGCAGTAGCATAATGTATCACGCAGTGATCCATAGACTAGCATAGTACATAACCGAGCCATAGAGTTCATCACAAATAAAAGAAAACGAAGATAGGTGGCGATTTGGGGGGTACGCCATAAACCCAGCCTTCTGAGAGGTTTAATGATCATCAGAACTCGTGCTGCTGGTGACAGAAGGATCCGCCGTAAGCTTCTCCTTGGTTATCTTCTCCTGTGCAATCCGAAGACGGGTGCCGATGCGCTGAAGATCCTCAATCGAGCTGAGCGGAGGAAGCTGCGGCCCATGCGCAGACGCCTTGGTCTTGCGCTTCTTCGGAGCAGAGGAATGCTGCCGCAATTCTTCAGGCATAGGGGCTTGGCGAAAGCCTCCCTTGAGAGCAGAGAGACGGGCACTGCGGCGAACTTCAGAGACCACGAGGGGCGTAGCCGCCTTGCGCCCTCGCTTCCTAGGCATCTTGGCAGAAAATTGGAAAGCCTCGGTCACAGGGCAAGATATATCATCAAAACACAGTGCGCGGGCCACCGGCTTCTTAGCAGGGCAAGCCAGGACAGAGTTGCTGTCCGTCTTCAGAGAGATGTCGAAGCCAGACAAGGTGCAGGTGAAGTTCCAGAGACTAAGTGGCAAATCAAATGACGGAAACGCCTGTTGGGGAACAGATCTTGGAATCTCTGAGACCCACATGAGCGGCATCAAACGCTCAAAGCTACGCTGCCACTGAAGACCAGGGGGTAATTCAGGCCCAAAAAGAGTCAGAACCATTCCAACCTGAAGGGGAGGTTGATTCACTGCAACATCAACAGCAAGATCAGCATTGTTGATTGAATCCTCAGACAGCTGAAGAACCATGGATTCCTGGGATGGTTCCTCTTCATGCTGGTTGTCTTGAACCTGCTCCAAGATGTCCACAGGTTGTTGCTGGAAGCCATGGTGCTGCTCATTGGCTGGAGGTGGCACATCATTCCAACCCAGCTCAGGAAATTCAGGCAGGACCCAGTTATGATTGTCAAACACCATCTGGCCCGAAAGAGGATGAGGGTTACCATTGGCTGGCATAGGATCTTCATCAGTAGGTAAAACATCCGCAAAGTCCGCAGATAGGATGTAAACTGGTACTGTCCAGGAGATGCGGGCTCCTCCGAAATCTAAATATTCCCGATAGACAATATCGCGCGGCACTAGTGAAGGAGCAGGGAAAGACACATACGCCAAAGTGCGGGCAAGAACAGGATCCTCCTGATGCCAATAGTGGAATCGGCCAAAAGAGCCGATGGCATCAGCGATGTAGGCAGTTCTTCTGTAGTCAAGCGGGATGCCAACAAGCATGATCCAACCTCAGCGAAATCCTTGGACAGCCCGGTAATTAATACCCTCATCATGGGGTATGAAACGGACGAAGCGATCATTGCCAAGATCAAACGGGGGATGATCCACTAAGGTTTGCCTAGCAACAGCGCTGCGGAATCGAAAAAGTCCCACTCCCTGAATCCAAGGTTGGGCATCCAGGATAGCGCGCCCAAGGTTGTTGACAACAAAATCACTGACTAAGTTGCGGAAAAGAGGAACCTCAGCTTGGAGAGGGGCTGGCTCCACAATGGCAATAGCGAAAGCTTCGTTTTGCCGGTCAGGTGCAACCGCCAGCGAGAAGAAAGCCCGTGGGAGCCTCAAGGGGCCACCGTCGACGATGTCAAAGCCCTGCGGGAGGAAGTCCATGGGGTCGAGCTCGAAGTTGGCCATGGCAGGTGTTGTTGGTGGCTGGGGAGTGTTTGGTGGTGGAGGTGTGGGCGGCGGTGTCGATGCGGGTTGCGGTGGAGTAATGGGCGGCGGCTCGGATGGCAATGGTGGAGGCGACGGGGTGGCAGACGCGATGGGACTGGACAAGGGTTCAGGGAGACCGGCTGGGAGGGAAATCGAAGCGGCAGGCGATAAAGAATCCTTAGATTGGATTTGAGCCGCAATGTTGACCCGAGGGACCCACTTGTAAGAAGGAGAAGGTGCAGAGCCAGAACAAGTTTTCGCCCGATGACCCAGGCGGAAACACTGTCGACAACGTATCTGATTAGAACATGAGACCGTTGCGTGTTTCATCGAGAGACAGTTTTTGCACTTCCAAACTTGTAATACCATATCATTAATGAAATCCTCATCTGTAACAGAGAGACAATTACTATCCAGATAGTTCTGGGTATTATTCTCCAACGAGGCAGCGGGAAAAACAGAAGAATTGGGGTCCCCATGGGCCCCCGTAGGTACATGGGCCAACTGAGCGCCCAAATCCGAATCCTCCGACTGGGCCGAGGGAGGTGATGTCTGAGGCGATGCGGCCGAGACTTGTGGAGCAAGTAAATCCCGAAACGATGCAGATTGATCCGATCCTGAAATGACGGACGTAAGTTTCGCCGGAACATTGATAGTTCCAAAAGAGATAGGTGGCGTAGCCACCGTCCACTGGAGATTGGTCGCCGGCGGCGAGGAGATAATAACACGTTCACGAGGGTTAATCTCATAACCGGCCTCAGCAACGGTATCAACGCAGGCTTGTGTAGCAGGATATCTGTAGCCCCGGCAAGCTGGGTATTGCTGGAAAGTGGCAAACGAAATCTTCCTCCCCAAAGAAGAACCCGAACGTAAAAACGATTTGGCTGGGGGTTTATGCATAGCCAGGAGACCAAGAGTAGCCCGTTTTTTAGATGGACTAACAAGAATCCATTCTGCATCACACTCTTTCTTCCAGATCTCAAATTCACGGCGCCAGTTAGGGCCTCCATGTCCCCAGAGGTGGAAAAAGCATTTGAAATGCATGCAAGCAAAAGAACGCAACTGCAAAATATATAGCCCAACTTTCTTGCATGAAACATAGAACGAAAATACCTTGTCCTTGATATGAGAGACCATGAGGTCGATAGCAGAACCTCCAAGGGCTGATTCTAGTGCAGCCGCCACTGAGTTCTCATTAAGACGAAAAATATGCCTGCTGAAAGACACCACCATAACAAAATGATGTGTGTCGTCCGAAGGGTGGATCGATTGTCCACAAGCGTTGAAAACCCTAGATGCAAAGTCCAGTCCCTCCGAAAAGTCCAGATCCAACGTAGATCCACGGGAGGTACCCATAGGAGATGGGTATAGACGTGTAGATCAGGGGACGCCGGAGCCGATGAGCGGGGAAGATCTAGAAGTCACCGGCGGGGTTGGTTGATCGCCGGAAGCCTAGGTCACGGGAGAGAGGGTGGTGGGTGGGTGGGTGCGCCATTATGAAAACACATAATTGGCATTTAAAAATACTTATTTTAGAGTTGCATTTGAACCCTTGGTACAAATGGAGTTCAACCAATTAAAATGCTAGTTGCATTAGCTCAACAACATCATATCTTCATGCCATATTCATGCATCATATTGTTGTATATGCTTGTGTTTGATTGTCGGCACCGTTCTTCTCGATAGGTCCAGCTCCGGAGACCGATCCAGAGTACCTGTCAGAGGAGTAGTGCTCTGCACGTTGTTTTACCAGGCAAGCAAACCCCCTTGTTCATTCCGATACAACCCCTCTCTCGCTCCTGCTCCCTGTTATTGCATTAGGACAACAACGACTTCAACTGCTACTTTATGCTGCGGTAGTTGAACCCATTCCTCTGCATGACCTGTCATTCCACAGTAAATAGTTGAAACCCACTAGCATGTGTAGGAGTTGATTGAAGCCATGTTGTGATCTTACCATGCCTTGCTTGCTAGTGTGTCAGGTCTGATTCATCGGGAATGAATTAGAGTGCAATGATATGTTCTGATGCTGAGAGTTAAGTGTGTGAACGCGTTTTGGTAAAGGTAGCGGTGAGAGGCCATGTAGGAGTACATGGTGGGTTGTCTCACTGGAACCGTCCCTAAGAACTGAGTTCCGAGTATATTGTCCAATGACTAGCTACTACCACACATTGGGTTCCGGTAACTCGACCCCTCTCGACTTATTAATCAACATGATCTCTGTCCAGGAATTGCAACTAGTTTTTGGTGTTTGTAGATAGTGTTAGTAGTCTACCAAGTGGCACTTGGCCAGGTGGGCTTGGGATAGACTAGGCACCGTGGCACGGTGTACCAAGCGTAGATCCACTCGGCGAGGTGGGCTTGGGAACCCTGCGCACATCATTTGGGGCCGTGAGCGACACCCCGGCCGGATCTCCTCACGGATGGAACCCGAATAGGCGATAAACCTGGACTAGAGTCTTGTGTGGTTAGTCAGGTCGTGGCCAACACCCTCGCCAGGCTTCCGCTTGAAGGTTGCCGAGATACACGAGATGTACATGGCGGTAAGTGGCGAGAGAGTGTGTGAAGAAGTACACCCCTGGAGGGTTAACATGATCTATTCGAATAGCCGAGTCCACGGTTATGGACTTCTTGGATGCTTACGTGGTACATAGACAACTTGAAGTGGATACTCTAAAATACTCAAGACAAGTATGAGTGCTATGGATGGCCTTCTCGTAGGGAGACGGGGATGAATCCATAGTGGTGTATTGTGTGGTGCTTAGTGGACTCGTGTGTGCCACCTCAAAAGAGTTACCATCAGTCGTAGAATAGGATAGCCACTGAGTCAAAGCTGGCTTGCTGTAACTAAACCCCGCTTTGCCATCTTGATACAAGTGCATGTATGATAGGATTTGATGTAAGTCTTGCTGAGTACCTTTGTACTCATGTTTGCTTAATTTATGTTTCGCAGATGAGATTGATGTCTCACTAGTAGTTCCGCTTGGACTTCGACTAGTAGCTTGTACCTCAGCTACGTTCTTGGACGAGTGTTGTAGATAGTCAGGCTCTTGAGCCTTTTTCATTTGTAGATGTCTGTACTCAGACATGTTATGCTTCCGCTTGTTGCTTGTATGCTCTGAATGCTGGGTCGTGAGACCCATGTTTGTAATATTTGGCTCCTCGGAGCCTAATGAATAAATACTTTGTTTATTAGAGTTTTGTTGTGATGCCATGTTGTATTTGCACATATTGAGCATATTGTGTGTATGTTATTTAAATGCTTGGTATGTGTGGGATCCGACACCTAGTTGTTTACCCTTGGTAGCCTATCTTACAGGGAAATGTCTCCTAGTTCTTCCACTGAGCCCTGGTAGCTTGCTACTGCTCCGAAACACTTAGGCTGACCGGCATGTGTCCTTCTTCGTTCCTATGTCTGTCCCTTAGGGGAAATGTCACGCGTTGTTCCTTTAAGTCCCTGTAGCTTGCTACGACTTGGGTTCATACGTTGATGACCGACACGTTCGTTGCTGGGTCATGTATGCCTGTCTCTGTAATTTAGTGCCACTTTTGGTTTATAACTGGTCATGTCGGCCCGGGTTCTCTGTCATATGGATGCTAGCGACACTATCATATACGTGAGCCAAAATGCGCAAACGGTCCCGGGCCAGGTAAGGTGGCACCCGTGGGGATACCGTGCGTGAGGCCGCAAAGTGATATGGTGTGTTACATGCTAGACCGGTGTGACCTAGGATCGGGGTCCCGACAGCGTTTGTATCAGAGCCTGACTGCCTGTAGGATTACCAAGCCAAACTGGTCGAAGTTGAGTCTAGAAATTCTTTAGTTATATAAGGGAATAGATTGTGGAAGGGAACGTAAGGCTCTTTTTACTCCTTATACCTCATGTCTTCTGATCTGAGTCATCCTACCTTTCCTACGGGGTTAAGGAACTAGGCTTTCTCTTCCGTCTATCTGGATCACGAGTTACTACTCCGTAGTCCCTTAGGATTGGTTGATCAGAGTCCTACTTCTGTTTTCAAGCTCTTCCAACATAGTTTGTTTAGTACTATCACAGTACCTTGAGTGATGATGTTGAGATGTTGAACTACCTTTGTTAGCAGGATGTCCGATTCTGAGCATTTTACTGCCATTATACTGCCGGAATTATCCTAGTAGTTCGAGAGATACTAATTTCTTGTTCTACCTTATGCATTCTATAGCTGTTGATGTTTTCGTCCTCGTTTCCGCTTCTCAGGATGTCTTCAGTTAAGCGAAGCTCAGCTGTTCGTAGGAAGAACCACGGAGGTGGTAGGGATGAGGAGGATCCTCCCGACCAGCCTTCGTTGGCAGAGTTAATGTTAGATATAGAGAGAAACAAGCGTGAGTCTAACCGCTTGTTGGCACATATTGAGGAGAACACCGCACATCAGTGCAAGGAATCAGCAACCATCCACGACTTCATTCGTCTGAAACCACCCACCTTCCATCATCCCATTGAGCCACTCGATGCAGATGACTGGCTCCGTAGTATCACTCACAAGCTGCGTTCTGCGAACGTAGCTGAAGATGACAAGGTCATCTATGCCACTTATCACCTGGAAGGTCCTGCTAGTCTTTGGTGGCAGAACTATGAGACCATGATTCCAGCTGGCCAGATTCCTACCTGGAGAGATTTCACCGAGGCTTTTCGTGAACATCATATCCCCCAAGCCCTTATCAATCGTAAGAGAGAAGAGTTCTGTAGTCTTACACAGGCTAAGATGGCTGTTGATGCTTATAGTAGAGAGTTTGAGAACCTCGCCCGCTATGCTACAGAGGAAGTGTCCACGGACGCCAAGAAGCAGGCTAGGTTCCGGAAGGGTCTCAACCCCAAACTGCATCGTGATCTCCACTTGCATCATTGCAACACATTCCAGGCTCTTGTGAACAAGGCCATCAATGCAGAGACAGCTCAACTCACTTACGATGAGTCTCGTAAGCACACCCTTGATTTGGGATCTTCCTCCGGTACTAGTTCCCAGAAGCGCCGGATTTGGGTTCCGAACTCTGTTCTTCCACCCAGTTGTACACCGAGGCCATCTTATGTGGTACCTCTTCCAGTTTAGCAGTATGCTCCACCCAGGCCTATTGATAGACCGTTTGTCAATACGGGTCCACGTCCTACGTCCAGGATTTGTTACAAGTGCGGAGAGCCGGGACACATTGCCCATATTTGCACTCAGACCCGTGTTGCTCCATCCCAGTCCGAGAAATATGTTAGACGTGATAAATCATCACGCAAGATGATCAATGTCAAGTCAGCTCCCACCGAACATGGACGTGTGCATCACGTCTTAGCCAAAAACGCTCATGATGATCCAGATGTCGTTCTTGGTACACTCCTTGTTAATTGTCATCCGGCATCGGTTCTATTCGATACTGGAGCGTCTCATTCTTTCATTTCCGAAAGTTATGCCCGCTTGCACGACATGTCATTTTGTGATATGCCCTCCCCACTACTCATTCAAACTCCTGGTTCCAAATGGCAAACTTTTAGTGTAAGCCATGGTAATGAAATCCTTGTTGACAGACTTGTGTTCCTTGCATCACTTGTAGCCCTCAAGTCTTCAGATATTAATATCATCTTGGGTATGGACTGGATGACAGCTCATCATGCCAAGATTGATTGCTTCACTAGGTTTGTTCGGCTTACACATCCATCTGGTAAGACAGTGAGTGTCACCACTAGAGTTGCAAAGCGTCAACTCTATTCTCTTAATGCCAGCCCTCTTCCAGATCTTGAAGATGTTCCGGTAGTCTGTGACTTTCCGGATGTCTTTCCAGAGGAACTGCCAGGTGTTCCACCCGACCGAGATGTAGAGTTTGTTATAGAGCTTATCCCAGGAACCGCTCCAATCTCTAGGAGACCCTACAAAATGGCACCCTTAGAACTAGCTGAGCTTAAGAAACAACTTGATGAGTCCTTGCAAAAGGGTTTCATCCGTCCTAGTTCTTCTCCCTGGGCTTGCCCCGTCCTCTTCGTTAAGAAGAAGGATGGTACGGATCGGATGGTCGTAGATTATCGTCCCGTTAATTTGGTCACGGTAAAGAACAAATATCCGCTTCCCAGGATCAACGACCTGTATGATCAGCTCGCTGGATCCTCAGTCTTCTCCAAGATGGATTTGAGGTTAGGATACCAGCAAATCAAGATTAGAAATGGGGACATCCCCAAGACGGCTTTCGTCACTCGTTATGGTTAGTACGAGTACACCGTCATGTCTTTCGGTCTAACAAATGCTCCAGCCACTTTCTCCCGCTTGATGAACTCGATCTTCATGGAGTATTTAAATAAGTTCGTCGTGGTTTACCTCGATGATATTCTTATTTACTCGAAGAACAAGGAAGAGCATGCCGGACATCTTAGACTTGTTCTAGAAAAACTCAGAGAGCACCGCCTTTATGCCAAGTTCTCCAAGTGCGAATTTTGGTTGCCAGAAGTGACCTATCTCGGCCATGTAATCTCTGGTAAGGGCATTGCTGTCAACCCCGAGAGAGTTCAGGCCGTTCTTGATTGGACTCCGCCTGAAAGAGTTAAACAAGTTAGGAGTTTCCTTGGTCTAGCCAGTTATTGTCGCCGCTTTGTTGAGAACTTCTCTAAAGTGGCCAAACCTCTCACGGAACTTCTAAAGAAAGATAAAAAGTTTGAGTGGACCCCATAGTGTGAGCACAGTTTTCAGGAACTGAAAAGACGCCTGACTTCTGCTCCCATACTTGTGCCACCGGATTTCACTAAGGACTTTGTTATCTACTGTGATGCCTCACGACAGGGACTAGGTTGCATCCTTATGCAGGATCGTCTTGTGATTGCCTATGCATCTCGACAGTTGCATCTACATGAGGAGAATTACCCTACACATGATCTAGAGCTTGCAGCCGTAGTCTATGCACTTAAGACCTGGCGGCATTACCTCCTTGGTAATCGTTGCGAGATCTACACCGATCACCAGAGTCTCAAGTATATCTTCACCCAACCAGATTTGAACCTTGGGCAAAGACGTTGGTTGGAGTTGATCTCAGATTACGACTTAGGGATTACCTACACCCCAGGCAAGGGAAATGTCATGGCTGATGCGCTAAGTCATAAATCCTATTGCAACAATCTCATGTTGCAGCAGTGCCAACCACTTCTCCATGAGGAATTATGTAAGCTTAACCTTCACATTGCTCCTCACAGATTCCTTTCAACTTTGGTGGCGAAACCTACTCTTGTGGATCATATCATAGAAGCCCAGAAGCATGATACCGGAATTACCCGGATCAAGAGAAACATTGCCAAGGGTATTGCTGGTAGTTTCTCCATAGATGACCGAGGTGTTGTTCTCTTCCAAAACCGGCTGGTGGTTCCCAAGAAGCAACATCTTCGGCAATTGATTCTTAAAGAGGGTCATGAATCTCCTCTCACGATTCATCCCGGGAGTACTAAGATGTATCAGGATCTACGCCAGAGGTTCTGGTGGACTAGGATGAAGAGGGAAATTGCTGAGTTCATTGCTAAATGTGATGTTTGTCATCGCGTTAAGGCAGAACATCAAAGACCTGCTGGCACCCTTCAGCCTCTAGCTATTCCTGAGTGGAAATGGGATAAAGTTGGTATGGACTTCATCACCGGCTTTCCCAGGACCAAGAGAGGGAATAATGCTATCTTCGTAGTCATTGATCGTCTCTCCAAAGTGGCTCACTTCCTACCTATTCGAGAGAGTATCACTGCTAGTCAGCTTGCTGACTTGTATATTTCTCGAATAGTGTCACTTCATGGTGTTCCACTAGAGATCAATTCAGACCGTGGTAGTCTTTTCACTTCTCATTTCTAGGAGAGTTTCCAGACTGCCATGGGCACCCATCTTTCCTTCTGTACCGCTTTCCACCCTCAGTCAAGTGGTCAAGTGGAACGGGTTAACCAAATTCTCGAAGACATGCTTAGAGCTTGCGTTATCACATTTGGTATGGATTGGGAGAAATGTCTTCCTTTCGCCGAGTTTGCTTATAACAATACCTATCAATCCAGTCTCAAGCAAGCTCCTTTTGAGATACTCTATGGACGAAGATGTCGAACAACTTTGAACTGGTCAGAAACCGGTGAAAGACAATTCTTTGGACCGGATATGATCCAGGAAGCAGAAGAGCAAGTTCGCATCATTCGTGAGAATTTGAAAACAGCCCAGACTCGTCAAAAGAGCCAATATGATCGTCATCATAAGGATGTGGCTTATGAGGTTGGTGACAAAGCTTATCTTCGGGTTACTCCTTTGAAGGGTACCCATCATTTCGGTATCAAGGGAAAGTTTGCTCCTCGTTACATTGGCCCTTTTCGCATTCTCGCTAAACGAGGAGAGGTTACCTACCAATTGGAACTACCCCCACATCTTTCTCGAGTTCATGATGTCTTCCACGTCTCTCAACTCAGGCGTTGCTTCTCGGATCCCATCCGCGGAGTGGACCACGAAATGCTTGATCTCCAAGATAACCTCACATATCGAGAGTATCCCGTTCGCATTCCGGATCAAGTAGAGCGTGTCACTCGACGTCATAACATCAAGTTTCTCAAGGTTCAGTGGTCTCATCATTCCGAGAGAGAAGCTACTTGGGAGCGAGAAGATCGTCTCCGACTTGAGTACCCCATCTTCTTTCCGCCTACTCCTGAATCTCGGGACGAGATTCTTTCGAGTGGAGGCGAGTTGTCACAACCCTAGTTCTGGTATGCACTAGGTTAGTCTTGTTGTTTGCATCATGTTTAAATTTCAAATGAAATTGAATTGAGGACTTGTGAAACCCTCAGAAACCCTTTTTGAAAATGACCCAAATAAAAATTGCTCCAAAAAGGTCCAAGAAAATGTTCATGTGGCCCTCTGAAAATATTGGTTAGAGATAAAAATCAAACCAATATTATTAGGAGCTCATAAGTATTTATTTTGGGCATTTGGAATTAATGCAATAGTTATTTGCTTGGATATATATTTATTATATATTTTATATATGTCCAATATTCTCATTCTATATTTTGAGGGGCTTGGATTAATTCCTAGGTCCCTGCAAAATAAAAATGTCAGAAGAAAATAATTGATTTAGTTTAGAAACTAAATCAAAACATAGTTGCAGAAATAGAAAACAGAACAAATAAAAAATAGGAGAGGAAGCAACTTACCTGTGCTGGCCCAGCACAGTGTGGCCTGGCCGGCCCAGCTGGCCAGCCCAGCCCACTGAGCCTCCCCTGTCGTCTTCCTCGCGCCAGTAGGCGAGGCGTGTGGCCGGCGCGCGAGCACGACGAGTGCGCCACGCCGCCAGCTGCCTGCCTGCTTCCCCGAAACAGCACGACGCCTTGAATCTTCTTCGCGGCACCGCCCCGATCCCCTGGACGCCTTTCCTTCCCTCCTGCCCTCTCCCTCGTCTGCTCCTCGCAGTGGCCGAGCGCCGTCGCCGACGCCGATCGCCGTTGCCGTAGCCACTGCCTTCCCCTCGCCCCTCCGACGAGCCCCCGAGCTCCGCCTCGTTGCTGTGCATCTCCAAGCCGAAGGATTCGACCCCGGACGCCCTGAGGCCTCGACGTCGAGCTCGTCTTCACCGCCGGCTGCCGTGGACCCCCCTCGCTGCTCCGACCGCTCCAGAGCCTCTCCCCGAGCCCGCCGTTTGTCTCATTGCAACCGCCGTAAGCTTCTACCCCTGCTCCCCCTCTCCGTTCTCCCTCTCGCGCGCCGTAGCTGCCGCACCGCGTTCACCCGCACGTGTCGCCGCCCGCGCTCGTCGCCGGTGGTGCTCCGGTGGCATTTTGGTCCCGGGCGTGCGTCTAACACGTTCGCCGCGTCGCGTAGAAGCCTTAGGTGCTAGCGCTGCCCCGCCTAAGCCACCATAGCCACGAGCCCGAGCTCGACCGAGCTTCGGCCGCCGCCGAGCTCGTCGCCGGTGCCACTCCGGCCACTCCCCGGCCGAGCCACCACCACGGCTGGATGCGGACAAGCTCCAGCGTCACGTAGCTGTGCTCCGCGTGCCAAGAGGTGCCCCATAGGCGAACCCCGCAGATCGCCGCCGTGTTAGACCTCGCCGGCGTCGAGCCGCCGGTGGGTTTGACCGCTGACCGGCGTGCTTTGACCCCCCCACTGCCCAGTTGACCTCCCCCTCTCTCACTGACCTGCGGGCCCCGCCCGGCTAATTATTCCAGTTAGTGTTAATTAACTAATTAGGTTAGTCCTACAGTCACTGACTAGTGGGCCATGCCCAGTTAGTTAGGGCTAACTAACTCAGTTAGTTTGCTGAGCCACTGACGTGTGGACCCCACACGTCAGGTTTGACCTGAGCCAGCGCTGTTGACTTGCTGACGCAAGCATGATGCAGTGCTGACGCAATAAATATTTTCTGGAATTGTTTTTGTTAAGAAAATCCAGGAAATTGTTTAAAACTTCAAAAAATCACAGAAATTCAACCGTAGCTCAGAATGAAATAATTTATATATGAAAAATTATCAAAAAAATTCAAACTATCCATCTGTACCATTTTCATGCATGACAAATGAAGTTAAACCTACTGTTTATATGAAAACACATAATTGGCATTTCAAAATACTTATTTTAGAGTTGCATTTGAACCCTTGGTTCAAATGGAGTTCAACCAATTAAAATGCTAGTTGCATTAGCTCAACAACATCATATCTTCATGCCATATTCATGCATCATCTTGTTGCATATGCTTGTGTTTGATTGTCGGCACCGTTCTTCTCGATAGCTCTAGCTCCGGAGACCGATCCAGAGTACCCGTCAGAGGAGCAGTGCTCTGCACGTTGTTTTACCAGGCAAGAAAACCCCCTTGTTCATTCCGATACAACCCCTCTCTCGCTCCTGCTCCCTGTTATTGCATTAGGACAACAACGACATCAATTGCTACTTTATGCTGCGGTAGTTGAACCCATTCCTCTGCATGACCTGTCATTCCACAGTAAATAGTTGAAACCCACTAGCATGTGTAGGAGTTGATTGAAGCCATGTTGTGATCTTACCATGCCTTGCTTGCTATTGCTTAGAGTGTTTCAGGTCTGATTCATCGGGAATGAACTGGAGTGCAATGATATGTTCTGATGCTGAGAGTTAAGTGTGTGAACGCGTTTTGGAAAAGGTAGCGGTGAGAGGCCATGTAGGAGTACATGGTGGGTTGTCTCACTGGAACCGTCCCTAGGAATTGAGTTCTGAGTATGTTGTCCAATGAATAGCTACTACCACACATTGGGTTCCGGTAACTCGACCCCTCTCGACTTATTAATCAACATGATCTCTGTCCAGGAGTTGCAACTAGTTTCTGGTGTTTGTAGGTAGTGTTAGTAGTCTACCAAGTGGCACTTGGCCAGGTGGGCTTGGGACAGACTAGGCACCATGGCATGGTGTACAAAGCGTAGATCCACTCGGCGAGGTGGGCTTGGGAACCCTGCGCACATCATTTGGGGCCGTGAGCGACACCCCGGCCGGATCTCCTTACGGATGGAACCCGAATAGGCGATAAACCTGGATGTCACATCCCCAGCTTCACCCTGCATTAGGATAGCACCTGTCTGTTGCATCATGTTTAATTTCAAAGGAAACCTCAAATGGGGATGCTCAAACCATAGCACTAAATGAATTTAACTAGGGTCAAATTTAAATCTTTTTCAATGAACCCAAAATGCCCTTGGGAAAAGTTCATCATTTTTGGATTGATTAAAAACCCCTGCCAAAAATGCTGCACACATTTCTAGGACCATTCTGGATTTTTGAATTAAATCATATCTTATTTGCATTTGGGCATTTAAATTTTATATATTATTTTAAATGCTCAAATAATCCCAAACTGAAATGTTCCATGTTGGTTATATGCTAAACAGTGGGCATGAGCAGTTTGGTGAATTTTGAAAGTGCCTAAGCATTTTTAGAAAAGCCACAAACCTGCAGAAATAATAGAAAACGGATAGAATTAAAAGAGAGAGAGAGACTCACCTGGGCTAACTAACCTGTGCAGTCCAGCACTGTTGGCCCAGCCACTTCTGGGGGCCCAACCCAGCACCGCCTCCTTCAACCTCGTGCCAGAAGGCACGAGGGCGTGTGGCCGGCGCGCGCGCACGGTCGTGCCTCCACGCAGCTGCCTGCCTGGCCTCCCCTCGCCAGCGCGACGCCGCCAAGGACACGCCGCAAGCGCCTGGAACCCCCCCTGACCTCTCACTCGCCCCCTTCCTCCCTCCCTCGTCTCTCCAGGGCCATGGCCGACGCGCCCGTGGGCGCATCGACTGCCGTAGCCGCAGCCACCACCTCCCCCTCGTCCCCTCGACGTGTCCATGAGCTCCGCCACGGACCCGTGAGTCTACACGCCCACGCACGCGAGCTCGGGAGCCTCTTAGCGTCTTCCCCGACCTCGTCTTCAACCTTCGGCCGACGAGATCCCCTCCGCCGCCCTGCTTTGCTCTGAGCCTCCCCCGAGCCCACGTCGTCGCCTCTGCACTCACCGTGAGCCCCTGAGCCGTTTCCCCCTCTTCCTCGACCTCCCCACGCTCTCTAGCTACGGCCCCACCTCCGGCCGGAGGTGTGGTCCGCCGGCCATGTCGCCGCCGTAGTCACAGTTGCTGCCGCACGCGCCCAAGCACTCCGGCGTGCTCAGCGTTCCTCCAGGAGCCCGTAGCCACTTCTTTTCTTCCTCCCGAGCCCCCTAGCGCCGCGCCCGCGCAAGCCCGACCGCTGCCGCCGCTGGACCTCGTCGCCGGCCACTTTCCAGCCACCCCAGCCCCTCCCGATGGCACAAATGGATGCGGGCGAGTCCCAGCTCCACTTAGATGCCCTCCGCCGGCCATTTGGTCGCCGGAGGAGGATTTCCGACGCCCTCCGCCGCGCCCAGCCTCGCCGGCGGCTAGCCGCTGACGCTTTTGACTTTTGACCGGTGGGCTTGGCTTCTTTGACCCGAGGTTTGACCCCCTGGGTCTATGACATGTGGGGTCCCGCCCTGTTAATTAACCCGGTTTAGTTTAACTATTAGGTTAGTTAGTGAGTCACTGACACGTGGGGCCAACCCCTGTTAAATTAGTTTAGTTTAAAAACTAAACTTAATTAGGCCTGAGAGTTTGACATGTGGGCCACCCCCCTGACACTTTATTTAGGATTAAATTAACACTAATAGTCTCTGTTAAATTAGCCTAGTCACTGACAAGTGGGTCCCAGCGTCAGGTTTGAGCTGGGCTGACGCTGTTGACCCGATGACGTCATCCTAACGTCATGCTGACGCAATAAGTGTTTTCTGGAATTTAAATAAATCAGAAATGATTTATTTATTTCAGAATATAGCCAAAACTTCTAAAAATCACAGAAAATAAACTATAACTCAGATGAAAATAATTTATATATGAAAATTGATCGGAAAAATTCAAGGAATCTGTTTACGGCATTTTCATGCATGTTTGAATAACCTACAGCCACTGTTTAGGACAATTTGAATAAATGGCATTTGATTAATCACATATAGAGTTGAATTTGAACCTTTGATTCAAACCAACTTCCTTTAACATGGTTGCTAGTTGCATTAGCTCAATCAACAGCATATTGCCATGTCATGAGCATGCATCATATTGTCGCATTGCATTGATTGTGTTCTCTCTTGTTTGCCGATGTTTGTCACCTCTCAGTAGACGCTGTTCCGACGATGTGATCGATGACACCGATGAAGACTCATTGATATCTTCAGAAGCGCCAGGCAAGCAAAACCCCATTGAGCATTCCGATACAATCCCACTCTCTCCCTCTTGCTCTCTTTTACTGCATTGGGACAACAACGCTTCAATTGTTACCTGCTGCGGTAGCTGAACCCCTTTCCACTGCATGACCCGTCATTGCCACAGTAAATAGTTGAAACCCACTAGTATGAGTAGGAGTTGTTTGAGCCATGTTGTGCCTACTCATTGATGCTTTCTGGTTATGCCTGCTATTGCTTAGAGTTGTGTCAGGTCTGATTCATCGGGGATGAATTGGAATGTGATGAACATGTCCTACTGTGTGTGAGCTAAGTGTGTGAACACGTTTTGGTAAAGGTAGCGATGAGAGGCCATGTAGGAGTACATGGTGGGTTGTCTCATTGCAGCCGTCCTCAGGAACTGAGTTCTGTGTTGGTTGGTCCATGAAACAGCTACTACCACACATTGGGATCCTTACTTGACTCTCTCGACTTATTAATCAGCATGATCTCTGTCCAGGAGTTGCAACTAGTTTCTGGTGTTTGTAGTTTACTGGAGGTCGTGTGCAGCGCTGACCCTCAGGGTGGGCTGTGACGCGGCAGGTACGTGGCACGGTGTACCGATTTCCCGTTTGGTGATGCGGGAACCCTGTACACATCGTTTGGGGCCGTGAGCGACACCCCGGCCGGATCTCCCCACGGATGGAACCCAAATAGGCGATAAACCTGGACGAGAGACTTGTGTGGTTAGTCAGGTCGTGGCCGACACCCTCGCTGGGCCTCCGCTTGAAGGTTGCCGAGTACATGTCGTGTAGACGGCGGTAAGTGGTGAGAGCGTGTGTGAAGAAGTACACCCCTGCAGGGTTTTATATATAATCTATTCGAATAGCCGTGTCCGCGGAAATGGACTCCTGGGTTACCTCTATAGTTCATAGACAAGTGAAAGTGGATACTCTAAAAACACGCAAGATAAGCGTGAGTGCTATGGATGGCCTTCTCGTAGGGAGACGGGAGCGGATCCATAGTGGTGTATTGATTGGTGAATATGTGGACTCGTGTGCGCCACCTCAAAAGAGTTACTTGCAGTCGTAGTTCAGGATAGCCACCGAGTCAAAGCTGGCTTGCTGCAGTCAAATTCCACCACCCCTTTGTTGATACCGATGCATATGTAGCTAGTTCTGATGTAAGTCTTGCTGAGTACCTTTGTACTCACGTTTTCTTAATTTATGTTTTGCAGAGAGACTTCAGTCTCGCTAGTGGTTTCGCGTGGACTTCGACGTTTAGCTTGTTACCTCAGCTACGGTCTTGTACCCTTGTAGGATCTTGTAGATAGTCAGGCTTCTCAGCCTTTTTCATTTGTAGTTGTCTGTACTCAGACATGTTATGCTTCCGTTGCCTGTATGCTCTGTATGTTGGGTCATGTGACCTCTGATTGTAATAAATGCTATGATGGCTCTTCTGGGCCTTTATCTATATGAGTTGTTGAGTTATGTTGTGATGCCTTGTTGTACATCACATACTTGCATGTTATGCGTACGTGTAATGTGTATTGCTATGTGTGGGATCCGACACCTAGTTGTTTACCTTTGGTAGCCTAACTTACAGGGAAATGTCTCCTAGTGCTTCCACTGAGCCTTGGTAGCTTGCTACTGCTCCGGAACACTTAGGCTGGCCGGCATGTGTCCTTCTTCGTTCCTGTGTCTGTCCCTTAGGGGAAATGTCACGCGTTGTTCCTTTAAGTCCTTGTAGCTTCCTACGACTTGGGTTCATACGTTGATGACCGACACGTTCGTTGCTGGGTCATGTATGCCTGTCCCTGTAATTTAGTGCCACTTTTGGTTTATAACTAGTCATGTCGGCCCGGGTTCTCTGTCATATGGATGCTAGCGACACTATCATATACATGTGCCAAAATGCGCAAACGGTCCCGGGCCAGGTAAGGTTGCACCCGTGGGGATACCGTGCGTGAGGCCGCAAAGTTATATGATGTGTTACAGGCTAGACCTGTGTGACTTAGGATCGGGGTCCTGACACTGGACTAGAGTCTTGTGTGGTTAGTCAGGTCGTGGCCGACACCCTCGCCAGGCTTCCGCTTGAAGGTTGCCGAGATACACGAGATGTACATGGCGGTAAGTGGCGAGAGCGTGTGTGAAGAAGTACACCCCTGCAGGGTTAACATGATCTATTCGAATAGCCGAGTCCACGGTTATGGACTTCTTGGATGCTTACGTGGTACATAGACAACTTGATGTGGATACTCTAAAATACTCAAGACAAGTGTGAGTGCTATGGATGGCCTTCTCGTAGGGAGTCGGGGATGAATCCATAGTGGTGTATTATGTGGTGCTTAGTGGACTCGTGTGCGCCACCTCAAAAGAGTTACCAGCAATGGTAGAATAGGATAGCCACTGAGTCAAAGCTGGCTTGCTGCAACTAAACCCCACTTTGCCATCTTGATACAAGTGCATGTATGATAGGATCTGATGTAAGTCTTGCTGAGTACCTTTGTACTCATGTTTGCTTAATTTATGTTTTGGAGATGAGATTGATGTCTCACTAGTAGTTCCGCTTGGACTTCGACAAGTAGCTTTTACCTCAGCTACGTTCTTGGACGAGTGTTGTAGATAGTCAGGCTCTTCAGCCTTTTTCATTTGTAGATGTCTGTACTCAGACATGTTATGCTTCCGCTTGTTGCTTGTATGCTCTGAATGCTGGGTCGTGAGACCCATGTTTGTAATATTTGGCTCCTCAGAGCCTAATGAATAAATACTTTGTTTATTAGAGTTTTGTTGTGATGCCATGTTGTATTTCCACATATTGAGCATATTGTGTGTATGTTATTGAAATGCTTGGTATGTGTGGGATCCGACACCTAGTTGTTTACCCTTGGTAGCCTATCTTACAGGGAAATGTCTCCTAGTGCTTCCACTGAGCCCTGGTAGCTTGCTACTGCTCCGGAACTCTTAGGCTGACCGGCATGTGTCCTTCTTCGTTCCTGTGTCTGTCCCTTAGGGGAAATGTCACGCACTGTTCCTTTAAGTCCCTGTAGCTTGCTACGACTTGGGTTCATACGTTGATGACCGACACGTTCGTTGCTGGGTCACGTATGCCTGTCTCTGTAATTTAGTGCCACTTTTGGTTTATAACTGGTCATGTCGGCCCGGGTTCTCTGTCATATGGATGCTAGCGACACTATCATATACGTGAGCCAAAATGCGCAAACGGTCTTGGGCCAGGTAAGGTGGCACCCGTGGGGATACCGTGCGTGAGGCCGCAAAGTGATATGGTGTGTTACATGCTAGACCGGTGTGACCTAGGATCGGGGTCCCGACATTTATTTAATCCCCATTATGAATATAAGATTGATAATAATGTTTGCATTAATATTGATAGTGGGTTTGGAAGAGTGTCAACTTTATTTCCCACATACTTGGAGAACGTTCAACCTTATGAAACTTTTGATAAAAGTGGGTTTGGAGAGGTCATGACTTTAGTTAATATTAATCCCACTATTTTGGAAGAGTGTCAACTTTGCATGCATGTGGATCATGATGAGAATATTTTATGTGATAGCTATATTGTTGAATTTGATTATAATCCCACATGTAATTATTATGTAATCTTCATGTTACTAAATTACCTCTCTTCATGTTGAGATTGATCTTGTTTGTTTAATCTTCCTTGCATATGCTAGATCTTGCTTGCTATGATAAGTTGTTTGCTTATAAAATTCCTATTCATAGGAAGCATGTTAGACTTAGATGTGTTTATCAAATACTTTATGATGCTCTCTTGGTCCTTCAATTCTTATCTTTCATGTGAGCATCATCCAACTATCAATGCCTAGGTAGGGGCGTAAAACGATAACGCTTGTTGGGAGGCAACCCAAATTTATTTTCTGTTTTTGCTGCTGTTAGGGAATAAATATTTCATCTAGCTTCTGTTTAGATGTGTTTCCATGTTTTTTTAGTGTTTGTGCCAAGTAGAACCGTTGGGAAGATGTGTGTGAAGTTTATGTGATCTTGCTGTGAAAAACAGAATCGTTAGCGCTGGCTAAAGTGGTAGTCAGATTTTACTGGAGCGTGCTATTTAGTTGATTCTTTTTGCAGATGAGTAATAGACAAATTCCTCGAATTTAACAATTTAGTTTGAATTTTTTGGGGTTACAGAAGTATGCGAAACCTGCAGATTACTACATACTGTTCTGTTTTTGACAGATTCTGTTTTTCGTGTGTTGTTTGCTTATTTCAATGCATCTATGAGTAATATTTGGAGGTACGAACCATAGAGAAGTTGGAATATAGTAGGTTTAACACCAATATAAACAAAGAATGAATTCATTGCAGTACCTTTGAGTAGTGGTTTGCTTTCTTATACTAACGGAGCTCACGAGAATTTTTGTCTAAGTTTTGTGTTGTGAAGTTTTCAAGTTTTGAGTATTGCTTTGATGGACTATGGAACAAAGAGTAGCAAAGTCCTAAGCTTGGGGATTCCCATGGAACCCCAAGCAAAATTCAAGGATAATCAAAAGCCTAAGCTTGGGGATGCCCTGGGAAGGCATCCCCACTTTCGTCTTCATCCATCGGTAACTATACTTGGAGCTATAATTTTATTCACCACATGATATGTATTTTGCTTGGAGCGTCTTGTATAATTTGAGTCTTTGCTTGTTAGTTTGTGACAATCATCCTTGCTGGACACACCTATTTGAGAGAGTTAAATATGGCCTAGGAATTGCTAGAACACTCTATGTGCTTCACTTATATCTTTTGAGTTGAATAGTTTTTGCTCTAGTGCTTCACTTACATCTTTTAGAGCATGGTGGTGGTTATATTTTTTAGAAATTGTTGAACCCTCATGCTTCACTTATATCCATTTGAGAGTCTATTAAAACATCATGGTAATGTGTTTAGGCTAAAAAAACTAGTCTTCACATGATAGACATCCAATGTCAATGTAGTAAAAAAATCACACTAAGTGCATTGAATATGATGAGATGTTGGATGCTTGACAATTGTTTTGAGATATGAGGATAGTTATATACGAGTCATGCTAGTGGAGTTATTATGAAATTGAGAAATACTTGTGTTAAGGTTAGTGATTCCAGTATCATGCACGTATGGCGAACCGCTATGTGACGAAGTTAGAGCATGAGGTATTTGTAGAGTGCCAACCTTTGTGTGGAGGTCGGGGGCGGGCGATGGTTAAATCCTACCAACCTCCCCCCTAGGAGCATGCGTCGATTGCTTTCTTTTGATGACTCGTAGTTTTTTTCAATAAGTATATGACTTCTTATGACTAATGTTGAGTCCATGGATTATACGCATTCTCACCCTTCCACCATTGCTAGCCTCTCTTGTACCGCACAACTTTCGCCGGTACCATACACCCACTATATATCCTTCCTCAAAACAGCCACCATATCATTCCTCAAAACAGCCACCATACCCACCTATCATGGCATTTCCATAGCCATTCCG
The DNA here is from genome assembly GCA_902687465.1 of Secale cereale. Classification (NCBI taxonomy): domain Eukaryota; kingdom Viridiplantae; phylum Streptophyta; class Magnoliopsida; order Poales; family Poaceae; genus Secale; species Secale cereale. The sequence goes on from LR738711.1 coordinate 143,337,247, forward strand.
AGATATATTGCCATGCGACTTTCCACCGTTCCATTCATATGACACGCATCATATTGTCATATTGCCAAGCATGATCATGTAGTTGACATCGTAGTTGTGGCAAAGCCACCATGCATAATTTTCATACATGTCACTCTTGATTCATTGCACATCCTGGTACCCCGCCAGAGGCATTCATGTAGAGTCATACTTGTTGTAGTATCGAGTTGTAATAAAAGTGTGATGATCACATTATTAGAGCATTGTCCCATGTGAGGAAAGGCCAATAAAAAAGGAGATGGCCAAAAAAAATTAGAGAGGGGCTAAAAAATGAGAAAGCCCCTCCAAAAAAAATGAGAGAAAAGAGAGAAGGGACAATTGCTACTATCTTTTTCCACACTTGTGCTTCAAGGTAGCACCATGTTCTTCATGATAGAGAGTCTCATTTTTAGTCACTTTCATATACTAGTGGGAATTTTCATTATAGAACTTGGCGCCTCCCTTCCTCCGAGAAGACCCTGACAAACAGCATGGAGGCGCCATCGTACCTGAAGTGGAGCGTACACCTCACCTGCAGCCGGCGCGCGCAAGAAAACGACTGCCAGCCGCGCTACAGGAACACGTCGCCCGAGGGAGCCACATCAACCTCCACCCAGGAAGCACCACTGCAGCAACCATCAGCCTGCAGCCAGACACCACCGGGGCCTCCGGCCGGAAGCACGTTGCCGAACGAGCGGGGAAGCCGGAGCCACGAGCCACCAGGCTTCTCCGCCCACACCACGAACTCCGATGACACGTCGGAGGAGTGGAGCTGCGAGCGCGGAGGACGCGCGACCGCCATGCGACGCCTCGCGCCTCCTCTCCCACCACGGCCACAACCACCTTCACCATGGGAAGACGTACCGCGCCTCTCACCAGCGGCCGCGACAGGACCCAGAAGGTCGCGCCCGCTTCCACGAGGAGTCACTGCGGGCACAGCGGCATGCTTGCGAGGACGCCCGCGGCCCCTCTTCGGTGGCACCAGGGCCAGATCCTTCTGGGCCTTCCCTTTCTCCGCGGCGGACGGCTTCCTCGGTGGCGCCATGGAGATCTCGCAGCAAGAGGGAGAGCGGGGAACAAGCAAGGAGGAAGACAGTGCTGGCTTGAAGATGGGTTGGGGGCTCCCCCTAGTCCCATTTATAGGGCGGAGAAGCCCAACCGCCAGCCACTGGCATTGCAGCCATAACAGCCTCGTCGTCTGCGCTGGGAAGTGTCAAGTCAGACGATTACCAAGGCTGTGTGGGGAGCGGAGTCGCCACGTCCCTTCCAACCGTCATGTGCCAGCCTGGCCCGTAGCCTTTTGGGGCCCGCGGCGCTTCGTCCTCGACTAAGGCTTCACCCCGAAGCCAACTCCGCGCGCACCTTGGGCCCGGGGGCTACTGTCGGCGTCCTGGGAACCAGGGTACCCAGACTTGCCTGTCTGCGGGCCGCAGCGTGCTCCTGCCACGGCCTGGTACGGCCCAGCTGATCGACTAGTTGCTCAAGACCCTCGTGAGGGGGCTAGGCCTCACGAGGAGAACATCATCAAGACCCCCTCGGGAGCGGCCTCGGGAAGGCGCTCCGGAGGGGCGGAGAACACAAGGCCAAGCCTGCCTCAGGAGGAGGCAGCGATGTAAGCAGTGATGCACTGCGCCAGCAGGTGCCTGCGCCCGCCAGCGGCGCAGTTGCCATTTCGGTGCAAAGGAGGCTGCGCAGGCGCAGGTTCCGAGGAGTGGGACAAAGGTTTCCCCATTGGTCTAACAAGACCGAAGACCTGTAACATCCCAAATTTTCAATTTGGAATGTTATACATTAGATCATCATGCATATCATATTTTCTTGCTTTTGGTGGATCCAAGAAAATCCTAAGCAACTCAAGGACCCTCGGAGAGAGTTGGGGATTTCAATATTTTCATATTTGAGGTTTCTAAAATTTTGAAAATAGGATCATTTGATTTTATTTATTTTATCTTCAAGTATTTCTATCATAAAAATATGAGAGAGGGAGTAAAATGACTCCCAAAAACAAAGAAATACGGAAGATTGAATAAAAAATCAAATAAGTTTTATTTCGAGTTTTATTTGAATTAGGAAAAATTGCATATTTTCAAAAATGCATTTTAGTGCCAAGAAAATGTTCATCTTGTTCTAAATATTCTATTTCTACGGTAAAAATTTGTTTTGGCAATTTTAGATTTTTTATTTTCTTTTTCTAGAGTTTTTTCGTAGCGCCGGCGTTAATTAGAAAAAAAAGGAAAGAGGACCCAACCCGACTGGGCCGAAGCCCAGCCGAGCCAGGCCCAGCGCCCCGCACCGCCTTCCCCGCCCGCGCCGTTCGTCGTGGCCGAACCGGACTCGCCGCCGCCACCGTTTTGCTTGCCCCTTCCCCAAGCTTCCAAGCCCCCTGCCTCTGCAGCAACACCGCCGCCGTCACCGCAGCTCAAGCCGCCGCCGCCGCCGTTGTGGCCGAACCGTATTCCAGCGATTGCTTGTTTTCTTTTGGACCGCCACCCAGGCTCAAAGGGATCATGAGATTATTTATACTAGAAACTTCCGTGTGCAGCCACATGCCAATATGGGCTCTGGCATAGTTGAGTAAGTTGTGGGAAACCTTTCCGTGATGGGCTTGGAGATGTAGAGGGATTGTAGGTGTACCGGCCTATCTATCCGGTTAAGGGGACCTCTTCGGAAAGACTGTGTCTCGGTCATCTGTTTCTCAAACACCATGCAGTGCGAGAAACCAAACGGAGGCGATCGAGTCTTGTGGGAAAAGTCCACAAACCTCTGCAGAGTGTACAAATTGATCATGATTAGCCATGTCCCCGGTTATGGACTTCTTGAGTATCTAGTACCTGGATATCATGTGAATCTCATCATGTTAGTTTAATTAATATTGTTGGGTTAAATGATGATTATTAATTGGGGTTGAGAGGATGTCTATCTTCTCAACGATGTTTCAACTACCATGATAGTTAATTAAAATATATTCCTTTGCAGTAGGGAAAAACTGGCTTTACGCAAAAACTATAACCATAGAGCTTTCCACCAGCCATATTGCATATAGTATAGCTTTACTTTTGTTACTCTCTATGTGTTACTTTGCCAGCATATTCCATGTGCTGACCCGTTTTCGGTCTGCAATGTTCATGTTGCAGACTTTTCAGACGACGAGTAAGGTGCCTTATAGGTCGTAGTTCTATACTCAGTGATGCCGTTGGAGTTGATGGACTCACTTATCTTCCAAGCCTTCCGCTGTTATCATGTTAGATGGCCTTAAGCCATTTTATTGTAGTAAGTTCATCATTGGAACTATCAATGTAATAAGTGTGTGATTGCTACTCTGTTATAAATCCTTCAAGTACCGTGTGTGTCAGCATTACTGATCCAGGTATGACACTAATGCATAGAGATCGGACTGTTTGAGGTCCGGTCGCTACAAGACCGCAAGGACGACAAGGAGGATGTCACCACCGAGCCCACCATCGCGACACCGCCTGATCCTTTTGCAGGCGAAGACTGCTTTTGTCAGGGTAGGAACTTCCTTGTGTTCCCGCTAAAAAATGGCCGTTGTGGGATCCCTTCCCGCCTAAACATTTCGGGGGAAGAGGACCCTAGCCGCCTATATAATTAGCTAGGATCCCCACTATGAGGGACAAGAAAATAGATCCATAAACTCTGCCACCACGCAAAGGAGCAAGAACTCTTGCCTCCCGACCCTCTTGAGCTCTCCTCCTGAGCTCAGGAACCACTGTACTAGTTCATATTCTAGCCCTCCTGAGGCCAATCCACCAAAGCAAGAAGTAGGGTTTTACACCACAAGGTGGCCTGAACCTGGGTAAACTCTTGCGTGCTTCACTTGTTGTTTGCTTGAATCTCTTCACTGGACGAGGGCGAGACACTAGGTAGACGTGAGTGGGAGAGATCTTCGTTCACGCCCATGTGTTCGAACTTCTTGGGTTTGCGGAGCCCGTAATCCGACAAGTTTCTCTCGAAAGAAGTAAGTGGGAGGAAAGTGGAACTTGATGAGGTGATTGTCACCCCTTCCGAACAGGAAAGTAGAGCAGCGCAGGAAGATGTTTCTGTGGTGCCTGCACCAACTAGAGAGGAATTTAATGATAATGATCATGAAACTTCGGATCAAGTTACTAGTGAGCTTCATAGGTCCACAAGTACATGTTCCGCACCAGAGTGGTACGACAATCCTGTCCTAGAAATCATGTTGTTAGACAATGGTGAACCTTCGAATATGAAGAAGCGATGGCGGGCCCGGATTCCAACAAATGTCTTGAATCCATGAAATCCGAGATAGGATTTGTAGTGGATTTAGCATGGCAGATGTCCTAGCAAAAGGACTTAGCTATGAGGCCATCGCTACGGGTTAGCTTAAAGGGGTTAAAGCGGACGAAGGACACAAGGATTTTATACTAGTTCGGCCCCTTCGATGAAGGTAAAAGCCTACGTCTAGTTTGGTGTGGTATTGCCAGGGCTTCAATGACCAGGGAGCGAACCTGCTTTGCCTTTGTCTCGAGCTGTCGTTCTCTCTCCCTGAACCGTCGTCGGGTCGTCCCTTTATATAAGAGGTGGCGCCCGGTCCGGTTTACAGAGTCCCGAGGCCGGCTCATAAACGTGTCCGCCCCGGTCTCTGTTCTTTCTATCTTACATTCCAAGTTACATAGTATGACGGTTTACAAATCATGGGCCCTAACACATGGGCTTTAAACCTCTTGGGCTACAATCTTCTATTTCATACTCCGCTGGGCCTTTGATAATATAGTCTTGATAACATAAACCGGACCATCCTGGCCGGTTTATACCTGGTAGTAATATCCCTGACATTACGCCCCAGATTGATTTGAACCTGTTCATGTCAATCTTCAAAGTCTTGTACATATTTTTCCTTTCTGTAGCTTCAGTTCGCTCTGTAAACCAGCATGACGTCATCCCCTCAGGTCGCTTTAAACCATTGTGACGCCATCCGCACATTTAATGCATGTACCTGTTTTTTACTTCTAATTATTAAAACTCTGAAGATCGAGGCGACAGCGCCATCCATATCCGATTTTTGGTCTCCTCGATTCCCGCGCTTGCCGTTTTATCCCTTCGGCTTATAAATAGGGCCGAGGGCCATCTCCTTTTCCCCCTTGCTTCTTCTTCCTCTGACCTCCAGCGCTCAAGCTCCACCGCCGTCTGTCGAGCTCGTCGTCTTCATCAAGCCCGGCCGCTGCATCAACCTGAGCGTGTCCAGAGATTCGCCACCGTCCTTCCGCTTCCGTTGCCTCAGGTACGTTACTCATTCTTCCCCGTAGATCTCAGTTCTAGGGTTTCACGGGAGCTCGCAGATGAACCCCCGTTCTTCGCAGTTCGTCACCATAGGTAGTTCCTAGCCGTAGATGTTAAACTTTTTTGGTCGACTCACGTACGCATGACTCCGCTCCGTCTTCATAATCATAGTTCCCCCAACCATGCTAGCTTAGACTGAATCCGCAAAAAACCTTCGCTGTTTCCGTTGGATATAACTTGAATTATCTTGAATTTTCCATATGCTGTAGATCCATATTTTACTGCTGCTCGTGTGAAAGTTGTTTCCCACACTTTAGATCTGCATCTCATTTGCCTATGTCGACGGTTCAGCTTTAAATTTGCGCTTCATATGCTTGTGTCGACGGTTTAGCTTTAGATCTGCACCTCTCCTGCCTGTTTGGCGGTTTAACCCGTTCCTCTCAAACTTCATAATCCGGTAGCTATTACGTTCATAGTTATTCCTGATCGGTAGATACCATTAGTCCCCTGCTTAAACCGCTAGATAGATGAGTACTTTCATAGTTTATGCCGGTTTGAATCTGTATAGATCGTAAACCGGATCTTGTATTGTATTTTTTAGCGTCCCCCTTTGAAAAAAGATGACTTCTATGGGTCGGTTTGAAGCAGTTTGTCGCTTACAACTGGGTCACATCCCGGATTACCGAGGATGATTTAGAAAAGATGGCCTCAATTGGCGCTTTAGGTCCCAATGAGGTTCTGCACTGGAGGGCTCCTGGGAAAGAGTGTCCTTCCCGGCCTAAAGAAGGAGAAGTTATTGTCTTTTTTGATCACCTGGCCCGGGGCTTTAACCCTCCAGGGTCAAAGTTTTTCCGCGACGTATTAGCAGACTTTGACCTCCACCCCCAAGACATAGGTCCCAACTCTATATCAAATATCTGCATTTTCCAAGTCTTCTTAGAAGCCTATCTACAAGAGGAGCCATCCGTGGAGTTATTCCGGGACTTCTTCCATCTGAATTGCACGACTGAATTTCATGAAGGGCCCAATACTGAACTTGGCGGAATGAGCATCCAGAAGAGATTAGATGTCAGCTTTCCTCATGCCACTCTTCATAGCCATCCCAAGGAGTGGTATCAGACTTGGTTGTACTGCGTCGACACTTCACCAGAAGGAGAGAATCCACCGCCGGGTTATCGCTCTTACCGTCTGACAGCGGATCATCCTTTCCCGCGGCGCTTGAGTGCCCAAGACCGGGCTCGATATGCCCCCCAGCTTTCCAAGCTCATGGCTTTTGTAGCCAATGGGTTAACCGGAGTTGACTTTGTCCGCTGCTGGCTCTCTTGGAGCATTCTCCCGTTAAGCCGGCGCTCCGGTTTAATGTGCGAGTATACTGGTAACCCAAAGGACCCTCTGCGTCACACGGAGCATGTGCTTCCAGATAATGAAGTCACCGAATATGCCAAAAAGATGCTGAACATACCTTTGGAAGAGTGCAGTCGGACCGGGTTAGCACCCTTCTCTGTGAATAACAAATCGCCATCAGTAAGAGATTCTTCTGTCCCTTATCTTTTTTTTAATCCGCCCACATTGCTTGGCATTAACATGCTTTTATTCTTTTAAACAGGCTAACGACCCTTTCTGGAAGAGGAAAGCCCAGGACAAACCGGCGAAGCCAACTCGCAAGAAGAGCCTGGCTGTAAAGAAACATAAGAAGAAGCCTGCCGCTGCGTCCGGTTCAAACGCAGAAGAAGATGATCCGGCCTATGAGGTACCGCTTGTTTCTTATGACATGTAACATTTCCTTCGTCTGTATTTCTATTAACAATGACTTTTCCCAGGATCCGGCTGAAGGTAGTAAAGCGGATGAAGTTGAGATAATCTCTCTTTCCTCTGATTCAGAACCATTGCCACCCAAAGTTCATCGGGTAGCCCAGAAATATCCGTTTTCTCATCATTATGCTCAACTGGATCCCCATTTTCTTTTGAAGAAACAGCAACATGAGGCTCGCCGCACCACACGCCACAGTGGTCATGTGGTCGAGTCGACCGGATTGACCCACACTCTGGCTCGAAGACGCCGCTCAGAGGTTTTAATTAATCCAACCATTCTTCATCCCAAAGCAGGTCTTATTCGTAAACCTCTTAAACCGTTTGATCCAAATTATCAGGAAACTCCTCTATCACCTTCTGGCGAGTCAACCGCCACCCAAGTCCCTGTGCTCAAGTCTGTCCACGGGTAAACTGTCTTTCACTTTATCCGGTTTAGGTTTTTCACTTTTGTCTTGTGATTTTCATTATCCTTTTAATCTTTCCTTAGTATGCCCAAGCCTAGCAAAAAGGCGAAATTGAGTAAACCGGCGGTCGAAAACACCACTTCTCAACCGACAGAAGATCCTGAAATTGCCAACCCCTTGGAGGAGAATGTTGAAGTCCCACATGATGATCCTTCTCCTATGGATCGAGAAGATCTTGCTGCTCCAGCTGATGGCCCTGTGGAACATACTGCTGATCCGGTCAGCCCTGTCCGAACCAGCCCTCCTCGGGTTAGTCCGGCCCCTGCTAGTCCGGTGCACACCAATCCTACTACTGATGATCCCTCCAGGCCAACCGCTTCTTCAACAGACGATGTTGAGATTACTGGGACTGGTTTTACCAAGCGAGGAGAGCCTGTCGCTTTGGCCAAGCACACTGCCATGGAGGAGTTTCTCAATAAAGATAAGGGCAAATGGAACACCAATCTGTCCAGCTGTGCACAGCTTAATGCTCAGGAACTCCACTCCGGGTTTTTAAACCGGCTATACACCAGCCGTGACTACGAGGCCGGCTTGGTGAATTTCATGAAAGAAAGATATGAGGTAACTTCTTTTCCTTTGCCTTTCATTTCTGCTTGAGCCTTGTAGCTATACCTTTAGTCCATTGTAGCCCCCCAAGTGCCGGTTTAACCTTTAGGGTGAACCGGGACTTCAGTATATCAACTAGAATAATTCTGCTTAGCACTTGTAACCTTCAAGGGCTGGTTTACTCCGTTGCGGGTGAACCGGGACTTCTCATGTGTTTTAGAATGATGACACATTAGCCCCCAAGTGCCAAGTATATAACTTGTTATGTGCTTGAGACTTTTTGATTGAATTGTCTTTATGAATATCTTATATTCTTTATCCTCTACAGACTGACTTGAACCGGAGAGCTTCTGAGATAACTGAGCTCTGGAATAGTCTGGCCTTCCAAGAAACTGCTTCGACTAAAGTCAAGGAGGAACTTACACTTGCTTTAGCTAGTATGGAGAAGCTCAAGAAAGACTTTGAAGCGGAGCGGTCCACTTGGGAAGTGGAAAAGGCTCCCTTGGAAAAAAGGGCCATTGATGCTGAAGCAGCTCTTAACCCAGTGATGGAAGAGCTGTCTGGGTTAAGGTAGCATATAAATGATATGACATCTGCTATCTTTGGTAACTTTTTGTTAACATAAGCTTATCCTTGCTATCTTATACTGCTTCGGCTTAACTCATCATATGTACACAGCGAGGCACGTTACTCATCTTGGGGATGATATGCGGAAGAAACTGAAGGCTGTATACACTTTGGTGGAGCTGTTATATTCCGGCGCACAAAGGGCCATTAGTGTTATCTCCCACAATAAACCGGCTCCAGCCACCATCCAAGGTACTCTGGAGAAACTATCAATCTTGCCTGCTCGCATTGTTGAAGTGAAGAAGTCCTCCGCCAGAGCTGGCTCTCTAATAGCTTTAACCCGGGCTAAGGCATGGGTTCCGGACTTTGATCCGGCGGAGGCCATGAATGGTTACCCAAGTATGAAAGAGGACGGATCAGCTTTCTCCGTTGAGGATCTTCGCGCCTTAACCAAAGATATGCGGCCTCTTGCTAGTAAGCTTGCTGACGAAGCGGACTTGTCAAGGTACCATCCGGGTTATGATCTGGAGAACGTGCGGGTGGAGCGTCCGTCGTATGACATTGAAAATCTTATTCCACCCGTTTGTAAGCATACCTTCGCCCCTGACATCGAACCGTCAGAACTTATAAATGATGAAGTATATTTCCACGGCCTTGCCAAGATTGACTGGAGCACCCCTGATTTCCAACAGCTGCCAGAAGACGTCGAAGATCCGGAACAAGCTGACCCTCAGTCTTCACAGCGAGCCGAAGCAGAATCCTAAACTGGCTCCGGTTTACCTTTATATGTTGAACACTTGGTGAAAAAACTGATATTCTTTTGGGCCTACCAGTGCCTTGTAATAGAATAGTTGAGATACTGTCTTCGTCCCACACTATGTGTCCTGGCATTACTTTGTCTGGCAACTTCTAAAATATATCCTGCTTGCAATGCTTTGACAGTTTATATTACTTGTATCTGCATAAACAATGCTCAAAGTGTCCTAGCGGTTTATCGCCGGAATGGGTCATACTAGCCAAACACATGATCTAAGTTAATAACTTGAAATGTGTAAATAATATAAGCATGTATCATACTTGTGATTAAGTGTATCTTTAAACCTTAATCCGACATGAATGATTCAAGGCGTAAGTGATGATGACTCCCTTAGATCTTTGTCGGCTCATCATGAAGGCCGATCCGGGTTACAATGAACGCCGGTTTAACTGTAAACTAGTCTTGGTGTTTATAACCCAGACTATAACTCTGTAAATACAGATGTGGTGCCAACTTTGTAGTTATCCCGTCTTGAATCAATGGTCTTGGTTGAAAAACCAATGACCTTGAAGATAAAGATTTGAGAAAACATAAAAAATGAAAAATAAAGTTTTTGGGCAAATAAGACCATGTAGTCGAGTCTTTTTACGAGTTGCCAGGCTCCAAATTCGAGGCTTTTTATGAGCTGTCGGGCTACTGTCATTAACCATTTTAGCAAAGCCTGTTAAGATGATCCGCAATCCTTAACCAAATCATCAATGTCAAATGCTACCAATGTTCAAAATTTTATAAAGATTTGACTTGTGTAATCACTTGATGATCATCAATTTAACGTTACCAACTTCAGGGTCCCGAAGGATTGACTTGTGTGTACATTCGATGGGTCATACCAGGTTTACCTGGACGGCGTGATTTACTTGATGCAGGCAGGTTAATCCGGGGTTTTAGGTGTATACACCAAGTTTCCAAGCCGTGTTCACTACAAGAGTTTTCAACTCACTAATGAACTTGCATCAGGAGCCCCCAGGTAGCGTTTGAGCATTGCTCGTCGGGGCCTATGTTTGAGTTGTGCTAGGCATCAAACTCTCTTTTGCCCCTCATCATCATGTGGAAATTGCTGAAGCAACCAGAGCTGTGCTCTTATGATGGTCTTGATGTGGCCGCCGGTTTAAGAGGCCATAGGAAACTTCCTTTCCTGCGGAAGCACCTATGTGATACTCTTTATGAACAGAAAAGACGACTGATACCTCAATTTATCAAGGGCGTCGGTTTAAGACGCCATAGAAAACTCCCTTGCCTACGGAAGCCCCCATGTGATACTCTTATGAAAAAGATGGCTGATACCCCGGTTTACCAGTGGCGCTGCTTTATTATATTGATCATAATATATACATTGTACATAAAGTGGATCCTATGGCTCAAGTATAGTAAGGTCGAAGAAGAGCGATGTTCCACGGCCGCTTGGACTCCTCCTCCACCGTGCGTGAGTCCTTATGTTCTCGAACATCGACGAGGTAGTATGATCCATTGTGCAGGTTCTTGCTGACCACAAAGGGTCCTTCCCAAGGTGGGGATAACTTGTGCATGTCCGTCTAGTCTTGGATGAGCTGAAGGACCATATCCCCTTCTTGAAACGTCCTGGTCTTAACCCGGCGACTGTGGTACCGGCGCAGGTCTTGTTGGTAAATCGCTGATCAAGCTGCTGTCGTGTCCCGTTGCTCGTCCAACCGGTCCAAGGCGTCTTGTCTTGCTTATTCATTATCCGCTTCAACATAAGCCGCCACCCGCGGCGAGTCATGACGGATATCACTAGGGAGGACCGCTTCAGCTCCATATACCATGAAGAAAGGCGTGTACCCTGTGGATTTGTTAGGTGTAGTGTTGGTGCTCCATAGTACAGAAGGCAACTCCTCCACCCAATAACCCGGTGTTCTCTGCAAAGGAACCATAAGCCGGGGTTTGATACCTCTCAAGATCTCTTGATTGGCTCTTTCAGCTTGGCCATTAGACTGCGGGTGAGCTACTGATGATACATCAAGACGAATATGCTCTCGTTGACAGAACTCCTCCATAGCCCCCTTGGATAAATTGGTGCCATTATCAGTTATAATGCTGTGTGGAAAGCCAAACCGAAAAATCACCTTTTTGATGAACTGAACCAATGTTGCTGCATCAAACTTACTGACAGGCTCCGCTTCAACCCATTTCGTAAACTTATCCACTACTACCAACAGGTGGGTTTTCTTGTCTTGGGACCTCTTGAAGGGTCCAACCATATCAAGCCCCCAAGTCGCAAACGGCCAAGTAATTGGGATCATCCTCAGCTCCTGCGCCGGTATATGAGCACGCCGTGAGAATTTCTGGCAAGCATCACATTTCCTGACCAAATCCTCTGCGTCAGCATGAGCCGTCAACCAGTAGAACCCATGTCGGAAAGCTTTAGCCACCAACGATTTTGAACCGGCGTGATGACCGAAATCCCCTTCATGAATCTCCCTAAGGATATCACAGCCTTCTTCTGGTGACACACATCATTGAAAAGCTCCAGAAACGCTGCGATGATGAAGTTCTCCATTGATAATAGTCATAGATTTAGACCGCCGGATTATCTGTCGGGCTTCGACTTCGTCCTCTGGTAACTCACCTCGGTTCATATATGCCAGGTAAGGGAGCGTCCAATCCGGAATGGCATAAAGTGATGCGACCAATTGTGCTTCCGGATCAGGAACATCCAAGTCCTCCTCTGAAGGTAACTACACTGATGGATTACGCAACTCATCCAAGAAGGTATTAGGTGGAACCGGTTTACGTTGGGAACCCAGCCGGCTTAAAGCGTCGGCTGCTTCATTCTTTCGCCGGTCTATATGATCCACCTGATATCCTTTGAAGTGTCCAGCGACAGCGTCCACCTCTCATCGATATGCTGCCATGAGCGGATCCTTAGAGTCCCACTTGCCAGATACTTGTTGTGCCACCAGATCTGAATCGCCAAAGCACTTAACCCGGCTCAAGTTCATCTCCTTGGCCATCCGTAGACCATGGAGGAGAGCTTCATACTCAGCAGTATTATTAGCGCAAGGGAACATTAAACGGAAGACATAGCAGAACTTATATCCTCGTGGGGAAGTTAACACGACTCCAGCCCCCGATCCCTCCAATTGCCTTGAACCGTCAAAGTGAATAGTCCAGTATGTATGATCCGGCTTCTCCTCAGGTGGTTGCAACTCTGTCCAATCATTGATGAAATCCACTAGAGCTTGGTACTTTATCACAGTACGGGGCACATACTTTAATCCGTGCGGGCTAAGCTCAATGGCCCACTTTGCAACTCGACCAGTAGCCTCTCTGTTCTGGATTATATCCCCTAACGGAGCTGAACTGACAACGGTGATTGGGTGGCCCTGAAAATAGTGCTTGAGCTTCCGGTTTGCCATGAAAACTCCAAACACCATCTTCTACCAATGCGGATATCTCTGCTTTGACTCTATGAGCACCTCACTGATGTAATGAACTGGACGTTGAACTGGATATTCTTTGCCCGCTTCCTTGCGCTCTACCACAATGGCAACACTTACTACACGGGCATTAGCGGCCATGTATAACAACAGCGGCTCATTGTCAATTGGGGCAGCAAGGACCGACGGCTCTGCCAATTGCCTCTTCAAATCCTCAAACGCAGCATCAGCAGCATCACTCCAGACGAAATGGTCTGTCTTCTTCATCATCTGATAAAGCAGGATTGCCTTCTCCCCCAAACGGCTGATAAACCGGGTGAGTGCTGCAATACGGCCCGCCACACGTTGGACATCGTTGATGCACGTCGGTTTAGCCAGGGACGTAAACGCCTTGATCTTCTCCGGATTAGCCTCAATTCCTCTGCTTGACACCAAGAACCCCAGGAGCTTGCCTGCCGGAACACCAAAAACGCACTTCTCCCGAGTAAGCATCATTTTATAAATTCGGAGATTATCAAAAGTTTCCTTCAAATCATCGATCAGTGTCTCCTCCTTCCTGGATTTTACCACAATGTCATCGACATATGCATGAACATTCCGTCCAATCTGCCCTTGAAGGCAGTTCGGCACACAACGCTGGTAGTTCGCCTGGGCACTCTTGAGCCCAAATGGCATAGATACATAGCAGAAGGCTCCAAAAGGAATTATAAAGGCTGTCTTCTCCTGGTCCTTAACTGCCATCTTGATCTGATGATAACCTGGCATGTCAAAAGGCTTCCACGCGAAGAATCCCGGTTCTCATGGATGAACTCGATGATCGCGCTTTCCTATTTCAGATCTAGGTTAGTGCTGATAGTGAACTGCTTGGATGAATTGCCCGGAACAAAGTCCACCTGCTTAGTCTCTTCAACTGATTTGAATTTCAATGCCGGATCATGCTCTGCGGTTGGTTTCTTCAGCGGGGACATATCCGCGGGATCAACGTTGTCCTTATAGAACTTCTGCTCCTCAGTTGCACAAACCGCCTCAGCATAAGCGGCATCACCTTCCTCACATTCCAATGCAATTTTGCGGATCCCGTGAACCGTAATAGTTCCCTTGTGGCCTGGCATCTTGAGCTGTAGATAAACATAACACGGCCTAGCCATGAATTTGGCGTAAACCGGCCGCCCAAACAAAGCGTGGTATGGGCTCTTGATTTTTACCACCTCAAAGGTTACGGTCTCTGACCTGGAGTCGTGCTCATCTCCAAAGATAACCTCTAAGTCAATCTTACCTACTGGGTACGCCGATTTACCTGGCACCACCCCATGGAATACCGTGCTGGACCGTCGAAGCTTTTTATCTGTTAATCCCATACGCCGAAAAGTCTCATAATACAGGATGTTGATGCTGCTGCCTCCATCCATAAGCACTTTGGTGAATTTGTAGCCACCCACCTGCGGTGCCACCACCAGAGCCAACTGACCCGGATTATCAACCCGGGGTGGATGATCCTCTCTGCTCCACACAATGGGTTGCTCCGACCAACGCAAGAAATGAGGTACTGCCGGTTCAACAGAGTGGACTACCCTCTTTAGAACTTTCTGATCCCGTTTGCACAAGCTCGTGGTGAAGACGTGATACTGCCCACTGCTCAGCTGCTTTGGATTACTCTAAAATCTGGATTGCTGCTGCTGTTGACGCTGTTGATTCCCTTGGTTGTTGTATCCGCCTTGACCCTGCTGCTGGTTATGCTGATGCTGATTATGCTCATTGTGGTTGCTGTTATTACCGTGGTATCCTGAAGCATACCCACCACCTTGATAACCCTGACCTTGGAAGCCAGGGCCTGATCCGTCGGAGGGCCCGTGATCATACCTATTCTGGTTCACGAATTCCTGCATGATGAAACAATCCTTCCAGAGATGCGTAGCTGGTTTTTCCGGCGTACCATGCTTTGGGCAATGCACATTCAACTAGCGCTCCAGATTAATAGGCAACCTCCAATTACGTGGGGGCGGTCTACCCCTGCGGCATTGCCCATCCTCCTGAGCATTGGTGTTGGCCACAAAATCTGAGCTGCCATCCGCTTTACGCTTACCATTGTATCCTTGGTTCGCCAGATTGGCCTGTGGCGGTTTACCGTTCTTGCTTGCCTTTCCTGACTTGTCTCCATCTGCGTATGGATGCTTGGTGTTATCAGAGTCTCCATACTTCACTAAAGCGCCCATGAGCATTCCCATGTCATTGCAATCACGTTTAAACCGTCCCAACTTCTGCCTCAAAGGTTCAAACCGTCAATTACTTTCCAAGGTTACCACCGCTGTGCTTGGGTTGATGCTATTGGAGGAGTGCAAGATTTCGGACACTCGACGCACCCAACTGCTTGTAGACTCCTGCTCTCCCTGAACGCAGGTAGCTAAGTCGACGACGGACATTGGCTGCTTGCATGTGTCTTTGAAATTTTTGATAAACCGGCTCCGCAGCTCAGCCCATGATCCGATGGAATTAGGTGGTAAACCCTTCAGCCATGTTTGGGCTGTGCCCTCGAGCAACATCGTGAAATATTTGGCACATGCTACCTCATCCACATCGAGCATCTCCATTGCCATCTCATAACTCTCAACCCATGCCTCTGGAGCAAGATCAGCCGTGTAGTTGGGCACCTTGCGCTGACCTTTAAAATCCTTGGGTAGTTTGACATTCCGTAAAGCGAGGATGAGACACGGTACGCCCAAGGAACTGGACATGACCCCTGGTTCAACTGTGGTGGTGGGACGCACCGGCATCACCTGACGGGCCTCGTACTGCGCTGTTACCTCGGCCTCCCGGCGCTGTCTGGCCTGATCCACCACCTCTTGAGTGTGTGCTTCTTCTGCTGCCGGATTATCCCGCCTCTGCTGATGACACCTCCGTGCGCTGTTTGATACGGCCGGTTCATCCAGACGCCACGTATAACTCCGGCTCGGATGGGGGGTCGAATGAATCATCTCCCTGCTATAGGAATAAGCTTGCTGTTGAGTTAGCGCAGTGACCAACAACTCCTTGGCCCGTCATGCCTCCACTGCTATGGGGGACGTTCCTTCAACAGGAAGGGCGGCCAGTCGTGAAGCGGCAACAACTATGTTGTCCAACGGATTAGAATAATGACCAGGAGGGGTGGGCACACATTGGGACGGCACAACTTGGAGGTTTGGCTCCGCGGCCGGTGGCTGAACTGATGCGCCTGTTCCTGGTGCTCCTCCCCGATTTACCTCTGGCTGGTTACTGGTTCCTACGCCTGGCGTGCTAAAGAGATTCCTTACCTCATAAACTGGCGGCAGACGAGATCGTTGTCTTCTCATCATTACCTCTTGTGAAGCGGTCTAATCCAACATAAGTCGATAGGCCTGAGCGTCAAGCTCCGCTTGTTTTGTAGCCATCCTAGCTTTCTCAGCAGCCAGGTCCAACTTGGCTTGTTCAATCCGGCTCTTCACCTGAGCGACCTCCGCGTCATGCTGCTCCTTGTTGGCCAGTGATACCTCTGCTGTTACTAGTGTTATCAAAGTATCGACCAAGATGGATAAAGTGTCAGACGGCGATGGGGGAGGATCTCCATCTCTAGCCCCCATTGCCTCTGATGTCAACGCTCCTGTTGTCGAGGTCTGCTGCACGGGTTGTGACCCGGCCATGAAGACAGCAACCCTGTTTGGCGGATCGAGGGGGTCCGGAATACTGTCCCCATCGGAACAGCCCTCAGACCGGCCATCCTGCAGCAGATACAAAGATTCTGTCTCTCCGAAAGAAGATTCATCGCCGGAATAAACAGCTGTCTCGCCGCCAGAGTCCGATCCGTCCTCGGCTTGCACTCCATGCACTGCTCCAACGAAGACGTTTTTCACGGCGGGCTGTATCCGGGAAGGTCTTGCACGCTGAGCCGACTCGATGATGTTGGGTAAGATGTCCGGCTCAGGGCCCGGTTCGCCGATCTTGCCGATGAAGACGTGGATGCCGCCGAAGGGGACCCGGTACCCGTATTCGATTGAATCGTCCTCGGGGCCCCAGCCTGCATCGTCGATGTAGGTCCGGCCGCGACGACCCTCAGTCATCCGGCCCACTGCGTAGCCCTTGAGTCCTTCAAAGCTGCCCTTCAAGAACTCGAAACCATCGTGCGATAGCCCCACGGTGGGCGCCAACTGTCGTGGATTTAGCACGGCAGATGTCCTAGCAAAAGGACTTAGTCGTGAGGCCATCGCTACGGGTTAGCTTAAAGGGGTTAAAGCGGACGAAGGACACAAGGATTTTATACTAGTTCGGCCCCTTCGATGAAGGTAAAAGCCTACGTCTAGTTTGGTGTGGTATTGCTAGGGCTTCGATGACCAGGGAGCGAATCCGCTTTGCTTGTGTCTCGAGCTGTCGTTCTCTCTCCCTGAACCATTGCCCGGTCGTCCCTTTATATAAGAGGTGACGCCCGGTCCGGTTTACAGAGTCCCGAGGCCGGCTCATAAACGTGCCCCCCCCCCCGGTCTCCGTTCTTTCTATCTTACATTCCAAGTTACATAGTATGACAGTTTACAAATCATGCGCCCTAACACATGGGCTTTAAATCTCTTGGGCTACAATCTTCTATTTCATACTCCGCTGGTCCTTTGATAATATAGTCTTGATAACGTAAACCAGACCCTCCTGGCCGGTTTATACCTGCTAGTAATATCCCTGACAGGATCCATGTATGATAACAAAGTATGGACTTTGGTTGACTTGCCCGATGATCGGCAAGCCATAGAAAATAAATGGATCTTCAAGAAGAAGACTAACAAGGATGGAAATATGTCCATCTATAAGGCTCAGCTTGTCGCTAAAGGTTATCGACAAGTTCAAGAAATTAACTATGACGAGACATTCTCTCCCGTAGCGATGCTGAAGTGCGTTTGAATCATGTTAGCAATTGCCGCATTCTATGATTATGAGATATGGCAAATGGACGTCAAAACGGCATCCCTTAATAGCTTCCTTAATGAAGAACTGTATATGATGCAACCAGAAGGTTTTGTCGATCCTAAGAATGCTAACAAGGTATGCAAGCTCCAGCGCTCCATCTATGGGCTGGTGCAAGCATCTCGGACTAGGAACATTCACTTTGATGTGGTGATCAAGCATTTGGGTTTATACAGACTTGGGGAGAAGCCTGTATTTACAAGAAAGTGAGTGGGAGCTCCATAGTATTTCTCATATTATATGTGGATGACATATTGCTGATGGGAAATGATGTAGAATTCTTGGAAAGCATAAAGGCCTACTTGAATAAATGTTTTTCAATGAAGGACCTTGGAGAAGCTGCTTACATATTAGGCATCAAGATCTATAGAGATAGATCAAGATGCCTCATTGGTCTTTCACAAAGCACATACCTTGACAAGATATTGAAGAAGTTCAATATGGATCAGTCCAAGAAAGGGTTCTTGCGTGTATTGCAAGGTATGAGATTAAGCACATCTCAATGCCCGACCTCGACAGAAGATAGAGAAAAGGTGAGTGTCATCCCCTATGCCTCGCCATAGGTTCTATTATGTATGCCATGTTGTGTACCTGACCTGATGTGAACCTTGCCATAAGTTTGGTGGGGAGGTACCAAAGTGATCCCGGAATGGAGCACTAGACAGCGCTCAAGAACATCCTGAAGTACCTGAAAAGGACTAAGGATGTTTCTCGTTTATAGAGGTGACGAAGAGCTCGTCGTAAAGGGTTACGTCGGTGCTAGCTTCGACACAGATCTGGATGACTCCAAGTCACAAACCGGATTCGTGTATATTTTCAATGGAGGGGTAGTCAGTTGGTGCAGTTGCAAGCAAAGCATCGTGGCGGAATCTACATGTGAAGCGGTGTACATAGCTGCTTCCGAAGCAGCGCAGGAAGGAGTCTGGATGAAGGAGTTCATCACCGACCTAGGAGTTATTCCAAGCGCGTCGGGACTGATGACTCTCTTCTGTGACAACACTGGAGCTATTACCATTGCCAAGGAGCCCAGGTTTCATAATAAGACCAAGTACATCAAGAGCCATTTCTACTCCATCCAAAATTATATTAAAGATGGAGGCATAGATATTTGTAAAGTGCATACATATCTGAATGTCATAGATCCGTTGACTAAACCTCTTCCACGAACAAAACATGATCAACACCAGAACTCTATGGGTGTTCGATTCATCACAATGTAACTAGATTATTGACTCTAGTGCAAGTGGGAGACTGTTGGAAGTATGCCCTAGAGGCAATAATAAAATGGTTATTATTATATTTTCTTGTTCATGATAATTGTCTATTGTTCATGCTTTAATTGTATTATCCGGCAACAGTAATACATGTGTGAATACATAGACCACAATATGTCCCTAGTGAGCCTCTAGTTGACTAGCTCGTTGATCAATAGATGGTTACGGTTTCCTGACCATGGGCATTGGATGTCATTGATAACGGGATCACATCATTAGGAGAATGATATGATGGACAAGACCCAATCCTAAGCCTAGCACAATATCGTTTAGTTCGTATGCTAAAGCTTTTCCAATGTCAAGTATCCTTTCCTTATACCAGGAGATTGTGCAACTCCCAGATACCGTAGGAGCACTTTTGGTGTGCCAAACGTCACAACGTAACAGGGTGGCTAAAAAGGTACACTATGGGTATCCCCGAAAGTATCTGTTGGGTTGGCACGAATAGAGACTGGGATTTGTCACTCCATATGACGGAGAGGTATCTCTGGGCCCACTCAGTAAGACATCATCGTAATGAGATCAATGTGCCTAAGGGGTAGGTCACTGGATGATGTGTTATGGAATGAGTAAAGAGACATGCCGTAACGAGATTGAACAAGGTATCGGTATACCGACGATCGAATCTCGGGCAAGTTCTATACCAATAGACAAAGGGAATCATATACGGGATTGATTGAATCCTTGACATCATGGTTCATCCGATGAGATCATCGTGGAACTTGTGGGAGCCAAGATGGTTATCCAGATCCCGATGTTGGTTATTGGCCGGAGAGATGTCTCGGTCATGTCTATGGTTCCCGAACCCATAGGGTCTACACACTTAAGGTTCGATGATGCTAGGGTTATAGGGAATAGATGTATGTGCTTATCGAATGTTGTTTGGAGTCCCGGATGAGATCCCGGACGTCACGAGGAGTTCCGGAATGGTCCGGAGGTAAAGATTTATATATGGGAAGTCATCATACGGTCACCGGAATAATTCGGGAGGGTACCGGTATTGTAGTAGGACCACCGAAGGGGTTCCGAGGGTCCACCGGGAGGGTCCACCTTCCCCGGAGGGCCCTATGGGCTGTATGTGGAGAGGGACCAGCCCTTAAGTGGGCTGGGCACCTCCCCCCTAGGGCGCATGCGCCTAGTGTTTGGGGGGAAACCCTAAGGGGGGCGCCCCCTTGCCTTGGGGGGCAAGGCACCCCCCTGGCCGCCGCCCCCTCCTTAGATCCCATTTGAGGGGGCTGGCCCCCTCTCCCTTGCCCCTATATATATGTGGGGGCTGGGAGGGCAGCCGCACCCAAGCTCTAGCGCATCCCTCCCCCTCTCCCAACTACTCCTCGTCTCCCGCGATGCTTGGCGAAGCCCTGCAGGATTGCCACGCTCATCCATCACCACCACGCCGTCGTGCTGCTGCTGGACGGAGTCTTCCCAACCTCTCCCTCTCTCCTTGCTGGATCAAGGCACGGGAGACATCATCGGGCTACACGTGTGTTGAACAAGGAGGAACCGTTGTTCGGTGCTTAGATCGGATTCAACCGCGATCTGAATCGCTTCGTGTACGACTCCACCGACCGCGTTCTTGCAACGCTTCCGCATCGCGATCTTCAAAGGTATGAAGATGCACTCCCCTCTCGTTGCTAGTAATCTCCATAGATGATCTTGATGATGTGTAGATTTTTTTTGATTTTCTGCAACGATCCCCAACAATCCATACTCCTCGCATTGATATCGATTGATGGACATCTCCATAGTCCATTAGTTTGCCTAGTTGTGGTGAGACTTTCTTCCCTTCTTTTGTCTACTACCACTGCATTCTATTCCACCTATATTGCTATATCCATGGCTTGCTCTCATGTATTGCGTGAGAGTTGAAAATGCTGAAGCGCGTTAAGAAGTATGAACCAATTGCTTGGCTGACACCGTGGTAGTACATGATCTATACTTTGAGCTGGGAAGACAGAGCATGACAAGACTATATGATTTTGTAGTGATAACATTCTTCAGCATTTGATATTCTGAAAGACATGATTATTTGTTGGGATGCCCGATTATTGATGCCTTTATATCAAATTATAGACTATTGTTTTGAATCACTCATGTATTAATATTCATGCCATGACTAGATATATGATCAAGTTTATGCTAGGTAGCATTCCACATCAAAAATTATCTTCTTTTATCATTTACCTACTCGAGGATGAGCAGCAATTAAGCTTGGGGAAGCTGATACATCTCCGTCGTATCTATAATTTTTTATTGTTTCATGCCAATATTATACAACTTTCACATATTTTGGGAACTATTTATATGACTTATTGGACTAACTAATTGATCCAGTGCCAAGTGCCAGTTCCTATTTTTTGCATGTTTTTTGTATTGTAGAAAATCCATATAAAACAAAGTCCAAACGCGATAAAAATCGGCGGAGAATTATTTTGGAATATATGTGATTTTAGGAGGTGGAAGCAACGCAAACGGGGGGCCGTAGTGCCCACAACACACCAGGGCATGCCACCAGGCCCAGGCACGCCCTGGTGTCTTGTGCTCACCTAGAACGTCGGTTGGGGCCCTTCTTCTGGCGCAAGAAAGCTAATTTTTTTGATAAAAAACGTGTCAAAAATTCAGCGCAATTGGAGTTACGGATCTCTGGGAATTTAAGAAACGGTGAAGGGCCAGATCTGGAGAACGCGAAACAGAAGAGGGCAGAGAGACAGATCAAATCTCGGTGGGGCACTCGCCCCTCCAAAACCTTGGAGGCCATGGATCAAAGGGGGAACCCTCCTCTAGGGGGAGGCCAATGAAGAAGAATAAGGAGGGGGCCTCTCTCCCCCTTTCTCCTGGTGGCGCCGGAGTGCCGCCGGGGCTAGGACCGTAACGACGCTATACATCAACAACCTTGCTACCGTCAACACCAACTTTCTCCCGCTCTATGCAGCGGTGTAACATCACTTCTCCCCACTGTAATATCTACTTAAACATGGTGCTCAACTCCATATATTATTTCCCAATGATCTATGGTTATCCTCTGATGTTTGAGTAGATCCGTTTTGTCCTATGGGTTAATCCTGATCTTGGGTGGTATGCTTGTATATTTTATTTATGGTGCTGCCTACGGTGCTATCCGTTCTCGTGCAAACATG
>LR738711.1:143359554-143405292 GCA_902687465.1 Secale cereale
CCCCCGCTATAGTGTGTTGCAATATATTCATGGTTCGCTTATGGTGGGTTGCGAGAGTGACATAAACTTAAACCCGAGTATGTGGGGTATGACGTATGGGAGTAAAGAGGACTTGCTACTTAATGCTATGGTTGGGCTTCACGACCTTAATGATCTTTAGTAGTTGCGGATGTTTGCTAGGGGTCCAATCATAAGTGCATATGATCCAAGTAGAGAAAGTATGTTAGCTCATGCCTCTCCCTCATAATAAAATTGCAGGAATGATTACCGGTACTTGTTATTGATTGCCTAGGGACAAATCATTCTCTTGTGTTACAAAAAGCTTGCGACCACACTACTTTTATTGTCTTGCAAAGTACTTTATTATAAGTTCCCGCTAAGTACTCCTAGTTTCGTTCTTGTTTTAGGTAAAGCAAACGTTAAGTGTGCATAGAGTTGTAACGGTGGTCGATAGAACTTGAGGGAATATTTGTTCTACCTTTAGCTCCTCGTTGGGTTTGACACTCTTACTAATCGAAAAAGGCTACAAACGATCCCCTACACTTGTGGGTTATCAAGACCTTTTTCTGGCGCCATTGCCGGGGAGTTATAGCGTGGGGTGAATATTCTCGTGTGTGCTTGTTTTCTTTATCACTAAGTAGACTTTATTTATGTTCTCTTGTTTTCTATATTTAGCTATGGGTAGGAAAAGCAAAATACCAAAAAAATAGTTGTACCTACTAAACCAATGGTTGAAGAACCACCCAAAATCTATCACACTACTGAAGGTTTTTACTTGGATCATCTTCGATCCCTATGTGCTCGTGCTGAAACCCCAACTAGCTTAGTTGAGGGCAAATCATTAGAAGAGCATGCTTATTATGTGCGACACCGCTTATCTCAAAAAGGAAAACTTTTTTGGCATCATATTAATAGGTTGTATTGCTATGCTTTGAATTTATGTGAAATACATGATTTTACTTGTTGTTCTGAAGACCCTAAGAAACACCTTTTCTTCCAATGTGAGTTTAAGGATAATGGAATCTTATCTTCTTATGCCAAGGTTGTTTATAATTATTATGATGTTGAACAAATTAAAGAATTTGTTGCTTTTAAGGATTCTTATGAAATTGCTTCTTTCATTGAAAAGTATGATGCTACTCTTTTCTAATCTAAATTTTTTGACATACTTAAATATTGCTATGATAAATATGTTTCTAATGCTTATATTAAACCATATATTGAGCACTTCTCTGCTATCCAAGAAAAGACTGATATTTTGCAGCAGTCTATGGAAGAAGAAATTGATAAAACTGTTAGCTCATTGGATGAAAAAGATGAGGAGGAGAGTGAAGAACAAAAGGAGGAAGAACGGATTAGCTACCCGTTCCCACCTTTTGATGAGTGTAACCCCTCAACTCATACATTGTTTAATTTCCCTTCGTGTTTACCAAAGGATTAATGCTATGATGATTGCTATGATCACGTTGATTCGTTTGAAATATCCCTTTTTGATGATGCTTGCTATTCTTGTGGCCAAGTTGCCAATATGAATTATGCTTATGGAGTTGAACTTGCTATAGTTCCTTATGTCAAACATGAAATTGTTGCTACTGCACCCACACATGATAGTCCAATTATCTTTTTGAATTCTCCCAACTACACTATATCGGAGAAGTTTGCACTTATTAAGGATTACATTGATGGGTTGCCTTTTACTATTGCACATGATGATTTTTATGAATATAATATGCATGTGCTTGCTGCTCCTACTTGCAATTATTATGAGAGAGGAACTACATCTCTGCCTCTCTATGTTTCCAACATGATAGAATTGCAACAAACTTCTTATGCTATGTATTGGCCTTTATTTGATGTGCACAAATTGTTCTTTTATGACATGCCGATGCGCAGGAAGAGAGTTAGACTTCGTCATTGCTTGATATATGTTGCTTTGTGCTCACTACTAAATGCCAAATCATTGCTAATTAAAATTGGCTTTGATATACCTTGGGATTCGGGTGGATTCATTATTTGAGCACTATATGCCTAGCTTAATGCCTTTAAAGAAAGCGCTGCCAGGGAGACAACCTGGACATTTAAAAAAGAGAGTCATTTATTTACGTTGAGTGCTTTTATAAAGTTTAAAAACAAAAATATATATAGAGGGGAACCTAATACTTTTTCAAAAAGAAAAGTGAAAGTGAGAGGGACAAGCATTGTGAAAGTGGGAGCTAGCCTTTAACTTTGTTCATGCCCATGAAAACTTTGTGAATCTTAATTACAGAAACTTTTCAACACAAATAATTATCCCCTTGTACAAATCCATTGTATTATAAAAATAATGTGCCAAGAGTTTCCTTTAGGAAAATTAAACTGCATGTTGGTTTGTGCGATGCAAAAATAGAATCTTTGGCCGTAGTGCGCAATTTTACATTTTTTACTGGAACATCAATGGTTCTGAATTTTTTTGCACAGTCTTGCTATACAAATTTTTTATTTTTCCTAATTTTTTCAGAATTGTTAGAGTTACAGAAGTATGGTGAATGTTCAGATTGCTACAGATCATCCTGTTTAAGACAGATTATGTTTTTGATGCATTGTTTTAATTGTTTTGATGAAACAATCGATTCTATCGATGGTATAAGCCTTGGAGAAGTTATAATACAGTAGCTAAAATGCAAAAAAAAAATGAATTGGTTTGCAACAATACTTAAAGTAGTAATTTGCATTATTATACTAACGGATCTCATGAGCTTTCTGTTGAGTTTTGTGTGGCTGAAGTGATCGAAGATCGAGGATGTCTTGATGTGAGGAGAAGGAGGAGAGGTGAGAGCTCAAGCTTGGGGATGCCCAAGGAACCCCAAGTAAATATTCAAGTAGACTCAAGCATCTAAGCTTGGGGATGCCCCGGAAGGCATCGCATCTTTCTTCAACAAGTATCGGTATGTTTTCAGATTCGTTTTGTTCACATGATATGCATAAATTCTTGGAGCGTCGTGTGCCTTTTATTTTTATTTTAATAATGCTCCATGCGGGCGTGAGATATTCCATGGTTGATTTATAGAATTCTCATTTCACTTCACTTAAATCTTTTGAGTATGGCTTTATAGAATGCTTCATGTGCTTCACTTATATCATTTGAAGTTTGGATTGCCTGATTCTCGATGTTCGTAGAATTCTCTCGTGCTTCACTTATATTTGTTAGAGCATGATATCTTGTAGAAAGAATTAAACTCTCATGCTTCACTTATATCTAGTTAGAGAGCTAAACGGAATTGGTCAATTGCATGGTTAGTCATAAAATCCTACATAAAACTTATGGATCACTGAATATGATATGTTTGATTCCTTGCGATAGTTTTGCGGTATAGAGATGATAATATGTGGGAGGAACTAGTGAATGATCATGTTTAGTAAGATATTGGTGTTAAGGTTTGTGATTCCCGAAGCATGCATGTATAGTCTCTCGTTATGCCGGGAAGTTGGATCACAATTTATCCTTGATTGTCCTATCTTTGTGTGAAGGTCGGGGGAGCGCGATGGTAAACTCCTACCAACCTCCCCCCTAGGAGCATGTGTAGTATTACTTTGCTTCGTGGGCTAATAAACTTTTGCAATAAGTATGTGAGTTCTTTATTATGACTAATGTGAGTCCATGTATTATACGCACTCTCACCATTTCATAATTGCTAGCCTCCCTTGTGCTGCGCAACTTTCACCAGTACATAAACTTTATTAAACCTTCCTCAAAACAGCCACCATACCTACCTATTATGGCATTTTCAAAGCCATTCCGATATATATTGACATGCACTTCCATCATATAGTTGACTTGAGCATTTATTTTTGTGCTGCTTTGCATGATCGAAAGACAGCTAGGACGATATTTTCATGGCTTGTCCATTTTTTGATATCTTTGCTATGCTAGATCATTGCACATCCTGGCACACCGCCAGAGGCATTCATATAGATTCATACAATGTCATACGTATCGAGTTGTAATTTTTATTTCTTCTGAGTTATAAGTAAATAGAAGTGTGATGATCATCATTACCCATTATTAGAGCATGTCTTAGTGAGGAAAGGATGATGGAAACTATGATTCCCCCACAAGTCGGGATGAGACTCTGGACAATAAGAGAGAAAAAATTATATATAAAGGAAAAAAGAAAAAAAAGGAAGAACAAAAAAAGAAAAAGAAAGAAAAGAAAGGAAAAGGAAAAAAAAGAGGGAAGGGGCACGCTAGTTCCACACTTGTGATTCAAAGTAGCGCCATGTTTTTCATATAGAGAGTCTCCTATGTTTCACTTTCATATACTAGTGGGAATTTTTCATAGTAGAGTTTGATACATAACCACTTAGTTTCATATTGAGCTTTCATACACTTATAGATCTTAGTGCAACCATTGCATGGCAATCCCTGTTGGAAATATGCCCTAGAGGTAATAATAAAATGGTTATTATTATATTCCCTTGTTCATGATAATTGTCTATTGTTCATGCTTTAATTGTATTATCCGGGAACAGTAATACATGTGTGAATACATAGACCTCATGATGTCCCTAGTGAGCCTCTAGTTGACTAGCTCGTTGATCAATAGATGGTTATGGTTTCCTGACCATGGAAATTGGATGTCATTGATAACGAGATCACATCATTAGGAGAATGATGTGAAGGACAAGACCCAATCCTAAGCCTAGCACAAGATCGTGTAGTTCGTATGCTAAGCTTTTCAAATTTCAAGTATCCTTTCCTTAGACCATGAGATTGTGCAACTCCCAGATACTATAGGAGTACTTTGGGTGTGCCAAACGTCACAACGTAACTGGGTGGCTATAAAGGTACACTACGGGTATCCCCGAAAGTATCTGTCGGGTTGGCACGAATCGAGACTGGGATTTGTCACTCTGTATGACGGAGAGGTATCTCTGGGCCCACTAGGTAAGACATCATCGTAATGAGCTCAATGTGACTAAGGGGTTGGTCATGAGATGATGTGTTACAGAACAAGTAAAGAGACTTGCCGTAACGAGATTGAACAAGGTATCGGTATACCGACAATCGAATCTCGAGCAAGTACTATAACGATAGACAAAGGGAATCGTATACGGGATTGATTGAATCCTTGACATCGTAGTTCATTCGATGAGATCATCGTGGAACATGTGGGAGCCAACATGGGTATCCAAATCCCGTTGTTGGTTAGTGGCCGGAGAGATGTCTCGGTCATGTCTGCATGGTTCCCGAACCCGTAGGGTCTACACACTTAAGGTTCGATGACGCTAGGGTTATAGGGAATAGATGTACGTGGTTAGCGAATGTTGTTCGAAGTCCCGGATGAGATCCCGGATGTCATGAGGAGTTCCGGAATGGTCCGGAGGAAAAAACTAAAAAAAGGAAGAAAAAAGGAATAAGAAAGAAAAGGAATAAGAAAGAAAAGAATAAGAAAGAAAAGAAAGAAAAAAGAAAAAAAGAAAAAGAGAGAAGGGGCATGCTAGTTCCACACTTGTGCTTCAAAGTAGCACCATGTTTTTCATACAGAGAGTCTCCTATGTTTTCACTTCCATATACTAGTGGGAATTTTTTTGTAGTAGAGTTTGATACATACCCACTTAGTTTCGTATTGAACTTTCATACACTTATAGATCTTATTGCATCCGTTGCATGGCAATCCCTACTCCTCGCATTGATATCGATTGATGGACATCTCCATAGTCCATTAGTTTGCCTAGTTGATGTGAGACTTTCTTCCCATCTTTTGTCTACTACCACCGCATTCTATTCCACCTATATTACTATATCATTGGCTTGCGCTCATGTATTACGTGAGAGTTGAAAATACTCGTAGACGTGGATTGGTATGTGAGATTCATGAAAGTTGTGAGAGTAATAATAAATAAGGGAAAGTTTAAAGTGGCAACTTTAATACACATATGGGTGGATTGGTTGCAGGGCACCTGGAGAATTCAGTGTTGTCCTAGGAGATCCCGGAGGACCCGTGTGATCATCCTATGGAATGCCACACAGACTCAAAGGGATCATATAATCTTTCATGCCTAGAAACTTCCGTGTGCAGCCACGGGCCATTATGGGCTCTGGCATACACTACAAAAAAATACACTTCCCCGATGATACGTGTTTGTCATAGTAGGTCATGTTTTCTGTCATGCATGTACATCCATGACAAATTTATGACAGAATCAAGATAGTCATACCTGTGCTGTGGTAGAAGTGTTCCATGACATTGCCAAAATTATCATCACGGAAGTGTCCACTTCCATGACGATAAATCGCGCGTCACAGAAGTGCTTTTGTCAAGGGTGACCGACACGTGGCATCCACCGTAACGGAACGCTGTTAAGCTATCGGGTCCGGTTTTGGATCCGATAACCCGTTAACAGCCCCGACCAATGGGGATTTTCCACATGTAAAATCATCATTGGCTGGAGGAAACACATGTCGGCTCACCGTTGGGACAGATGTCATCCACTCATTAGACCAAAAGTGCCTATGATACATCGACACGTGGCATGGCCCAACAGAGGCCCATTCATGTGAAAAGGCTGGCCTATTTGACTTGGTCAAAAGGTGGCGGGCCGGCCCATGGCAAGCCTGTTAACGGCTTGTTCACATATAGCCCATTTACAGCCCGCTAACCCAGGGCCTGTTTACGGCCTATCCGAATTAGGCCCAGTAGCGTCATCTGGGCTGTCCAATATAATTCCAGCCTGTTTTAACTTCCGGCCCATGTATGGCCCATGACGTCTTTCGGCCCATATGAGGCCCTTAGTAACCCTCGGCCCATTAATAGCCCGTGGTAAAACTGGCCCGTAATGAACAGTGCCCAACAGAGGCCCATTCCTGTGAAAAGGCCGGTCCGTTTGACTTGGTCAAAAGGTGATGGGCCGGCCCACGGCAAGCCTGTTAACGGCCTATTCGCATATATCCCATTTACAACCCGCTAACCCAGGGCCCATTTACGGCCTATTCGAATTAGGCCCAGTAGCATCATCTGGGCCGTCCAATATAATTCCAGTCCACTTTAACTTCTGGCCCATGTATGGCCCATGACGTCTTTCGGCCCATATGAGGTCCTTAGTAACACTTGGCCCATTAACGGCCCATGGTAAAACTGGCCCATAATGAACAGTGTTTCACTTTATAGCCATTAACGGCCCACTATTCCGTTGGGCCATTTTCATCCCATGTTATCTTTCGGCCTTCTAAGGTCCCATTTATTCTTGGGCTCATTTCCAGCATTCGATTACTTTCGGCCCGTCACTGTCATTTTCTACTTGTGGGCCAAATTGAGCCCGTGGTTAAAGTCGGCCCGTTTGTGGCCCGTTAATACGTTGGGCCGTTTTCATAGCGTCATCAAATACGGCCGATTAAGGACGGCCCGTTATGGTCGGCCCATGAACGGATGATTTCAACTCTAGCCATAATGTGGTCTATTATTGGCCCAGGTTTGGCCAACCGATCATATGGCCCGTAGAAGGCCCATTGTGTCTATGGCCCGTATAAGGCCCGTTGTTTCTACGCCCCGTAGAAGGCCCATTGTTTCAACGGCCCGTAAGAGGCCCATGTTAACTACAATAAATATGTAGCCCATGGTTAATGTGGCCTAGTTTTGAAAAATAGGCTATTGCAGCCACTAGCAAACCGTGGAAAAAGAACTGCACTGACTACAAGAAAACAAATAAACAATACAATAAGGAAATAAATAGGCAAGCAACTTATGCTAGGCTATCACGGCTATTACACATAATACATTCACTGGGCATCAAAGTTCGCCACCAGTGCAAATATAGGGAACAAAGCAGCATATAAACGCCGCAGCAAAACAAGTCCAGAACTGAAACCACTTCAGAAGAGCTCAAGAAACAACATCCTGGGTAACCATAATGCTGGTAAGATGCTTAGCAAGCTTATTAACTTTCTCTTGTTTGGCTCTTAAATCCTCCAGCACTTGCTGTTGCACCAGAAAGTATGCATCTGAATTCTGCAGGGACTTCATTAGTCCTTCGGCTTCTTGTTGCATAACATCTGATCGATGTCATTCAACTTGAAGTTGAGACTCAAGAAGCCGAACTGATTCAGGCAGCGAGTTCGAAGAGCTGGTGCCAGCAGTTGTAGCCAGTAACTCGAACACTACATCAAGACAGGACTTTGGGGTTGTCTCAGTGTCTTCAATATAGGTTTTATCAGCTTTTTGGAGAACAGCAGGGATGTCTCACTATCTTGAACCTAATATGCATTACTTCCTTTACCATTGCATAACGGTGTACTCTTCTCCAATATTTTATCCGCGTTCTAAAGGAGAAACAAACAAACACATCACATATTTACAATGTAGTATATGAAACTCATTTTGGTAAACCAGTTCAGTAGTAAGGTGGATAGTATAACAGCATGAAACAAACATATATCTATGTAGTATGGTCACTGTATGGTCTATATCATTCTAGTTAATGTTGGCAAATCAAGATAGATATAGTTCAAATCATATCTATTTAAGACAAAGCATCATAGACATAATATAAGTGTGGGAAACTACACAGCAATAACAACACTTGTGATGTGCATGGCATGAGAACATAACTGTTTATTCAATTGAAACTGAAATCAACATAGAGCAAGTTACAACAGCAAACACTTTAAAGAAACAAGTTTAAAACATACATGTTGTGCCATTGGAGTTTTAATTGCATCCTTCAAATTTGAAATTAGTTGGTATGAGTAAATACAGTGATTTAAGAGCAAAGTAGTATGAACCATAGCTATGGAACCTGACCTGAGAACAATTCTTCTTCTTCTTTAAGCGTTGACTTGGGGTTTGGAGTGGTGGTCCTCGTGCTTTGGGCACTGTAGTTGCCTTACTAACTGCTCGTGTTTGGGTGCTCTGTGGTGGAGACGGTGTTGTGTCAACGGGAACTAGGTTACTATCTGCTGGGGTTGGGGTTAGAAGGGGTGTAGCTGGTTCTCTGTCCAACTGGGTAGGGGTACAATCTGTGTGAGTCTGGGTTATGCGTGGTGGGGCTGGTTCTCTGTCCAACTGGGTAGGGGTATAATCTGTGTGAGTGTGGGTTATGCATGATGGGGCTGGTTCTTGTGCAAGTACAACCGTGGTTCTATCTCTATCGACAGGTAGCACGATCTTTTCTGAAGACCGTGTTTTTACTCCCACAGATACTGCCATCACCCCCTCTAATTGAAATGGTTGATAAACAAGAAAAGTAATTGAATGTACAGACATTGTAAGATAGATAGGTGCAATGGATAGTAGGGAAGAAAACATGGCATGAAATAGTTCACATTTATGTTGTCTAACCAAACAGAATAGTAGGACATAATTTCAAATATATGATGGCTAATTAAACAAGATAACATGACACAATTTCACATGTATGATGGCTAACTAAACATGATAGACTGACATACCTCAAAATATGATGACTATGTAAACATGATGACATGATATAACTATACGATGTGTCTATTAAAGTGTTTGGCATGCCATAAATCACAAACATGCCGTCGATGGAAACATGATGGCATGATAATTCACGGATAGAATGACATAATTCAAAATATGATGACTATGTGAATAGGGTGAGATAATATAACTTTATTATGTCTTTAGAAAATGGGTTGGCATGCCATAATTCAGATACATGTTGTCTATGTAAACATCATGGCATGATTTAATTCAAATATATGATTTATATAATAAGGAAGTGAGCAGAGGGCAATCGCATATATGATGTGTCAACTAAGGAGATGGCATTCAATATCGTGTATATGATGTAAAAACTAAGCATTGCAATACAACATATGCATGATATGAGTAATATAACCCTGCCAAGTTTGAGCATACACCTCAGGGGGACAATAGGACTGTTCATCTGCCTCTAAATCCTCCTATGAAGAGCTATCTGTAACCAGCAACATATCTGCTTCACCAAGTAGCATTGTCTGCTCTGAAGACCTTGTTTTCACTCCAGATTTCTCCATCACCAATTCAAATCGCTGATGCACAAGAAGTGCAGTTAAATATACAAACATTGTCAACAAAAGCAATGAGAAATACAATAAAAAGGATGGCATGATATAATTCACATATATGACGCTTGGCTAAACAGCATGGCATTGCATAATTCAAATATATAATGCCTTGCAACAAGATAGCATTGCATAATTCACATATATAATGTCTTGCAAAAAGATGGCATTGCATAATTCACATATATGGTAATTAGCCACTAAACAGGTGGCATTCACACAAATCATGTCTAAACTATGCAAATGACATAGCAATGCAAGATACCATACGCACGATATGAGCAACATAACCATGCCAAGTTAGAGCATGCACCTCGGGTGGGGGGGATAGGACTGGTCATCTGTCTCTAAATCCTCCCCTGGGAGTTATCTTCATCTTGATTACGATCCGAACTGGGTGGAGGGGGGCTGCCTTTGCGCCCACCATGGAGCAACGTCTACATGAAATTTTATATCCATGCAAGACTCGTCTCTTTTGCTCTACATGTTCAGTTCCATTGTGTACAATAACTGACATGCATTGGAATAAAACATAGTAGGATTATGTAAGGAGTGCATGCACAAATCCAGAGTGAAGGTAGCAAAATGTGGATAGACCCAAAACCAATGATAGCAGGCAGATAATAGCTTTAGTTAAAAAATACAGATAATGGCTCCTTTAATGTTTGTTTGCACCCAACATGAAACTCATAGTAGACATCCGAGATTAACCAGATAGAAGACATATAGTACTGATTGCTGCCCCAATATGTACCCCACAACCATTTAAAAACTCAAGTTTCAGCATAAGTTTGGACTTGAGTCGTTGTCTAATAGGTGAACATGACGATAAAGTAGCATGTCATCATATTAAGCGATGCATAACGTAAGCAGGCACGGAAGAGTGCGACCTCTCTTGCGGACCCGTGTAGTCCTCAAGGTCATCTGCTCAGTTGATGATGGTAAGGCAGTTGTCATGGCTGCCGACAGCGGGGAAGAAGATCTGAGGCGGCGAAAGATAGTCTGGAGAGCGGATCCCTGCTGTAGTGAACCCTTCCGTCGTTGGAGCAGCTGAGCTGGTGTGGAGGACAACACCGCAGGAGCTGGACAAACCACACAATGTTTTCTTGAACACATATCTGTAACAGAAGTAATTGTGTAAGGGCTTGTTTGAATTTGAAGATTCTAACAATGCAGGGATAGGAAATAGACAGGAATAGGATAGGAATGCACGTGCAAAACAGAGAATTTAAAAACATAGGATTTCTGCCAATCTGGGTGTTTGGTTCACAAGAATTGGAAGATCACAGGATGCAAAGAAGCATGGTGAGATTAAGTCAAACCACAAGAAGTGTACAACCTCTTTGGCGAAGCCATGTCGATCTCAGCGTGATTGGGTTGGCCGGTGAGGATGCTCCGGCTGACTTGGATGTCGGAGGAGGGGAAGAAGATCTTAGGCATCTGGAGATGGAGCCCGAGGTACTGCTCCGCTGCGATGGAGGGTTTCGTCGTTGGAGCAGTTTCGGTGAGTTGTACGACGCAGAGTCTGAAGCAGGGCAAGAGAGAAAACATTAACCTGAGTGGAATTCTAATAGCATCTCTAATAGATGATGTAAAATACATAACCACAAAGTGCTAGATGTATACATCAGCCGCTCATCTCTGAACTTAACAGTCGAAACTGAATTTAACTGTCGAAACTGAACTTAACTGTCGAAACTGAATTTAACTGTCGAAACTGAACTTAACTGTCGAAACTGAATTTTGCTGTTGAAACTGAATTGTAGTGTCGAAAATGAACGCACTAGAGGTGAGGCTACACGTCAGTCGACTGACTTTTTCATCTCTGGTCAGTCGATTTTGCAGCCGTTGGATACGAAATCAAGGGCCTGCAGTTCATCTTCAACCTCCACCCCCCAGAGCCGCCAGCCACCACCGGCCAAACAGCCGCCCCCCGCCGCCCGCGGCCGGCGGTGTCCCGCCCCGCCCGCCCCAAAAACACTCCCCACCGCTGGTGCGCCGCCGCCCCGTCCATCCCTGTAGCCCCCCCCCCTTCCCGAGCTTTTTCTCCGGCGATCCCCACGCCCCGTCCCACCACCGCTGGTGACCACCGTCCCCACCCTGAACCCTAAGATAGATAGTGGGGTACCTCTCCGGCAACCCCCTCCCCGTTGTGGCTGGTTCTTCCTTAACTCCGACGAGCCCCCTCCCCACCCCCTAAAAATCGACTGACCCAAAAGTCAATTCAGTCTACTGAAGTGTGGCTAAATTGGAGCAGCATCGCAAGCAAGAGCAAGAGCAAGAGCAGCAGCATGAGCAAGAGCAAGAGCAAGAGCAGACCAGGCAGGGGACCGAGAGAAAGAGCAGAGCAGCAGCGCGAGTGAGAGCTAAAGCAGCAGCAGCTCCTACTGATGTGGACGTCGCCGCAGGGGGAGCGACGCCATGGAGGAAGTGGCCAGCGACGCCGCCGTAGATGGAGCCGCGCCGTGTCGGCTCGGGACTGAGCGCCGGCGTCACCGTGAGATCGAATCAAGAAGAAAATGCGGCAATTAATGTACAACCTCATTGGTGGCGCCGATTAGGCCGCATCTTCATCCGAGGAAACGGTGATGAGGATGCTCGTCCGGTGGTGCAGGTGAAGACGGCGGTGTGGGAATGGAGGTGGCGTAAAAGATGAGGGGAACATCGGGGCAGCTCCTTGGAGGTGGAGGATGGGGTGGGTGAACCGGCGGGGTGACCAGATCAATGACAGATCCCCATCCGGTACGGTGGATAAGGGACGTCGAGGTGTTGTTGTGGACGACGTCGTCGGGGAAGAGGCTCCGGCTAGGTGGCGGACGGAGGAGGGTGTGGGGCTTCGCGGGTTTTGCCGGCCTCGATGTACGAATTGGTGGGCGGATGGGATGGGAGTGGGGAACCATGGCTTAGGGACGCGCTTGTCCGAAATGTGGGGGTAAGTTACAAAAGTACCCCCACCGATTTGAGGCGGTTCTTTCGGTTCAGGGCTATCACGGGCATTTCGTGTGTCGGGATTTCACAGGAGGTGGGAGTTTTCGCGTGCGTTGAAATTTTGGAATAGCAAGGCGCGGGTTGAGATGGAGGGAGTTGTCGAAGCACAGCGAGACAAAGATATATCTTAAATATTTCAGGCTAACAAGGCGTGGGTTGAGGAGGCGGGAATTTCGCAGCACGATAGACAGAGACGCTAGCTTGAAATTTCGGCATAACAAGGCTCAACTTGAAATTTTGGGAGAACAAGCTTAACGTATGCAAAAAAAGACAATTTAGACTAGTATGATATACTACGTACAATGTGTTTAACACACACAACACACGCAGACACCATTTAGACTAGTAAGGTACACGTGCATTGCACGCATGAGATTTGGCAACCAAATTATTAATAAATACCACATTATAGCATGTAAGCTTTGAGTCATATATGCATGATGTAGATGTTCGTTTAATTCTTATAGTTCATTTCATTCAAAATCATCTAGTTTTTATAAGAAAGCTAATCTATTTTAAGATTCATGGAATTGTGCATTGTAAGGCATAAAGTAAAAACAAATCATGTACAAAAACATTTGGGAAATTCTAATATGGAAGATTCTAGAACAAAGAAGAAGTACTTGTGTTTTGAGGTTTGTGCATTATGCTTAAGTTAAACCATAGAGTCTTCTAGATTGTACACGTGGCAAAATCTGGTGGAATCTAGATGATATCCAACGGCTGGTAGTGCTCAAATTTGCCAGCTCTGCACCATCGGATTGGCCTCATCCAACGACCATCTTTCATATTTAAAGTTATCCGCACACTATATAAAAAATATAAAATATATATAGGGGTATAGATATAGATATGTGATGCGAAAGCCATCCATCATCTCCAATTAGAATAGTGTGTCCATGCACGGATGCAATGTGGCCAAACGATGTCTGCCATCGGTATCTCAAATTCAAACCAATCTGACCTTGTTCAATGTGTATACATTGCAACATGCTCGTTTCCAAACCACACCGCGCAGATCTCCGTTATATTCATGCATGCATGGGTTTCAAACATCATGATCTATTATTCAAATATTTGAATTCAACTTTACATTGATTATGTCCTCACCTAGTCTTTTACACCCACACATTGGTCTTCTCTTTATAATTGTACCACTAACTTTCTTTCGTGCATGCATCACACACACTACCAGCGGCATTATCCATCGCACACATGCAATCTTTTTCTTCAGGTCAGTCTCCCATGAAGGCACACACACACACACATCCCCCTCTCCATCATATCGGGCATTCTTTATCTCTCACGTCCATGCGCAACGATCGATGCTCCTCTATGTGTGTGTGTATATAGCTAGGTCTTTCATAGTTTTCCACATAAACCGATCAATCTATATATCTAGTGAGGTGTGACCCTCTTACCCATGTCCACATCGATCAATCTATACCTCTCTATATAGGATTACATATATAGCTAATACACCCACATTAGTTATATATCCAACGCCCCCTATCATCATCCATGTCTTCCGCTTCATCTCTCAGACGCGCGCACAATGGCAAAGAGGGCAGCAAGGGCCCTGCCCCCCCTAACATCACTATATATCGAGGCTAATATGAATGTGATCATTAGACAATTGCTGGTAAAAATGTTTTAAGTTGATGAATTGGCCCTCCTCGTAAAGGATTAGCAGTGCTTGGCCCCCTAGCTCATGGGACATTTTTCATGGCTCCGCCACTGCACGCAACAGCGCACGTTCTCGCCCCCTCTCTCTAAATATCGATCTCGCAGTTGTGCACTCCTTAATAGTCTTCCTCCACTCGCCCCCTCGCACCATCTTCTAGCCCCCCACCGGATTTTGCCACATGTACAATCTAGCAGACTCCATGGTTGAACTTACGAAAAATGCACAAATCTCAAAACAACAGTGGTTCTCCTTAGTTCTAGAATCTTCCGTATCATAACTGCCCAAACTTTTTTTCTGGTTGAACTGCAATTATTTGTTTTTACTTTATGCTTTACAACGCACAGTTCCATGAATCATAAAATAGATGAAGGGCTTCTTTGATTCAAAGGATTTTCAAAGGAATTTTGGGGGATTATAATGATTAGGAATTTTTCCTATCTTGGTTGTTTGATTCGTAGGATTACAAACCATAGGAATTTTTCCATATGATTCATTTGCACTAGATTTCATAGGAAACATCCCATCCACTGAAACCTCTTTGAAAGAATTCTGCGTTTTTTCTATGCACAATCAAACACTCGTGCCATCCTGTAGGATTCAAGACGACATTCCACTCTAATCCCATGTTCTTCCTATTCCCGCGTTTTGGAAATCCTACGAATCAAAGAGGCCCTAGGTTTTTTATAAAAACTAATTGATTTTGAATGATATGAACTATAAGAATTAAATGAAGGTCTACATCAGGCATATATGACTCAGAGCTTACATGCTATAGTGTGGTATTTATTCATAATTTGGTTGCAAAATCTGACGCGTGCAATGCACGTGTACCTTACTAGTACTTCGAGTATGTGCAAAACACAATGGCACGCTACACAGTGTCTCTCTTACAGTTCATGAAGCCATGTGGCACATGTGGAGGCGTTGTCGCGACATCCTTGTGTGGATTGATCACAGTGACGTGCTGCTGGTTCCAGAAGAATGTACTCGTCCTCCCTGAGCCACACTCGCGGTACATGCCTGAAGCGAAGATGTGCACGCACGCCACGCACGCACTCATTCCCTCGCACGCACACGCGCGTACACGGGGGGACACAATTTTGTACCAAGATCCACACCATGTGATAATTTGACGCGTGTAAAGTCCTTCACTTCATTGATGGTCAATTAATACAGCTTATGCAAATTGAGTGGACATGAGGGCGGAATAAAGACATTATTACTCCACTGCGCGCATGCGAGTATTTAAATCATGGGTTGCTAGTAGTACTTCCATTGGTCTCCTTCGTATTTTGTGCCAATTTTTCATAGTAATATAATATTTATGCATCTGAGCAGTGTAGTCTACTTGAAATTTATGTTCCACTAAACTCATCGGGAGCTGTTTCGGGCCCCGAAACCAAAAACCCTCAATTATTCTTTACCTTGTTCCCATCACATTCAAAAGTACTAGTGCTCTAATTAAGTGCAAGCCTACTCACACCTGCCAGTACGTACCAAACCTGAACGTGTTCCATGAAGGTTTTAGTACAAGTGCTAGTACTTAGGTTATAAAATGAGAAACTACCAAACCGAAAATTACTCTACCTTCCTCCTCATAAGTCCTCCTTCGTCTGTCCTTGCCATGGCCGGTGTGCAGAGCTCTAGGTCAAGAACAACTCGTAACAAGGGAGCAGCAACCATGGCTGCGAAAAAAGATAGGGCTCGCCGCCACGCAGAGACCTCGAAATATCTCTCACGGGCAGGTGATTGCTCCCGGGAGTGCCCTAGATGCGGAGGCGAACATGCCGAGCTGGCGGCACTAGAGTCGTTATCCCTCGACGGCATGCCCGATCAGCTCAATCAGCACCTCAATAAGTAGAAGGAGTTCATCCACGGCTTGGTGGAGCTGCTGAAGGAGAGCCTCGATGACATTCCCGCTGAGCTCAATGAGCAGGGGGAGTTGACTGCTGGCTTGGTGATGCTGTTGAAGAAGAGCATTGCCTTGGAGAAGAATGCGACCTGTGAAATCCTGCAACTTCAGGAGGACAAGGCGAAGCTCTGCCACGAGCTCGACCTACTGAAGGAGGAGAACGCCGTCTGGAAGAAACTGCATGAGAATAGTAGTTCCTCGATGAAGATGTTGCAGGCCCTTGTCATGGAACAGAAGGAGGAGTTGGAGAAGCTCCGCTTCGAGCACCCGACTGCTGTCAAGGTACGTAATGCGGCCGTGGAACAGATGATGATGGCTCACGTCAAGAAATCCCACGTCATTGACACAATGATTAAGATGGCGGAGGAGACGCGCAAGGAGATGGAGGTCGTGGAGGCGATGAAGAAGCAGTTACGACTCCACGACCAGCAACCCTTCATGTAGTGAGAGCAGCGCCTCAGACTTGTGTGTGCGTCTTCCTTCATTTTTGGGGGGTGATAATCCTCCTTCTTTTACTCCTGTGTTTCTTATTTTGCTTCGGGTGTTTCGCCGCACGTCTCACCTTCTTTGTGAGGCATGAATAGAACAATGCTAAAAATGAGATGACTAGCAAATTAGATCATTCTTTATCGCCAATAGAACAATGCCTCTTGCTAGTAATATATAATAAGAGTAGAGAGTTGAGGATATGGCACTGGGCTGCCGTGTTTCGTGCACCTCCGTCATACTCCAGTGGAAAACTTGAGTATACCGCATGGTTCTTTGCTCCTCCTCAGGTCGTCGACACATTTATACGAGCAGTCAAATCACAAGGCCCCGCCTTCCAGCAATAATGAGCCGTCAAATCACAAAGGCCCTCGCCTCTCGTGAAAAGGACCATGCTAGACTGCCCCGCCCTCTAGCCTTTTAAAAACTATATACATTTGTACAGTACTACCTCCGTCCGGGTTTATAGGTCCCAAGAGCCATCCAGCCGCGTCCGTAATTAGAGCAAGTACAATAGAACTGAGTCAGCGGGCTATAAGGAATAAACTAGTATATTTCTACTTAGTTGGAGGAAAGAGAAGAGGAGAGAGAAGGTAAGTGTGCTCTTCGTGAAGAGCCAGCTCTAGCACGTGCTCCTAGGCACTTTGTGAGAATGAAAGGTGGGCCACATAATAAAAAAGTAGTACACTCTTTTGATTTACTATTGTACATGTTGGCTATAAGATGGGCTGTAGATGACATGGCAGTGGCTTATAGCTAGCAACTGGCTATACTATTAACCATGCTCTTACAAGTCCCAAATATTAGAAAATTAATGCTGCATGCAAGCTCTTCCCTGCAATAAATATAGCCTTGATTAAATCAAAGCGTGGCCCAAGAGAACTACCAATGCATGAGCGGGCAGGAGGGAGCTGATTGGGCTATTTATGTGCATGCAGGGCATGCCACAGAGAGAAGCGAGAGAAACAGCACGCACGCAATAACTACACCTGGTTTTATGGGATTACGGATGTGCATGCGTTCCTTTTTACTATAATCGAAGCATTCAGATTGGTTGTTTCCATTTTTGAGTATTAGCATCAATGGCGTCTTGGTCTTGCTGCTTTGGCTAAGGGGACTTTTAATCCCAGACGGAGGTAGTAGTAGTATCGATAGATTGCGCCATGGAGCAAAACTAACAAAATGTAATTAAAGAAAAAAGGTGGTACATATAGAGAGCGCTCGTCGCCAAATTATGCATATACTACATAACATTACCCTCTATGAAGGTACTAGTAACATAGACTAGTCTCTCCATTATGACCAGCCAAAGTCTAGGCACGGGTACCAACAAGGGCCTGGTTGTGTCTATACTTGGACAGGTCACCCGACTGCATGCGCACCAGGCATACGAAGCTCGTGTCATGTTGGTCCCGTGTGCGGCCTGCACATTAACCAAAACCTCGCGCCTCCATCTTAGCCTCCGCGTTTAAAACATCTCAATCTCAAGGCCAAGGAGCAACATGAAACCTATGATAGAGCCAATCAGATGGTTGAGAACACTACAATTCGTAGCTACAGATGCGTGTGTTAGAGAGGACTAGTGCGTGCGTGCACCTCTTCTTAGAGTACAACTGTATGTGGGTGGCATCGACCTAGGGAGCAGTGATGGTGCTTGCGAGAAGTCCCGAGAGATAGGTGTAATGCGTCTGAAAAGAAGACCAGTGTATAGCTCGCCACGAGGCTATTCCTGTCGAACGCCAAGCGTAAGATATGTATCCGATGGTGCTAGTTTTTGCACGTACATAACATTAGAAAAAGAACTAGTACCATGGCATATGCTACACCACGGCCGAGAAAACGTGTCGACGTTACACCATCCAGGAATAGTGCCGCACTTTGAAACTAGAACCGTCAATAAATTTTGAGCGTGTCTCGTCACATTCCAAATTACTACTACTACCACGCTATTTTTAGTTGCAAACATGTTCACACCAATCACTACCTAAATAGTTTCCCACTTAGGAGCGTATTAGTAGTACTCGGTTATAAGATGACTGCACATTCCTCCTCAACTCCTCATCCACAAAAAATAATCAAGTCAATCAAGCCGTAGCCAGCGTGAGTTCTGAGTCGAGAGATTTCCACTAGGGAGAGGTGAGCATGGAAGAGGAATCACGAGAGATGTCCCGCCTTGACACGAAAGAGCCGCCATGTCCAGCCACGCAGCAGTAGAAGCACAGAGGTCCTGCCGTGCCGCCGAAGCAGCACGGAGGTCCCGCCGCGCCGTCTATGTAGCAGATTGGTCGAGCAATGCCACGGAAGCAGCAGAAATGTCCCGCCGCGTCGCCAAAACAGCAGGGACGTCCCGCCGCGCCGTGGCAGCCTGGGAAAATTTCTCACAGGCAGGCGAGGACTCTTACAGGCGCATGCATGCGATAGTCCATAGCCAGATGGATCAGATCTCCGGCTAGGCGAGGATGCAGGACGAGGCTACCGGTGTCATCCGACAACTGGGGGAGGGCAATGCGAAGCTCTGGGAAGAGCGCGACCTGCTGAGGGCGAAGATCGCCGGAAGGGCGAAGCGGGAGGAGGATACCGCTGCCGTGTTGCAGATGACGAGCGTCATCATCAAGAAACTTATGGACGAGAATGCCATGATCCTCATCGAGCGCAACAGGCTGGTGGAGGAATCCATGGATGCTTCCAAGCATCGTATTAAGGACATGAAACTGATGAAAGAGATCATCGCCCGCCGTGAGAACTAGTCTGCGCGACCTGCAGCACATAAAGAAAGTAGAGATCAGCGAGCCAGATCGTTGCGTGCGTCTTCCTTCTTCTTTTGCCCTTGTGTATTTCGGGCGTAGCCGCATGTGGCTTTTCTAATTATCTTCCTAATTATGTAAGACAATTATTATCCACTCTCGTCATCCTTATATATATTCATCAGTCTTGCAATAAGTCGCAGTAGATGCTATATAGGTCCGTCGGATCTTACATCAAGATCCATGCAAAATTTTCTTTTTAGATTTTCTTTTTTCTCTCTTAAATGTCAGTCGAGTGAGACGTTGCCACGCCATTAAACAGAGGCTCAGGCGCCATTAATGGAGACCTTGGGAGAGAGGTGGACGGCAGATGGAGGTCAAAGGGCTCTCCTCCCTATAAGCACGCGCATGGGTCTGATCGCACGCCTCCCGTACTCAAATAGCTACCCTGCACGGCGCCTCCTGGCTAATAAAAAAGGGGACGCGTGGCGGCA
This sequence comes from Secale cereale, assembly GCA_902687465.1. Classification (NCBI taxonomy): domain Eukaryota; kingdom Viridiplantae; phylum Streptophyta; class Magnoliopsida; order Poales; family Poaceae; genus Secale; species Secale cereale. The sequence continues at coordinate 143,379,911 of LR738711.1, forward strand.
CATAAATGGTAAATAGAACACCCACGGTTTCAATAATACTTGTGTTTCCGATTGTAACGTGACATCACTTGTTCCATGATTGTTAATGTGTGCGCCTTCGCAAATCTTTGTTGATTGTTAATGTGTGCGCCTTCGCAAATCGGACAGCAAAATTACCACAACATGTTGCTGCCATGTCATGGCACCAAGCCAAGTTTCATGATTTTCATGCGTGTTTCAGATTTACATGAATTAAAAAACCAAGTTTCTCAATGTTTCCAGACGAGCCATGACGCCCAGATGTTTGAATTTCATTCCCATTTCTGGTATGGGACCTAGAAATTTACCCGAGGACACACATGTGATTTTTCAACCAGCTTTGGTGCACTGGAGCATCTGCTTGTATTTAAAATTTGAATTATGCACACAAAGGTGACACGTTTCCTCTCAGAACCACGAGCCTTCTTGAGAGAAGCTTCGGTTTGCAAGAAACTTATACCCAAACTTGTTCCTATTCTGCAATTTTGTTTACCACAGCGTGGTAGTACCATGACATGACACCATGCCAAGTTTCATGACTTTCAGGCGTGTTTTCGATTTACAAGAATTTTAAAACCAAGCTTCCCAATGTTCTCGGCCGATCCACGATGCCCAGATGTTTGAATTTCAGTCCCATTTCTTGCATGGTACCTAGAAATTCACCCGAGGACACACATGTGATTTTTGAGTCAACTTTGGTGCACGGGGGCATGTGCTTTTAGTTAAAATTTGAATTATGCAAATTAAATGACCAGAAACTCAATTAATGTATAAAAAGGCCAAACGAACCCTGAATAATTCCACAATTTAACAGGTTACTCATATAGTTCTATGTTGCCTCTGTAAAGAAAATCTGGTGGGAGGCAGCGCATATTGTTTCGCACACAAAGGTTTAAAGAAATAAAGAAATAAAGAAATTAGCCCTACTTAATTCTTGGGTTCTTATTATTTGTGCCACTAGTTGTGTATCACTACTCAGTTTTGCTATTAGAAGTTACAACTACTCAAAAAATGCCATCAATCCGTGAGATGCCTGCTCAAAAATGCAATTAGATATCTAAAAAATGCCATCGTTAAGTTAGATGTTTGCTCAGAAATGCCATTAGACATTGTTATTTTCACGTCAACCCCGTTGACCATGTTACATGACAAAAATAAGCCGATTCTCACAATGATAAGTTAATGGTGTCCAGCACAACACACCCCTCAAATAAAACTATGCACCCTGGAATTCTTTGACAAAACTAAGCACCCTGAAATTCTTTGACAACTAAACTGCTAGCTATATGATGTTGGCCATATATATATTGTACGTATATAATGTCAAGAAAGAGTGGTAGTACTATACCAACTAAAAGATGAAATGTACGAAATATAACGAGAAGAAACATAACATAGTTCTGTTGGGGGCTCAACACAACACACCCTTCAAATAAATCTAAGCACACCAGAAATTAAACTAAGCAACTAATCCGGTAGACACTGCATTAGAATCACCATGAGCAACGACACTGCCACCTTACTCTGAGTCCTCGTCCACGTCCTCGACTTCGTCCTTGTCCCTCTTCCTCTTGGGCGATACTTCTTTGCTTGAACCACACACTTGGCTCTTGCTCTTCATCCAACCCTTTTAGCTATTGAAACAAAGGTAGCCATCCATTGCAGCGTAGTGGATGTGGTCTATATCTAGTACAGTCCACTGCCATGCATGATGAAACATGTGCGTAGGTTTCTTCAGTTCATCGTACATAGGATGAACAATGGCTCCTGTCAGGGTCAGCATTGAAGGTTGATCAAGGTAGGGCACCAGCCCTTCCTTCTGGAGGTCGAAGGGTTGGCCTACAACGAGGCCTATCCGACCCAGGATTTCCTTGTCGTTCCTAAAGTCTATAGTAACGAATTTGACTCAGCCGCCCTTGAGGAAGTTCTTAAATTCCTCGCACTCAACGTCGGCAGGGCATATGTGGTAGACCAAGCATAAGTCATGCACGCAAACCTGGATCACGGCGGGCTTCTTCTTCTTTGCCTCCTTTAGTTTCTTGTCGCTTCCCAGGACTGTGGTGTACTCAACATCTAGCCCATCGACCCACGCATCATTTGAGTTTTCGAACATGCGTTTCAAACGAGCAAGGCATTCTTTCACCGTTGCGGAAGAACGGGTGTAGATGACGTCGAACTCATCGCCGGTGATGGTTCTAACCTTGTAGTCACCGCGGATCATGGTGATTTGGGACGCCATGGATTTGGGAGGAGGGTTAGGATTAGTGGAACTGCCGTAATGTGAAAGGACGGGACGACTAGGCGCGGTTTATCGATTGTAAAAATGTCAAGTGGGGGGGGGCGTGCGAATGGCATGGTAGTCCCTTGCCTGGTGGATAAATGGATTCATGCACAGTACTATGGGGGCCCAATTAGATGTCATGTCTACTCGACGCCCAATTAAATCGATGTCATGTCAAGCGTCGGGAAATTTACAGGTGATACGAAGCTTTCCATTCTCCCGTGATACGGGCTTCCGAGAGCCCTTGGATATGAGATCGAACGGTTGCAGGGCGTGATTCTAGACCTATGTGTGAATATCCTATCCTAGAGGGTTATTCTGCAAAATTTTCAGCAACTTAGCATGCGACCGTTCGATCTCAGATCCAAGGGCTGCCCGCAGCCCGTATCATGGTCGCGCCTACCACGATCGTCGCCTCGCTCACGCGGCCGCGCCCTTGGAGATTTAACACGGTGCGTTAGGCTATCTGATGTTAGCATGTCATACATAGTCATCACTTAGGCTGGTCATAGTGGGGAGTATCATATACTAGTATCATGCATATGGTACTAGTGTTTGATACAACATCCATTGTGCATAGTATCATATTTGGTATCATAGAATGGTTCATTTATTGCCATGCATGACACATAGTAGCACATCATTTAATATGATACGGTATCATGATATGATACTCAACCCTCTCTTACTTCATTAAATACTATGACACCTCATCAAAACTGCCAAGTTGGCATGCATGATACTACGTATGATACTAGCATTACGGGTAGCCTTAGTCACTCATACAACAAGGTTAGCTATAAGGTTGACTATAAGAGTTTTTTTTTGTTTACTTCTCTCTATCTCTTTCTTCATAGTATTGATTGCATCTGCCAAGGAGTGACCTCTTCCAATGAAATGGTGCTTAGATGATGTGAGCATTAAATGGCTTAGCAACTCAAGGCCCCAATGCATAGGTGCTTAGTTTTTTGTTGCTAAGTTTGCTTCATCTAGGTACACGCGCTTATCACTGTTTCTTCCTGGGGTCACCAAACTAGTCTCTCTCTTCTTAATTAACTTGGCACATCAGACGTTATGCCTATGTGGCAGGCTTAGCACCTATAGGATCAAGTACAATAGTGGGCTATAAGCCCGCTTTACATGGCATTTTTGCATATGTGGGGGAAAGAGGCAAGGAAAAAGTGGAGGAGTGAGCTCTCAAGCAAGAGCCAACCTCTACATGGTGGATCTCCCTGGAGAGGCACCTCTATGGAGGTGGTCAGGAATCCAGCTTGGCAGTTAAAATGATAATGGCAAGTCAAATCACCGGGCCCCACCTGTCCAGCAGTAACTCACTGTCAAATCACACAGCCCTACGTTTGCAGCAGCCTACTCCCTCATCTTCTCGCGTCTCTGTCGAACCGACTAGGCGGAACTGCCCCGCCTACCGCGCAAGAAAAGCCCCGCCCTCGAGTTTTAAATAGTACAATATACTAATTTTGTATCCATGGATTGCGTCATGGAGCAAAGCCTCAAGAAAACGGTGGTACACATGTAGGGAGTATAGAGCACGCCCGTCGCGTTCGCGTCGCACCCCAGATGGTCGGTCGGTCTGGCACGCCGCTCTCCGAATGGAACGCGCATCACATTGCATTTGCACACACATGTGGGACCGCAATTGAGAACCGACCATAGGCACACTCGCCGGCCCAGCAAGTCGGGTGAGTTAATAGAAGTACATACGTTCGTACCTGGACGATCCCTGCAAGACACAAAAGATCAGTTCGTCCATGCATGTGACCAGACTCGAGCAGACACGCCTGGATTGGCTATTGTCTACATATCATGCAGGCTGTGTTGCACAGGGCTGTAGTTCTGGTGAGAAATCTAAAAAAAGGTTTCTTGTCATCTCACAAAATTAGGTGTCATGTGCTTCGGATCACTGCAAGGGTTAAACAGCGACAACTGAGTTGGGCTAGTCATTGGGGGCACATGCATGTAGAGGTTTGTAGGACAGTAGCAAATTTCCCTCAAGTGGATGACCTAAGGTTTATCAATCCGTGGGAGGCGTAGGATGAAGATGGTCTCTCTCGAACAACCTTGCAAGCAAATAACAAAGAGTCTCTTGTGTCCCCAACACACCCAATACAATGGTAAATTGTATAGGTGCACTAGTTCGGCGAAGAGATGGTGATGCAAGTGCAATATGGATGGTAGATATAGGTTTTTGTAAACTGAAAATATAAAAACAGCAAGGTAGCAAGTGGTAAACGTGAGCATAAACGGTAGTGCACTGATAGGAAACAAGGCCTATGGTTCATACTTTCACTAGTGCAAGTTCTCTCAACAAGGATAGCATAATTGGATCATATTACTAGCCCTCAACATGCAACATAGAGTCGCTCCAAATTAACTAATAGCGGAGAACAAATGAAGAGATTATGGTAGGGTACGAAACCACCTCAAAGCTATTCTTTCTGATCGATCTATTCAAGAGTCGGTAGTAACGTTCAATCTATCATAGAGTTTGTACTTGAATAACACCTTAAGACACAAATCAATCAAAACCCTAATGTCACCTCGATACTCCATTGTTACCTGAAGTATCCGTGGGCATGATTATACGATATGCATCACACAATCTCAGAAACATCTATTCAATTAACACATAGAACTTCAAAGAGTGCCCCAAAGTTTCTACTGGAAAGTCAAGACAAAAACGTGTGCCAACCCCTATGCATAGATTCCCAAGGTCACGGAACCCGCAAGTTGATCACCAAAACATACATCAAGTAGATCACGTGATATCACATTGTCACCACAGATAAACACATGCAAGACATACATCAAGTGTTCTCAAATCCTTAAAGACTCAATCCGATAAGATAACTTCAAAGGGAAAACTCAATCCATTACAAGAGAGTAGAGGAGCGAGAAGCATCATAAGATCCAACTAGAATAGAAAAGCTTGCAATACATCAAGATCGTGCCATCTCAAGAACACGAGAGAGAGAGAGAGAGAGAGAGAGATCAAACACATAGCTACTGATACATACCCTCAGCCCCGAGGGTGGACTACTCCCTCCTCGTCATGGAGAGCGTTGGGATCATGAAGATAGCCACCGGTGAGGGTTCCCCCTCCGGCAGGGTGCTAGAATAGGGTCTAGATTGGTTTTCGGTGGCTACAGAGACTTTCGGCGGCGGAACCCCCGATCTAGGTTAATTTTTGAAGGTTTCGGTATTTATAGTATTTTTTGGCGTAGGGCACAAGTCAGGGGGCCCTCCGTGGCTTCCATGAGATAGGAGGGCGCGCCCCCACCCTCTTGGGCAGCCCGTGGCTCTCCTGGACCAACTCTTTTACTTCGGGGACTTCTTTTGGTGTAGAAAAAATCATGAAAAATTGGCTCGTCAATTGGACTCCGTTGGATATTCCTTTTCTGTAAAACTCAAAAACAAGGAAAAAATAGAAACTGGCACCGGGCTCTAGGTTAATAGGTTAGTCTCAAAAATCATATAAAAGTGTATAAGAAAGCCCATAAGACATCCTGGAAGGATAATATAATAGCATGGAACAATAAAAAAATTATAGATACGTTGGAGACGTATCAATGCACGAAGACTACTCGGCTGCCATATAGGTCAAGACGGCTATGTTAATTAGGACATCTATCGACGGACTCCTTTTCTGCGAGTTTATCTTTAATTTGAGCTTTGATCCTCGTCTAGTTTGTCCATCGGGATTCATCTTTTCTCCTATGGGAAGTGAGGTTATGATTTCTTGTCATGTGGCATTTTTTCATGTTATATGTTATAATCCGGTGCTTCAGATCATAATGACGACAATTCCGCCTCCGGGGCACGTGCATGAAGACTTCTCGACAGGCATTGACGAGGTCAAGCCGGCTCCGGCCGGTAGAAAAAAGAAAACTAGTACTCCACTAGATAGGCAGGAGCCTCCGCGCTTGCTTGCTAGTGTTGCTCTCTTCACACTATCTCGTCCTCTCCAGATCTAAACATGATAGCGGTGGCCACTCTCTCTCTCTCTCTCTCTCTACTCACCGCTGGTAACAGATCCAGCCGGACCCTCTCCGCTGGGGAAGGTGAGAAGGTGCAACATTCATGCGGTCGTCCTCGGCGACGGCTCTTACCCATTGTCGGCACGTCCCGATCAGCGTGCCTTGCCATTCTCTCTCAAGCATCACTGGCGAGGGAGGGCCTCCCACCCCTTCTTCCTCGTTGCCGTAGTGTGGGCATAACCGGCCTCCCTCCGCCCACCTAGCGACATCCCGGCGACCCTCAGGTATAACGTCCTTCCAAACCGGCCTTGCTCTACTTCCCGAGCTCCTAACGTTGCTGCATTTGTATCATTTACTATTTCTCAGGACCCCTCGTGTAGATAGGATCGATCGGCTGTTCGAAAACCACCTAATTTTTTACTGTTAAGAGGTAAAACTAGTTTATGCACTCGAATCTAGTAGTACTTGGTTCAAACAAGGAAGAAAGGGGGTGGGGGGTGGGAGAAGATTTGTTACCTGAATCTAGGACTTGGTCGAAAGAGGAAATAATGGAGGCGAAAAGTAGCAGAGACTGGCTATTCAACTGGTCTCTAGGTCTAATAGGGAAATAAAGGGAACGCAGTACAAACTCAATATAAACCCGATCTATTGGTTGAAAAAGGAAAGAAAGTGGGGACTGGGGGACAAGTCAACAGAGTAAGTCCAGCACTAGATTTGCTAGCCTCACACAGTATAAGGTGGGTATATACCGAATAAAAATGGGACCAACCCAGATATCCTATTCTGATGTTTGTTGCCCCGAGCCACTCTTATGTAATGCCACTGGTAAAATGTAGCAGTTGCACTGTTAAAAGTAAGGACACATTAAACCAATGTTGTTTTCAACGTAATGCCTCCAGTAATATAAAGCAATGGCACTTTTTTTCATTTCCTGCTAAATTTCCCATTAAGATTGCTTCTTTTCATTTTCTGATGGAAATGGAACCGGGGGTGGAGCCCTTTTCTTAAAAAAAAAGAAGACGAAGCTGCTAGCTCATGGGATGTTGCTTCATTTTAGGTGAACTGCACCAAAAGGTCCCATGAGTTGTGTTGGTGACTGGTGTCATCCCTTCTACAATAGCGTTGACTGCAGATATGATTCCCATCACGAGGTATGTTCCTTTTTGGTCTGACCGTTTGCCAAAGATCATGCATGTTGATCCTGCTCTTGTGCTACTGTTTTGGCACTACCATGATAATGCAGTAGTGTTATTATTTTGCACCCTAATCTAGTGGTACTATTAATTTGAGTCAATGTTTTGGCACCGCTAATGGCACTGTTTTTTTATATATCGAAAGAGGGGGTTCCCTCTCATTTCATTAAAGAAACCCAACCATAGAGAACCATTATCCGACAACATCTCAGTGTAAATGGGCAGTTATGCAACTACTACTAGAATGGACTGAGTACTAGCAGGAGACAAGTTCGCCACATAAGCTAGGCACGTAGGGGACGCAGCACCAGCTCGACCAAGTTTGGATTACAACCCAAATTCTACCATAGAAACATCACGGCGAAGATAGGGACTGAAAGAGCCAGCTTCCGCATCCCAGCCTAAGCACCCCCGGCCTTCATCCTTGCGACGCACGGTACACCTCGTTTGCCACCTGCTCGATCCTAGTGTCACTGATAAAATGAAGTAATAATACAGTTAAAATAGAGCGAGTGTCCTCTCTATCATTTCATTTTCAATGTAGATAAAGAAAGTGCTTCTCTTTGTTAATGTATGTTTCATCAACTAGTCCCATTGCTAATGTTTACGCATTTCTGCAAACTGGGGTGCTTAATTTTAGTTGATCTGCACAAAAATAGATATTTGAATCTCTCAAGGCCCCTCCTTGTACTACCATTGTACACTGATGTTCATCACTGGCAGAAGGTGTATCTGGGAGACTTGGGTCGATTTCCAGTATGATGTAATATTTTCTATTGTTTATTAGTGTATGTTTCATCAACTAGTGCCACTATAATCTAATCACGCAATTTCATTATCTGTGCAAACAGGGTTATTCAGCTGCATTCTGGTGGAACTGCACAAATGTACGGATGGAACCGGCATATATGCAGAGTGCGAGGCGCCAAGAAAAAATTACCGACACCAACCCTGCTTCATCTAAGCATTGGCATCCACCACCATCAGTGGGATGTGTGGCCCTCACTATGGAGTATCGATCCCAGATGGAGCATCCACCAGAGATTGAAGGATCGAGCATCTACATGGTGCCGTTTGTGAGGGTGTCGTGCCAGAGCGAGCCGGTGGAGTCTTCGTCGACCGAACCCAACTGCAAGAGGAGAAAAACAGTTGGCCCGACGATGCTTCCCCGCCATCCTCTCCCTCGCCGTTCACATCGTTCGCTGTCTGCCGCTGAGGAATAGGAGGGATCCCCCCCCTTGATAACCCTCAACCGTAAGGGATCGAGATAGTCTTCGCGGGTAAGAATAACCCAATTTATAGATTCGACACACGGGGAGCCAAAGAGTATTTATAAGCTTTGACAATTGAGTTGTCAATTCAACCGCACCTAAAATATACTTACTTGCAACAAAAGATAAGTGGTAACGGTGATATGATAGTGATGGTGGTGACAGCAAAAGTAACAACTAATAACCAGCAGGATTGAAACACTGTAGGCTAGGGAGATGGATGGTTGGGCGCTGCATGGATGAGATACATCATGAATCTAACTTGGGGCAAGGCACACAGAAAAGTAATGATCATCTAGGCAAATATCAAACATTAGGCATGTATCCCACAGGTAGTTGTACGTGCTTGCAATAAGAACTTGCACAACATCTTTTGTCCTACCATCCCGCTACGAACGGGGCCAAAAGGAACTTATGGAGATTAAGGTACTCCTGTCAAAGAGCACCGGAACAAAGCAATAAACTCAATGGATACATGGAATCCTCAAATTATGGACCATCCCCTTTGGTGTCCCAAGCTGTCACCTTTGGGATCGCCGGTTCCGGACCATAATAGGTGCAAACAACTCATAGATAGGATCAAGAACACAAATATATTCATGCAAACACATAGGGTTCAGATCTGAAAACATGGCACTCGGGCCCAAAGTGACAAGCATTAAGAGCAACAAGTTGAATCAAAGATGACAAACACCAAAGTAGATGATAGGCAACATGCCCCCAACAATCTGATAAACTATTACATGATCTAACTCATCCAATCCCTACCATCCCCTTTGCCTACAGCAGGGAATTACTCACACATGGAAGGAGAAGTCATGGAGGGAGGATGGAGTGGTGATGATGAAGACGATGGCGACGATCTCCCCTCTCCGGAGGCCAAATCAGCCTCCAGATTAGCCCTCCAAAAGAAGAATAGAGGGTGGCGGCGGCTCCGCGATGGAAACTGGAAAAACGACTTCTGTTCTGGGGTTTCCTCGCCACGGGAATAAATAGGAGCCAAGGTAGGGCACCAGAGGGGGGAGGACCCTCCCAGGCGGCCTCCTGGCACGGCCAGGGGTGGGGCCGCGCCAGCAGGGCGCCTGGGGCCCCCTGGCTGCCCTCTGGCCCCACTTCTGGCACAATGGCCCTTCGGGTGCGTGGATTTTCTGTGATTTTTCTTGGAATTTTCTGAGACACCTAAAAATCCATTTTCCTGCACACAATAAAACCATGCAGGCAGCTCTGCTGAAAACAGCGTCAGTACGGGTTAGTTTAGTTCAAATCATGCAAGAATGAGGGCAAAACAATAGCAAAAGTGTTTGGAAAAGTAGATACGTTAGAGACGTATCAACTCCCCCAAGCTTAGCATATTGCTTGTCCTCAAGCAATTCAGTTCAACGAACTGGACGCGACAAAGAAAACTTTGACAAACTCTTTTGCTTCATTAGATGTATATAAGCATGTACTACGAAAAGAGTCTAGCAAGTATTGAAACAATGCTATGAGGACAATGCACGAAGCAATCATTCTTTCAAGTGACCAATCACAAATAACTAAAAGTAAATAATATTCTACTGAAAATCAAGACAAGATTACATTGCACATAGCTTGAACATACTAGAGTGGTATCTCGCTAGCCTCCATGAGTGAATCAAAACATAAATGCAGAAACTCCTCCGGAGTTTTAAAGGACACTAGAACTAAGAATTTCAGAATAAATAATACCACAAGCATGCAGAAGACAATGTAATACTTTGGGACAATGCACATTATACTCAGAATGACAATTATGCTCTCCTAGTTGGTGCTTTCAAGAAAGAAGGTGGAGACTCTCGAACCGTGGAATTTGATGGCGAGGTTGAAAACCCGTGGTTGGAAGCAAAGACTAAACATGTACCAGAGCTCTTGGTTTTGAAAACAGAGGTAAAAATGATTTTGGGAGGTGCATATTTCATCAACGAATGCTAGTAGACAACCCAATCACTTCTTATGCTAGACATGTTTAAAGGAACGGCTCCCAAGATGGGGACGATCACATCCCCTTAATCTCCTTTGTTTATCACTGCCAAAGTTTTCTGGTTTCTCATAAACAAAGCGTGAAGGAGGGTTTGTTGGTTGTGATTATCTTTTGTTAGCTGGGCGCAATCATGCCAGTCCCTCCTCGTATTTGGGGTTTGTAGATTAGACATGCAATCCCGGGATAAAACATGTCCAACATAAGAAGATCATGAATTACCTACTACTTCCTCATGAGCTAAAACAGAGGCACAAAACAGGAGTAAATTTGAATAATTTCGAGATGGTACAAGAAAGTCTTCGTTAGGATGGCCGGTAAATACCACATAGGAAGGTATGGTGGACTCATATGAAATAAATGGTTTGAAAGGATTTGGATGCACAAGCAGAATTCCGCTTAGTGCGAACGAAGGCTAGCAAGAGACTGGGAAGCGACCAACTAGAGAGCAATAACGGTCATAATCATGCAGAGCGTCAAAGCAACATTGAATTGGGCATGAAAGTGATATAACTATTCTGAAACTCAAAGATCATCAAGGCAAAGCAGACTTTTTAGTCTTAAACATGTGTAAACATGTGCCAAGTCAATCCAAGAATTCTCCAAAGGGAAATACCACCTTAGTATACCAAACTATGAACAATGCAATGCATGTAAATCATTTCAATAACACATTATATACTCTAGGTATTTGAGATTAGCTACAAGGAAAGCATGAACCACTGGGAAAGCATTGTAAACATCGCACTATGTCGCAACAAGCTGGTCTCTAGATCATAAGTACAGGGATATGTACAAAAGTAGAAACAAGAAGAGTTCATACCGGTTTTCCTTGTTGCTTCCCTTCCGTCGATCTTCGTCATTACTGCCTTGTCACTTGCACGATCGAACGTAGGAAATATAATTAAATGCCATCACGGACTCGAGTTGAACTCTGAAAACAAAGCAAACTAAAGAGAGAAAGGAAATCTTTTTGGTTTTTTTCAAAGGTTGAACGAAAGCAAAAGAAAGAGAAAATCTTTTTGTTGTTTTTGCAAAGAAAGAACAAAGAAGAACAGGCAAAAACTTCGAAAAGATCAAAGCGAACAAAAATAAAACGGATAATACAATGGAAAAGTGAGAAGGGCACGTACTCCCCCAAGCTTAGGCTTTGGGCCTAAGTTGGTAGTAGCTACTGCCCCCAGGAGTCTCCTGCTCCGGGGTGGTACTGGTGAGTCCAAGGGTCGTATAAGGATTCCGGCGCGTACACCGAAGTCCTCAGATCCTCCCACGAAGAAGGGTCCGCACTCCAAGCAGAGGAAGACCCTTCACCAAACTGGGTGACGGTCTCCCCCTGAAAAGGTGGTAACTCACCGTGCTCCTCCTCGTCGGGCACAACCCCCTCCATGGGGTTATGAAACTGATGCTGGACCATGAACTCATCGAACTGGATAACATCAAAGGACCATCCGTTCCTGCGAGAAAAATCAAACAAAAGAGGTGCAGGTAGACGGATCTTGCGTTCCGCGGTAGTTCCGAAACGCAAGATATAAACAAGGTTACCAAACTCAGAAGTCATGGTAACAAACTTATGCCTTTTCATAGCAGCAAGATCAAAACTTAAATAAGTAAAAGGCTTATCATCAGGGTGTGGGGTGCCTTTAAGATACTCTAAGATAAGTGTGGCATAAACGCCACCAAATAAATTTCCCTTGTTACCGTTCATAGCAAGGCGTCGAGCAATTAACACCCACATTATAATCAAACCTCCCTGAGAAGGCGGTTGCCAGGATAGCAATATCCGGCGAAGAAATGTTGCTCGTGTGGTCACGAGCTAACACCCCTCTAGCAACATAATACGCAAAATACCTGAGGTGAGGGAATAATATGCTGGAGATTTTTGACCGATGAATATCCCTCGTATCCATGTTGCAGAGAGAGTTGAAGACGGTTCTCAGCTCGGAGGGCTGAGAGGTCATCTTCGCCGTCCGCCCAACGTTTGGCACACCTATTATTTCACAACAATTTTCCAAGGGCATGGTCAAAAGACTATTGTAAATTTTAAACTCAATAGAACCAGTATCAAGGTTATATCTAAAACTGTTAATGAAACCGGAGGTGAGTTTTTGATACTGAGCAACACGGCACGTGACGAGCCGTGTTAGACCTGCATTAGCACAAAGATTATAAAACTCATCCTTAATTCCTGTAGCTTCAAGGAATTCATCACATGGGAACATCATCGCACGTGCTGGATTTGTGTCTTCCAACAACTCTAGGGGCACATGATCTTCATTGTAGCTCACCCTAGCAGTCGAGGGTGAAGCTGCGGCTCTAGTAACTCGATCGGAGCGCGCGGGCTTCTTCTTCTCAAGCGACCCCTTTGCCCTTCCTAACAAACTCATTTCAGGGAGTATTTGTTCAAAATCTCAGCTCAAATGATAGGCTGTAGAGAGAGATCGAAAATTGCCTCCAAGAACAGCAAGAACGCAAGAACAGGTGCATAACTTGTGTTTTCGGAGAGAAAGAGAGAGAGAGGAAGAAGACTCACCTGGAGGCGGGACCTGTGGGCCCCAGGCGCCCTATGGGCGCGGCTGTCACACCCTGCATTTTGTAACATGTTATTTGCATCAATGAAGCATGAAAATTTGGACCAGCAAATTTTTTTGGCATCCTTTGGCTTTTATTTGGAGTTGAGTTTTCTTCATGTGCTTTTTCATGTGCTCATTAAAGTCAACTATTACCTCTTGTAGAATTCATCTCCATACCCAAAACTTCTGCCCAATGATCATGCCAAGTGTTATATAACAGTATAGTATTTTCTTACAAAATTAATTTGGCCAAAATGTATTTTATAAATTTAGTTTTCCAAAAACCCCTGAATTGACATTTGCACTGCAAGTGCTTGATTTAGGGTGAGAAAATTATTTCAAAACGTATATTTGAGACCTAGTAGTCATAGGACTCCCAGAAACCACAAAAGTATAATTTTAAAAGTTATTTTCCTATTTTATTTAAAAGATTTTTCTTAAGGCCAGAAATGGTCTTTAATAGGGAAAAAATATTTAAATATTTGCCAAAATTCAGGGAGACTCAAAGGACATATATTGTCCATATATAAGAGTTTCAACACTTGGTCATGTTCAAAATAATGGGCTAATCCCTCTAAAACCCTTTCTGGATATTTCAAGATTTTGAAATATTTACAAAGGAAATATTCTCCAAAAATTCCAGGGAAATTCTATCATGTCACATATGACATATTTGATGATCTTGCCAAGTACCATGCCTTGGGAAGCAAGAAAACATCATCAAAACCCTTCATAACCATTCTGTCCATAATTGAAGTTTGAGCAACTTTACATTGCCAAACTTGTCCAAATGCTCTCAAACTTGGTGCACATGCTAGAAATGCCTAATAAGGCATATAGACCAAATGGCTCAAGATTTGGAATAGAGCAACTTGATCAGAACACCCCAAAACCCTTTCTGTTCAAATGCAAATTTGAACAACTTTACATTACCAACTTTTTACCTGGAGCTTCAAACTTTGTGGGCATGATCAATACCCCTAATGATGAAACTACACCAAGTGGTGCATCAAGGGGAGATGATTAGCTTGACTGAAACAAGATGAAGCCATTCCTGTTGATTTCTAGGGTTCACCAAAGTTACATTGGCAAGTTTCTTCAAATGAGCCCAAATTTGGTGAAGCACCCTATTTTCACATGTCTTTCAATCCTGTTAAGTGTCATGGCAAGAGGAGATCATTTCCTTGACCAAACACTGATCAAAAACCTTCTGCAGAATTGCTAAAACCCTCTTCTTGATCACTTTCACCTTTTACCTTGGCCTCAACTTTCTACCACATGTTCATTCAGTTACTAGCTACCCCCAGTAACTTCCCCAGGACTCCAGCTCCATGATTGAGGGGTAAAAACCATAGTTCACCTTGCTGGACAGCTAAAATTCACCAAGTCACCAGCTTCCTCTCTCTCTCCTTGACTCTCCAGAGCATCCAAGGCTTCAACCGTAATGCTTGCATCACCCTGGACCCCCCAGACACGGTGGGCGCGACCAGGGGGCCAATGGCATGCCGTGGCATGCGATAAGGGCGCTCCAGAGCGCGCTACAGTGCGCCCACGCACTGTAGCTTCAGCCAATCGCCGGCCCCCGACAGCCTCGGGCTCTCCCCTCGCGCCAGTCGATGCCCCTCGACGTCCGCGACCGCCCCGGCACTGTCCCCCCTCCTCCTCCGCCCTCCAGTGGCCGTCGTCACACGCGCGCTGGCCGCCCGCAGCCTCCACTCCTCGGCCTCGCACGCGCGCGCTGACTGGATGCTTCTCCGCTCCTCCTCTCCCCTCAACTGGACGTGGAACTCGTCCACGATCCTCCCCGGCTTGATCACAGGCACCAGAACCCCCTCTGGCCTCGCCTGCAACCTCGCCGGCGCACGAGTCCACGGTGGACCGTGGGCGCGGCTATATAAGCCCCCCCCCCCCCGAGCCTCTCCAACAGCACCAGCAGCTTCTCCTCATCCCCAGCAGCACCCCAGCACCACCAGTTCATCCCCGAAGAGCTTCAGTGCTCGGGATCGACCGGAGCTCCGCCGCGTCAGGCCGCCGGTGATCTCGCAGTACAGGCCTCCTCTGCCTCTCCTTTGGCTCCATCTAGAACCGCCATGCATCACTGATGCTTTCCCCTCCTTTTTCCCCTTCTGCAGCTGCCGGAAACGAGCTGGCCAGAAGGTTCCCGACGATCCTCCGCCGTCCCACCTTGCCGCCGGCGAACCCGACCTCCCCGGCGTGCCGCACCACCACCACTACCTCCGCAACACGACGCTGAGTCCGTTCCTGCCCTCCGTTGCCGTCGCTGTGGCCGGAATCAATGCCGGTGAGCTCGCCGTCGCCGTGGCCGTGAGGTTGGAGATGACAGGCGGGCCCCGCCTGTCATCCTCACCCCTCTCTCCCCCTCCTCACAGCCGCTAACCGCCGGGCCCCGCCCGTCAGGTTTGAAAACCTGACGTGCGCGCGCTGGCGCCCGAGCGGCCGGGCTGGATGCCCTGGGCCATGCACTGTGGCCCCTCTGGCCCAGTAGCACAGGGGCATTTCTTTTTATTCTTTCTGTAATAATTTCAAACATTTTTACAGAAATGAATATTGGTCCAAATGGAATAATTCCAACTCCTAAATTCTTGTAATATTCCAACCTATTTAATGGTGTCACTTTCACACACATCCATGAAACTTTTCTGTTCTGTTCAAATTTAAATTCAAATTTGAGCAATAAAACTCATGTTCTAAAAATCCTAGATTCCATTCTGTTACTCCAAAACTCCAACTAAGAATTTTCCCCATCTTATAAATCCCTCTAGTATTTAACAAAAATAAGTTGACATTTTCTGAGCACTTTGATTTTTCTGTTTTATTTGTGGTCTTATTTTTCCGTTGTTATTATTCGACGTATAGATACCGTATTTGATGAAGTTGCTGAAGAAGGAGAAGGAGAAGGATTTGAAGACTTTGAAGACCAGGCCAATCCAGGCAAGCAGCCCTTTGACCATGATACACTTGTTCTTCGGAACCCGTTTGTTTCCGATGCATAATGATAGGGTTACGATGGTGACCTAGTTGAACCACCACATGATGCATGCCATGATCTTGATCTTGCTATGTGCTAGATAACATGCAAATAGTTAGTAGTGATGCTTAATGATGCATGTGTGATTTGAACCTTCGTGGTTGAAATCCTTGCATGAACCCATCGGGTGCCCCTAATGCCCAAGGGAGATGTTGAGTTAGGTCATCACTTGAGGAATAAGTGATGTGCCGGTAAATCTTGTGCATAGGTGAAATAATGGATTAGATTTATGTGTTACTACCGTCCCAACCAAACATGTGCAACCACACTACCCCTTATGGGACGGGGCTTTATTGATTACTTAGGTCGATACTAGCATAGTGCCCGCATTACTAGTGACGGGAAGACTTGAGGTCTTTCCCGAGACGGGGACGTGCTTGGATAGACGACCATGACTGTTTTCACAGGGCACCGGACACACCGTTGGTCCATTCGGGTACGCGTGACATTGAAATTAGGGCAAGTCCCATAATCTATTGTTGTACTCGAGGGCCGTGTACCAACGAGTGGACTCTATGTTAGTGTCGTCTAAGGAAACATAATGACCGGGTGCTTACCCCGGGTACTTGAGGTACTGCGGGTCGTGGATGACACGGAAGTTCCCCGGATCTTGTGGGTAAAGTGCGCAACCTCTGCAGAGTGTAAAACTATTCGAATAGCCGTGTCCACGGTCATGGACAGTTGGGTGGTGCTACTTAAACTATGTCCAGAATTTTACTTCATCGATAACAGAATGTGTGTGATGAGTCAAGGTGGTGACTTGACTCGATGAGTTGAATCATATTCATGTTGATATCGGTAACCTGTCTTCGAGGTTACGCAAGTTTATTGATGCATAAACCTGATGGTAGAATATTTATTCTAGCCCTTTGCTAGATTGCTCATTATTGTTCAGTTTGCATTGTTACTTTGAACCACAACATGGGTTGCTTGCGAGTACATTCAAAGTACTCATTGGCTTGCCACTGGTTATTTAATTGGCTAGGCATGGAGGAACAGGAATATGATGAAGAGTTCTTTGGAGACGATCATGCGAACTAGGACGCTATCCCAGTCAGAATGCCTGTAGGGTTAAGGCAGATGGCATGGGTTCTACCTACTATCGAAGACTTCCACTATTTGAGTTATTTGCTATTCAGCCCGTGAGGTTTTATCTATGTAAGACTTGGCCATAATAGCCATAATTTGTGTAAGCCGATATGTATGGATGTAAGACTCTTGTTATTCAGCTTCTGTGTGTTCAGTGAGCATTGATCTCTGGGATCACTGTACACGTGCATTCGGTGATCTCGACTTCTAAGTCAGGGTCCCCACAGAGCTGGTATCAGAGCCATCCTGACTATAGGAAGCCTTAGTTAGCATGGGCGTTAGTTAGATGAGACCCTTTTTCAAAAACCTTCTGAACCTCTCTTCTTTTCTAAACCTGAGATTTCATCAGCTTATTAACCCCTCCTATTCCACCATTGTAGATGGCCGCTGTACCCGAAGAGCACCTGACCACTGGGTTTCCCTTACTTCTCGAGGATAGCCTCCAGGAGTGTCAGTTCCACCGAGCACCCATCCTCACCTACCTTGAGCATTGGGTTAGCGACACTGAGGTGGAGTACCATGTGGAAGTGATCGTGAAGGCAAACGATCCTCCCACAAGTTGGTTCTTTGAGGGACCCCAGATGGCAACACTACCTCTCGCTGTCGAGGCTGCTGCACTCAAGGCACTAACCCGTCTCCGCGAGCTTCTTCCGGAGATGGCAGCCAAGATGACAACTCGCTTCTTACCTTACCGGAAGGAAGGTGAAGAAGAAAGCAGCGCACTAGCCCCTCCATTGAAGGAAGGACTCTCGCTTCGGTTCCAGACCTACTTCAGTCTATGTGCCGACAGCCTGGGAATCGATGAAGATTCGAGAAGAACTTCACAAGACCAAGGCACTTCTTCGTCGAGCTCAAGAGAAGAAAAATAGGATCAAGAAGGAAGGAGCACCTTCTGGACAGTCCGCTATCGCATATCGAGGCGGAAGGCCCTCCGAGGATGTATCTTCCAAGAATGAAGAACCACCTCGGCGACGCCGGATGACGGCAAGGGAATATCGCAAGCTTTTCCCTGCACCTCCGACGAAGCACCGTCGTATCCAACTCCTCCACTCCCCCACACCCTCAAGTGACAATGGGGCCCAGACAGATGAAGACAAGGAGGAAGACCCTGAAGAGCCAGAATACACGACCGAGCATTCTGCCGCTTAGGCATTATTCGCTACTCGGATATGCCAGTTGTGACCTTTACGGTAGGATAGGTCGTGTAACCCCTATGCGCAGTCGAGTCCTTGTATGGTTCATATGAAACCATCTAGTGTTTGCTTTTGTTGTGTCTGGATGTATGTCGTATTCTTCCTTCGGGAATGTGTAAACGTCTACATCACCCATTTGGATTTTTAATGAATGTGTTTGGCCTTTCGGCCCTTGCATGATTTGATCAGTGTCACACCCACCGCCTTACTAGGCACCCTTCTATCTTGCTTTCCCTCTTCCAAGTCATGAGACCTTTTACCGCTCCAACAGGATGCCTGTTGTAACTCGTACTGGTACCTCTACCCAGCAGCCTGAAGCCGGAGCATCCGCTCAGTCAGAGGCAGGCCGCGACCAAACCAACGACCAAGCTCCACCACCACCTCCTCCGAACATGGACATGGCTCAGCTTCTCCAAGCTTTCCGAGAGGAACGCCAAGCCAACACTGCAGCCCTTTAGCTGATTGCTCAAGCTGTCACCAACAACCGCCAGCCGGCGGGGAATGGCAATGGACGTTCCACATTGGCAGAGTTCAAGAAGCATGCACCGCCAACCTTTTTCGAGACTGCAGAACCCCTGGATGCAGACGACTGGATCCGCTCCATTGAGGAAATACTGGAACTAGTCGGATGCACCGAAGACCGCGAGAAGGTGGCTTATGTAGCCCACTGCCTCGGGGGGACTGCTAGAGCTTGGTGGGATGGATTCAAGGTCATGCATGCTGAACAAGACATCACTTGGGTCAACTTCAAGGCAGAATTCCGCAAGGCCCACATTCCTTCCGGAATCATGGCTATCAAAAAGCGTGAGTTCCGAGACCTGAAGCAAGGAAGTGGCACTGTCAAGGAGTACATGCAGAAGTTCAGTGTTCTGTCAAGGTATGCCCTTGAGGATGTCAACACTGATGCTGCAAAAAGGGAGCGCTTCATGGAAGGCCTCAATCAGACTCTGCAATACTCGCTTGTCGTGTGCGACTGCCCATCCTTCCCTGACCTGGTGAACAAAGCACTTATGCTTGAAGACAAGCGGCATGCTTTGGAAGACACTCGCAAGCGCAAGTTGGTCAGTAAGGGAAGTTCCAGCAACCAGAAGCCTCGTCTGTGGCAGTCAGCCCCGGCCAAGCCAACCTATCAGCAACCAAGAGCTCCTACTCCTCGCACCAACCCTCAGCCTCAGCAGTATGCCAACCCAAGGCCAGCTTCCAACCCCAATACCAGTGGTGGCAACAAGATCAACAATCCAAACCAAGTCACTTGCTTTGGATATGGTCAGTCCGGACACATCTCAAGGGTGTGCCCCAACAAGAAGCCTGATGCCCCGCGCCCCAATGCGCAGAACCAGGGACAAGGCCGCGGGATGCCACCAAGGAACCCAGCTCCTCGCAATCCACCTAACCATGGGAAGGGGCGTGTGAATCACGTCACTGCTGAAGAAGCCCAGGAAGACCCGGACGTCGTGCTGGGTACGTTCCTTCTCAACTCAGCACCTGCAACTGTCTTGTTTGATTCTGGAGCAACGCATTCATTTGTCACTCAAAGATTTGCATTAAAAAGTGGCATGACCCCTACACCCCTGAATAACCCTATGGTGGTACAAACCCCCGGAGCCGAGATGAGAGCCAAGATAGGCTGCAAAGGAGTCAGTATTACCATTAACGGTGTAGATTTCCTAGCAGACCTCATCATCCTAAGATCGCAAGGCTTGGATGTGATCTTAGGGATGGATTGGCTCAGTAAGCACCAAGGCTTGTTAGACTGTGCCAATCGGACAGTCACTGTGACCAATGACCAGGGAGTCGAAGTCAAGTTTGCTTCCAACTCCTCTTCTGCTCAAGCCGCTCAAGTCAACTGTCTGTCTGAAGTTGGGCTAGAGAAAGTACCGGTGGTATGTGAGTATCCTGATGTCTTTCCGGATGAACTACTGGGAATGCCCCCTGACCGTGACATTGAGTTCATAATTAAGCTCGTGCCCGGAGCAGGACCCATCTATAAGAAGCCTTATAGAATGGGGACGGAAGAATTAGCTGAGTTGAAGAAGCAGCTGGAAGAGCAGCTGAGGAAGGGATTTATCCGCCCAAGTGCCTCCCCTTGGGGATCTCCTGTTCTGTTTGTGGCCGAGAGGGACGGTACCATCCGTTTATGCATTGACTATCATTCCCTCAATGAAGTTACAATCAAGAACAAATATCCACTTCCCAAGATCGAAGATCTGTTTGATCAGCTCAGCGGAGCCAAGGTGTTCTCCAAGATCGACGTCAGATCTGGGTACTACCAGCTGAAGATCAGACCCCAAGATATTCCGAAGACGGCATTCGTAACCAGATATGGCCTGTACGAGAGCACGGTCATGTCCTTTGGGTTAACCAATGCCCCAGCTTACTTCATGTATCTCATGAATAAAGTCTTCATGGAATATTTGGACAAGTTCGTTGTCGTCTTCATTGATGACATTCTTGTCTTCTCGAAGTCGGAGGAAGAGCACGAGCAGCATCTGAGGATGGTCCTAGACAAGCTTCGAGAGCACCAACTGTATGCCAAATTCAGCAAGTGTGAGTTCTGGCTGCATAAAGTTGGATTCTTAGGTCACGTCTTGACCGAGGAAGGATATTCAGTTGATCCCGCAAAGATCGAAGCTGTGACTCAATGGCAATATCCAACGACCGTCAAGGAAGTCAGAATCTTCCTCGGACTTGCGGGCTATTACCGCAAATTCGTGGAAGGATTCTCTAGCATTGCACGGCCAATGACTCAGCTCCTCAAGAAGGACAAGAAGTTCGAGTGGACGCCAAAATGCGAAGAGAGCTTCCAAGAGCTCAAGAAGAGATTGACCACCGCCCCAGTTCTGGCAACACCTGATATTCACAAGGAGTTCGTGATATATTGTGATGCCTCTCGAACCGGATTGGGAAGCGTTCTGATGCAAGAAGGCCGAGTCATAGCATACCTCTCCAGGCAGCTACGACCCCATGAGGAGAACTACGCTACTCACGATCTTGAGTTAGCAGCAGTGGTTCATGCCTTGAAGACATGGCGGCATTACCTCCTAGGGAAACGGTGTGAGATCTACACAGACCATAAAAGTCTGAAGTACATTTTCACCCAAAAGGAATTGAACATGAGGCAGCGAAGATGGTTGGAACTCATCAAAGACTATGACCTCAGTGTTCAATATCACCCTGGGAAGGCTAACGTGGTGGCCGATGCCTTAAGCATGAAGGCTTGCTCCTTGAATGCTGTTATTCAGAAAGGCAGCCAGCCTTGTTTAAGGATCTCGAACAATTCAGTTTGGAATTGGTCACCCCTGGATTTCTGGATCATTTGGAAGTCAGATCGACCCTGATGGACGAAGTCAAGAAGGCACAAGATGGACATGCAAGCATTGAAGGCATCAAGAAGAAGATGAAGCTGGGCAAGGCCCTAGGATTCTTTGAAGATGAGCACGGGATTGTTTGGTACAAAAGGCCGCATCTGCGTACCAAACAACACAGAGCTGAAGAACCTGATTCTGCAAGAAGCCCACGACACTCCGTATTCCATCCACCCCAGAGGAACCAAGATGTACCAAGACTTGAAGGCACGATTCTGGTGGCACGGGATGAAAAGAGAGATTGCAACCTATGTTGCAAAGTGTGATGTGTGCCAAAGGGTCAAGGCTGAATATCAGCGACCTGCTGGATTGCTTCAACCACTCAAAGTTCCTGAGTGGAAGTGGGATAAAGTCGGAATGGACTTCATCACTGGATTACCAAGGTCGAATAGAGGACATGACTCTATCTGGGTCATAGTCGACCATTTGACCAAGGTGGCCCATTTCATTCCTGTCAAGACCACTTATGATGGAAACCGGCTGGCAGCTCTCTACATCGACCGAATCGTAAGTCTTCACGGCGTTCCCAAGGAAATTGTATCAGATCGAGGCACCCAGTTTACCTCGAGGTTCTGGAAGAAGTTCCAAGAAGCCTTGGGAACCAAGTTATCTTTCAGCACGGCTTTTCACCCACAGACCGGAGGTCAGACAGAACAAGTCAATCAGATTCTCGAAGATATGCTCCGAGCTTGTGTTTTGGCATATGGAGCCAAGTGGGAAGATTGTCTCCCTTTTGCCGAGTTCTCCTATAACAACAGTTACCAGTCGAGCCTTCAGATGGCACCATTTGAGGTGTTGCACGGACGCAGATGTCGCACACCCCTCAACTGGTCAGAGACTGGAGAAGGACTAGTCTTTGGACCGGATATTCTCCGCGTAGCAGAAGAGCAAGTCCAACTAGTCAGAGAACGTTTGAAGGCAGCCAAGTCAAGGCAAAAGAGCTATGCTGACACTCGCCGTCGGGACATGAGTTTCCATGTCGGAGATCATGTGTACCTGCGGGTAACTCCTCTGAAGGGAACCAAGCGTTTCCACGTCAAGGGGAAGCTCGCACCAAGGTTCATTGGACCCTTTGAGATCACTGCACGACGAGGAGAAGTGGCTTAACAATTGGAACTACCACCTGAGCTATCTGATGTGCACAATGTATTCCATGTGTCACAACTCCAGAAATGTCTCCAAGTTCCGGACAAGCCTAATCTCTATAAGGATGTTGATCACCAAGCCATTGATCTGCAGCCTGATTTGACCTACCGCGAGAAGCCCATTCGCATTCTGGACGAAGCAGAACGACGGACGCGAAGCCGTACCATCAAGTACTTCAAGGTCCAGTGGAGCAACCACACCGAAGCAGATGCAAACTGGGAACGTGAAGACTATCTTAGATCCGAGTTTCCCGATCTCTTTTAAGACCTAGTTTACGAATCTCGGGGACGAGATTCTTGTAAGGGGGGTAGGTCTGTCACACCCTGCATTTTGTAACATGTTATTTGCATCAATGAAGCATGAAAATTTGGACCAGCTAATTTTTTTGGCATCCTTTGGCTTTTATTTGGAGTTGAGTTTTCTTCATGTGCTTTTTCATGTGCTCATTAAAGTCAACTGTTACCTCTTGTAGAATTCATCTCCATACCCAAAACTTCTGCCCAATGATCATGCCAAGTGTTATATAACAGTATAGTATTTTCTTACAAAATTAATTTGGCCAAAATATATTTTATAAATTTAGTTTTCCAAAAACCCCTGAATTGAGATTTGCACTGCAAGTTCTTGATTTAGGGTGAGAAAATTATTTCAAAAAGTATATTTGAGACCTAGTAGTCATAGGACTCCCAGAAACCACAAAAGTATAATTTTAAAAGTTATTTTCCTATTTTATTTAAAAGCTTTTTCTTAAGGCCAGAAATGGTCTTTAATAGGGAAAAATTATTTAAGTATTTCAAAAATATTTGCCAAAATTCAGGGAGACTCAGAGGACATATATTGTCCATATATAAGAGTTTCAACACTTGGTCATGTTCAAAATAATGGGCTAATCCCTCTAAAACCCATTCTGGATATTTCAAGCTTTTGAAATATTTACAAAGGAAATATTCTCCAAAAATTCCAGGGAAATTCTATCATGTCACATATGACATAATTGATGATCTTGCCAAGTCCCATGCCTTGGGAAGCAAGAAAACATCATCAAAACCCTTCATAACCATTCTGTCCATAATTGAAGTTTGAGCAACTTTACATTGCCAAACTTGTCCAAATGCTCTCAAACTTGGTGCACATGCTAGAAATGCCTAATAAGGCATATAGACCAAATGGCTCAAGATTTGGAATAGAGCAACTTGATCAGAACACCGCAAAACCCTTTCTGTTCAAATGCAAATTTGAACAACTTTACATTACCAACTTTTTACCTGGAGCTTCAAACTTTGTGGGCATGATCAATACCCCAAATGATGAAACTACACCAAGTGGTGCATCAAGGGGAGATGATTAGCTTGACTCAAACAAGATGAAGCCATTCCTGTTGATTTCTAGGGTTCACCAAAGTTACATTGGCAAGTTTCTTCAAATAAGCCCAAATTTGGTGAAGCACCCTATTTTCACATGTCTTTCAATCCTGTTAAGTGTCATGGCAAGAGGAGATCATTTGCTTGACCAAACACTGATCAAACACCTTCTGCAGAATTGCTAAAACCCTCTTCTTGATCACTTTCACCTTTTACCTTGGCCTCAACTTTCTACCACATGTTCATCCAGTTACTAGCTACCCCCAGTAACTTCCCCATGACTCCAGCTCCATGGTTGAGGGGGAAAACCCTAGTTCACCTTGCTGGACAGCCAAAATTTACCAAGTCACCAGCTTCCTCTCTCTCTCCTTGACTCTCCAGAGCATCCAAGGCTTCACCGTAATGCTTGCATCACCCTGGACCCCCCAGACACGGTGGGCGCGACCAGGAGGCCAATGGCATGCCGTGGCATGCGATAAGGGCGCTCCAGAGCACGCTACTGTGCGCCCACGCACTGTAGCTTCAGCCAATCGTCGGCCCCCGACAGCCTCGGGCTCTCCCCTCGCGCCAGTCGATGCCCCTCGACGTCCGCGACCGCCCCGGCACTGTCCCCCCTCCTCCTCCGCCCTCCAGTGGCCGTCGTCACACGCGCGCTGGCCGCCCGCAGCCTCCACTCCTTGGCCTCGGACGCGCGCGCTGACTGGAAGCTTCTCCGCTCCTCCTCTCCCCTCAACTGGACGTGGAACTCGTCCACGATCCTCCCCGGCTTGATCAAGGGCACCAGAACCCCCTCTGGCCTCGCCTGCAACCTCGCTGGCGCACGAGTCCACGGTGGACCGTGGGCGCAGCTATATA
>LR738711.1:143405341-143431179 GCA_902687465.1 Secale cereale
TCTCCAACAACACCAGCAGCTTCTCCTCATCCCCAGCAACACCCCAGCACCACCAGTTCATCCCCGAAGAGTTTCAGTGCTCGGAATCGACCAGAGCTCCGACGCGTCGGGCCGCCGGTGATCTCGCAGTACATGCCTTCTCTGCCTCTCCTTTGGCTCGATCTAGAACCGCTATGCATCACTGATGCTTTCCCCTCCTTTTTCCCCTTCTGCAGCTGCCGGAAACGAGCTGTCCAGAAGGTTCCCGACGATCCTCCGCCGTCCCACCTCGCCGCCGGCGAACCCGACCTCCCCGGCGTGCCGCACCACCACCACTACCTCTGCAACACGACGCTGAGTCCGTTCCTGCCCTCCGTTGCCGTCGCCGTGGCCGGAATCAACGCCGGTGTGCTCGCCGTCGCCGTGGCCGTGAGGTTGGAGATGACAGGCGGGCCCCGCCTGTCATCCTCACCCCTCTCTCCCCCTCCTCACAGTCGCTGACCGCCGGGCCCCGCCCGTCAGGTTTGAAAACCTGACGTGCGCGCGCTGGCGCCCGAGCGGCCGGGCTGGATGCCCTGGGCCATGCACTGTGGCCCCTCTGGCCCAGTAGCACAGGGGCATTTCTTTTTATTCTTTCTATAATAATTACAAACATTTTTACAGAAATGAATATTGGTCCAAATGAAATAATTCCAACTCCTAAATTCTTTTAATATTCCAGCCTATTTAATGGTGTCACTTTCACACACATCCATGAAACTTTTCTGTTCTGTTCAAATTTAAATTCTAATTTGAGCAATAAAACTCATGTTCTAAAAATCCTAGATTCCATTCTGTTACTCCAAAACTCCAAGTAAGAATTTTCCCCATCTTAGAAATCCCTCTAGTATTTAACAAAAATAAGTTGACATTTTTCTGAGCACTTTGATTTTTCTGTTTTATTTGTGGTCTTATTTTTCCGTTGTTATTATGCGACGTATAGATACCGTATTTGACGAAGTTGCTGAAGAAGGAGAAGGAGAAGGATTGGAAGACTTTGAAGACCAAGCCAATCCAGGCAAGCAACCCTTTGACCATGATACACTTGTTCTTCGGAACCCGTTTGTTTCCGATGCATAATGATAGGGTTACGATGGTGACCTTGTTGAACCACCACATGATGCATGCCATGATCTTGATCTTGCTATGTGCTAGATAACATGCAAATAGTTAGTAGTGATGCTTAATGATGCATGTGTGATTTGAACCTTCGTGGTTGAAATCCTTGCATGAACCCATCAGGTGCCCCTAATGCCCAAGGGAGATGTTGAGTTAGGTCATCACTTGAGGAAGAAGTGATGTGCCGGTAAATCTTGTGCATAGGTGTAATAATGGATTAGATTTATGTGTGACTACCGTCCCAACCAAACATGTGCAACCACACTACCCCTTATGGGACGGGGCTTTATTGATTACTTAGGTCGATATTAGCATGGTGCCCGCATTACTAGTGACGGGAAGACTTGAGGTCTTTCCCGGGACGGGGTCGTGCTTGGATAGACGACCATGACTGTTTTCACAGGGCACCGGACACACCGTTGGTCCCTTCGGGTACGTGTGACATTGAAATTAGGGCAAGTCCCATAATCTATTGTTGTACTCGAGGGCCGTGTACCAACGAGTGGACTCTATGTTAGTGTCGTCTAAGGAAAGATAATGACCGGGTGCTTACCCCGGGTACTTGAGGTACCGCGGGTCGTGGATGACACGGAAGTTCCCTGGATCTTGTGGGTAAAGTGCGCAACCTCTGCAGAGTGTAAAACTATTCGAATAGCCGTGTCCACGGTCATGGACAGTTGGGTGGTGCTACTTAAACTATGTCCAGAATTTTACTTCATCGATAACAGAATGTGTGTGATGAGTCAAGGTGGTGACTTGACTCGATGAGTTGAATCATATTCATGTTGATATCGGTAACCTGTCTTCGAGGTTACGCGAGTTTATTGATGCATAAAACTGATGGTAGAATATTTATTCTAGCCCTTTGCTAGATTGCTCATTATTGTTCAGTTTGCATTGTTACTTTGAACCACATCATGGGTTGCTTGCGAGTACATTCAAAGTACTCATTGGCTTGCCATTGGTTATTTAATTGGCCAGGCATGGAGGAACAGGAATATGATGAAGAGTTCTTTGGAGACGATCATGCGAACTAGGACGCTATCCCAGTCAGAATGCCTGTAGGGTTAAGGCAGATGGCATGGGTTCTACCTACTATCGAAGACTTCCGCTATTTGAGTTATTTGCTATTCAGCCCGTGAGGCTTTATCTATGTAAGACTTGGCCATAATGGCCATAATTTGTGTAAGACGATATGTATGGATGTAAGACTTTTGTTATTCAGCTTCTGTGTGTTCAGTGAGCATTGATCTCTGGGATCACTGTACACGTGCATTCGGTGATCTCGACTTCTAAGTCGGGGTCCCCATAGAGCTGGTATCAGAGCCATCCTGACTGTAGGAAGCCATAGTTAGCATGGACGTTAGTTAGATGAGACCCTTTTCAAAAACCTTCTGAAACTCTCTTCTTTTCTAAACCTTACCAACCTGAGATATCATCGGCTTATTAACCTCTCCTATCCAACCTTTGTAGATGGCCGTTGTACCTGAAGAGCACCTGACCACTGGGTTTCCCTTGCTTCTCGAGGATAGCCTCCAGGAGTGCCAGTTCCACCGAGCACCCATCCTCACCTACCTTGAGCATTGGGTTAACGACACTGAGGTGGAGTACCATGTGGAAGTGATCGTAAAGGCAAACGATCCTCCCACAAGTTGGTTCTTCCAGGGACCCCAGATGGCAACACTACCTCTCGCTGTCGAGGCTGCTGCACTCAAGGCACTAACCCATCTCCATGAGCTTCTTCCGGAGATGGTAGCCAAGATGACAACCCGCTTCTTGCCTTACCGGAAGGAAGGTGAAGATGAAAGCAGTGCACAAGCCCCTCCACTGAAGGAAGGACTTCCACTTCGATTCCAGACCTACTTCAGCCTATGTGCCGACAGCTTGGCACAAGATTTGTCCTTAGAATCGATGAAGCTCCGAGAAGAACTTCACAAGACCAAGGCACTTCTTCGTTCAGCACAAGAGAAGACAGATAGGATCAAGAAGGAAGGTGCGCCTCCCGGACAGTCCGCTATCGCGTACCGAGGCGGAAGGCCCTCAGGAGATGTATCTTCCAAGGATGAAGAACCACCAGGGCGACGCCGTATGACGGCAAGGGAATATCGCAAGCTTTTCCCTGCTCCACCGATAAAACACCGCCGTATCCAACTCCTCCACTCCCCCACACCCTCAAGTGATAAGGGGGCCCAGACAGATGAAGACAAGGAGGAAGACCCAGAAGAGCCAGAATACGCGACCGAGCATTCCGCCGCTTAGGCATTATTCGCAACTCGGATATGCCAGTTCGTGAGCTCTACAGTAGGATAGGTCGTGTAACCCCTATGCGAAGTCGAGCCCTTGTATGGTTCATATGAAGCCATCTAGTGTTTGCTTTTGTTGTGTTTGGATGCACGTCGTATTCTCCCTTCGGGAATATGTAAACGACTACATCACCCAATTGGATTTTAATGAATGAGTATGGCCCTTCCGGCCCTTGCATGATTTGATTAGTGTCACACCCACCCCCTTATTAGGCACCCATCTTTATTGCTTTCCCTCTTCCAAATCATGAGACCTTTTATCGCTCCAATAGGATGCCTGTTGTAACTCGTACTGGTACCTCTACCCAGCAGCCTGAAGCAGGAGCATCCGCCCAATCAGAGGCCGGCCACGACCAAACCAACGACCAAGCTCCACCACCACCACCTCCTCCGAACATGAACAAGGCTCAGCTTCTCCAAGCTTTCCGAGAGGAATGCCAAGCCAACACCGTAGCCCTTCAGATGATTGCTCAAGCTGTCACCAACAATCGCCAGCCGGCGGGGAATGGCAATGGACGTTCCATGTTGGCAGAGTTCAAGAAGCCTGCACCGCCAACTTTCATCGAGACTGTTGAACCCCTGGATGCAGACGACTGGGTCCGCACCATTGAGGACTTGCTGGAACTAGTCGGATGCACCGAAGACCGCGAGAAGGTGGCTTATGCTGCCCACTGCCTCAGGGGGACTGCTAGAGCTTGGTGGGATGGATTCAAGGTCATGCATGCTGGGCAAGACATCACTTGGGACAACTTCAAGGTAGAATTCCGCAAGGCCCATATTCCTTCTGGAATCATGGCTATCAAAAAGCGTGAGTTTCGAGCCCTGAAGCAAGGAAGTGGCACTGTCAAGGAGTACATGCAGAAGTTCAGTGTTCTGTCAAGGTATGCTCCTGAAGATGTCAGCACTGATGCTGCAAAAAGGGAGCTCTTCATGGAAGGCCTCAATCAGACTCTGCAGTACTCGCTTGTCGTGTGCGACTGCCCAACCTTCCCTGACCTGGTGAACGAAGCACTCATGCTTGAAGACAAGCAGCGTGCTTTGGAAGACACTCGCAAGCGCAAGATGGTCGGCAAGGGAAGTTCCAGCAACCAGAAGCATCCCCCGTGGCAGCCAGCCACGGTCAAGCCGACCTACTAGCAACCAAGAGCTCCTGCACCTCGCACCAACTATTAGCCTCAGCAGTATGCCAACCCAAGGCCGACATTCAACCCCAATAACAGTGGTGGCAACAAGATCAATAATCCAAACCAAATCACTTGCTTTGGATGTGGTCAGTCCGGACACATCTCAAGGGTGTGCCCCAACAAGAAGCCTGATGCCCCGTTCCCCAATGCGCAGAACCCAGGACAAGGCCGCGGGATGCCACCAAGGAACCCAGCTCCTCGCAACCCGCCTAACGATGGGAAGGGGCATGTGAATCACGTCACTACTGAAGAAGCCCAGGAAGACCCGGACGTCGTGCTGGGTACGTTCCTTGTCAACTCAGCACCTGCAACTGTCTTGTTTTATTCTGGAGCCACACATTCATTTATCACTCAAAGATTTGCATTAAAAAGTGGCATGGCCCCTACACCCCTGAATAACCCCATGGTGGTACAAACCCCCGGAGCAGAGATGAGAGCCAAGATAGGCTGTAAAGGAGTCAGTATTATCATTAACGGTGTAGACTTCCTAGCAGACCTTATCATCCTAAGATCGCAAGGCTTGGATGTGATCTTAGGGATGGATTGGCTCAGCATGCACCAAGGCTTATTAGACTGTGGCAATCGTACTGTCACTGTGACCAATGACCATTGAGTCGAAGTTAAGTTTGCTTCCAACTCCTCTTCTGCTCAAGCTGCTCAAGTCAACTGTCTGTCTGAAGTTGGACTGGAGCAAGTACCGGTAGTATGCGAGTATCCCGATGTCTTTCCGGATGAGCTACCGGGAATGCCCCCTGACCGTGACATTGAGTTCATCATCGAGCTCATGCCCGGGGCAGGACCCATCTATAAGAAGCCTTATAGAATGGGGACGGAAGAATTAGCCGAGTTGAAGAAGCAGCTGGAAGAGCAGCTGAGGAAGGGATTTATCCGCCCAAGTGCCTCCCCTTGGGGACCACCTGTTCTGTTTGTGGCAAGAAGGGACGGTACCATCCGCTTATGCATTGACTATCGTTCCCTCAATGAGGTTACAATCAAGAACAAGTATCCACTTCCCAAGATTGAAGATCTGTTGATCAACTCAGCGGAGCCAAGGTGTTCTCCAAGATCGACCTCAGATCTGGGTACTACCAGCTGAAGATCAGACCCCAAGATATTCCAAAGACGGCATTTGTGACCAGATATGGCCTGTATGAGTGCACGGTCATGTCCTTTGGGTTAACCAATGCCCCAGCTTACTTCATGTATCTCATGAATAAAGTCTTCATGGAATATTTGGACAAGTTTGTTGTTGTTTTCATCGATGACATTCTTGTCTTCTCGAAGATGGAGGAAGAGCACGAGCAACATTTGAGGATGGTCCTAGACAAGCTTCGAGAGCACCAACTATACGCCAAATTCAGCAAGTGTGAGTTTTCACTGCATAAAGTTGCATTCTTAGGTCATGTCTTGACCGAAGAAGGATTGTCAGTTGATCCCGCAAAGATCGAAGCTGTGACCCAATGGCAATCTCCAACGACTGTCAAGGAAGTCAGAAGCTTCCTCGGACTTGCGGGCTATTACCGCAAATTCGTGGAAGGATTCTCTAGCATTGCCCGGCCAATGACTCAGCTCCACAAGAAGTACAAGAAGTTCGAATGGACGCCAAAATGCGAAGAAAACTTCCAAGAGCTCAAGAAGAGATTGACCACCGCCTTCTGGCAACACCTGATATTCACAATGAGTTCGTGATATATTGTGATGCCTCTCGAACCGGATTGGGAAGCGTTCTGATGCAAGAAGACCGAGTCATAGCTTACCTCTCCAGGCAGCTACGACCTCATGAAGAGAACTACGCTACTCACGATCTTGAGTTAGCAGCAGTGGTTCATGCCTTGAAGACATGGCGACATTACCTCCTAGGGAAACGGTGTGACATATACACAGACCACAAAAGTCTGAAGTACATTTTCACCCAGAAGGAATTGAACATGAGGCAACGAAGATGGTTGGAACTCATCAAAGATTATGACCACAGTGTTCAATATCACCCCGAGAAGGCTAACGTGGTAGCCGATGCCTTAAACAGAAAGGCTTGCTCCTTGAATGCCATAATTCAAAAAAGGCAGCCAGCCTTGTTTAAGGAGCTAGAACAATTCAGTTTGGAATTGGTCACCCCTGGATTTCTAGATCATCTGGAAGTCAAACCAACCCTGATGGACGAAGTCAAGAAGGCACAAGGTGGGCACGCAAGCACTGAAGGCATCAAGAAGAAGATGAAGCTAGGCAAGGCCCCAGGATTCTCCGAGGACGAGCACGGGAATGTTTGGTACAAAGGCCGCATCTGTGTACCAAACAAGATGTAGCTGAAGAACCTGATCCTGCAAGAAGCCCATGACACTCCATATTCCATCCACCCTGGAGGAACCAAGATGTACCAAGACTTGAAGGAAAGATTCTGGTGGCACGGGATGAAAAGAGAGATTGCAACGTATGTTGCGAAGTGTGATGTGTGCCAAAGGGTCAAGGCCGAATATCAGCGACCCGCTAGATTGCTCCAACCACTCAAGATTCCTGAGTGGAAGTGGGATAAAGTCGGAATGGACTTCATCACTGGTTTACCAAGGTCGAATAGAGGACATGACTCCATCTGGGTCATAGTCAACCATTTGACCAAGGTAGCCCATTTCATTCCTGTCAAGACTACTTATGATGGCCACCGGCTGGCAGTTCTCTACATCGATAGAATCGTAAGCCTTCATGGTGTTCCAAGGAGATTGTGTCAGATCGAGGAACCCGGTTCACCTCAAGGTTCTAGAAGAAGTTCCAAGAAGCCTTGGGAACCAAGTTGTTTTTCAGCACGGCTTTCCACCCACAGACCAGAGGTCAGACAGAACTAGTAAATGAAATTCTCGAAGACATGCTCCGAGCCTGTGTTTTGGCATATGGAGTCAAGTGGGAAGATTGCCTCCCTTTCGCCGAGTTCTCCTATAACAACAGTTATTAGTCGAGCCTTCAGATGGCACCATTTGAGGTGTTGTACGGACGCAAATGTCGCACACCCCTCAACTAGTCAAAGACTGGAGAAGGGCTAGTCTTTGGACCAGAAATTCTCCGCGAAGCAGAAGAGCAAGTCCAACTAGTCAGAGAACGTTTGAAGGCAGCCAAGTGAAGGCAGAAGAGCTATGCTGACACTCACCGCCGGGATATGAGTTTCTGTGTTGGAGACCATGTGTACCTACGGGTAACTCCTCTAAAGGGAACCAAGCATTTCCACGTTAAGGGGAATCTCGCACCAAGGTTCATTGGACCCTTTGAGATCACTGCTCCGTGAGGAGAAGTGGCTTACCAGTTGGAGCTACCACCTGAGTTATCCGATGTGCACAACGTATTCCATGTGTCACAACTCAGGAAGTGTCTCCAAGTTCCAAACAGGCCTGATCTCTACAAGGATGTTGATCACCAAGCAATTGATCTTCAGCCTGATTTGACATACCGTGAGAAGCCCATTCGCATTCTGGATGAAGCAGAGCGATGGACGTGAAGCCGCACCATCAAGTATTTCAAGGTCAAGTGGAGCAACCACACGGAAGCAGAAGCAACTTGGGAACGTGAAGACTATCTTAGATCCGAGTATCCCAATCTCTTTTAAGACCTAGTTTAGGAATCTCGGGGACGAGATTCTTGTAAGGGGGGTAGGTCTGTCACACCCTGCATTTTTGTAACATGTCATTTGCATCAATAAAGCATACCAATTTGGACCAACGATTTTTTTTGGCATCATTTGGCTTTTATTTGGAATTAAGTTTTTATCCTTGTGTTTTTCAAGTGCTCTTTAAAGTCAACTACTCCCTCTTGTAGATTTCATCTCCTTACCCAAAACTTCTGCCCAATGATCATACCAAGTGTTTATAGCAGTATAGTATTTTCTTATAAAATTAATTTTGCCAAAATGTATTTTCAAAAATTAGTTTTCCAAAAACCCCCTGACTTGCGGTTTGCACTACAAATGCTTGATTTAGGGTGAGAAAATTATTTCAAAAAGTATATTTGAATCCTATTAGGTATAGGACTCCCAAAAACCACAAAATTATAATTTTAAAAGTTCTTTTCCTATTTTATTTAAAAGATTTTTCTTAAGGCCAGAAATGGTCTTTAATAGGGAAAATTATTTAATTATTTCAAAAATATTTGCCAAAATTCAGTGAGACTCATAGGACATATATTGTCCATAAGAGTTTCAACACTTGGTCATGTTCAAAATATTGGACAAATCCCTCAGAAACCATTTCTGGATATTTCAAGCTTTTGAAATATTTGCAAAGGAAATATTCTCTAAAAAATCCAGGGCAATTCTATCATGTCATATATGACATACTTGATGATCTTGCCAAGCCCCATGCCTTGGGAAGCAAGAAAACATCATCAAAACCCCTCAAAACCATTCTGTCCATATCTGAAGTTTGAGAAACTTTACATTGCCAAACTTGTCCAAATGCTTTCAAACATGGTGCACATGCTAGAATGGTCTAATAAGGCATCTAGACCAAATGGCACAAGCTTTGGAGAAGGGTAACTTGATCAGAGTACCCCAAAACCATTTCTGTTCAAATTCGAATTTGAACAACTTTACACTACCAACTTTTTACTTGGGGCTTCAAACTTTGTGGGCATGATCACAACCCCAAATGATGACACTACACCAAGTGGTGCATCAAGGGGAGATGATTAGCTTGACTCAAACATGGTCAAACCATTTCTGTTGATTTCTAGGGTTCACCAAAGTTACATTGGCAAGTTTCTTCAAATAAGCCAAAACTTGGTGAAACACCCCATTTCCATATGCCATTTAATCCTGTTAAGTGTCATGGCTAGTGGAGATCATTTGACTGCTCAAAACCACATCAAACACCTTCTGGTGAATTTCTAAAGTTACCATTTTCACCTCTTCTCCTGTTCTCCTTGAGCCCAACTTTCTACCACAGCTCCCCCAGGTCCCCTTGCACCTCCAGTAACTTCCCCATGGCCAGAGCTCAATAATTGAGGGGTGAAAACCCCATTTTACCTTGCTGGACAGCCCAGTTTTCACCTTCTCTCTACTTCCCTCTTCCATTGGACAACCAAGGCATCCAAGGCCACATCCCGTTTGTTTACTCCATGCCTGACCCCCCAGACAAAGTGGACGCGCCCAGCAAGCCAACGGCATGCCCTGGCATGCAATAGGCGTGCTCCAGAGCGTGCTACAGTGCACGCCCGCACTGTAGCCTCCTCCAATCAGCCGCCCCCGACCACCTCGTGCTTCCTCCTCGCGCCATTCGATGCGCCTCGGCGTCCGCAACACCCCCCGGCGCTGTCCACCTCCTCCTTCTCCCTCCTGTGGATGCCCTCGCACGCGCGCCGGCCGCCCGCGAGCTCCAGTCCTCGGCCTCACACGCGCGCGGCTCTGGAAGCTTCCCCCGCTCTCTCTCTTCCTCTCCCCAGCCCTAGACCTCATCCAGCAACTCCGCAGACACCACCCCAGCTCCTCTCGATCCCTGTGGCGACGGGCAGAAGCTCGCCGGCGCACAGGTCCATGGCACCTCGCCGTTCGCCTATAAAAGGACCCCCCCGAGCTCCTCCTCTCCTCACCAGTCGCTCTCTCTCCCACTCAATCTCCCCCTGCGCCACACACCGCACTCCAGACAGGCCCGAGCTCGAGATCGAGCTCGAGCTCTGCCGCAGCGGCTCATCATCGTCCGGTCGGTACAGGCCATCCCAGCCGCTCCTCTCGCTCGATCTAGCATCAGGACGTCCCACTGATTCGTTTCCCCCTCTTTTCCCTCTCTGCAGATGCCGGAATCGACCGGAGCAACCTTCACCCAAAGCTCCTCCGCCGTGTGACCTCACCGCCGACGAGCCAGGCCACTCCGGCGACCCACTTCACGTCCACCAGATCGGCGACACCTCGCTGAATCCATCCCTGCCCTCAGCTCGCCCTGCCATGCCCCGTGTCGTCGCCGGTGAGCTCGCCGGCCCTCTGCCGGAGGGTTAGGGATGACAGGCGGGCCCCGCCTGTCAGCCTCCCCTCGCTCTCGCCCCTCTCTCCTCACTGACGCCGGGCCCCGCCCGTCAGGTTTGAAAACCAGGCCCCCGTGCGGTGGGCTGATTCTCCCTGGGCCTGAAGCACTGTGGCCGCTCTGGCCCAGTTGCACAGGGCCCTTTTTCTTTTTCTTTTCTATGGGATTTTCAAATAATTCCACAGGATTAAATATTTATCCAAATGAATGAATTCCAGTTCCTAAAAACTTGTAAAAATCCAGCCTATTTGATGATGTCACTTTCACCCATATCCATGGACCTTTTCTGTTCTGTTCAAATTTAAATCCTTATTTGAACACTAAAACCTATGTTCAAAAATTCATGTACCCCATTCTGTCACTCCAAAACTCAAACTAATAATTTTTGCCATCTTAGTTTTCCCTCTAGTATTTGATAAAAATAAGTTGACATTTTTCTGAGCACTTTGGTTTTTCTGTTTTTATTGTGGTCTTATTTTTCAGTTGTTTATTGCGACGATTAGATACCGTGTTTCACGAGGTTGCTGAAGAAGAAGGAGGGGAAGGATTTTAAGACCTTGAAGACCAAGCCAATCCAGGCAAGCAACCCTTTGACCATGATACCCTTGTGTTCCTCGGAACCCATTTATTTCCGAATGCATGATGATAAGAGTGACGATGGTGACCTAGTTGAGAGCCACTACATGATGCATGCCTTACTCATGATCTTGCTATATGCTTGATGCAATGCAAATGATTAGTAGTGATGCTTAGTGATGCATGTGTGCCATGAGACTTTCGTGGTTGCATTCTTTTCAAAAAAACATCGGGTGCCCCTAATGCCCGAGGGTGAGGTTGAGTTAGGTCATCACTTGAGGAAGAAGTGGTGTGCCAATAAAGATCTTGTGTGTGGGTGAAATGATGGATTAGATTTATGTGTGACTACCGTCCCAACCAAACATGTGCAAGCACTCTACCCCTTATGGGACGGGGCATTATTGATTACTTAGGCTGATACTAGCATGGTGCCCAAATTACTAGTGACGGGAAAGACTTGAGGTAACTCCCGGGACGGGGTCGTGCTTGGATAGGCGACCATGACTGTTTTCACAGGGCACCGGACACACCGTTTGTCCCTTCGTGTACGCGTGACATTGCAAATAGGGCAAGTCCCATGATCTATTGTTTGTACTCGAGGGCCGTGCACCAACGAGTGGAACCTATGCTAGTGTCGTCTAGGGAAAGATAATGCCTGGGTGCTTCCCCCGAGTACTTGAGGTACTTCGGGATCGTGGGTGACACGAAAGCTTCCCGGATCTTGTGGGTAAAGTGTGCAACCTCTGCAGAGTGTAAAACTATTCGGATAGCCGTGTCCACGGTCATGGACAGTTGGGTGGTGCTACTTAAACTATGTCCAGAATTTTACAGTCTTGGTGAAAGTATGTATGTGTTGAGTCAAGGTGGTGACTTGACTCGTTGAATTGAACTCTATTCATGTTCATATCTGTAACCTGTCTTCGAGGTTACCTAAATTTATTGATGCATGTTACATGATGGTAGAATATTTAATCCATCTTGTAGCAAGGTTGCTCATTGTTGTACAATTGCATTGTTACCTTGAACCAAATCATGGGTTGCTTGCGAGTACATTCAAAGTACTCATTGGCTTGCCACTGGTTATTTAATTGGCCAGGCATGGAGGAGCAGGAATATGAAGAAGAATTCTATGGAGACGAACATGCGAACTAGGACGCTTTCCCAGTCAGAATGCCTGTAAGGTTAAGGCAGATGGCATGGGTTCTACTTATCTACGAATACTTCCGCTATTCGAGTTTATTTGCTATTCAGCCCTTGAGGCTTTATCTATGTAAGACTTGGCCATAATGGTCATAATTTGTGTAAGACGGTATGTATGGATGTAAGACTCTTGTTATTCAGCTTCTGTGTGTTCAGTGATCATTGATCTCTGGGATCACTGTACACGTACATCGGTGATCTCGACTCTTAAGTCGGGGTCCCCACAGGGAGGTTCCCTGGTATCATATCATCCCCACTATCTTTTGCCTTTACTTATTTTAGTTCGATCCTTTCTTTTCGAGAGTTTGCTTAGTGATCTATCCTTGTAATCGTGTGCAAGATATTTAATAAAGTTTAGTTTGAGTTTTTGCTTTCTTTAATTTCCTGTTGCAATAAATATAAAAGTTATAAATAAAAAGGGGGGAGGAATAAATTAGGAAAGATCATATGATAATCTTATGGTAGGTGATGGCACCATATAAGGAAAAGTATAAGTAGAAATTTTTATTAGACATTGAGAAACATAGCATTAGTCAATCATGCAACTCATGAAATAATTAATAAGGGAAGAGAAGATTCACATAAAAATATACTATCCTAGAAATCTTTTTTGATAGTGAGCCCCCATCAAAATATTAAATGCCTAAATTGTTGACGTTGGACAAGGAAGACAACTTAATGATTTATGTTTGTTCATATTCACACAGAAGTCATATTGTCATAGATCCTTTAACATGTGGTGCTTGCTTAATATCTTTTCTAGCCAAAAACTCTGCACTAAGTAGAGATACTACTTGTGCATCCAAAAACCTGTAAACCCAAACCTTGTTCAAGAGTCCACCATACCTACCTATGGATTGAGTAAGATCCCTCAAGTAAGTTGTCATCGGTCCAATAAGGCAATAAAAATTGCTTTTAAAGTGTGAGATCATTTAGTGTAAGAGAAAATTGACCATTGCACGAACTTGTGATCGTGAAGAATAAAAGCGACAGACTGCATAATAAAGGTTACTATCACAAGGGGAAATGCAACGAGATGTTCTTTTGCACTAAGGGGTTGAGCATACATACAAATAAGCGCATGGCAACCTCTGCTTCCCTCTGCGAAGGGCCTATCTTTTACTTTTATGCAAAGAGTCAAAGTTTTCTCTCTATTCCTTTTTATTTTATCGTTTGGCAAGCATCATGTGGTGAGGAAAAATCTAGGCACATATGTCCAGTTGAATATATGTGGCATGAGTTATTATTGTTGACATCACCCTTGAGCTGAGTACGTTGGGAAGAAGAACTATAAGCCCCTATCTTTCTATGTGTCCGGTTGAAACGTTTTGTTCATGTGTATGCGGTGAGTGTTAGCAATCATAGAAGACTATATGATGGTTGAGTATGTGGACTTGCCAAAAGGTTCTGATACGTGACCATTCCCGAAAAGATGATGAATTGTAGTTGCAAAGTTGACTGAGAACATAGTTTTTTGGTTTCTAATAGAGTTTATGCTTTATACTTCAATTGTGTGATGAACTGTTACTTGTTCACGAGAAGTCTATGATATAAGTCCTTTGATAAAAGTCTTATGTTTAAATTTAATGTTGTTATAATAATTACATGATGCTTCTATGTCTGTATTTGGTTTTTATCGACACCTCTCTCTCAAAGCATGTGGACACATTTTTCGACTTCGGTTTTTGCTTGAGGACAAGCGAGGTCTAATCTTGGGGGAGTTGATATGTCCATTTTGCATCATGTTTTCTTCTTGTTACATATGATGTTTTATGTATAATAATGCTTTTTGGAGTAACTCTAATGTCGTTTCTCTTTTGTACGGTATGCATCAAGAGGGAGAATTTCGATAGCTGGAAATCTGGACCTGAAAAAGCTACGTCAGGCCACCTATTCTGCACAACTCCAAACAAGCTGAAAATTCACAAAGAATTTTTATAAACTATTTGATGAGTAATGGAGCAAAGAAGTACCAGAGGGGGCCTACCAGGTGGGCACAACCCACCTGGGTGTGCAGGGAGCCCAGGCGCGCCCTGGTGGGATGTGCTCACCCAGGCCCACCTCTAGTGCCCATCTTCTGGTGTATAAGCTATTCTGACCTAGAAAAAATAAAGAGAGGACTTTTGGGACGGAGCGCCGCAGTCTCGAGGCGGAACTTGATCAGGAGCACTTTTACCCTCCAGCGGAGCGCTTCCGCCGGGGGATGAATTTCCCTCCCGGAGGGTGAAATCATCATCATCATCATCACCAACAACTCTCCCATCTTGGGGAGGGCTATCTCCATCAACATCTTCAACAACACCATCTCATCTCAAACCCTAGTTCATCTCTTGTGTTCAATCTTGTTACCAAAACTATAGATTGGTGCTTGTGGGTGAATAGTAGTGTTGATTACATCTTGTAGTTGATTACTATATGGTTTATTTGGTGGAAGATTATATGTTCGGATCCAATATGATATTTAATACCCCTCTGATCTTGAGCATGCTTATCATTTGTGAGTAGTTACTTTTGTTCTTGATGTCACTGATACGTCCATTTGCATCATGCTTATATGTTGATATTTATTGCATTATGGGCTGTTATTACACGTTATGTCACAAAACTTATGCCTTTTCTCTCTTATTTTACAAGGTTTACATGAAGAGGGGGAATGCCGGCAACTGGAATTCTGGGCTGGAAAAGAAGCAAACTCTGGAAACCTATTCTGCACAACTCAAAAAGCCTCGAAACTTCACAGGACACCATTTCAGAAAATATAAAAAATATCTGGCGAAAGAAGATCACCAGGGGGGCCACCAGCGGTCCACGAGGGTGGGGGCGCCCCCCCTCTCTGGGCGTGCCCCTCTGCCTCGTGCTCCCCCCGATGCCCATCTTCTCCTATATGAGGTGTTTTGACCAGGAAAAAATCCGAAGGAGGATTTCGGGACCAGGCGCCGCGTCTCGAGGCGGAACCTTGGCGGAAACCTATCTAGGGCTCTAGCAGAGCTGTTCTGCCGGGGATACTCCCCTCCGGGAGGGGGAAATCATCACCGCCGTCATCACCAACAACTCTCCCATCTTGGGGAGGACCATCTTCATCAACATCTTCACCAGCACCATCTCCTCTCAAACGCTAGTTCATCTCTTGTATCCAATCTTTGTACCCAAACCTCAGATTGGTACATGTGTGTTGCTAGTAATGTTGATTACTCCTTGTATTTGATGCTAGTTGGTTTATTTGGTGGAAGATCATATGTTCAGATCCATTATGCATATTAATACACCTTTGATCATGAACAATATTATGTCTTGTGAGTAGTTACTTTTGTTCCTGAGGACATGGGAAAAGTCTTTCTATTAGTAGTCATGTGAATTTGGTATTCGTTCGATATTATGATGAGATGTATGTTGTCTTTCCTTTAGAGGTATCGTGTGAACGTCGACTACATGACACTTCACCATTATTCGGGCCTAGAGGAAGGCATTCGGAAGTAATAACTAGATCATGGGTTGCTAGAGTGACAGAAGCTTAAACCCTAGTTTATGCGTTGCTTCGTAAGGGTCTGATTTGGATCCACATGTTTCATGCTATGGTTAGGTTTACCTTAATACTTCTTTTGTAGTTGCGGATGCTTGCAATAGAGGTTAATCATAACTGGGAGGCTTGTCCAAGTAAGGACAACACCCAAGCACCGGTCCACCCACATACCGAATTATCAAA
The DNA here is from genome assembly GCA_902687465.1 of Secale cereale. NCBI lineage: Eukaryota > Viridiplantae > Streptophyta > Magnoliopsida > Poales > Poaceae > Secale > Secale cereale. The sequence continues at coordinate 143,421,438 of LR738711.1, forward strand.
GTACCGAACACGAATCAGATGATCGTGATGAAAACTAGCTTGAGGATAATTCCCATGTGTCCTCTGGAGCGCTTTCCTTCATATAAGAGTTTGTCCATGCTTGTCCTTTGCTACAAAAAGGATTGGTCCATCTTGATGCACCTTATTTACTTTTACCTTTTGTCACTTGCTACCAATTACCTTATCACAAAACTATCTGTTAACTATAATTTCAGTGCTTGCTGAAAGTACCTTACTGAAAACTGCCTATAATTTCCTTATGCTCCTCGTTGGGTTCGACACTCTTACTTATCTAAAGGACTATGATAGATCCCCTACACTTGTGGGTCATCAAGACTCTTTTCTGGCGCCATTGACGGGGAGTGAAGCGCCGTTGGTAAGTAGAATTTGGTAAGGAATAATTTATATAGTGTGCTGAAATTTATTATCACTTGTTACTATGGCTCATAATCCTTTGAGGGGCTTGTTCGGTGTATCTTCACCCCGAACAAAAGAGCAAAGAGTTGATCCTCAACCTACTGCACCTACTGAAAATGTTTGCTTTGAAATTCCTTCGGGTATGATAGAGAAACTGCTAGCTAATCCCTTTACACGAGACGGAACACTGCATTCCGATTTACACCTAATTTATGTGGATGAAGTTTGTGGACTATTTAAGCTTGCAGGTATGCCTGATGATGTTATCAAGAAGAAGGTCTTCCCTTTATCTTTGAAGGGAGATGCATTGACATGGTTTAGGCTATGTGATGAAATTGGATCATGGAACTATAATCGTCTGAAGTTGGAATTTCATCAGAAGTTCTACCCTATGCACCAGGTTTATCGTGATCGTAATTATATATATAATTTGGCCTCGCGAAGGAGAAAGCATCGCTCAAGCTTGGGGGAGGCTTAATACAATGTTATATTCATGCCCAATCATGAGCTCTCAAGAGAAATGATTATTCAAAAAATTTATGCTCGGCTTTCTCTCGATAATCGCTCCATGCTCGATACTTCTTGTTTTGGCTCTTTTATAACTATTGAATTCAAATGGGATTTCTTGGAAATAATTAAATGGAACTCTGAGGGTTGGGATCTCGACGAAGGTAAGGAGTCAGGTATGACCCCTAAGTTTGATTGTGTTAAAGCTTTTATGGATACCGATGTTTTTCGTGAGTTTAGCACTAAATATGGACTTGACTCTGAGATAGTAGCTGCTTTCTGTGAATATTTTGCTACTCATGTTGATCTTCCCAAGGAGAAGTGGTTTAAATACCATCCTCCAATTGAAGTAAAAGTAGTTGTACCTGTTAAAGTTGAATAAAATACTATCACTTATAATGTTAATCCTATTGTTCTTACTGCTTATATTGAGAAACCACCTTTCCCTGTTAGAATAAAGGATCATGCTAAAGCTTTGACTGTGGTTCGCAAGAGTAATACTAGAACACCTACACCCTATGAGCAAATTAGTGTTGCTATGGTTGAAGATCTCTTGCTAGAAGGTTTAGATGTACATGTTATTTACCTCCAAGAGGAATCTGCTAGAATAGCCAAACCCCATGCTAGGAATAAACATAGACCTGTTGTAGGCTTGCCTATTATATCTGTTAAAATAGGAGATCATTGCTATCATGGTTTATGTGACGTAGGTGCTAGTGCGAGTGTAATACCTATATCCTTATATGATGAAATTATGCATGATATTGCACCGTTTGAGCTAGAAGGTATAGATGTTACTATTAAACTTGCTAATAGAGACACTACCTCACCAATTGGGATTGTTAGAGATGTTGATGTCTTGTGTGGGAAAGTTAAATACCATGCTAATTTTCTTGTTCTTGGCTCCCCACAAGATGACTTTTGCCCCATTATATTTGGTAGACCCTTCTTGAATACTGTGAATGCTAAGATAGACTGCGTGAAAGACATCGTTACTGTTGGTTTAGGGGACAGGTCTCATGATTTTAACTTTGCTAAATTTCGTAGACAACCCCTTGATAAAGAATTACCTAGTAAGGATGAAATTATTTGTCTTGCTTCTAGTGTTGTGCCTCCTAATGATCCTTTAGAACAATATTTGCTAGACCATGAAAATGATATGCATATGAGTGAGAGAAGGGAAATAGATGAAATATTCTTTAATCAGGGACCCGTATTGAAAAACAACTTGCCTGTTGAAATCCTAGGGGATCCTCCTTCACCCAAGGGTGATCCCGTGTTTGAACTTAAACCTTTAGCTGATAATCTTAAGTATGTTTATCTTGATGAAAAGAAGATATATCATGTTATTATTAGTGCTAACCTTTTAGAGCAAGAAGAGGAAAATTTATTGAAAACTCTGAAGAAGCACCGTGCTGCTATTGGATATACTCTGGATGATCTTAAGGGCATCAGTCCCACCTTATGCCAACATAATATAAAATTGGAAGAAAACGCTAAACCGGTTATTGATCATCAACGACGGTTAAATCCTAAGATGAAAGAAGTGGCATGAAAGGAAATTCTAAAGCTTCTAGAGGAAGGTATTATTTATCCAGTTGCTGATAGCCAATGGGTAAGTCCGGTCCATTGTGTCCCTAAGAAAGGAGGTATGAATGTAGTTCCTAATGATAAAGATGAATTGATCCCGCAAAGAATTGTCACAGGTTATAGGATGGTAATTGATTTCCGCAAATTAAATAAAGCTACTAAGAAAGATCATTACCCCTTGCCTTTTATTGATCAAATGCTAGAAAGGTTATCCAAACAAACTCATTTTTTCTTTCTAGATGGTTATTCTGGGTTCTCTCAAATACCTGTATTAAAAGGGGATCAAGAAAAGACCACTTTTACTTGTCCTTTTGGTACCTTTGCTTATAGACGTATGACTTTTGGTTTATGTAATGCACCTGCTACCTTTCAAAGATGCATGATGGCTATATTCTCTAATTTTTGTGAAAAGATTGCTGAGGTTTTCATGGATGATTTTTCTGTTTACGGAACTTCTTTTGATGATTTCTTAAGCAACCTTGATCAAGTTTTGCAGAGATGTGAAGAAACTAACCTTGTCTTGAATTGGGAGAAGTGCCATTTTATGGTTAATGAAGGCATTGTGTTGGGACATAAAATTTCTCAAAGAGGTATTGAAGTTGACAAGGCTAAAGTTGACCCTATTGAAAAGATGCCTTGCCCCAAGGACATGAAAGGTATACGAAGTTTCCTTGGTCATGCCGGGTTTTATAGGAGGTTCATAAAGGACTTCTCCAAAATCTCCAGGCCTCTGACTAATCTCTTACAAAATGATATTCCTTTTGTCTTTGATGATGATTGTCTAGAGGCATTTAAAATACTTAAGAAAGCATTGATCTCTGCACCTATTGTCCAGCCTCCTGACTGAAATTTACCTTTTGAGATTATGTGCGATGCTAGTGATTGTGATGTAGGTGTTGTTCTAGGGCAAAGAGTTGATAAGAAATTAAATGTTATCCAATATGCTAGTAAAACTCTAGACAATGCTCAGAGAAATTATGCTACTACGGAGAAAGAATTTTTAGCAGTTGTATTTGCTTGTGATAAGTTTAGACCTTATATTGTTGATTCTAAAGTAACTATTCACACTGATCATGCTTCTATCAAATACCTTATGGAAAAGAAAGATGCTAAACCTAGACTTATTAGATGGGTTCTCTTGCTGCAAGAATTTGACTTGCATATTATTGATAGAAAGGGAGCTGAGAACCCCGTTGCAGATAACTTGTCTATTCTAGCGAATATACTTGATGACCCACAACCTATTGATGATAGCTTTCCTAATGAACAATTAGCTGTCATAAATACTTCTCGTACTGCTCCATGGTATGCTGATTATGCTAATTATATTGTTGCTAAGTTTATACTTCCTAGCTTCACATACCAGCAAAAGAAAAAGTTCTTTCATGATTTGAGACATTACTTCTGGGATGACCCACATCTTTATAAAGAAGGAGTAGATGGTATTATTAGAAGTTGTGTACCTAAGCATGAACAGGAACAGATCCTATGCAAGTGCCACTCCGAAGCTTATGGAGGACACCATGCTAGAGATAGAACTGCACATAAGGTATTGCAATCTGGTTTTTATTGGCCTACTCTCTTCAAGGATGCCCGTAAGTTTGTCTTATCTTGTGATGAATGTCAAAGAATTGGTAATATTAGCAGACGTCAAGAAATGCCTATGAATTATTCACTTGTTATTGAACCATTTGATGTTTGGGGCTTTGATTATATGGGACCGTTTCCATCCTCTAATGGGTACACACATATTTTAGTTGCTGTTGATTACGTTACTAAGTGGGTAGAAGCTATTCCAACTAGTAGTGCTGATCACAACACCTCTATTAAGATGCTTAAAGATGTTATTTTTCCGAGGTTTGGAGTCCCTAGATACTTAATGACTGATGGTTGATCACACTTTATTCATGGTGCTTTCCGTAAAATGCTTGTAAAGTATGATGTTAACCATAGAATTGCATCCCCTTATCACCCACAGACTAGTGGTCAAGTAGAACTAAGTAATAGAGAGTTGAAATTAATTTTGCAAAAGACAGTTAATAGGTCTAGAAAGAATTGGTCCAAGAAACTTGATGATGCATTGTGGGCCTATAGAACTGCATACAAAAATCCTATGGGTATGTCTCCATATAAGATGGTTTATGGAAAAGCTTGTTGTCGTGGTTCCAAGCCTGACAGTACGAGTAGGGGGTATGAATGAGGAGGCAAGGCCCTAGCTATGGTGAAGTTGTACACGAGGTGTTTTACGAGTTCAGGCCCTTCTCGGAGGAAGTAACAGCCCTACGTCTCGGTGCCCAGAGGCAGTCGACTGATATGTGTATATGTGAGTTACAGGGATGCGAACCCTTGTACAGGAGGAGGGGGTGGCTTATATAGTGTGCCAGGACCCCAGCCATGCTCCACGTTACCAAGGGTTCAATGTACATTAAGGCAGGCGTTACTAATAACGTCTACAGTAAAGAGTAATTAAGGCATTCACTATGGCGAGTAAATACCAGACCGTTATTGTCCTAAGGGACCTTTGACCTTCGGGGGTCGAGTGCCTTGGATTGGTCGAGTGGGGTTGAGTCATCTTGTAGATGCCGTCCAGTCGAGTGGGATGTCCTCTTGGGCCGTCTCTGTCGACTGTATTTGTCATCATAGGTTTTGTCTTTTGATCTTCTGGGGTAGTGACCTTGGGTGGGGTACCTCAGTCGGGCCTGTGACCCTACCCTAGGTCTATAACCTCGTCACTTGTCACTTACCTCTTGAGCTAGAACATAAGGCATATTGGGCTATTAAAGAGCTCAAATATTATTTCAAACTTGCCAGTGAGAAGAGGTTATTTGACATTAGCTCTCTTGATGAATGGAGAACCCATGCCTATGAGAATGCCAAGTTGTTCAAGGAAAAAGTTAAAAGATGGCATGACAAAACGATACAAAAGCATGAGTTTAACGTAGGTGATTATGTCTTGCTATACAACTCTCGTTTAAGATTTTTTGCAGGAAAACCTCTCTCCAAGTGGGAAGGACCTTACGTTATCGAGGAGGTCTATCGTTCTGGTGCCATAAAAAGCAACAACTTCGAAGGTACAAATCCAAAGGTGGTGAATGGTCAAAGAATCAAATATTATATCTCAGGTAATCCTAGAAATGTTGAAACCAATGTTATTGAAACCGTAACCCCGGAGGAATACATAAGGGACACTTTCCAGAATGATTCAGGCTCCGAAAAAGGAAGAGGTATGTGGTACGGTAAGTAAACCGACTCCAAAACAGTTCTAAAGGCAATTTTTCTCTGTTTTGGAATATCTAGGAAAATAGAAAAATAAGTGGCAGTCCGGAAGAGACACAAGCCGTCCACGAGGTTGGAGGGTGCGCCCCCTTCCCCTGGGCACGCCCCCCTGCCTCGTGGGCAGCTCGTGTGCCTCCCGGACTCTGATTTCTTGTATGTTACTCCTTTTGGTCGGTAAAAATTCATTATATATACCCCCGAAGGTTTTGACCTTTGTATCACGCAAAAATCCTCTGTTCTTATTTCGAGCTATTTTCTGCTAGGGTTGACAAGGCCAGGCATCATGTCGTCCTCCTCCTCCAACAATGAGGGCAACGATGCTTGGCTAATGAAGATAGATCTGAAGAGGGAAGGACCCGAGGAGATAAACAAGGAGAAAAGGATCAAGAAGGCGGTGGAAGCTCAAGCTCCAGCAGCGGGAGAGGAAGACATCCATCAACCTCTTCCCAACCTCTTTACTTCAACCGAGATTGAAGCTTTCAAGATGATTGAATTAGCTCAAATTCAAAACAAGTATGTCACAAGTGAAAATATTTTGTTGGAGCATATAGCTGCACTCAAAGGTATTATCCGCAAGTTGGAGGATCTCCTACGCTCGATGTATGATGATCCGACGTCACTACTTTCAACTCCATCATCACCACCCCCGACAAAGGAGACATAATCATATGGGTATGGGCACTCCCCATGGCAACTGCCAAGCTTGGGGGAGTGACCCCGGTATCGTATCACCATCACACTCCTATCTTTACCGTTTTTCTTAGTTTGATCCTTTTGATCTAGTAGAATAAAGTTAGCATGATCTAGTTGTGAGCTTTTGCTTTATGATCTTTACCCTTTGTAATCGAGTTCGTGAGATATATAATAAAGATTAGTGTTGAGTCAAGGGCTTGATTTCCTCACTTTGGTCATGATAGAATAAAAGAGGAAAATATAAAAAGTATCAAAGAGATCATATTGATCTTAGGGGAAGTAATGACTTCACATATAAAAAGTATGACGAATAAAAGTTGTTGAAGGTTGACAAACACAGTTTTGGTCATCGTTGCAATTAATAGGAAGTAATAAAGAGAGAGAGGCTTCACATACAAATATACTATCTTGGACATCGTTTATGATTGTGAGCACTCATTAAAATATGACATGCTAAAGAGTTGATGTTGGACAAGGAAGACAACATAACGGGTTGTGTTTTCTTATATGTAAAATAAAGTATATTGTCACGGATCATCCAACATGTTGAGCTTGCCTTTCCCCCTCATGCTAGCCAAAACTCCTCGTACCAAGTAGAGATACTATTTGTGCTTCCATACATCCTTAAACCCAGTTTTGCCATGAGAGTCCACCATAACTACCTATGGATTGAGTAAGATCCTTCCAAGTAAGTTGTCATGTTGCAAACTCGCTAAAATATGTATGATTTATTACTGTGGAGGAAATAAGCTTTATACGATCTTGTGATATGGAAGTAATAAAAGCGACGGACTGCATAATAATGCTCCTTATCACAAGTGGCAATATAAAGTGATGTTCTTCTGTGCTAAGACTTTGTGCATCGAACCATAAAAGCACATGACAACCTCTGCTTCCCTCTGCGAAGGGCCTATCTATTATTCTTCCTTAAGAGTCAAGGTGGAAATCACCTTTCCTTTTTACATTTTATCCTTTGGCAAGCACACTGTGTTGGAAAGATCCTGATATATATACCCACTTGGATGTAAGTTTTCATGGTTTATTACTGTTGACATTACCCTTGAGGTAAAAGGTTGGGAGGCAATATAATAAGCCCATATCTTTCTCTGTGTCCGATTAAAACTCCATAAACATAAGTATTGTGTTAGTGTGAGCAATTGTGAAAGACTATATGATAGTTGAGTATGTAGGCTTGCTGAAAAGCTCTTATTTTGACTCTTTCCGATGTTACGATAAATTGTAATTGCTTCAATGACCGAGTTCATAGTTTGTTGGTTTTTAATGAAGTTTCTAATTCATGCCTGATATTGTGAATAAATTGTTACTTTACCATAAGAATCATATGAAAATACATATATGTTGCTGTTATGAGAATGATCATGATGCCCTCATGTGCGTATTTTATTTTTATCTACACCTCTACCTCTAAACATGTGGACATATTTTTTGACATCGGCTTTCGCTTGAGGACAAGCGAGGTCTAAGCCTGGGGGAGTTGATACATCCCTTTTGCATCATGCTTATATGTTGATATTTATTGCATTATGGGTTGTTATTACACGTTATGTCACTATACTTATGCCTTTTCTCTCTTATTTTACAAGGTTAACATGAAGAGGGAGAATGCCGGCAACTGGAATTCGGGGCTGGAAAAGAAGCAAACTCTGGAAACCTATTCTGCACAAGTCAAAAAGCCCTGAAACTTCTCAGGACACCGTTTCAGAAAATATAAAAAATATCTGGCAAAAGAAGGTCACCAGGGGGGCCACCAGCTATCCACGAGGGTGGGGGCGCGCCTCCCTGCCTCGTGCCCCCCGATGCCCATATTCTCCTATATGAGGTGTTTGACCTGGGAAAAATCAGAAGGAGGCTTTTGGGACCGGCCGCCGCCATCTCGAGGCGGTACCTTGGCGGAAACCAATCTAGGGCTCTGGCAGAGCTGTTCTGTAGTGGATACTTCCCTCCGGGAGGGGGAAATCGTCACCACCGTCATCACCAACAACTCTCCCATCTTGGGGAGGGCTATCTTCATCAACATCTTCACCAACACCATCTCCTCTCAAACCCTAGTTCATCTCTTGTATCCAATCTTTTTACCCAAACCTCGGATTGGTACATGCGTGTTGCTAGTGGTGTCATGTGAACATCGACTACATGACACTTCGCCATTATTAGGGCCTAGAGGAAGGCATTGGGAAGTAATAAGTAGATGATGGGTTGCTAGAGTGACAGAAGCTTAAACCGTAGTTTATGTGTTGCTTCGTAAGGGGCTGATTTGGATCCACTTGTTTCATGCTATGCTTAGGTTTACCATAATACTTCTTTTGTAGTTGCGGATGCTTGCAATAGAGGTTAATAGTGAGTGGGAGGCTTGTCGAAGTAAGAACAGTAACCAAGCACCGGTCCACCCACATACCAAATTATCAAAGTACCGAACGTGAATCAGATGATCGTGATGAAAACTAGCTTGACGATAATTCCCATGTGTCCTCGGGAGCGCTTTCCTTCATATAAGAGTTTGTCCAGGCTTGTCCTTTGCTACAAAAAGGATTGGGCCATCTTGCTGCACCTTATTTACTTTTACCTTTTGTCACTTGATACCAATTACCTTATCACAAAACTTCCTGGTACCTATAATTTCCGTGCTTGGAGAAAATACCTTACTGAAAACTGCCTATCATTTCCTTCTGCTCCTCGTTGGGTTCGACACTCTTACTTATCTAAAGGACTACGATAGATCCCCTACACTTGTGGGTCATCAGTCACGGGAGAAATTGTGACGCCCGGATACTTAAGCTACAGTAAACCTATGCTAATGATGCCACATCACCACGATTACTGTTGATAAACTCGCGTTGCTTCAAAACCGATTCGAAATTCAAATTCGAGATAAAGGCAAACAACAAAAGTTTTGAAACATTAAAACTAAAATGTTCGGATTGTGGCAAATAATCCATACAAAATATTGGTGAATAAACCACACTCCTGTAAAGAATTTAAATGCACTATAGTAAGTAAAACTTCGGCAAAACTATTATTTAAATGCTCTTAGTATAATAAACAATTATAAACTACTTTAATTCATGTGCCAAAATATTTGCGTCGGTGGAATAATTACTAATACTAAATTAGGTACAACCTTTGTAATGTACAAAACAAAATTTAAATGGTAATTAAAAGAAAACAGAAAAGAAAATAAGAAAAAGTAAAACAAATAAAAACAAAGACAAACAAAAAAAATAGAAAAGGGAGAAGCCGC
>LR738711.1:143431237-143493087 GCA_902687465.1 Secale cereale
ACTGGCCCAGGTGGCCAACCGGCCCAACTGGCCCAGCCGGCCCCCCAGTGCCCCGCTACTCACTCCCCATCGCAACCGAAACCTGACCCACGCCCCCACTACCCCACCCCGTCGCTCTCCCTCTCCCTCCCCCAATCTGGATCGGGGGGCATCAAGCCGCCGCCGCAACGACGCGTCTCGGACGGAGACACAACGTCGCCGCGCCCGCCTCCTCAACCCTCCCCTCCCGTGGATCTGGTCGGGGCAACCGCCGCCCTTCCCCGACGCCCCATGCCCGTGCCGCCCCGCGGCTCCTTCCGCGCGACGCCCGGGGCAGCCTCTGCCGACCCCCCCTGCCACGACGGACTTCCCCACGCCTCGCCGGTGTACCCCTGCAACGGGGGTGAGCGCGCCCTCGATCTCTGCTTTTCTCCCTCTCTCTGCCGTCCGCTGCGCTCTCCTCCGCCCGCCGGACCGCGCACGCCGCCTTCAGGTCTCACAGGCCTCGTCCCCTGCTCAGCACCTCTCACCGCCCTGCCCTCCCACTCGGCTTCGCTCGCCCGCCTGGCCACGCTGCCGCCGTGGCGGCCCATTCGCCCCTCCGGTCGCCGCCGTGGCCTCATCGCTGCCACATCCCGGCGCCCGACGCCGGCGGCCATCTGCGTCGCTTGGCCCTCGCCTGGGTCGGACGCACGCAGCGCCAGAACCCATTCGGGTTGGCCCCGTCGCCCGCAACGCTCTCGCCCGCTAAGGTCCCAGGGGCACTGACGTTGGGCCCCACGCCCCTAAAAATTAAATTAAGATATAAATAAAAATAATTAAATTATTTAATTAAGTAATTAATTTAATTAATGCTATTTAATTAACTTAATGAACATAATTAGTCTAATTAGAACTGTTAACTAAATGAGTCTATGACAAGTGGGACCCAAAACACTATTCATGCTTTGACCCAGTCAATGTTGACTATACAGTTGACCCTGACCCGGCCCCACATGTCATTGGTTGTGGCTGGCACTGCACTAGGTGACAAAAGTATTTCACTATTATTATTCGAATTTAATAATTCTAGTAATTCAATAAAACTTTAAAAAATTAATAAGAAATAATTTGTAACTCGGATAAAAATACTTTGTACATGAAAGTTGCTCAGAGCGTCGAGACGAATCCGAATACGCGGTCCGTTCGTCCGCCACACATCTCTATCATACCGAACGTGCAACATTCCCCCTCCGTTTCATCTGCCCGAAAATGCGAAACACCGGGAATACTTTCCCGGATGTTTTTCATCCTTGCTAGTATCACCTCCTACTGCGTTAGGTCACATGTAGCACCGCGTATTTCCATGTTATGCTTTGTGATTCTATTGTTTGCTCTGTTATTTATTTGTTTCCCCTTCGTTGCTTATTTTCGATAGACTCCGATACTGTGATAGACCCCGAGACCATTGATGCTTCGGTGTTCGACTACGGCTATGTTTCCGAAGATTCCTTTCGTCTGCAGAGCTTCGAGGCAAGCCCCCCCCCCCTTGATCACAAGATATCGCCTATTCTCCTCCCTCTTACTCTTGCATTAGTTTACTACTGTTGTTGATTCGGTAACTCCTATTCTGATGCATAGCATGTCATTGTTGCTACCACTGTTGATACCTTTACCTGTTATCCTAATGCTTAGTATAGGATGCTAGTATTCCATCAGTGGCCCCTCATTCTTGTCCGTCTGCCATTGTATACCATCGGGTCGTGATCACTCGGGTGGTGATCACGGGTATATACTATATACATACTTTACATACACATGATGATGATTCGGAGATGGGGGCTGAAGGGGCAGGTGGTTCCACCCAGGTAGTGGTGGGCCTGGGTTCCCGACAGCCCCCTGATGGTTACTTTGTTGCGGAGCGACAGGGCGGGTTGCGACCACCTAGGAGACAGGTGGGCCTGGACCTGGTCGTAGTCCGCGGTTATTTCATAATAACACGTTTAACGGGATCTTGGTATTTGATCTGAGTCTGGCCATTTGGTCTATACGCACTAACCAGCTGCGTGGGAACAGTTATGGGCACTCGATGTCGTGGTATCAGCCGAAGCCTTCTTGACGTCAGCGACTTAGCGGCGCGCGCCGGATTGGACTGGAACGCCTACTCTGGTATTAGGAGAGGCTAGGTCTGCTTACCGGCCGCCCTCGCAACGTGCAGGTGTGCATTGGGTGATGGGCCCAGACCCCCGTGTGCTTAGGGTTTAGACCGGCGTGCTGACCTCTCTGTTGTGCTTAGGTAGGGCTGCGACGTGTTGATCTTCCGAGGCCGGGCATGACCCTGGAAAGTGTGTCCGGCCAAATGGGATCAAGCGTGCTGGGTTATGTGGTGCACCCCTGCAGGGAAGTTAATCTATTCGAATAGTCGTGTCCCTCGGTAAAAGGACGACCCGGAGTTGTACTCTGACCTCATGACAACTAGAACTGGATACTTAATAAAACACACCCAGACAAGTTCCAGATACAACCCGGTGGTCGCTTTCCCACAGGGCGACGAGGGAAGGATCGCCGGGTAGGATTATGCTATACGATGTTACTTGGTGAACTCTTCTGCTACTCAAGCCGGAGGCTGCCAGAAGCTTTGATAGTTGTTACTATTCCATCTACTCCCTTCTACTGCTGCAAGACGGAGCCTGCGAGAAGCAAGGATGCTTGTTACTTACCATCTACTCTCTTCTACTGCTGCAAGATGGAGGTTACTAGAAGCGTAGTCTTCAATCGGATTAACTATCCCCCTCTTATTCTGGCATTCTGCAGTTTAACCCACATATATTACCCCTTTACACATATATCATTGCATATGTAGTGTAGATCCTTGCTTGCGAGTACTTTGGATGAGTACTCACGGTTGCTTTGTTCCCCCTTTTCCCCCTTTCTTCTTTCTTCTCGGTTGATGCAACCAGATGGTGGAGCCCAGGAGCCAGAGGATCCCGATGATGTTTCTACGTGGAGTTCGGCTTCGAGGAGTAGTTAGGAGGTCCCAGGCAGGAGGCCTTGCCTCTTCGATCGTGCTACATTTGTGCTAGCCTTCTTAAGGCAAACTTGTTTAACTTATGTCTGTACTTAGATATTTTTGCTTCCGCTGACTCTTGTGTATTCGAGCTTATGTATTCGAGCCCTCGAGGACCCTGGCTTGTAATATAAAGCTTGTATTATTTTAATTTGTGTCTAGAGTTGTGTTATGATATCTTCTAGTGAGTCCCTGATCTTGGTCGTACACATTTGCGTGCATGATTAGTGTACGGACAAATCGGGGGCGTCACAAGTTGGTATCAGAGCCGACTACCTGTAGGAATCCCCCTTTCCAACTCCTTGGCCGAAGTTGAGTCTATTCTTTGAAAAACAAATTTACTAACTTGTTGTGTGGCTTACGGGCCCACAGCACCATTGGGTGGTATTAGGATCTTTTACTCCTCGTCTATACTCTGGGACTCTTATCTCTCTTCTATTCGGGATAAATGAAATTTTCTAAATCTAACATTAGGATCTCGTTATCACTTTCACCTGGAGAGCACCTTATGATTGACGATCGTCCGCTGCACCAGAAGACCCTGAAGATACTCTCCGCTGTTAACCCGAGAACTTGTGTTCATCGCTTTTGTAATTCACTGCCACCGATATATCCCTATGGATATCTGCATGCACTTGTCATTCTGATGATCATTCCTCGTCGCTCTTGTTGTTACAAGAAGCCTCGAAATATTCTCCGTTGTCTTGAGAATCCCTTGAGTTTATTGTCTTGCAGTTTTGTTTCGCGTGAAAACCCTTACGGTTATTTTGTCACATTTATCGAGGATCCGTGCTTCTCAACTGTAGGTGTGTCTAACAATATTCTTTGGAATACTTTTGATATTTCGAAAATCCTTTGCAGCCTGTTACTCTTGAAATCCTTGCCTGCTTGCATTATGGTTAATTCCATATGACTAGTAGTCTTCGTTAACATCCCTTGTCTTAGCCATTTTGAGCCTATTGATCCAATGTGTGCGTATGCACACACTCTTTAGGTTACCCTTTTTAAAATTATCTTTCGGGCTCAGACATCATTCCGGACAATTCAAACCTTTATTGATTGTCCAACTAAGTGTTTTCAACTTACCCATCCTTGATCAGAGCGTCTGCTTCTGATCCTTCATTTTGGAAACCATAATTTCTTTCCATTTAAGCACCAGAATAATAAGGTGATCCTTGAATCTGATGCCTCTGCATTCTTTCTTCCACTGAGTGAGTACCGATACTCACATCATCTTCGTTCTGGATCGCCAGATCCATTGTTGGATTGTTGTCCGACAGTGTCCTTCATATTCAATCACCTTGTGAGTTCTTCCCCTGATACATAATGCCTTTGGTAAATTGTATCCTCTGCCTGGCCAACCTTGCTCTTCTTTCGAGCTTGAGTATTTACTTTTGAAACTTGAAGTATATGTTACGAAGATGCCCGGTGGGTTGAATCTATGCCTTCCCCTGATCCGTGAGAACCCAAAAGTTTTCACAAGACATACTCTTCCGGTGTTCTACCAGATAAAATTCCAACACTACAGTTTTATCAAAGCGGGAGGTGAATGAAATGATATGCATTAAAGAAGTGGGAGTCGACCTTGAACTTTGTGTTCATGCCCATGAAAATGATGTAGACCGTCTCGGAAACTTCTTACAAAATGATTATCTAGCTGTATGATTCTTTCGGTATCCTTGAATTGATTCCTTACAATTATGGTTCCGACCAAGCTGTCCCGATCTGATATATCTGATGGGAATTCATTCCAGTGCCTCGTCTATTTTTGGCAAAGTTGAAGTATCTACTGTCATAGGTCAATGACCCGGTTCTACTTCTATCATGTTACGCCTTCGAGTATTACCCCCTGGTATCTCGAAGATGTCTTGCCATTGCACCACATCATACTGACTTTGTTGAAGTAATGTCTTTCCTTGTCGTAATCACTCTATGGGGTTTGGGTTGGTGTCAACCGAGGACATCGACTAGTGAAATTATTCCGCACTACAATTCAAATACCCCTAATATTTTACTGGGAGATTCTGAACTCAATCTGATCATTCCTAGACTATTGGCTGCATCTTGGTCTTGCTATCTTTGACTGTGCTACCTCGTCCTTCTTTGGTGCACGAATTCTTCAGTGTGTGAGCACGACTTACGTCAAGCTTTCATCATCATGTTGCTTGTCTTGAAAGGCAGCTTTGGTTCCAAGCTTGCATCTTATACATTGATCCTATAACTTACCACTTCGTCATTCCCTTGCTTGTTGTCGTTGTTGTTTGCTTCCATCCTTTTGAAACCTCCCGGCAAATGTGTCGGATCACCTTCAGCACTTTGACTTCTTTCGAGATGTCAACAGTGTTCATGATGAGAAATACCCTCCTTGCCCTCGATGATTTTTATTATCATCGGCAACACCCTTGACTTCCTTTCATCGCGAACTTGTCCATGTTATGATTACAACTTGCTTTCCAGCATTGAAGTATTACTGTCTTTTAGGTCGAGAATGTGGTGGGGATTGTTTCACCTCTTAGAGATTCTCTGTATGATGATACTTCTCACCATCACCATTCTTCCTTGGTCCCCGTGTTGTTTTTAACCGGGATACCAATATACTAACGATGTTGTTTGAGTTCTATACTTCTAGCAACCCTATTGCTATGAAGTTAGCGATCGACAGTTCATTCCTAGACTGTTGGTTATAGAATCATCACTCTAACATTGATCTTGCTGCCTAAGGTCATATTTCGGGCACACCTTTCAAGTTTCAACTAATAATTAATGGCGTATGTTTTCCTCAAGCATACAACATGATATCCTTTGAATTAACAAGTGTCATATTCTTGTTCACATTATTGTGGAAATCCATCCATTTGGAATTCTCGATGAATTATCGCTCGGCCCATCAGCCACCTCCTCATCCTCTCCTTTGTTTAATGATGAACTATTGTTTTGGGAACCCGCTCCCATAGTTCATTTCCCGAGAATCTTGCAAGGTCGTTTCGTCGATTTGTGTTGCACCTTTTCTTCTCAAACATCCCGAGTCTGGGGTATCATGACACCAATCGGATCTGAATCTCGGTCAGATATGATGGTTGGGACAACTTTCCTGGAGTTATAATGTTGGTCCTTTGATGACCCGATAATATGATGTCATGCCCAGCACCCCTGGCAGGAGGACCCATCATTATAATTTCTTTTGCAAGGATAGCCATTCTTCTAGGAGATGATTGTATCACTTATTCTATAAGTTGCTTATGTTGGATCATTTGTGTATCCAAGGTCTGTCCCTTGATTGAAACACCATATCATTGCTACCTCGAAGCATGACTATGATACCCCGCTCATCAACAAGAACATTGGAGGCGTGATGCTAAATGTTTCTTAGTCAGTTATCCAGACACCGTTGTATGGGTAACATCTTGATTAATCATTGCCTCTTTATCTGAATGGTTGGGTACTTTCTCTCCTACCCTACATGCCATGTTCTTCTTGTCCATGGGAAGGATATACTCCTATCAATTGTGTGTAATCACAATCTTCCTTTCCATTTGTTTGTTTAACCTTTCCTTGATCTACATATAATCTAAGCAGTAATAATTCTCTGCTTATGTAAACACCTTGTTGTACAACTCTATCAGTAAGACCCTGTTACTATGGTTGGTAACATTCCGGTAACCACGATGGAAGAAAACCTTGCCTACCGATCTGCCTCCTTTCAAAGAGGAAGAAAATGGTTCTCTTCGTCCCCCGTCCTTGGTTCCGACATTGATGCCGACATAGTTGACAAGCTATCCACTCACTTGCCTCCCTGTCGAGGCTGTGCAAGATGTCACCACCCTTTCTACTTTCAACCCACATGGTGGGCCCATAACCCACAGGTCCACTGGATCGAAAGCTGACTCTTCTTTACCACTCTGATTCTAATGTATTCTTTGCACTTGGTTTCGTGTGTGGTTCACGAGCTAAATTCTATGATGTTTCATCATGGTATCAAACACCATATTATTCTCGTTGATCAAGACCCAATTCCAGCTTCTGGTTAGGCATCGAATGACTGCCTACCCGATTGAAATTTTGGTACCATCGCTTATTGTTCTCAATGCATTCACTGTAATACTACTCGTATGGTACATCGTGTACCACTTTCTGAATTCGCCGTCGAATGCACATACTTCGTGGAGATACATTCCTCCAAAGTTTTCCCCCTGTTCGTTTTCGTAGGACTATGGAGATCCCGAAGAAAGGACGACGACTTGATCATGATGACTTGAAGCAGAGAAATGAAGACATCAATGAATAACGATCAACCTCTTCGAAAGGGCAACCAAGACCGAGAAGACTCGTTAGCTTTTCGCTACCAGCACTTTCCCCCCTTACTCCACCGCTTAAATCTCGGGACGAGATTTCTTGTAGTGGATGAGAATTGTGACGCCCGGATACTTCAGCTATAGTAAACCTATGCTAATGATGCCACGTCACCACGATTACTGTTGATAATCTCGCGTTGCTTCGAAACCGATTCGAAATTCAAATTCGAGATAAAGGCAAACAACAAAAGTTTTCAAACATTAAAACTAAAATGTTCGGATTGTGGCAAATAATCCATACAAAATATTGGTGAATAAACCACACTCCTGTAAAGAATTTAAATGCACTATAGTAAGTAAAACTTCGGCAAAACTATTATTTAAATGCTCTTAGTATAATAAACAATTATAAACTACTTTAATTCATGTGCCAAAATATTTGCGACGGTGGAATAGTTACTAATACTAAATTAGGTACAACCATTGTAATGTACAAAACAAAATTTAAATGGTAACTAAAAGAAAACAGAATAGAAAATAAGAAAAAGTAAAACAAATAAAAACAAAGACAAACAAAAAAATAGAAAAGGGAGAAGCCGCCCCCCCCCCCACTGGACCAACTGGCCCAGGTGGCCAACCGGCCCAACTGGCCCAGCCGGCCCCCCAGTGCCCCGCTACTCACTCCCCATCGCAACCGAACCCTGACCCACGCCCCCACTACCCCACCCCGTCGCTCTCCCTCTCCCTCCCCCGATCTGGATCGGGGGGCATCAAGCCGCCGCCGCAACGACGCGTCTCGGACGGCCACACAACGTCGCCGCGCCCGCCTCCTCAACCCTCCCCTCCCGTGGATCTGGTCGGGGCAACCGCCGCCCTTCCCCGACGCCCCATGCCCGTGCCGCCCCGCGGCTCCTTCCGCGCGACGCCCGGGGCCGCCTCTGCCGACCCCCCCTGCCACGACGGACTTCCCCACGCCTCGCCGGTGTACCCCTGCAATGGGGGTGAGCACGCCCTCGATCTCTGCTTTTCTCCCTCTCTCTGCCGTCCGCCGCGCTCTCCTCCGCCCGCCGGCCCGCGCACGCCGCCTTCAGGTCTCGCAGGCCTCGTCTCCTGCTCAGCACCTCTCACCGCCCTGCCCTCCCACTCGGCTTCGCTCGCCCGCCTGGCCACGCTGCCGCCGTGGCGGCCCATTCGCCCCTCCGGTCGTCGCCGTGGCCTCATCGCTGCCACATCCCGGCACCCGACGCCGGCGGCCATCTGCGTCGCTTGGCCCTCGCCTGGGTCGGGCGCACGCAGCGCCAGAACCCATTCGGGTTGGCCCCGTCGCCCGCAACGCTCTCGCCCGCTAAGGCCCCAGGGGCACTGACGTTGGGCCCCACGCCCCTAAAAATTAAATAAAAATAAAAATAAAAATAATTAAATTATTTAATTAAGTAATTAATTTAATTAATGCTATTTAATTAACTCTAATGAACATAATTAGTCTAATTAGAACAGTTAACTAAATGAGTCTATGACAAGTGGGACCCAAAACACTATTCACGCTTTGACCCAGTCAATGTTGACTATGCAGTTGACCCTGACCCGGCCCCAGATTTCATTGGTTGTGGCTGGCACTGCACTAGGTGACAAAAGTATTTCACTATTATTATTCGAATTTAATAATTCTAGTAATTCAATAAAACTTTAAAAAATTAATATGAAATAATTCGTAACTCGGATGAAAATACTTTGTAGATGAAAGTTGCTCAGAACGACGAGACGAATCCGAATACGCGGTCCGTTCGTCCGCCACACATCTCTATCATACCGAACGTGCAACATTCCCCCTCCGTTTCATCTGCCCGAAAACGCGAAACACCAGGAATACTTTCCCGGATGTTTTTCATCCTTGCTAGTATCACCTCCTACCGCGTTAGGTCACACGTAGCACCGCGTATTTCCATGTTATGCTTTGTGATGCTATTGTTTGCTCTGTTATTTATTTGTTCCCCCTTCGTTGCTTATTTTCGGTAGACTCCGATACTGTGATAGACCCCGAGACCATTGATGCTTCGGTGTTCGACTACGGCTACGCTTCCGAAGATTCCTTTCGTCTGCAGAGCTTCCAGGCAAGCCCCCCCCCCTTGATCACCAGATATCGCCTATTCTCCTCCCTCTTACTCTTGCATTAGTTTACTACTGTTGTTGATTCGGTAACTCCTATTCTGATGCATAGCCTGTCATTGTTGCTACCACTGTTGATACATTTACCTGTTATCCTAATGCTTAGTATAGGATGCTAGTATTCCATCAGTGGCCATTCTTGTCCGTCAGCCATGCTATACCATCGGGTCGTGATCACTCGGGTGGTGATCATGGGTATATACTATACACATACTTTACATACACATGATGATGATTCGGAGATGGGGGCTGAAGGGGCAGGTGGTTCCACCCAGGTAGTGGTGGGCCTGGGTTCCCGACAGCCCCCTGATGGTTACTTTGTGGCGGAGCGACAGGGCGGGTTGCGACCACCTAGGAGACAGGTGGGCCTGGCCCTGGTCGTTGTCCGCGGTTATTTCATAATAACACGTTTAACGGGATCTTGGTATTTGATCTGAGTCTGGCCATTTGGTCTATACGCACTAACCAGCTGCGTGGGAACAGTTATGGGCACTCGACGTCGTGGTATCAGCCGAAGCCTTCTTGACGTCAGCGACTTAGCCGCGCGCGCCGGATTGGACCGGAACGCATACTCTGGTATTAGGAGAGGCCAGGTCTGCTTACCGGCCGCCCTCGCAATGTGCAGGTGTGCATTGGGCGATGGGCCCAGACCCCCGTGCGCTTAGGGTTTAGACCGGCGTGCTGACCTCTCTGTTGTGCTTAGGTAGGGCTGCGACGTGTTGATCTTCCGAGGCCGGGCATGACCTTGGAAAGTGTGTCCGGCCAAATGGGATCAAGCGTGCTGGGTTATGTGGTGCACCCTGCAGGGAAGTTAATCTATTCGAATAGCCATGTCCCTCGGTAAAAGGACGACCCGGAGTTGTACTCTGACCTCATGACAACTAGAACTGGATACTTAATAAAACACACCCAGACAAGTTCCAGATACAACCCGGTGGTCGCTTTCCCACAGGGCGACGAGGGGAGGATCGCCGGGTAGGATTATGCTATACGATGTTACTTGGTGAACTCTTCTGCTACTCGAGACGGAGGCTGCCAGAAGCTTTGATAGTTGTTACTATTCCATCTACTCCCTTCTACTGCTGCAAGATGGAGGCTGCGAGAAGCAAGGATGCTTGTTACTTACCATCTACTCTCTTGTACTGCTGCAAGATGGAGGTTACTAGAAGCGTAGTCTTCAATCGGATTAACTATCCCCCTCTTATTCTGGCATTCTGCAGTTTAACCCACATATATTACCCCTTTACACATATATCATTGCATATGTAGTGTAGATCCTTGCTTGCGAGTACTTTGGATGAGTACTCACGGTTGCTTTGTTCCCCATTTTCCCCCTTTCTTCTTTCTTCTCGGTTGATGCAACCAGATGGTGGAGCCCAGGAGCCAGAGGATCCCGATGATGTTTCTACGTGGAGTTCGGCTTCGAGGAGTAGTTAGGAGGTCCCAGGCAGGAGGCCTTGCCTCTTCGATCGTGCTACATTTGTGCTAGCCTTCTTAAGGCAAACTTGTTTAACTTATGTATGTACTCAGATATTTTTGCTTCCGCTGACTCTTGTGTATTCGAGCTTATGTATTCGAGCCCTCGAGGCCCCTGGCTTGTAATATAAAGCTTGTATTATTTTAATTTGTGTCTAGAGTTGTGTTATGATATCTTTCAGTGAGTCCCTGATCTTGGTCGTACACATTTGCGTGCATGATTAGTGTACGGACAAATCGGGGGCTTAGTAGTTAAACTTACTAATGGCGCACCACATCCACGGTGCGCCACTAGTAATTTTTTTCAAATTTTGTTTTTATTATTATTTTCAAAACTAGTAATGGCGCACCGTGGGAGTGGTGCGCCATTATTTTCAAAACTAGTAACTTGGCCATTACTGCACCCCCCCCCCGTGGACCTCCTTTTCCAGTTCAAAAAATAAATAAAAGAAAATGATTGAAATGCCAAAAAAATAAAAGAAAATAAGTTTCCCATGTGATATGTGGTCTACTTGTTGGGAAAATTTACAAATATGAATTTTGACTTTATTTGCAAAATATCTCTGGAATTTAGTAAAACGGGCATAACTTTTGCATACGAACTCGGATTAAAAAGTTTTTTATATGAAAAATCATCTCTGGAACCTCGTTAAACATTTTCAAAATCCCCAAAAACCAAACAGAAAAAGAGTTACGGGGCTTTTAAGATCTAGAGGCAAAAATATTCAAAAAATTTAAAACTTACTAGTGGCGCACCGTTTGCTAGGTGCGCCACTAGTAACAGAAAAAAAATTAAAAAAAATCGATTTTTTTATTTTTTTCCCAAAATATGATACGTAATATGACCGGGAAGTTTGAAATATATTTTCAAAATTTCATCATACGCATGAACATTAACAAACTCCTAGACATCAAGAAGGGTTAATAGGATTGATGTGATAGATATATCAACAAGTGCCTGTGAAGTGAGCTGGTGCTGGGGTTGGATAGAACTACGAAGTTAAGCGTGCTCGGGTTGGAGTAGTGTGAGGATGGGTGACCTTATGGGAAGTTTGACCACAGAGTGCGATTTGACTTGAGATTAAGCAAATTGACCCCATATTAAGCCATAATGACCTGGGATTAAGGAAAAAAATTAAAAAATTTGAAAAAAAAAATTGGGAAAACAAATTTGAAAAAAAATATTTGAAAAAAATTACTAATGGCGCACTTCTATGTAGTGCGCCATTAGTATGCCAAAGCACCTGGGTATATATGCCCCCCTGGGAGGCATACTAATGGCGCACCGTGGCCTATACTAATGGCGCACCAGTGGTGCGCCATTAGTAAAAAATACTAATGGCGTGGCACTAATGGCGCACCAGTAGTGCGCCATTAATGGCCAAAATTGGTGTGCCATTAGTAGGCCTTTTCCTAGTAGTGTTACGATCTCGAGGTAGATCAACTCTTGTAATCATATTCATCAAGATTAATCTAGCAGGAAGTAAGGTATTACCTCGATCGAGAGGGCCTGAACCTGGGTAAACATCGTGTCCCCAGTCTCCTTTTACCATCGATCCTCAGGCGCATAGTTCGGGACCCCCTACCCAAGATCCACTGGTTTTGACACTGACATTGGTGCTTTCATTGAGAGTTCCACTATGTCGTCGACCGAAGGACTGATGGATCGCTTCGTCAACAATGACGGCACCGCCGAGGGATCTTTTTCTCCCTGCCAGCTTTTTGTGTTCGGCGACTTCATGCTCCGTGCCATCACAGAAGGCCACCTCGAGCATGTTGAGAGCTACGCCCCTAGCCACCAGGTCAGGTTTGGAAGCTTGAACTATGTTGCCGATATCCGCGGAGACTTGATCTTCGACGGATTCGAGCCCATGGTGATCGCTCCCTGCCACCACGATGAACATGACCTAACTCTGTCATCGAACCACCTCCGGGGAATAGCACCTGTAACGTTCTGACCCTAGATCCGGAACATATCGCGTCACCCAAGGACGGGAAGCTCAACCCCGCCGCGGAAGCCGCAGACTCAGTGGCGCTGGAGCCGCACACAGACCCAACTCTGAGCGGGGTCTGTGTTACCGGAACTCCGGACTCGTCTCCGGCCGCAGGTTCCGAACCATGGGCATCCGTGCCCTTCGAGTTTGATCAGGCGTCTATCGCCGAATTCAGCGTTGCAGATATCTTCCGACACTCATCTTTTGGCGATGTGCTAAATTCATTAAAATCTCTCTCCTTAGCTGGGGACACACAGCCGAATTATATCCGGTTCGAATTGGAGGCTGATGATGCAGAATTTCACTTCCCACCCACCACCCACTTGGTAGCCACGGCCGAAGATCTAACTGATCTACTTGACTACTCTTCCGAAGACTTCGAAGGGATGGACCTCAAAGCCAAAGAAAATCTAGACCAAAACATGCCTGTAACCGGGCGGTGGACAGCTATGTCTTCATAC
This sequence comes from Secale cereale, assembly GCA_902687465.1. Lineage (NCBI taxonomy): Eukaryota > Viridiplantae > Streptophyta > Magnoliopsida > Poales > Poaceae > Secale > Secale cereale. The sequence continues at coordinate 143,444,652 of LR738711.1, forward strand.
GACGTGTATATTGTGGATACACCTACGGAGAAGGATGGCGACGGTGAAAACGATCCCACAAAGGACAAGCCTGTCGATGAACCACCCAAGCGTCGGTGTCCGAAGCGCCGAACTAAATCCCGTAAAGGGAAAGATAGCAACAGTATCACTAACGACGGTGACAGTTTGGAGCAAGCCGAAGAGCCCGCAGATCCAGCAATGGAGTAGGACGAGCGAGAGGACGGCGAGCATAGTCTGAGACCGCTATCTAATGACAGTGATGCCGAAGATATCAATTATGAACCTGTCTCCAAAAAGGATGTTAGCATGGGCGATGATGAATACATCGTCCAAGAAGAACCCTTAGAACAAAAGCTCTTCCATCGGAGGCTTATTGCCACCACAAGGAGCCTAAAAAAGCAGCAGCGACGGCTTCGAGCCGCACAGGATACACTCAATAATAGATGGAATGAAGTGCTAGACACAGAGCAAAAATATGGCTGTAATCGCCAAACCAAAGGCTATCCTAAGCGTAAATTATTGCTCGAATTCGATGACGAGGCTACTGCGCCTATACCACCAAAGAATAACACCGCGGACAAGCCGGACCGACCACCTCATGGACGGGACAGAGTGGCTAGCAACGGCGTAGACAAGCCCGCACCCCTACCCCATAAAGGAAAGAGCATGTGGCTCAGGGCCGGAAACACGATCTGCGTGAGGACCTGAACAAGAAGACTGGCAAGACTAGATCCATCTACGGATCCAGGGACCGTGCTCCCGCATGGGACAACGGCTATCAAGCCAATCATACCGGTCATATACCAGTTCAGGGTCAATACCAAACATCACAACCGTCGGACATACGCCATGACATAGCAAAAAATAGGGGTGCTGCACACCCTCTGTGCTTCACCGATGAGGTGTTGGATCACGATTTTCCAGAAGGGTTTAAACCCATAAATATCGAGGCGTATGATGGAATGACGGATCCCGCTATCTGGATAGAAGACTTTGTTCTTCACATCCACATGGCTCGCGGAGATGATCTCCATGCCATCGAATACTTACCCCTCAAGTTGAAAGGACCAGCTCGGCACTGGCTAAACAACCTCCCAGAGAACTCCATTGGAAGTTGGGAAGAACTTGAGGATGCTTTTGGGCCAATTTTCAAGGGACCTATGTCCGGCCCCCAGATGCTGACGATCTGATTCACATCATCTAACAACCCAGGGAGTCAGCTCGCAAGCTTTGGAATTGGTTTCTCACTAAGAAGAACCAAATCGACGACTGTTCGGACGCCGAAGCCTTTGCGGCCTTCAAGCACAGTGTTCGGGAAGAATGGCTAGCTAGACAGCTCGGACAGGAAAACCTGAGGACAATGGCAGCCCTAACTACACTCATGACCTGTTTTGCGCGGGCGAGGACAACTGGCTAGCTCGTAGCAGCAACAGCGACCCTGGAACATCTTAAGTCAGGGACGGCAATGGAAAGCCACGATGTAATAAAAAACAAACGTCGAAATAATGCTGGAAGCCTAGATGATACACGATACGTCTCCGTCGTATCTATAATTTTTTATTGTTCCATGCCAATATTCTACAACTTTCATATACTTTTGGTAACTTGTTATACTATTTTTTGGGACTAACGTACTGATCCAGTACCCAGTGTCAGTTCCTATTTGTTGAATGTTTTTTGTTTCGCGGAATATCCATATCAAATGGAGTCCAAATAGAATAAAAACAAACGGAGATTTTTTTGGAATATATGTGAATTTTGGGAAGCGGAACCAACACGATACGATGCCCGAGTGGGCCACGAGGCAGGGGGCATTCCCTGGGCCCTCGTGGCCACACTGTAAGGTGGTTGATGGCCTTCTTTTGCCGCAAGAAAGCTAATATCCAGATAAAAATCGTGTCAAAAAATCAGCCCAATCAGAGTTACGGATCTCCGGGAATTTAAGAAACGGTGAAGGGGCAGAATCTAGGAATGTAGAAACAGAGAGAGACAGAGAGACTGATCCAATCTCGGAGGGGCTCTCGCCCGTCCGCCGCCATGGAGGCCATGGACTAGAGGGGAAACCCTTCTCCCACCTAGGGAGAAGGTCAAAGAAGAAGAAGAAGGAGGGGGGCTCTCTCCCCCTCGCTTCCGGTGGCACCGGAGTTCCACCGGGGCCATCATCGAGTGATGGCGATCTACACCAACACCTCCATCGTCTTCACCAACATCTCCATCACCTTCTCCCCTCTACCTACAGCGGTCCACTCTCTCATAACCCGCTGTACCCTATACTTGAACATGGTGATTTATGCCTCATATTATTATCCAATGATGTGTTACCATCCTATGATGTCTGCGTAGATTTTTGTTGTCCTATCGGTGATTGATGAATTGCTATGATTTATTTAAATTGCTTGTGGTGATGTTGCTGTCCTTTGGTGCCCATCATATGAGCGTGCGCGTGGATCACACCATAGGGTTAGTTGTATGTTGATAGGACTACGTATTGGAGGGAAAGAGTGACAGACGATTCAACCTAGCGTAGAAATTGATGCATACGAGATTGAAGGGGGACCAATATATCTTAATGCTCTGGTTGGGTTTTATCTTAATGAACGTTAGTAGTTGCGGATGCTTGCTAATAGTTCCAATCATAAGTGCATAGAATTCCAAGGGATGACATGCTAGCAGTGGCCTCTCCCACATAAAACTTGCTATCGGTCTAGTAACATAGTCAATTGCTTAGGGGCATCTCGCAACTCCTACCACCACTTTTCCATACTCGCTATCACTAACTTTATTGTTTCTTTATCTTAACAGCCCCTAGTTTATATTTCCGTGCTCTTTATATTCTTGCAAACCTATCCAACAAAAACTACAAAGTACTTCTAGTTTCATACTTGTTCTAGGTAAAGTAAACGTCAAGCGTGCGTAGAGTTGTATCGGTGGTTGTTAGAACTTGAAGGAATATTTGTTCTGCCTTTAGCTCCCCATTGGGTTAGACACTCTTACTTATCAAAAGAGGCTCAACTGATCCCCTATAGTTGTGGGTTATCAAGACCTTTTTCTGGCACCGTTGCCGGGGAGAAATAGCGTGGGGTGAATATTCTCGTGTGTGCTTGTTTGCTTTATCACTAAGTAGATTTTATTTGCTTTTATAAGTTGTTCCCTATCTTTAGTTATGGATATGGAACATGAAATACCAAAAAACTTAGGTGTATTTTCTACTCATGGAGATGGGGAACCTCCTAAAACCCTCGATGCTCATTATGTGAAATATATTATGTACTACTTTGATAATCCTGAGAAAACCCCATTCAACTATGTAATTGGAGTAACGTTGGATCAACGTGAATACTTTAGGGATTATCGCTTGACACAAAAAGGGAAACTGTTATGGGATCAAATTCATTTGTTACATTGGTATGCTCTGCAACTATGCTTGAGATATGATTATACTTGTTGCTCTAGGATGAAGGCTCCACACCTTCCCTTTTCATGCAAATTTAATGATAATTAAACCTTAGCTTCTTATGCTAATGGTATATATTATTATTATGATGTGGAACAAATAGAAGAATTCGTTGCTTTTAAGAGTGCTTATGAAATTGAATCTCTGTTTAAAAAGAATGATGCTTTTGATGATGATGTTTCTAGGCCTGAAAATCTTGCTATATTGAAATATTGCTATTTGAATTATGAATATAACTCCAATATTCATGTGTTTATTGAGAAGGTCTCTGCTGTCCAAGAAGAGACTAATATTTTGCAGGAGTCTATGGAAGAAGAAATCAATGACATTGTGATCTCATTGGATGAAAAATATGAGGAGGAGAGCGAAGAACAAAAGGAGGAAGATCGGATTAGCTACCCGTGCCCACCTTCTAATGAGAGTAACTCTGCAACTCATACATTGTTTAATTTCCCTTCATGCTTACCAAAGGATGATTGCTATGATGATTGCAATGATCCCGTTGATTCTTTTGAAATATCCCTTTTTGATGATGCTTGCTATGCTTGTGGCCAGGATGCCAATATGAATTATGCTTATGGAGATGAACTTGCTATAGTTCCTTATGTTAAACATGAGATAGTTGCTATTGCACCCACACATGATAGTCCTATTATCTTTTTGAGTTCTCCAAACTACACAATATCAGAGAAGTTTGTACTTATTAAGGATTATATTGATGGGTTGCCTTTTTCTGTTACACATGATGATTTTGATGAGTATAATATGCATGTGCTTTCTTCTCCTACTTGAAATTATTATGAGAGAGGAGCTACATCTCCGCCTCTCTATGTTTCCAACACGATAAAATTGCAAGAAACTGCTTATACTATGCATTTGGCTTTACTTGATGTGCATGAATTGTTCTTGTATGACATGCCGATGCATAAGAAGAGAGTTAGACTTCGTTATTGCATGACACATATCACTTTGTGCTCACTACTAAATGCCAAATCATTGTTAATTAAAATTGGCTTTGATATACCTTGGAATCCGGGTGGATCCATTACTTGAGCACTATATGCCTAGCTTAATGGCTTTAACGAAAGCGCTGCCAGGGAGACAACCTGGAAGTTTTAGAGAGTCATTTATTTCTGTTGTGTGCCTTTATAAAGTTTAAAAACAAAAAAATAAATAAAGAGGAGAACCTAAAACTTTTTCAAAAAGAAAAGTGAAAGTGATATAGACGAGCATTGTGAAAGTGGGGGTGTCCTTGAACTTTGTTCATGCCCATGGAAACTTTGTGCATCTTAATTACAGAAAAATGTCAACAAAAATAATTATCCCCTTGTACAATTCCATTGTATTATAAAAATAATGTGCCAAGGTTTGCCTATAGGATGTTTACAATGCTTGTTGGTTTGTGCGGTGCAGGACAGAAACTTTGGCTGTAGTGCGCGATTTTACCTTTTTTGCTGGAACGTCAAATGGTTCTGAAACTTTTTGCAGTGTATTTCTATACAAATTCTTTATTTTTCCTAATTTTGGAAGAATTTTTCAAGTACCAGAAGTATGGTGAATGTTCAGATTATTACAGACTGTTCTGTTTTAGACATATTCTGTTTTTGATGCATAGGTTGCTTGTTTTGATGAAACCACCAACTTCTATCAGTGGATTAAGCCATGGAAAACTTCTATTACAGTAGCTACAATGCAAAAACAAAATATGAATTGGTTTGCAACAGTACTTAGAGTAGTGATTTGCTTTATTATACTAACGGATCTTACCGAGTTTTCTGTTGAAGTTTTGTGTGGATGAAATGTACAAAGATCGAGGAGGTCTCGATGTGAGGAGAAGAAGGAGAGGCAAGAGCTCAAGCTTGGGGATTCCCAAGGCACCCCAAGTAAATATTCAAGGATACTCAAGCTTCTAAGCTTGGGGATGCCCCGGAAGGCATCCCCTCTTTCTTCAACAAGTATCGGTATGTTTTCGGATTCGTTTCATTCATGTGATATGTGCAGATCTTGGAGCGTCTTTTGCATTGAGTTTTTACCTTTTCTTTTATGCACCATGCTAGTATGAGATAGTCCTTGGTTGATTTATGGAATGCTCTTTGCACTTCACTTATATCTTTTGAGTATTGCTTTATAGAACGCTTCATTTGCTTCACTTATATCTTTTGAAGTTTGGATTGCTTGTTTCTCTTCACATAGAAAACCGCCATTTGTAGAATGCTCTTTTGCTTCACTTATAATTGTTAGAGCGTGGGCATAACTTTTTTAGAAAGAATTAAAACTCTCTTGCTTCACTTATATCTATTTAGAGAGTTGACAGGAATTGGTCATTCACATGGTTAGTCATAAAATCCTACATAAACTTGTAGATCGCTGAGTATGATATGTTTGATTCCTTGCAATAGTTTTGCGATATAAAGATGGTGATATTAGAGTCATGCTAGTGGGTAGTTGCGGATTGTAGAAATACTTGTGTTGAGGTTTGTGATTCCCGTAGCATGCATGTATGGTGAACCGCTATGTGACGAAGTTGGAGCATGATTTATTTATTGAGTGTCATCCTTTGTGTGGAGGTCGGGGGCGCGCGATGGTTAACTCCTACCAACCTCCCCCCTAGGAGCATGCGTGTAGTACTTGGTTTTGATGGCTAATAAATTTTTGCAATAAGTATGTGAGTTCTTGATGACTAATGTTGAGTCCATGGATTATACACACTCTCACCCTTCCACCATTGCTAGCCTCTCTTGTACCGCGCAACTTTCGCCGGTACCATACACCCACCATATACCTTCCTCAAAACAGCCGCCATACCTACCTATTATGGCATTTCCATAGCCATTCTGAGATATATTGCCATGTAACTCCACCGTTCTATTTATTATGACACGCACCATCATTGTCATATTGCCTTGCATGATCGTAAGATAGCTAGCACGATGTTTCCATGGCTTGTCCGTTTTTTTATGTCATTGCTACGCTAGATCATTGCACATCCCGGTACACCGCCGGAGGCATTCACATAGAGTCATATTTTGTTCTAGCTTCGAATTGTAATCTTTGAGTTGTAAGTAAATAAAAGTGTGATGATCTTTATTATTAGAGCATTGTCCCATGTGAGGAAAGGCCAAATAAAAAGATGGCCTAAAAAAATAGAGAGGGGCTAAAAAAAGAGAAAGCCCCTCCAAAAAAAACCAAAAAAAACAAAAAAAACAAAAAAAAAAGAGAAAAGAGAGAAGGGACAATGCTACTATCCTTTTCCACACTTATGCTTCAAAGTAGCACCATGATCTTCATTATAGAGAGTCTCTTGTTTTGTCACTTCCATATACTAGTGGGAATTTTTCGTTATAAAACTTGGCTTGTATATTCCAACGACGGGCTTCCTCAAATGCCCTAGGTCTTCATGAGCAAGCAAGTTGATGTACACCCACTAGTTTTCTTTTTGAGCTTTCATACACTTATAGCTCTAGTGCATCCGTGACATGGCAATCCCTACTCTCTCACATTGATATCGATCGATGAACATCTCCATAGTCCATTGATTTGCCTAGTCGATGTGAGACTTTCTCCCTCCTTTTGTCTATCACCACCTTCAATTCCACCCATAGTGCTATGTCCATGGCTCACGCTCATGTATTGTGTGAAAGTTGAAAAAGTTTGAGAATACTAAAGTATGAAACAATTGCTTGGCTAAAACCAGGGTTGTGCATGATTTAAATACTTTGTGTGGTGAAGATGGAGCATAGCCAGACCATGTGATTTTGTAGGGATAACTTTCTTTGGCCATGTTATTTTGAAGAGACATGATTGCTTTATTAGTATGCTTGAAGTATTATTGTGATAATGTCAAATGATAGACTATTGCTTTGAATCACTCGTGTCTTAATATTCATGCCATGATTAGATTACATGATCAAGATTATGCTAGGTAGCATTCCACATCAAAAAATATCTTTTTTATCATTTACCTACTCGAGGACAAGCAGGAATTAAGCTTGGGGATGTTGATACGTCTCCGTCATATCTATAATTTTTTATTGTTCCATGCCAATATCCTACAACTTTCATATACTTTTGGCAACTTTTTATACTATTTTTTGGGACTAACATATTGATCCAGTACCCAGTGATAGTTCTTGTTTGTTGCATGTTTTTTGTTTCGCAGAATATCCATATCAAACGGAGTCCAAACGGAATAAAAACGGACGGAGATTTTTTTTGGAAAATATGTGAATTTTGGCAAGTGGAACCGACACGATACGATGCCCGATTGGGCCACGAGGCAGGGGGCGTGCCCTGGGGCCTCATGGCCACACCGTACAATGGTGGATGCCATTCTTTGGACGCAAGAAAGCTAATATCCGGATAAAAATCGTGTCAAAAAATCAACCCAATCGGAGTTACGGATCTCCGGGATTTTAAGAAACGGTGAAGGGGCAGAATCTGGGAACGCAGAAATAGAGAGAGACAGAGAGACAGATCCAATCTCGGAGGGGCTCTCGCCCCTCCGCCGCCATGGAGGCCATGGACCTGAGGGGAAACCCTTCTCCCACCTAGGGTGAAGGTTAAGGAAGAAGAAGAAGGAGGGGGGCTCTCTCCCCCTCGCTTTCGGTGGCACCGGAGTGCCACCGGCGCCATCATCATGTGATGGCGATCTACACCAACACCTCCGTCTACTTCACCAACATATCCATCACCTTCCCCCCTCTATCTATAGCGGTCCACTCTCCCGCAACACGATATACCCTCTACTTGAGCGTGGTGCTTTATGCTTCATATTATTATCCAATGATGTGTTGCCATCCTATGATGTCTGAGTAGATTTTCGTTGTCCTATCGGTGATTGGTGAATTGCTATGATTGATTTAAATTGCTTGTGGTTATGTTCCTGTCCTTTGGTGCCCATCATATGAGCGCGCGCGTTGATCACACCATAGGGTTAGTTGTATGTTGATAGGACTACGTATTGGAGGGCAAGAGTGACAGAAGCTTCAACCTAGCGTAGAAATTGATGCATACGAGATTGAAGTGGGACCAATATATCTTAATGCTATGGTTGGGTTTTACCTTAATGAACGTTAGTAGTTGCGGATGATTGCTAATAGTTCCAATCATAAGTGCATATAATTCCAAGTAAGGGATGACATGCTAGCAGTGGCCTCTCCCACATAAAACTTGCTATCGGTCTAGTAACGTAGTCAATTGCTTAGGGGTAATTTCGCAACTCCTACCACCACTTTTCCACACTGGCTATCACTAACTTTATTGTTTCTTTATCTTAATAGCCCATAGTTTATATTTCCATGCTCTTTATATTCTTGCAAACCTATCCAACAAGAACTACAAAGTACTTCTAGTTTCATACTTGTTCTAGGTAAAGTAAACGTCAAGCTTGCGTAGAGTTGTATCGGTGGTCGTTAGAACTTGAGGGAATATTTGTTCTGCCTTTAGCTCCTCGTTGGGTTCGACACTCTTACTTATCGAAAGAGGCTACAACTAATCCCCTACACTTGTGGGTTATCAAGAATACAACGGTAAGCGCCGGATTCAGTGGCTCCAGACCCGTTTAACGGAAAAAGCCATTCAAAGGCTACAAAGATGGTCCATCTAGCATGGACAAAATATTAGAGAGGCCCTGCCAAATCCATGGCACCCTAGATAAACCTAAAAACAATACCAACCGTAATTGTTGGGTCTTCAAGCAGGCCGGCAATCTCAACGCCGAACACAAGGGAAAGGGACCTCAAAGCGAAGACGAGGATGAACCTCACCAACTGAGCACAGGGGGACAGAACAAATTTCCACCGGAGATCAAAACAGTGAACATGATCTATGCCACTCATATCCGAAAGAGGGAGCGCCAGCGCGCACTACAAGATGTCTATGCTATTGAGCCTGTCGCCCCCAAATTCAACCCATGGTCGGCCTGTCCGATCACCTTCGATCGCAGGGATCATCCGACTAGTATCCGTCACGGGGGTTTGGCTGCCCTAGTGCTCGATTCAATAATCGTTGGATACCATCTCACTCTAGTCCTTATGGACGGCGGCAGTAGTCTCAATCTGATATATCAGGACACTATCCACAAGATGGGGATAGACTCGTCAAGAATCAAGCCAAGTAGCACGACCTTTATAGGAGTGATACCTGGCGTAGAAGCCCGCTGCACATGCTCTTTAACATTGGAGGTCGTATTCGGCCCTCCCGATAAATTATGAAGCAAAGAGCTAATCTTCGACATAGCTCCATTCCAAAGTGGCTATCACGCACTACTCGGAAGAACGGTCTTCGCCCGGTTTAATGTTGTCCCACATTATGCTTATTTAAAGCTCAAAATGCCCGGACCACGTGGCGTCAACATGGTCAATGGACATATGGAGCGCTCTCTCCGTACGGAGGAGGACACTACGGCCTTAGCAGCTAAAGTCCAAAACGGCCTATTCAATCCGGACAGCCTATTGGTCATTAAGATTGCAGACGCAGCTAAACGTGTCCGGCATACGCCTCAGTGCGGCAGTACAGATGAACCTGGGCTAGATTAGCAGTTACGCTCCCATCGACTGCCCCATAAGGTGGTAGCATATGTGCCTCATGTACATAATTATGCCCTTAAAATTCCTCGGGTGGCGCTGGGGGCACATTGCATACACATAGTCTATAGTTCGGCTCGACCCTATTCGGACTCTAAAATTATATTTCAAGGTTCATTGAACGAACCAGCCTTGTTTGCGGCCACACTGGATTTCTTTTCTTTTCCAGGTTTTTTCTCTTTCTTTTGATTATTTTTTACAGATGGCCATCACACTTCCCCCTGCAAGGACACATTACAAAGGAGAAAACGACGCAGATGTGCAGCAGGGACCCGCAGTAAGGTTTCTTTTTAGATTAAGACCATATGTAAACATTTTTCTCTTCTTTTGTTTTATACTTTTCTGGCATGTAAAATGTCCAAGGAAGTTATTGGCATTATCTATAAACATACGGCTCGCTGTACCATAACGGGATATTATAGAAACAGCTTGGTTCATATTTTGTTTGGAGTTTAATTCTGTCACCACCTGTGTTCTCTCCCCATGTCAGATTGCCACATGTGCCTTGACAACAGGGTCCATTACCAGGGGTTATATTCAGCCCGGCATATGTCAAAAAGTCCGGACACCTATAGGGAGTGTTCGGCGTCCTAGATATTTGCTCTATATGCATTAGTTCCGAATAATGTCTTGGGTCAATAGTTGGGTTGCCCGGCTCGTGCTTTTACCCATAGGTTCCCGATTGTTCGGCTAGGGTGTAAAGGGAGAACTACTGTGATTGTACTTCTGGCTCGTCCAGTCAAGTACCTTAGTAGAGAAAGCCGAAGACTGACATTCATGATAGGCGAGAATCTGGTCTGCGATCCGGTGACTTAGAGTTATACTGCGATCGATGGAGATCTATCCCGTGTTAAACGAAGGGTTGATTTTTCGCCCAGCCACGTGCAAATGGATACCTTAATTCGGAAATACCATATTCGCACCAGGGGCTAGTACCTAGCCCCACTTGTCAAACTCCTATGGCTAAGTGAAAGCAATAACGCTGCATAGTCTAGTTGCCTGGTTCGTTCGGCATACAACTCCTACATGGACCAAGACGTTGGATAAAGAGTGTTTATGCATATGACCGAACACCCCAGTAATATTTACATGGGGGCTGAAGCCGATGGCTGGAAACTTTCAGAGTTAAATAAACAGCCGCACAGGAGGTAAAAGTTGCTCACATTATAATAGCGCAAAAGTTATATACATCGGTTCATTAGTTCAAGCCTTCACAACCGGATACAATTGCTCAAAGATAATATATTGTGAGAACTGGCCTTCTACAAGGCGGGCGCCTTCTATGACATCCTCGAAGTATCTATCTGGCTTGCGGTGCTCCTTGCCCGCGGGCGGGCCATCAGTAGCTATATCTTGCGCCTTCATCATCGCCCAATGCAGTTTTACACGGGCAAAGGCCATCCGAGCACCCTCTATGCAGGCCGAATGCTTCAATGCGTCGACCCGTGGACTCGCTTCGATGAGCCGCTTCACCAATCCGAAATAGCTACTTGGGATTGGCTCAGCGGGCCACGGCCGGACTATCAAGTCCTTCATGGCCGAACTCGCCATGTTGTGCAGCTCGACTAGCTGCTTCATCTGGTCGTTGAGGGGCACCGGGTGTTTTGGCGCATCGACCTGTGACCAGAACAGCTTCTCCGTGTCGTTCCCCTCCTGGGCTCGGAAGTATTGGGCGACATCAGCACTGCTCCTCGGAAGATTAGCAAACACGCCTGGAGAACTCCATAACCGTCTCAGCCCAAGATACTTCCGCCCTCCGAAGATGCTCTGTAAGAGAAAAGTCTTACCAGATGCTATCTCCCGCGCCTGCCTGATTTCTTCACAGATGTTGCGCGACTCGCTTCAAGCATCCTAGGCAGCTTTAATTGCCGCAGCAAGCTCGGATGCTTGTCCGAAGCTTTCAAATCCAATGCCTTGCAGTTGCGAATATCATCTTTGAGTTCATCCTCGACTTCGGACACCTGAGCCACGTGTTGTTGGCACGCAGCCTTTTCGGCCTCTAGATCGGCAACCGCTTTGTTAGCAATTGCCTTGCTCGCCTCGGCCTCCTTCTTGGCCTTCGTGAGTTCGCCCTTGAGGGCCTCGAGCTCAGTGGAGCCAACTATTTAATGCAGAATACCAGAAGGAGTTTATACTCATACTCAATTACTTAGTCTTCTTGACATCTTATTTTTTTTCAAATCCGCATACCTTGCATTTCATCTAAACGCTAGTTGACACGGTCGAGGTCCGCGTTGGCCAACAAAAGCTTCCGATTTAGTTCGGCAACTTCCGCATCTCGTGCAGTTGCCGCAACTAGTGAAGCATGTTCAAACACAAAAGCATACAGTTCAGCTCTCTAATATGTTATACTATCGATACTTCGTCCGATTATGTTCAGAATCACACAAAGCATCAGGCGCTACTGGCTATATATGTGTATATACAAAAAATAAAGTTCCATAAAGAACATTACATTGCTTACCTCAAATCCTGTTAGCAGGCTGTTGAAAGCTTCATTCAGTCCGCCTTTGACGGACTGAATCTTCTTCATCACCGCACCCATCATGGTGTGGTGCTCCTCCACGACGGAAGCACTCTGTAGTGCTCCCTCCAGAGGATCCGATGCCTCCGGATTGACCTCGGGTGTCGTTGTATCCTCCCCCGCATTGGGGGTCTGGTCTTCGGATCCCAGAGCCGCGCTAGGCTCTTGATCAGTATTCGGCGGGGCCCCGGATTGTTTGGGCCCCCTGTCTTCCGGCCTCCATGGGGATTGTTTCCCCATGGTCAGCGGCAGCCGAGGTATTACCCTCGATCGCCCTGTCACTTGCCCCACCCTCATCTCCTTGAGCGGAAGACACACACTGGGAGGACACTTCGGTATCCCCGTGGGCCACGGGCGATGGAGCTCGGACCAGCGGGTCACCCTCCGTCTCTTCAGGCGCTAGAGAGTTCCCCTCTGATAAGGAGGTGTCTGGGTGTGCTCAGGGAGGGCTGTAGGTCAGCAGGTGAGAAATACTTAGAAAGCATTAAAACGCTAAGTAAACCAGGTCCAGCAATATAGCCGAACAAACTTACGTTTCGGTTGGGGGCTTCTCCCTAGGCTTCACTACAAAGCTATGTTCGGATGATGAGTCCGAACGAACGGGGAGGTTCAGCCTCCTCCGAGGTGCGGCCTTGCTTGCATCAGCAGTGGTCGTCCTCTTCTTCCCCCTGCCTTGCACAGGGGACTCTTCTTCTTCGTCATCCTCTTCCTCTTTGGAGGAGAGGATGTTGATCTCCTCGGACTTTGCGTCCGCAGGGCGGGGGCCGCTCTTGGCCTCCTTTCTCTTCTTCTTGGACTTCTTGTCCGACGCATTGTACGGCGCCGGGACTAGCATCACCGTCAGTTGAGGCGTCTCTGGGTCTTCTGGCAAAGGCGCCGGACACTTAAGCCGGATTGCCTTCTTCGTCCAGCCCAGTATATCATGTAAAAACTCCAATTCCTATTATTGTTAAAAATAGAAGGGGATATATGTTCGGCAGAATTTTTTAATTACCTCTTGTGTGGTAAACGCAGCGCTGTAGCATGCGTCCTCCGTTTCCTTTGGCCACTCCTTCTGGCTCTTGAAGAGATGCTTCCAAATCTCTTTGTGCGTGAAGCCGAAGAGATACTTCAGGGGCCGGTCTCTAGCCGGATAGAACTCCCATAGGGAGGAGCCCCGGTGTTGGCCAGCATTACCTGAACCACGGTCGTGAGTTGGCTGCCCTTGGAGATCATGCCGGACACACGGCCTTGGAGTGTCGTCACCTCAGTCTGAGACCCCTAGTTCGGACCCTAATCGGTCCAAGAGGTTAGCCTCTCCAGGGGTCCTGATCTGAAGGCAGGCCCGGCCGCCCATTTGGCCTTGCGGGGCTCAGTGATGTAGAACCATTCTTGCTGCCAAACCTTGCTCGTCTCCACGAACGAACCATTTGGCCAGGTTGTATTCGGGAGCTTGCTTATCACAGCGCCCCCGCACTCCGCGTGATGCCCGTCCACCACCTTTGGCTTCACATTGAAGGTCTTGAGCCATAGGCCGAAGTGTGGGGGAACATGGAGGAAAGCTTCACACACCACTATTAAAGCGGAGATGTGAAGAATCGAATTCAGGGCTAGATCATGGAAATCTAGCCCGTAGAAAAACAGCAAACCCCGTACAAAGGGGTGAGGATGAAATCCCAGCCCCCTAACAAAGTGCGAGAGGAACAAGACCCTCTCACCCGCCTCTGGGACGGGAAGCACCTAGTCCTTGGCGGGGACTCGGTGCGCAATGTTTTTGGCGTCCTGGGAACTAGGGTACCCAGACTTGCCTGTCTGTGGGCCGCGACGCGCTCCTACAAGCGGCCTGGTACGGCCCAGCTGATCAACCAGCCGTCCAAGACCGTCGCGAGGAGGCTAAGCCTCGCGAGGAGAACGACGTCAAGACCCCCTCAGGAGCGGCCTCGGCAAGGTGCTACGGAGGGGCGGAGAATCCAAGGCCAAGCTCGCGTCAGGAGGAGGCAGTGATGTCAGCAGTGACGCACCGTGCCAGCAGGTGCCAGCATTCGCCAGCGGCGCAGTTGCCATTTTGGTGCAAAGGGGACAGCGCAGCCGCGGGTTCCCAAGGAGCGGGACAAAGGTTTCCCCTTTGGTGCAACAATACCGAAGACCGCTAGGACGACAAGGAGGATGTCACCGTTGAGCCCACCACCGCGTCACCACCTGATCCTTTTGCAGGCGAAGACCGCTTTTGTCAGAATAGGAACGTCCTTGTGTTCTCGCTAAAAAATGGTCGTTGTGGGATCCCTTCTCGCCTAAACATTTCGGGGGAAGAGGCCCTGGCCGCCTACATAAGTAGCTAGGACCCCCAATATGGGGGAGAGGTCGAACCAAGCCTAGCCAAGTAGAGCAGATCCATAAACCCTGTCACCACGCAGAGGAGCAAGAACACTTGCCTCCTGACCCTCCTGAGCTCACCTCCTGAGCTCAGGAACCACTGTACTAGTTCATATTCCAGTCTCCCGTGGCTAATCCACCAAAGCAGGAAGTAGGGTCTTACACCACACGGTGGCCCGAACCTGGGAAAACTCTTGCGTACACTATCTGTTGTATTGCTTGAATCCCTTCACCAAGACGAGAGCGAGACGCTAGGTAGACGTAAGTGGGAGAGATCTTCATTCACGCCCCTGTGTGCGAAATTCTTGGGTTTTGTGGAGCCCTAAATCCGATATTTGGCGCGCCAGGTAGGGGCGTGTCAAAATCTCGCCTCTCCGACAACCTCGTCGCATTCTCGTCATGAACTCCGCTCCACAGCCATGGTGGACACACGGCGAGCTCGCACCGCCCGCCGCACCGCGAATGTCGCTCAGATGGCGCCCGCGGGCGACGGTGCACCGCTCCGCCCCAACTCGCCGGTCGCCGCCACCGCCACCGACCCGGCCATCCACGAGAACCAGGACTAGTCGTTGCGACCGTCCGTGCGGCGAGATGGCCGCACGGCGACGCCTTCACCCTCACCGGCCGCGGCGTCATCCTCGCTGGCCCGCCACGGGCCGGTCTACCAGCAGCCTGCGCTGCTGATGGCGCGGGAGCTCTTGCGCTACCGCCCGGCAGATGACCTCTACGACGAGTGGCTCCAGCGCATCACCGAGCTCGTCAACACCGCTGGAGAAGCACCTGCACCAACGCACTCCTCACATCCTCCGTCGCCCCTGGCAGGGAACAAAGGCCACGGAGTCCCGGCTCCACCTCCACTCCACGGCGCCGGCAAGGAGGTTCGGCGCGAGGCTCCTCGGCGTGAGCAACCCCGCAGGGCCCATGCGCGCGACGAGGAGAGCGGCTAGGTGATTCTACATCCCCATGCAGGGGCACGCGGGCCCCCCTGGCCCGCAGCACCAAGACCGCGCGCCACAGGAGGTAGTGGAGCCAGCACCACAAGAACCAGCGCCGTAGGTGTAGGGGGCGCCTGCGATAATGAGCATGGCTGGGTGTCGCGCCCTAGCTCCTGAGTTACGGCACCTCGTCTGGCCCGGCAAGTTCAAGCCGGACCTGCCTCCGCGCTACGAGGGCACCACCGACCCCACGGAGTTCCTCCAACACTACGAGCTGAGCATCGAGGCGTCCAATGGCACCGAGCACGTCATGGTGAACTAGTTCCCCATGGCTCTCAAAGATGGCGCATGCTCCTGGCTCCTGAACCTCCCCGTGGGATCCATCTCCTCCTGGGAAGAGCTGCGCGAGCGTTTCGTCGCCAACTTCAAAGCACCCGCGACCGAGCGCCGGCAGCAGCTGATTTGCGCCGCGTGAGGTAGCAGCCGGGAGAGACCCTGCAAAAGTACATCCAACGTTTCAACACCATGCGGCTCCGGATTCCTAGGGTCTCGGACGAGGCAATCATCTCGGCGTTCTTCGACGGCGTCCGCGACATCAGGGTGAGGGAGGAGCTCGCCATTCACGAGGACTTGTGCACAGCCCTCGAGATTTTCAAGCTCGCGGCAAAGTGCGCCAGGGCGGAGGAAGGACGCCTTTCCCTCCAGGAGCTGCCTGAGGCGGAGGCAGACGACAAGAAGACCAAGGCCAAAGAATCAAAGCGCAAGGGACCCGTCGTGTTGGCTGCGAAGCCAGAAGTGAAGTGTGGCTGCGGCTACGATGACCTCCCCAGAGACAACCGACTGTACTGTGTCTTCCACAACATCCACATCCACAACACTAACGACTGCCAGGAGCTCAGGGCGATGCACGGCCGGTGCGTCAGGCAGCGCCGTGAGCGCGACAACCACGGCTACGACCGTGGAGGAGGCCGAGGAGGAGGACGTTGGGACGGCAGGAACTCACGCCAGGGGTGGCGCGAACAGCCTCGTGAAGACCACTGGTAGGAGCAGCCTCATGACGCCCCCTGTCGCGACCAGCCTCATGAGGGTCGCCCTCAGGGCAATGGAGGCCTGCCTCCGCTGCCGCCACAGCCAAGAAGGAACGACGATGACCGCCAGGGTGACGGAGCAGGGGGCTTCCAGGAGCCGCGTGCAGTTGCATGCATCTTGGGAGGAACCCATGCTTCAGCTTCCCATCGCATCTTCAAGCAGTTTGCCCGTGAGGTGAACGCAGCGCTTCCCAGGTCTGACGCCGCGCGCAACCTCAGGTGGACCAAGCAAGTCATCGCCTTCGACCCCAAAGACCAGCTCAAAGTGCACTGCAGCCCCAGGTGCCCTCCTGATGCTCTGCACCCCGACCATCAGCAACGTCCTCATGACCAAGACCCTCATCGACGGCGGAGCAGGACTCAACGTCCTCTCTGTCTAGACCTTCAAGACGCTCTAGGTTCCCGACGATCAGCTCCACCCGACCAAGCCATTCTACGGAGTCACGGATGGCTCCACACTCCCGATGGAGCAGGTCCGCCTTCCCGTCACCTTTGGTGAACGCGACAACTACCACACCGAGCTCATCGACTTCGACGTCGCCAACATCCACCTCCCGTACAACGCCATCCTTGTGTATTCTGCCCTCACCGAGTTCATGGCGGCAACCCATCACGGCTACAATGTCCTCAAGATGCCTGGGAGTGGCGGAGTCATCACGATTGCCTCCGACGAGAAGGAAGCGGTGTGTTCCCTGGAGCGCGCCTACCAGACTGCGGCGGACGAATGTTCGTATGAGGATGGAGCCGTCCTCGCCCTGCAGACAGCCCCCAAGAAGAAGAAGAACCTGCCAGTCAACGGACCTCAGGACGCAGGGGCTCCTGATGGCCCGGCCTCCGGACTCGCGCCTGCTGACGAGGCACCCTCCACCCTCGCATAGGGGGGCGCGCCCGACGCCGCCCTCGTGACGAGCTCGGGGCTCTCCTCTGGAGTGTCTCCGGACTGACCGGCGTCTCGAGGGAGGTGTTCGGGCACCACCTGCAAGGGTGTCTTGACGCGCGTTTTTGTGAGCCCAGCGTGAACCTCACAGCGCTGGGGGCTCAAAACTTCATCAACCAAGTTACCAAGGAACTTCAGTACGCAAGACTCATCCGCGGTGGGCGTAACCGCACAACCCCAAGTTCACCTGCTTGCAGCCCAAGCGACTGCTTCCGCGTCTGCGTTGACATCGTGGGTCTCAACCGAGCCGCCTCTCAGGAGCCCTTCTGGCCGACGGTGTTCGGCCGGAGGAGGGCCCTCCCCTGCAGCTACGTCCGCACACTCTTCGGCTTCCGCAACGCAGCTGCCATGTTCCAGCATCTCGCGCAGCAGGCCTTGGGGGCTCGGGAGGCTCAGTAGCAGGCGGTCCGGACGAAGCAAGAACCAGACCCGCGCGACCACTAAGAGCCTTCGGAGCCCCTGGGCCTCAGGAACCCGACGATCCTCAGGAGCGACCCACATGGCTCGCGTCTTCAGCTACCCCAACTCTTCTTTGATAAGTATCAGGTGACGCTTCAGGTATCCAATTGAGGGCGCCCCTCGGGCTGCATCATCCTCGGACTGCTGGGGGCTGTTCCCCTGCAGTTGTCTTCCTTTATGTATGATCAACGCTAGTTGTTTCTTTCCATTCGTATTATCTGCATGCTTAGCGTCCTCACCGCCACTAAGGTCATGAGCCCTTGTGAGCCCACTCACGATCGCCCCATGATTAAGGAATGGCACGACGTCTATGCTCGGGTCCGTTCCTGCAGCATCGCTAAACCCAAGGGCCGAGCTCTGTCACGCGAGCCATTCCTGTGACATCACCTCCCGTGGTCCTTGGTGTCTTGTTCTCGCATGGGCTAATCGTGGATGGGTAAGTAGGGGCCCGTGGCAGGTGCCTCGCTCACACGGGAACCGCGTGCCAGTTGTTTTTCTTTTGAATCATTGCATGAGAAGACTGGGCACGACGTCTGTGCTCGGGTCTGTCCCTGCAGCGTCAACAAACCCAGCGGCTGAGCTCTGTCTCGTGAGCCATTCCCGTGACATCACCTCCTGGGGTCGCTAGTGATGCGGCCTTCTCATGCGATACCCTCTAGAGATGCACTCGGCGCAGGTCGACACAACACCTCTCTTTTCACATTTTGCAGAAGAAGACTTAGGCGCAACCAGCCTCAGGGTAGCGTCTCGTGAGTGATGCGTAAGCTCACGAGAACTTCCTCAGAGTCGTTCAGCTCGACCTAAAGAGGGCCCATATACACCTTGGTTGTCCTACCATGCAAGCCACATGTCAGGACAGGGCATTACACGCCCTGGAGTCTCTCCCGGTGGGAGGCTCCCTCCCACGGTCCAGTGGAAGTACCAAGCTCCACATTGGCAGATCCAACCGAGGAGCGGTTATGCCCACGAACCAGTGGAAGCACCAAGCTCCGCGCTGGCCGCTACGACCGAGGCGCGGTTATGCCCACACTCCGCGCAAGTGTGGTAGCTCTATGCTCTGCGCTAGTTATAAACAACTGAGGGCGGCCCCTAGTGGCCGCACAAACCTCAGGGAGCTTTTCAGCTCACGACTCTCATAGCTTCTCCTTGGATGGGTGTCGTGAGGGGGGCTAGGCACGGGGACTATGCTCAGGTCACGCCTGGCAGATGCCACCCTACCAGGTGCCCACACTACTGGCCTTCTCGCGCCCCCATCCCAGGCGAAGGCTCGTGGGCAAGTGTAGGATCGAAAGTATGTCTAGAGGGGGGTGATTAGACTACTTGTAAATATAAAAATTCTGCCTTTTGATCAAGAACAGTTTTTGGCAGATTCACAATTATGATCAAGTCAAGCATCACCCTACACATGCAATTCTAGAGTATAGGCAGCGGAAAGTAGATTGCACATGTAGTAAAGAGAGGTGGAGAAGAGCAAACGCAATTTTGGAGACGCGGTGATTTTTCCCGTGGTTCCGATAGGTGGTGCTATCGTACATCCACGTTGATGGAGACTTCAACCCACGGAGGGTAACGGCTGCGCGAGTCCACGGAGGGCTCCACCCACGAAGGGTCCACGAAGAAGCAACCTTGTCTATTCCATCATGGCCTACGCCCACGGAGGGCTAGCCTTACTCGGGGTAGATCTTCACGAAGTAGGCGATCTCCTTGCCCTTACAAACTTCTTGGTTCAACTCCACATCTCGATGACGGAGGCTCCCAAGCGACACCTAACCAATCTAGGAGGCACCACCCTCCAAAAGGTAATAGATGTTATAGATGATGATGAACTCCTTGCTCTTGTGCTTCAAATGATAATCTCCCCAACACTCAACTCTCCTCACTGATTTGGCTGTGGTGGAAGAAAGGATTGAGTGGAAAGCAACTTGGGAAGGTTAGAGATCAAGTTTCATATGGTAGGGGTGGAGCAACTTGATCTCAACACAAGGGTAGGTAGTTCTCTTCTCAGAAATGTAAGGTAGGAGTGGTAGTTCTTTCTGATGGCTCTCTCCATGAATGAAGAGGGGGTGGAGGGGTATATATAGCCTCCACACAAAAATCCAACCATTACACACATATTTGAGCAAACTCGGTGGGACCGAAGTGGACAACTCGGTGAGACCGAAAGTTCAAATAATGTGAACGTTGGGGTTTTCGATGGGACCGAAAATACCATCTCGGTTAGAACGATTTGAGCAAAGACAGGAGCATGCCAGTTTCGGTAAGACCGACTTTATCATCTCGGTGACACCGATTTGATGACAGAAGGTTACAGAAGCTTGGCAGCCCATGTTTCGGTGAAACCGATTTCAAACTCGGAATATCCGATTTTTCTAGGGTTTGGCTTATGGCTGAGGTGGTTCATCTCGGTGTGACTGAGTTTGGAATATCGGTGGGACCGAGATTACTTATGAGTGTATTTTGTAGTGAAGGTTGCTGATAGTTTAAGGAGATATATCACTAAGCACTTGAGCAACCAGATCATCAACATAACCTCATCCCCTTTTAATAGTATTGGCTTTTCCTATGGACTCAATGTGATCTTGGATCACTAAACCAAAAATGAAGTCTTGAGCTTTTGCCAATGCTTGCCTTAGCATTTTGAGGGGTCCACTTCTTCAGTCATTGCCATACCCATATCACTGAACTTCTCTGAAATGATTCTCAAGTAATTATTAGTTCAAATATATATATGTTGTTATTAATTGCCAAAACCACCCGGGGATTAGTTGCACTTTCAATCTCCCCCTTTTTGGTAATTGATGACAACATATAGATCAAAGCTTCGACAAAGGATATAATCAATGAATAATATCGTCGCTTTGAGAAGTATGTGATAAGCAAGAGCTCCCCCTAAATTTGTGCATTATTTAAGACTTGCGTTTGAATGCAAATGCACAATCGATTAGGTTCATGGGTCACTCTTCCATGTCACATACATCTTGGTGGAGCGCACAAAATGATAAGAATGAATAACATGCACCCAATCACCAAGACATGAGTAAATAGTCATACAAGATAGGAATAGCATATGATAAGCATTAAGCACACATTAAAGCATAGTATGACCAAGCACTCATTAAGGTAGCATCAAACGTAGTATCAAGCACACTGAAAGTCTCGAAAACCAAAAGTATCTCAAAGAGACCGCAAAAGAACGAAAGAGCAAAAGCGCAAAGACAACAGCACTCTCTCTCTCGAAGCCCTTTGGCAACAAGTTACCAAAAAGTTTGAAAAAGCATAGAGCTAAACGTCACTGTGGGCTCTGCTAGCGGCTCCCGTCTGGGTTGATGTCGGAGTAGATATGACGGCATCGGCGAAGACTTCAGCTGATGTCTGTGCTGGAGGAGTGGACACTGGAGCTGTAGCTGGAGTAACTGCTGGAGTTGTGGGAGGTGCTGAAGTTGTAGTCCTGGTGTCAGTCACTGGAATAGCAGCTGATCGGGATCCTTTGGGAACCGGAGCAGTCTGTCGCTGAGAATCCTGGACTAAGTCATCCTGCATAAGCTCTGCCCTGTCCTGCTTTGCTTCCTCCATGTCTGCCTCAAGCTTGTTGACGGTCACTTGAATCTCAGTCAGCTTCACGTCCAGAGCGTGGATCTTCTCGTCAACAATCCTCTCTAAGCTCTCCTGAGACTGTTCAATGCTGGCCAGGCGTTGTTCAATCCTTTGGGTAGCTTCAAGAATCTGCTCTCCGAAACTCTTTGGTTTAGCTGCTGCTGCTGCTGCTTCTTTGTCAGCTTTGGCTTTCTTAGCAGCTTCGATCTTGGCTTGACCTTCAACAGATGTTGGATCCTCCTCGTCCATCACAACAACATTGTCTTCATGCTCTGGCTGCAGTGGTAAGTGTTTCCTATCCAACAAGAATTTGCCCGTGCCAAACTTGGCATTGATAAGCATCTGAATCTATGGGGCAAATCCACATGACCTTTTCTGGTCAGCTGCAGTCCTCTTAATGGTCTCTACCATTAAGTCCATCACCTTGAAAGGTGCCTTCTCATCAAGTATATGCAGCATGTTGATAGAATATCCTCTGATCATGCGATGATCTCCAAACTTGGGCATCAAGGTATGCCTCAAAATAGTGTTAGTGGTAGGTAAACCTGCCTGGAGATGGTAGACTGAGCCGAGCTTCCATACTTCCAAATCTGCTGCTGGGATCTCTTTGTACATGTTCTTCATGGAATCATGATTCTTCTTTGGAATCCCATAGACATCAATATCATCTTCTCGCTGCACTGGAGCATTCAGAATTTCTGCCCATTCTTCAATGGAAGAAGAGAACCTTTGACCTTCAGTCATCCACGTGATCTTTCCATCAGGATAGAAGTGAGCTGTGGCATAGAATTGCATAATCATCTCATCGTTCCAACTGGTCAATTTCTGACCCACAAACTCTGCAACGCCACATGCAGTGAAGCTTTCATGCACATGTGGAAAGAAGTCTCTGTGCTCTTCGCTGTCAATGTATTCCCAGTCAACATATCTGGTGTCTGCGACTATTGGCTTCTTGTCCATCAGCACGGTCTCATAGAAGTCATGCTGCTCTCTGGTGTGAAATCTGGGATCTACAGCAGTTCTTCTCCTCACGGCATATGGGTCAGCTTGTCTCCATAGCCTAAGACCTCTATCTTTCCTTGCCTTCATATCCTCAGCTTGAGGATGAGCATCATTGTGTAGTGGCAGTTTTGGACGGAGTTTCAGCAACACTTGTTCTTCCTCATCAGACTCAGCTGGTGGCACATCACCCTTGTTCTTCTCAGATGCTGGAATGTTTCTGGTAGTCCTCTTGGGCTTGGCAGCAGGCTTTGCTGGAGCTGCCTTAGCTTGAGCAGATTTCTTGGGCTTTGAAGTGGCTCCGGCCTTAATGGCATCACCCATGAGCTTAGCCTTCTGAGGAGCAGGCTGGGGTTTTTCTTCATCTTCATCCTCGACTGCTGCATCTGCATGAGAATCACTATACACAACCCTTTTTCTCTTGGAGGTTTTCTTCACTTTGCTTGGAGCTTGCTCTCCCAAAATCAGCTTCTTGGCAACAGTTGATTGCTTGACTTTGCTGGTGCCCTTCTTAGACTGCTGACCTTGTTGCTCTTTGGCAACAACCTTTCTCTTAGGCTTGGAGGTAACCTCTTCCTCAGCAACGAAATCAGAATCCTCATCATCGGAATTCTTCTCCTTTCTAGCTCTGGTGGCTGCAGGAGGCATGCCACTTGGTGTACTCCTCTCACCATCATCAAATGGGCTACTAGTCTCAGGACTAGTGTCTGCCTCAGGAATGTCTGCAATAGGTGACTCTGACCTATTCTGACTGTCACTGGCATCTGACATGGCTGACAACCTATGAATAGATAAGGTATAGGCAGAGAAGAAGAGTTATCACAAACTGCAGAAGTTTTTGCAAAAAAAATGAGTTCAAATTTTAGTTTTAAGTTTTCACAGAAGACATTTCGGTCAAACTGAGTTTGAGAAAGTTGGTCTGACCGAAATCACTTAGAAGGTTTTGGAGGTTAGCCCTTGACGGATCGGTGGCTCCGAGTGCTCCTCACTCGGAGGGTCCGAAAATGACTTGTTCAAAGTTTGTGATATAAGCATGAATAGAATTTGAGACAAGAAAGCACAGATAGCTAGGGGGGTACTTAGGCATTCTTGTCCATCCATTTGGTCAGAAAAATCAAACCAACCAAAACAACAAATGGATGTCCTCGAATGAACAAAATCATGCATTCAACATGCTCACACAATAAGATAGCAAATGAAATATGTGTCAAACATGCACAACCAAAACTCTAGCTACTAACACACAATTTGTCGATGACTAGGTCATCTTTATATGAGTATTTTGACTTAGGAGCCAAATGAGAACATTTGATCATAGGTCATACTCATCGTTTAAGCACAAGTGGGGTTACCACTTTTACATAAAGCATTGATGTGTTCACATCATTTGAAGATGCTTTAGCTCAATTTTTAGAGTAAAGCTCCCCCTAGATGTGAGAACCCCTTTTAAAGGGTCAAACTAACCTTGGGTTGTCGTAGAAGACTTCATGTAGATGTTGAAGATGTGGATGCTCAATGTTGATGGAGATCATCAAGAGTTAGGAGCTATCCTTTGGATTCGGGCACTTTCAATACCTACATGGGTTAGTCCCACAAGGAACAAACAAAGATATCCATGGACATAGATTGAAGTTCACAATAAATGATGTCCATGAAAGCAATGATTACCTTGTCCCTTGACTTACCAACAAGAGGGTTTGTGACTCCGTGAACTAGTGCATGATGTGGAAGTTGATTGCACAAGTTCTTGCCAAAATGAATGTGAGTGAAGTATGTTGGCGGAGTCACCCTCAAGAACCTTCTAGTTCTTCTTCTTCGGGATCCACATCATCTTGATGGGAATCCTTGGGGTTGTAGTTGAGCTTGACGAAGTAGGACTTGACGTTTCCTTGGGAACCCACTTGACCATGGCTTGAGGTGCTTCAACGAATGCATCAATCTCCTCTTGAAGCTTGTCCTTGGCTTTTAGCTTGTGGTCTTGTGGTGGAAGGTCATCTTGAGCTTGTTCCACATTGGAAGAAGTAGGATCATACTTCTCCTTTTGAGAAACAAACTGTGGAGTAGGATATTGACCTTCTTCCCACTCAACACCTTCGGCGTTGATCTTTCGCTCAAAACCAATTCCTTGATTCTTCCGGTGCCTTCCTTGCTTGCGAATAATTTCCTCAAAGTTCTTGCTTCCGGCAAGGCTCTTGTAGACACCTTTCTCTATGATCCCTTTTAATAAACTATTCTCTTGCTCAAGTGTAACTTGGCTTGAAACATTGTTAGTGGAATCAAGAGAACTACTAGAAGCAACAATATTAGATTTAACATGGTTATTGTTACTGCTAGAGGAAGAATTTTTCTTATGCTTGTCATGCTTAGTCTTAATTGGTGGCAAGAAATTAGACAAGAGAAGTCGTTTGGCAAGATATGAAGAACTCTTCTTTCGAAGATCGTCATTGATCGCTTTTAGAAACTCATGTTCTTGCTCTAGAGTGAGCTTCTCGAAGCGTAGCTTCTCATGAGATCTTAGGAGCTCTCTATGATCTTCTTGAGTTGTTTCATGAGCTAACTTAAGAGTGTTTAGTTCTTTAGTTAGACGCTCAATCTCCTTCATAGCATTGTCATTCGACTCTTCTCGACTATAAAGACTACTAGCATTTTCATCGTTACTAGGCTCACTAGATTTATCATGCAAGATCTCATATTCACCAAGCAAGTCATCCTCATCACTATTGAAGTCAATGAATTCAGGGTGTGATACCTTGGGGCCTTTAGCCATGAAGCATCTTCCAATTCCCTCATTTGGTGAATCAAATAAGTCGTAGGAGTTGGAGTTGGAGGATACGAGAGCAAGACCGGCAACACCTTCATCTTGACTGTAGTCGGAGTCGGAGTGATAGCTTCCATCGGATTGATTGTCGGAGTCGGAGCCGGAGACCCATTCACCTACATGAGCTTGATGTCTTCTTCTTGTGTAGCTCCTTGATGACTTGTCTTTCCTCTCCGAATCCTTGCTTCTCCGAGAGGGTCTTTGTTCATAACGATCATCTCTACTCCTTCTCTCTTTCCGAGGTGACTCATCTCTTGATCTTCTTCTTGGAGATTCTTCTCTTCTCTTGTGGGGAGCCGTACACTCATTTGAGAAGTGTCCGGGTCTTCCACAATTGTAGCAGTTTCGATCACGACTAGAAGATCTCTTTTCATCATATGATCTAGACTTTGAGCTTCTCTCTTTGCCTCTATACTTGTAGAATTTGTTGAAGTTCTTAACCATTAGGCTTATCTCTTCATTGGAAACTAACTTGTCACTTGAGGTCGTAGGAGCATCACTTGTAGCTTTGTAAGCACCACTCGACTTGTTGTGAAGCTCTTCCTTATCCTTAAGTGTCATCTCATGAGCAACAATTCTTCCAATGACTTCAGTTGGCTTGAGAGTCTTGTAGTTTGGCATCATTTGGATCAAAGTGCACACGCTGTCATACTTTCCATCCAAAGCTCTGAGAATCTTCTTGATGATGAATCGGTCGGTCATTTCTTCGCTTCCTAAGCCGGCAATCTCATTTGTGATGAGAGCAAGCCTAGAGTACATTTCAGCGACTCCTTCACCATCCTTCATCTTGAACTTGTCAAGTTGACCTTGAAGAATATCTATCTTTGATTCCTTCACAGACTCGGTACCTTCATGCATTTCAACCAAAGTATCCCAAATCTCTTTAGCATTCTCAAGACGGCTGATTTTGTTGAACTCCTCGGGACACAAGGCATTGAAGATAATGTCACAAGCTTGAGCATTGTTTTGCAACATCCGCAATTCTTCAGGTGTAGCTTCGCGATCCGGAAATTTTCCTTCCTCGAAGAATTCACCTTGCATACCAACACAAATAATGCCCCATGTGGCTGGGTTATCACCAAGAATATGCATTTTCATTTTATGCTTCCAACTAGCAAAATTTGTACAATCAAAGTAAGGACCTCTACGAGAATTACCCTCACTTGACGCCATACTCTCCTAGGTTGTGAAACCAAGCTTATGGAGTCCAATGCAATGGAAACCAAAACAAT
This sequence comes from Secale cereale, assembly GCA_902687465.1. Classification (NCBI taxonomy): domain Eukaryota; kingdom Viridiplantae; phylum Streptophyta; class Magnoliopsida; order Poales; family Poaceae; genus Secale; species Secale cereale. Next base: position 143,471,628 of record LR738711.1, read on the forward strand.
GGAGACCAAAGCTCTGATACCACTTGTAGGATCGAAAGTATGTCTAGAGGGGGGGTGATTAGACTACTTGTAAATATAAAAATTCTGCCTTTTGATCAAGAACAGTTTTTGGCAGATTCACAATTATGATCAAGTCAAGCATCACCCTACACATGCAATTCTAGAGTATAGGCAGCGGAAAGTAGATTGCACATGTAGTAAAGAGAGGTGGAGAAGAGCAAACGCAATTTTGGAGACGCGGTGATTTTTCCCGTGGTTCCGATAGGTGGTGCTATCGTACATCCACGTTGATGGAGACTTCAACCCACGGAGGGTAACGGCTGCGCGAGTCCACGGAGGGCTCCACCCACGAAGGGTCCACGAAGAAGTAACCTTGTCTATTCCATCATGGCCTACGCCCACGGAGGGCTAGCCTTACTCGGGGTAGATCTTCACGAAGTAGGCGATCTCCTTGCCCTTACAAACTTCTTGGTTCAACTCCACATCTCGATGACGGAGGCTCCCAAGCGACACCTAACCAATCTAGGAGGCACCACCCTCCAAAAGGTAATAGATGTTGTAGATGATGATGAACTCCTTGCTCTTGTGCTTCAAATGATAATCTCCCCAACACTCAACTCTCCTCACTGATTTGGCTGTGGTGGAAGAAAGGATTGAGTGGAAAGCAACTTGGGAAGGTTAGAGATCAAGTTTCATATGGTAGGAGTGGAGCAACTTGATCTCAACACAAGGGTAGGTAGTTCTCTTCTCAGAAATGTAAGGTAGGAGTGGTAGTACTTTCTGATGGCTCTCTCCACGAATGAAGAGGGGTGGAGGGGTATATATAGCCTCCACACAAAAATCCACCGTTACACACATATTTGAGCAAACTCGGTGGGGCCGAAGTGGACAACTCGGTGAGACCGAAAGTTCAAATAATGTGAACGTTGGGGTTTTCGGTGGGACCGAAAATACCATCTCGGTTAGACCGATTTGAGCAAAGACAGGAGCATGCCAGTTTCGGTAAGACCGACTTTATCATCTCGGTGACACCGATTTGATGACAGAAGGTTACAGAAGCTTGGCAGCCCATGTTTCGGTGAAACCGATTTCAAACTCGGAATATCCGATTTTTCTAGGTTTTGGCTTATGGCTGAGGTGGTTCATCTCGGTGTGACTGAGTTTGGAATATCGGTGGGACCGAGATTACTTATGAGTGTATTTTGTAGTGAAGGTTGCTGATTGTTTAAGGAGATATATCACTAAGCACTTGAGCAACCAGATCATCAACATAACCTCATCCCCTTTTAATAGTATTGGCTTTTCCTATGGACTCAATGTGATCTTGGATCACTAAACCAAAAATGAAGTCTTGAGCTTTTGCCAATGCTTGCCTTAGCATTTTGAGGGGTCCACTTCTTCAGTCATTTCCATACCCATATCGCTGAACTTCTCTGAAATGATTCTCAAGTAACTATTAGTTCAATGATATATATGTTGTTATTAATTGCCAAAACCACCCGGGGATTAGTTGCACTTTCAGCAAGGTATGGTGCTCGTTCTCCTTCATGAGAGACATTCGTAAGTCAAAGGGGACCCCTGGGCATCACGACCCAGGGGCATAACTAGCCACGTAGCCCCTTATCCCTTGAGTCTAGTTATGACGATAACCCCGGTTACCCAGAGGGCTCAATGGCGATCGAGGTATGCGCGGTGTTGGGACCTACTGACGCAGAACGCAAACGGGGTCGCTTGAACGTCAAGGGGGACCCCTGGGCATTGCGACCCAGGGCCTCACTAGCCACTTAGCCCCTCATCCCTTGAGTCTAGTTATTATGATAACCCCGGTCACCCGGAGGGCTCAATGGCGATCGAGGTATGCGCAGAGTTGGGCCCTACCGACGCAGAGCACCTAAGCAAACATGAAAGGAAGCAAGCATGGAAATCATCTAGCTATTACAATAATACCAAGTTTTTCAAATTCAAAAAAAAGTTCTTACGCCTCCCCGAGGCACTCGCACTTCTCTCTCTGGACAGGAACAGATCAAGCATTACCAAGTGCATCAGCACCGGTCTCCACCTCCTCGGCTGCGGTAGCAGTGGCCTGGAGGAACGCCTCCACCAGCGCCGTTACCCTCGCCCACAGGGCCTCGGGAGCCGTGCCCTCCATGACTTTGGTCATGGGCTCGGACAGCGAGGCCAGGTCAAGGGTGGGGTCGTGAAGACTTAGGTGGCTGCACACCTGCGTCAGAATCAAGGTAAGGAGCGTGCGGCTCTCGGCGTCGGCTAACTGGCCAATTCCGGCCGCGACCTCGCACAGGGACTTGACAAGCGCGGCGAGGAGCCCGGCGGGGCCTCCCTCCGGGGCGGCCAGCGGTTCCTTGAACCCCTCCCCGTAGGCGGCCTGCAGCGCCTTGCGGTCCTCAAGGTCAAAGGCGGCAAGGGCCTCGGGACTCACTGCTGCTGAGGCCGCAAGGGCATCCTCCTTGTCGCGAGCGGCTTGGGTTGCCTTGGCCTGCTCAACTTCAACCTTCAGCTTCTCCAGGGCTGCGCGGTCAGCAAGCTGCTCCTGTTGCAACCGAGACGTCTCAGCCTTCTGCGTCTCGAGCTCCTTCTCCAACCTCTTGAGCTCCAAGGCGCGCCCAGTGCCTTCCTCGTGAAGGGCCACCCGCTCGCTCTCCGCCTTGAGGCAGCGCTTCTCGAAGGACGCGGCATCGGCTCGCGCGGTATCGCGAGCCCGCGTGGCTACCACAGCTTCCTCTCGACCCTTGGCAGCGATCGCCGAGGCCTGGTCCCAAGAGGTCCGCGCAGACTCGTCTGCCACGAGCCACCTGCGAATCAGCCCCAGGCGCCCTTCCATCAGGCGGCCATCACCGTCTTGTAGTTCGACGCGAAGCCGACCTAGTGCGGCGGAGGCAGCCTCCAGGGTTTCAGGACCAGGCTGTGTCGGCTGGCGCACGGGCATTGACAAGACCGGCTACTCGACCAGGGGCTCGGGGGCTCCAACCACCCTCGCCAGAGCAGCCGGAGCAGGAGCCATCGCGACCTCGCAGGAAGCGAGGACGCCCTCAAGCGACGCCGCCACCGCATGCTCGCTGGCCTGGTCGACCGAGACGCCCAGCGTTGTGGCATCCTTCCCTGTGGCCGCATCAGCACCAGGAGGGGCAGGGCATCGCGACGTGACCTCCCCCTTTGCCTTCTTCATCACACCACCCAGGCTGCTGCGTCAGGAGAAGCACATCAGGGACACAGCAACTAAGGATAAGCAAGAAATTGCACACTTACACGTCGGAGGTGAGGCGCGCCCTTCTCTTCGCCAGCAGGTCAGCAGCAGCGGCTGACGCAATGGGCGTACCGGTAGCCCGGATCTTGGCGAGGCGCAAGGCCACAGTCCTGGGCGCGGCCACGGACGCCAGATTCGCCGGCACGGTACTCCTCGGCGGGGTCGCCACATTACTTCCCCCGGACGCATCGCGTCCGGATCGACGTGGAGTAGCCTCCTAGGACCGTCCGGCGGCACCCGCACCTGACGTCATTGCTCCAGCGAACGCCTTGGAGGAGCCCCCCTCGTCGTCCAGGGTCTCCTCTAAGCCCCCCTCGTCGCTCTCGTCATCAACACCAGAAGACATGTCAAACGTGGGCAGAGCGCCCACGGGCGCACCAAAACCCGACACGGCCTTCAACAGCTCGGTCTTGTCGGGGTGGCTGTACAGCGGCACGTGGCCCCCGGGGAGGTCCTCCAGAACCATTCCAAGGAGGGTTCCCGAGGTGAAGTCCAAATCGTCCTCGGCCAGCAGCCCTGAGTGCAGCCGGAGCCTATCGTTGTTGCCCATCAGCTCCCACATGGGGCGCGAGTGTGCCTGCAGCGGCGCCAGACGCTGCCTCAAGAACTCCTTCACGATCTGGCCCCCTTCGAGCCTCGAGCTCAGGTCAGCCTCAATCCTTGCCGGGACAGGCCCGGCAAGGGGGTCGGTGAGCTTCGCGTAGCTCCAGCCGGCGCGCTTCGCCGGACGAGCGGTAGGCAGCTCCAGCAGAGGGTGGACGTGTTAGGCATCTAGATAGACCCACCTCTTCCGGTGGGACTCTATCTTCTTCCCGGCTGTCATCAGCCGACAGCCCTGGCGCTGGAAGACAAAGGAGACGTAGCCCAAGCACGGGCCATCGTCGTACCGGCGCATGGAGAAGAAATGGCGGAAGAGGGCAACAGTCGGCCTCACCCCCACGAGCGCATCATAGTAAAAGGCGAAGAGTGACAGGACGGAGATGGAGCGAGGCTAGGTGCGGAGAGCATGCACCTGGTAATGTTCTAGGATGGCGTAAAATAACTCAGAGAAAGGTGGCACGAGCCCTACGAAGATGCTGTGGAGGAAGAAGGGGTAGCAGGACTTCGGTAGGATTCGCGTCATGGTGGATCCATCCCAGATCCGCGTCGGCCCTTGCTCGTTGTGGACGCATGAAAAGAAAGGTTGGACCTCTTAGTAGTCCTCCTCTTTGGTGATGGAGGATTCCTCGAGCGCCGCCTCAAGGGAAGAAGCAGTTCGAGACACCGGCGCAGCACCCTTGTTCCTCTTCGCCATTGCTGAAGGAGCCGAAGGATGCAGGCTATTTAGGAAGGTAGGAGGCGTAGGAGGGAGAAATCCGAGCAGGAAGGAAGGGAAGCGATAACTCCCCCAGTGGAGGCGGCCCCTTTTCCCAAGATGCACGGTTGCCGAGACGGCATGGGGAGCAGGGTCGCCCGCGTCCCATCCAACCGTCACACGCCAGCCTGGCCCGCAACCTTTTTGGGGCTCGCGACGCTTTGTCCTCGGCTAAGGCTTCGCCCCGAAGCCGACTCCGCGTGCGCCTTGGGCCCGGGGGCTACTGTCGGCATCCTGGGAACCAGGGTAGCCAGACTTGCCTGTCTGCGGGCCGCGACGTGCTCCTACAAGCGGCCTGGTATGGCCCAGCTAATCAACCAGCCGTCCAAGAGCCTCGCGAGGGGGCTAAGCCTCGCGAGGAGAACGACGTCAAGACCCCCTCGGGAGCGGCCTCGGCAAGGTGCTCTGGAGGGGCGGAGAATCCAAGGCCAAGCTCGCCTCAGGAGGAGGCAGTGATGTTAGTAGTGACGCACCGCGCCAGCGGGTGCCAGCGTCCGCCAGCGGCGCAGTTGCCATTTCGGTGCAAAGGGGACAGCGCAGCCGCGGAATCCCGAGGAGCGGGACAAAGGTTTCCCCTTTGGTGCAACAAGACCGAAGACCGCAAAGACGGCAAGGAGGAAGTCACCGTCGAGCCCACCACCGCGTCACCGCCTCCTCCTTTTGCAGGCGAAGACCGCTTTTGTCAGGATAGGAATGTCCTTGTGTTCCCGCTCAAAAATGGCCATTGTGGGATCCCTTCCCGCCCAAAACATTTCAGGGGAAGAGGACACTGGCCACCTATATAAGTAGCTAGGACCCCCACTATGGGGGAGAGGTCGAACCAAGCCTAGCCAAGTAGAGCAGATCCATAAACTCTACCACCACACAAAGGAGCAAGAACACTTGCCTCCTGACCCTCCTCAGCTCAGGAACCACTATACTAGTTCATATTCCAGCCTCCCGAGGCTAATCCACCAAAGCAGGAAGTAGGGTCTTACACCACATGGTGGCCCGAACCTGGGTAAACTCTTGCGTACACTATCTGTTGTTTGCTTGAATCCCTTCACCAAGACAAGAGCGAGACGCTAGGTAGACGTGAGTGGGAGAGATCTTCGTTCACGCCCCTGTGTTCGAACTTCTTGTGTTTTGCGGAGCCCTAAATCCGACAAATGTTAGCAGTAAGATAGCCCGCACTTCGGAGATCCTCCACGGCTTTCTCAATAACCATGGAGGCCTCACACTTGCCCTTGGAGCCGGATCCGTCCATTGCCGGGGAAGGAAGTGGAGATTGAGGAATGGAGGACTGCGGGAGCAAGAGATGAGGATGCTGGGGCAATGAAAATTGGAGAGCTTGAGCTTGATGAAAGCATGGGGCTGATGGAAGGGATTCGTATCCTTTTATAACGCTTGAATATAGAACGTCTCCCCACTTTAGGTGCAAACCTCGCCGGTTCCCAAAGCGGTCGTGCGTAATGCGCGTTTTGGATGCTCACGTCACATTGATAAGGATCCCCTAATACACGGGCACGATCTTTGCATTGATAGGACGTGCCAAGGGGGGTTATGCCTCAAAACGCGAAACTAGGACCAACTAAAACGGTTTGGTATATTAGTGGGATCGACGTGACACTTCACCAAAAAGTTGTCAGTAAATACACATTATTCATTTTCTTTCAATGCCCTGCCTTCGAGGCTAAGGGTTGTACTAACCATGTAGAGCCGAACACAATACACTTTTTGCAGAAGATATATTCGAAAGAAGGAACCCGCCTTGCAATGCCAAAGATAATACGGAAGTTGAACTCATCGTCATCGAAGACAGGTTCAGGGCCTACTGAGGGAGTCCTGGATCGAGGGGTCCTTATGTGGCTGAATTACTCGTGGTGGGCCGGGCTGGTAGGCCGTGAAGATCATTGCTGAAGATCGTCTCTAGTATCCGGATACGACTCCTGTATGCGTATAATGGCAGGTTTTAGGTTCGGGTGTAATCTTTCCTTGCTCTGCAAGATGGTTATGTACAAACCCTAGGGCCCTCAAGTACATATATAAACTGGAGGGTTTAGTCCGTGGAGGCTAAGGTAGAAAAACAACAGAATCACAGGCTAGGCTTATAGGGTTTAGCCATTACAATCTCGAGGTAGATCAACCCTTGTAATCATATTCATCAAGATTAGTATAGCAGGAAGTAGGGTATTACCTCGATCGAGATGGCCTGAACCTGTGTAAACATCGTGTCCCTAGTCTCATGTTACCATCGATCCTCAGGCGCATAGTTCGGGACCCCCTACCCGAGATTCGCTAGTTTTGACACCGACACTATTCCATTTACTCTTTATCAAGAAATTATGAATGACATTGCACCTGCTGAGATAAAATATATTGATGCTACTATTAAGCTTGCTAATAGAGATACTATCTCACCAATTGGGATTGTTAGAGATGTTGAAAAGTCTTGTGTGGGAAAATAAAATATCCTACTGATTTTCTAGTTCTTGATTCCCACAAGATGATTTTTGTCCCATTATATTTAGTAGTCCTTTCTTGAATAAGGTGAATGCTAGAATTGATTGTATTAAGGAAACGGTTAGTGTTAATTTTGGTGATTTGTCTCATGACTTTAATTTCTCTAAATTTCGTAGACAACCTCGTGATAAGGAACCACCTAGTAAGAATGAAATTATTGGTCTTGCTTCTATTGTTGTACCTCCTACTGATCCTTTAGAAAAATATTTGCTAGATCGTGAAAATGATATGTTCATGAATGAAAGGAATGAAATAGATAGAATTTTCTTTGACCAACAACCTATGCTCAAGCAAAATTTCCCTGTTGAAACCTTAGGTGGTCCTCCTCCACCTAAAGGTGATACTGTGTTTGAATTGAAACAATTAGCCGACACACTCTAATATACATATCTTGATGAAAAGAAGATATATCTTGTTATTATTCGTGCTAACCTTTCAGAGCATGAAGAAAAGAGACTATTAAATACTCTGAGGAAGTGATACGTCCAAAACGTATCTATAATTTCTGCTTGCTCCATGCCACTTTTAGGTGATATTGCTATGATATTCATACACTTCCATACACTTTTGATCATATTTGGACTAACCTACTAATCCAGTGCACCCCGGTGCCAGTTTCTGTTTTCGGCTATTTTTCTATTTCAGGTTTTCACGTTACGAGAACTGCCAGGAAAAATCCAGAAAAAATATATAAAAAATCAGCGTTCCAGAACCTACCTTGCGCCCGAAGGACAGCCGGGGGGCCACCAGGGCTCCAAGCGCCCTGGCGGCGCCCCGCCCCCCCTGGGCCGCGCCGGGGGGGGCGCCTGGGCCCCCCGAGCCTCGTCTGGTGCTCCCCTTCGGCATATATTTAGAGCGTCCTTCGAAACCCTCGGGACGAGAACTCTTTTTCGCGATCTCATCTCTGTTCCGCCGCCGCCGCCGCTTCCAAGATCGGGAGCACCAGGAGAACTCTTCCCGGCACCCTGCCGGAGGGGAGGATCACCATCGGGAGCCTCTCCACCACCATGGATGCCTCCCGGATGAGTTGTGAGTAGTCTCCCTTGGACCATGAGTCCATGACCAGTAGCCATGTGATGTTCTCCTCCCGTTCTTGTGCTTCACTAATTAGTCCTCGTGAGCTGCCCTACATGATCGAGGCACATATGTAATCCTTATGCTGTTGCTATGATGAGTTTGCTGGGATCCGATGGATTATGAGATTATGTTCAGATTGTTCTTGAGTAATATATTTGATCTACCTCTTTTATATTTATGTTCATAAGTAATTCTTGCATGTTCTCTGTTGTTATATATTGCTTTGGCCAAGTAATACGTAGTGACTCTAAGAGGGAACGTCATGCTTGATTGTGGGTTCATGCCCCTCGATGACTAGCTTGAGTGACAGTAACATGAGTCTAGGGGATGTGCTATTGCCACAAGGGGGAAAACAACGGTGCTTGTGCCTGCGGGTGCAAGGATTGTTTACTTTACGCAAAGTTCTTTTAATGCAGTTGTCTGTTGCTTTGAGTTTTCACTATGGGTGGGGCTCACAACTTAATACCAGCGAGATGTTCTGGATAGATATCTCAAGGTGGATGATTAGTAGTAGATATTGATGGATTTCGGTCTACTTACTTTGGCGTACCGCCCATGCTTTGAACCTCAACCTTTCTTGCAATGTAGTCAGCATTGGTTTGCGTTTGTGGTCCTGTCAATTGCCCGGCTGTAATTCGTTTACCTCATATAGCTGTTTTATCGTCTTTTGGGAGAGACACATCACTAGTGAACATCATGAGACTCTGGTCCATATTACCATCATTGATCACATCCGCTATTTACTTTTCGCTATTATTGCAAACATTATCTATCACTACTATCATTTGCGTTTAATCCTTTGTGAACTACAAGGCCGGAGGGATTGACAACCTCTCTGTACTCGTTGGGAGCAAAGTTATTTGTATCGGTGTGCAGGTCCACGCTGATTGCTAATATCTGGCGCCGTTAGCAGTTGACACCTACTTGTTGAACATAGGAGTCTCTGGGGATTCGATCCTTGGCATCTTTGCTAAGGGAAAAACTTCCACAACACTGCATCTTACACCTTCCACTTGGGGTAACCAACGAGGGGTTAGAGGCCCATCAAGGTGTTTTTCTGGCGCCGTTGCCGGGGACTCCACTCTTCAGGATAGGGGAGTTGCATGCTATCTTTTACCTTTGCTTTTTAGTCTTGTTAGTTTACCTTTCAGTTTTTGCTTTAGTATCTTTTATCGAAAATCACAAAAATAGTTATCTCGTTCTTTAGTTGTCATTATGTCGGGTCCTTTTGTCTTTGATGAGGCAGAAGTTCTCACCTTTAAACAAAGAGGTGGGGAAAGTTTGAAAGATGCTTGGTATAGAATAAATTATTCGCAAAAAAGAGCCACCAAGAAGCAACCTACTACTATCCTGCTTAGAAATTTTTATGTTGGAATTACTTCTTGGAATAGGTTTATTCTAGATACTGCTATCAATGGGAATTTCCTAGAGGCCCCAGTTTGGGAGTCTCTTAGTATTATTGAAAATCTTGTTGGGAGTCTCCCTGTTGTTAGCATTCGAGAGGACATCACCCTAGCTCACATTATGAAAAAACTTGAAAAGATAGAGCTAGAGATGCCAAGCATTAATAAGATAAATGAGTTGGATCGTAAGATCCAAGGAAATTTGAATAGACTTGATAGCTCCATGCATAAATTTTTTAAAATTTTGGAGACCGTCAAATTCCATGACTTGGACTCTTCTAGGATAGACAAGATTGAGGAAATATTTGATACCCAAGGAACTACCTTCTCCTCGATCAAAACCAAAAAGGTAGAAACTCCGGCAAAGAGGGAGCTTAAGTTCGTTCATGTTCCAAAGGCTCCCCGTTCTAAAAGTAATCCATCTATTGCCAAAGGGGTTGAAACTATAAAGACCTTGGAAGAAACACCTGTCTTTGATAAATTTATAAATGAATCTTCCCTTGACTTTTATCCTTTTGGTCTTCTACCTAGGAGTATCTCTATGAGGCCTTTATTTGAGAGTCCTCTTAAGACTAGTTGTATTATTGAAGAGCTTTTTGATGATCTTGATGATGGTTCAATTGATACAACTTGATCTCTATGCATTATGCCTAGCTTAAAGGCATAAAAGAAAGCGCTTTTGGGAGGCAGCCCACATGAATAAAATTTTATTTTACTTTTGTTGTGTCTTGATGTTGTTTACTACAGTAGCATCATCATTGTATCTTTTCTTTTCATACTTGTGCCAAGTATAGCCTCTGATTGCTAGAAAGTTCAAAAGTTGTGAGGTGCTGTCCAGGAAACAGATTTTGTCCTTGGATAGAAAAATTCGTATAAAATCACCAGATCATCTTTTTGGTCTGAATTTTTTCGACAGCGTTCTCTATATAATTTTCTTTCGTGCGTCTGTTCTGAGTTTTTTGATTTGAGTTGCAGAAGTGCCCGAACAAATCAATTACTACCTGCTGTTCTGTTTTTCACAGATTCTGTCCTGTTTTGCCTTTCCTTCATTTTGCAAATCAAGAGCTTGCTTTTTCTTTGCAAAAACCTTTTGGCAATCTTGAGAAACAGTATACCTTCAAGAATATCTTTATTTCCAGCAAGGTATAATTATTTTATTAAGGGTACTAACTTCGCTAATCAGATTATGATGAGTTATGTATGAAGGGAGTTTTCAAGTGTGTGAGGGAAGATGATAAAAAGATTCAGGAGTGTCAAGCGCTAAAGCTTGGGGATGCCCCGTGCACCCCCAAGAAATATTCAAGGAGACTCAAGCGTCTAAGCTTGGGATGCCCCCGTGCATCCCCTTCTCCATCAACATTATCAGTTCGTCTTTCGTTCCACTATATTTTTATCACTTCATGTGTTATGTGCTATGCTTGGAGCGTCTTGCTTTTAGTTTTCTTTTTAGTTTTTCATAACGAGTCGGAACTCAGCGTTCTTTATGTGGGAGAGAAACACGCTCCACTTCTACCTAGAACATAACATAGAATTTTCATGTCTATCTTTGCTGTGTGTGCTCTTCGTCTTTTAAATAGCTACTATCATGCTCTGCTCTTAGTATTCATGCTTATCTTTTCAAAGAGCTTTTGTTTAGTTGGTTGCTTGAACTCTCTTTAATTATCATGCTTATCTTATTAAGAGAGTTTGCTTCCATTGCATTGGTTAATATGTCTATGATAAAGATGATACGTGCATGATGGCGCTTAGTAGTTCAGGTTTTCTTATGGTTAGTCTCAAATAGCTGGGGGATTCCCAATGAGTTATTGGAGTACCAATTTGATTTGTTTGCCGATGATGTGGTATGGTTTAGTAATATCTTCCTTCAAGAATTTATTTTGATTGACTTGGCGTATGCTCATGCATATTTAAGACTGTAAAGAAAGTCTGTCAAGCCTTGATGATCTTTTATTTCTGAGTAGCGATATAACTTCCATGCCTGATTCAATATTGCTTTGTCGCTCTGCATGATTATGACCGTCATTGCTCTCTTAGTTGGTCGCTCCCAGTCTTTTGCTAACCTCCACCTGTACTAAGCAGACTAACTTTGCAATACATAGCTCATGGGAAAGTAGCTTAAAAACTACTGTGGTAAACAATATGTTGCTTATGTATCTTATTTCTTATAAGTTGCTTGCTGAGCGGTAACCATGTTTCTGGGGACGCCATCAACTTTCACACTTTTGTTGAATATCATGTGAGTTGCTATGCATGTTTGTCTTGCCTGAAGTAAGGGTGATTCGCCATGGGTTGAATGAGTATGCATATTGTTAGAGAAGAACATTGGGCCGCCAACCAAAGCCATGTATCATGGTGGAAGTTTTAGCTTGGACATTAATCCTCAATCTCTTATGAGAATATGCTTATGCATTAAAGAGGAGTCCATCATCTATTTTCTATGTTGTCCCGGTACGGATGTCCTCAAGTTGAGATCTATCAAAAACGAGAAATCAAATGCGATTTATCTCCTTGGGCCTTTGTACAGGTGGCATATGAAGGAAATATGCCCTAGAGGCAATAATAAAGTTATTATTAATTTCCTTATATCATGATAAATGTTTATTATTCATGCTAGAATTGTATTAACCGGAAACTTGGTACATGTGTGAATACATAGACAAAACAGTATGTCCCTAGTATGCCTCTACTAGACTAGCTCATTGATCAAAGATGGTTATGTTTCCTAGCCATAGACATGAGTTGTCATTTGATCAAAGGGATCACATCATTAGGAGAATGATGTGATGGACAAGACCCATCCGTTAGCATAGCACTATGATCGTTTAGTTTTACTGCTATTGCTTTCTTCATGACTTATACATGTTCCTATGACTATGAGATTATGCAACTCCCGAATACCGTAGGAACACCTTGTGTGCTATCAAACGTCACAACGTAACTGGGTGATCATAAAGATGCTCTATAGGTGTCTCCGAAAGTATTCGTGGTGTTGGCATAGATCAAGATTAGGATTTGTCACTCCGAGTGTCGGAGAGGTATCTCTAGGCCCTCTCGGTAACACACATCACAATAAGCCTTGCAAGCAAAAGACTATTGAGTTAGTCACGAGATGATGTGTTACGGAACGAGTAAAGAGACTTGCCGGTAACGAGATTGAACTAGGTATAGAGATACCGACGATCGAATCTCGGGCAAGTAACATACCGTTTGACAAAAGGAACAACGTATGTTGTTATGCGGTTCTGACCGATAGAAGATCTTCGTAGAATATGTAGGAGCCAATATGAACATCCAGGTTCCGCTATTGGTTATTGACCGGAGATGAGTCTCGGTCATGTCTACATAGTTCTCAAACCCGTAGGGTCCGCACGCTTAACGTTTGATGACGATCGGTATTATGAGTTTATGAGTATTGATGTACCGAAGGTAGTTCGGAGTCCCGGATGAGATCACGGACATGACGAGGAGTCTCGGAATGTCCGAGACATAAAGATTGATATATTGGACGGCTATATTCGGACATCGGAAGTGTTCCGGAAAAGTTTCGGATTTATCGGGAATGCCGGAAGGGGTTACCGGAACCCCCTACGAGAGGGGATGGTCCATAGTGGGCCTAAAGGGTAAGAGAGAGGCAGCCCATAGGGCTGGCCGGCGCCCCCACCTAGGGTTCCTAGTTGGACTAGGATTGGGGGGGCGCCACCTCTCCTATTCCTTTCCCCCTTCTTCCTTTTGGTGAATCCTACTAGGAATAGGATTGCAATCCTATTCCTAGTAGGACTTCTTCCCTAGCCGCACCAGGAGAGGTTGGCCGGCCTCCCTCCCTTGCTCCTTTATATACGGGGGCAGGGGGGCACCCAAAGACACACAAGTTGAATTGTTTTAGCCGTGTGCGGTGCCCCCCTCCACAGAATCACACCTCGGTCATACCGTCGCGGAGCTTAGGCGAAGCCCTGCGCCGGTAAACACATCATATCCGTCACCACGCCGTCGTGCTGACGAAACTCTCCCGTGAAGCTCAACTGGATCAAGAGCTCGTGGGACGTCATCAAGCTGAACGTGTGCTGAACGCGGAGGTGCCGTAGGTTCGGTGCTTGATCGTTGGATCGCGAAGAAGTTCGACAACATCAACCGCGTCACTTGACGCTTCCGCTCCCGGTCTACGAGGGTACGTAGACACACTCTTCCCTCTCGTTGCTATGCATCTGGTACATAGATCTTGCGTGATCGTAGGAAAATTTTAAAATACTACGTTCCCCAACAGTGGTATCAGAGCCAGGTCTATGCGTAGATGATATGCACGAGTAGAACACAATGAGATTGTGGACGATACTAGTCATACTGCTTACCAGCATGTCATACTTTGCTTCGGCGGTATTGTGAGATGAAGCGGCCCGGACCGACATTACGCGTACGCTTACGCGAGACTGGTTTCACCGTTACGAGCACTCGTTGCTTAAAGGTGACTGGCGGGTGTCTGTCTCTCTCACTTTAGCTGAATCAAGTGTGGCTACGCCCGGTCCTTGTGAAGGTTAAAACAGCACATACTTGACGAAACATCGTTGTGGTTTTGTATGCGTAGGTAAGAACGGTTCTTGCTAAGCCCGTAGCAGCCACGTAAAACTTGCAACAACAAAGTAGAGGACGTCTAACTTGTTTTTGCAGGGCATGTTGTGATGTGATATGGTCAAGACATGATGAGTTATACGGTTTTTGTATGAGATGATCATGTTTTGCGAGGGTGATCATGACGGTGCTTTGGAGATGGAGATCAAAAGCACAAGATGATGATGGCCATATCATGTCACATATTTTGATTGCATGTGATGTTTATCTTATTATGTTTCTTATTTTGCTTAGAACGACGGTAGCATTATAAGATGATCCCTTACTAAATTTCAAGGTATAAGTGTTCTCCCTGAGTATGCACCGTTGCGAAAGTTCGTCGTGCCGAGACACCACGTGATGATCGGGTGTGATAAGCTCTACGTTCAAATACAACGGGTGTAAGCCAGTTTTGCACACGCTGAATACTCGGGTTAAACTTGACGAGCCTAGCATATACAGATATGGCCTCGAAACACTGGAGACCGAAAGGTCGAGCGTGAATCATATAGTAGATATGATCAACATAAGATGTTCACCATTGAAACTACTCCATCTCACGTGATGATCGGACATGGTTTAGTTGAATTGGATCACGTGATCATTTAGATGACCGGAGGGATGTCTATCTAAGTGGGAGTTCTTAAGTAATATGATTAATTGAACTTTAATTTATCATGAACTTAGTCCTGGTAGTATTAGCATATCTATGTTGTAGATCAATAGCTCGCGATGTTGCTCCCCGTTTATTTTTCATATGTTCCTAGAGAAAACCAAGTTGAAAGATGTTTGTAGCAATGATGCGGAATTGTTCCGTGATCTGAGGTTTGTCCTCATTGCTGCACAGAAGAATTATGTCCTTGATGCACCGCTAGGTGACAGACCTATTGCAGGAGCAGATGTAGACGTTATGAACGTTTTGACAAAAGCTCAGTATGATGACTACTTGATAGTTTAGTGCACCATGCTTTACGGCTTATAACCGGGACTTCAAAAATGTTTTGAACGCCACGGAGCATATAAGATGTTCCAAGAGTTGAAATTAGTATTTCATACTCATGCCCGTGTCTAGAGGTATAAGACTTCTGACAGTACTTTGCCTAAAGATGGAGGAGAATAGCTCAACTAGTGAGCATGTGCTCAGATTGTCTGGGTATTACAATTACTTGAAACAAGTGGGGGTTAATCTTCCAGATAAGAAAGTAATTGACAAAGTTGTCTAGTCACTATCACCAAGTTAGTAGAACTTCGTGATGAACTATAATATGCAAGGGATGACGAAGGTAATTCCCGAGCTCTTCGCAATGCTGAAATCGGCGAAGGTAGAAATCAAGAAAGAACATCAAGTGTTGATGGTTAATAAGACCACTTGTTTCAAGTAAAGGGCAAAAGGGATAGAAGGGGAACTTCAAGAAGAATGACAAGCAAGTTGTCACTCCCATGAAGAAACCCAAAGCTAAACTCAAGCCTGAAACTAAGTGCTTCTACTGCAAAGGAAATGGTCACTGGAAGTGGAATTGCCCTAGATACTTGGCGGATAAGAAGGATGGCAAAGTGAACAAAGTATATTTGATATACAGATTATTGATGTGTATTTTACTAGTGTTCATAGCAACCCCTCGGTATTTGATACTGGTTTAGTTGCTAAAGAGTAGTAACTCGAAATGGGAGTTGCATAATGAACATAAACTAGTTAAAGGATGAAGTGACGATGTATATTGGAAGCAGTTCCAAGATTGATATGATCATCATCGCACACTCCCTATACTTTCGGGATTAGTGTTGAACCTAAATAACTGTTATTTGGTGTTTGTGTTGAGCATGAATGTGATTTGATCATGTTTATTGCAATACGGTTATACATGTAAGTAAGAGAATAATTGTTGTTCTGTTTACATGAATAAAACCTTCTATGGTCATACACCCAATGAAAATAGTTTGTTGGATCTCGATCGTGTGATACACATATTCATAATATTGAAGCCAAGAGATGCAAGGTTAATAATGATAGTGCAACTTGTTTGTGGCACTGCCGTTTAAGTCATATTGGTGTAAAACGCATGAAGAAACTCCATAATGATGGACTTTTGGAATCACTTGATTATGAATCACTTGGTGCTTGCGAACCATGCCTCATGGGCAAGATGACTAAAACTCCGTTCTCCGGAACTATGGAGCGAACAACATATTTGTTGGAAATCATACATACTGATGTATGTGGACCAATGAGTGTTGAAGCTCGCGGCGGGTATCGTTATTTTCTGACCTTCACTGATGATTTGAGCAGATATGGGTATATCTACTTAATGAAACACAAGTCTGAAACTTTTGAAAAGTTCAAAGAATTTCAGAGTGAAGTAGAGAATCATCGTAACAAGAAAATAAAGTTTCTACGATCTAATCGTGGAGGAGAATATTTGAGTTACGAGTTTGGTCTTCATTTGAAACAATGTGGAATAGTTTCATAGCTCACGCCACCCGGAACACCACAGCATAATGGTGTGTCCGAACGTCGTAACCGTACTTTATTGGATATGGTGCGATCTATGATGTCTCTTACCGATTTACCACTATCGTTTTGGGTCATGCATTAGAGACAGCTGCATTCACGTTAAATAAGGGCCTCATCTGAATCCGTTGAGACAACGCCTTAAGAACTGTGGTTTGGCAAGAAACCAAAGTTGTTGTTTCTTAAAGTTTGGGACTGCGATGCTTATTTGAAAAAGTTTCAACATGATAAGCACGAACCCAAACCGGAGAAGTAAATCTTCATAGGATACCCAAAAGAGATTGTTGGGTACACCTTCTATCACAGATCCGAAGGCAAGATATTCGTTGCTAAAAATGGATCCTTTCTAGAGAAGGAGTTTCTCTCGAAAGAAGTGAGTGGGAGGAAAATAGAACTTGATGAGGTAATTGTACCTTCTCCCGGATTGGAAAGTAGTACATCACAGGAAATTGTTCCAGTGATTCCTACACCAATTAGTGAGGAAGTTAATGATAATGATCATGAAACTTCGGATCAAGTTTCTGCTGAACGTCGTAGATCAACCAGAGTACGTTCCGCACCAGAGTGGTACGGCAACCCAGTTCTGGAAATCATGTTACTAGACCATGACGAACCTACGAACTATGAGGAAGCGATGATGAGCCCAGATTCCGCAAAATGGCTTGAAGCCATGAAATCTGAGATGGGATCTATGTATGAGAACAAAGTGTGGACTTTGGTTGACTTGCCCGATGATCGACAAGCCATCAAAAATAAATGGATCTTCAAGAGGAAGACCGACGCAGATGGTAATATTACTATTTACAAAGCTCGACTTGTTGCGAAAGGTTTTCGACAAGTTCAAGGAGTTGACTACGATGAGACTTTCTCACCTGTAGCGATGCTTAAGTCTGTCCAAATCATGTTAGCAATTGCCGCATTATGAAATCTGGCAAATGGATGTCAAAAATGCATTCCTAAATGGATATCTCAAAGAAGAGTTGTATATGATGCAACCAAAAGGTTTTGTCGATCCAAAAGGTGCTAACAAATTATGCAAGCTCCAGCGATCCATCTATGGACTGGTGCAAGCATCTCGGAGTTGGAATATACGCTTTGATGAGGTGATCAAAGCATATGGTTTTATACAGACTTTTGGAGAAGCCTGTATTTACAAGAAGTGAGTGGGAGCACTACAACCTTTCTGATAAGTATATGTAAATGACATATTGTCGATCGGAAATGATGTAGAATTTTCTGGAAAGCATAAAGGAATGTTTGAAAGGAGTTTTTCAAAGAAAGACCTCGGTGAAGCTACTTACATATTGAGCATCAAGATCTATATAGATAGATCAAGACGCTTGATAAGACTTTCGATGAGTACATACCTTGATAAGATTTTGAAGTAGTTCAAAATGGATCAGTCAAAGAAGAAGTTCTTGCCTGACTTGTAAGGTGTGAAGTTGAGTAAGACTCAAAGCCAGACCACGGCAGAAAAATATAGAGAGAATGAAAGTCATTCCCTATGCCTCAGCCATAGGTTCTATAAAGTATGCCATGCTGTGTACAAAACACGTTGTGTACCTTGCCAAGAGTTTGACAGGGAGGTACAATAGTGATCCAAGAGTAGATCACTGTACAGCGGTCAAAATTATCCTTAGTAATTGGATGACTAAGGAAATATTTCTCGATTATGGAGGTGATAAAGAGTTCGTCGTAAAGGGTTACGCCGATGCAAGCTTTGACACTAAATCCAGATGACTCTAAGTATCAATCTGGATGCGTATTGAAAGTGGGAGCAATTAGCTAGAGTAGCTCCATGCAGAGCATTGTAGACATAGAAATTTGCGAAATACATAGGGATCTGTATATGACAGACCCGTTGACTAAACTTCTCTCACAAGCAAAACATGATCACACCTCATTACTCTTGGGTATTAATCACATAGCGATGTGAACTAGATTATTGACTCTAGTAAACCCTTTGGGTGTTGGTCACATAACGATGTGAACTATCGGTATTAAATCACATGGCGATGTGAGCTAGATTATTGACTCTAGTGCAAGTGGGCATATGAAGGAAATATGCCCTAGAGGCAATAATAAAGTTATTATTTATTTCCTTATATCATGATAAATGTTTATTATTCATGCTAGAATTGTATTAACCGGAAACTTGGTACATGTGTGAATACATAGACAAAACAGTATGTCCCTAGTATGCCTCTACTAGACTAGCTCATTGATCAAAGATGGTTATGTTTCCTAGCCATAGACATGAGTTGTCATTTGATCAACGGGATCACATCATTAGGAGAATGATGTGATGGACAAGACCCATCCGTTAGCATAGCACTATGATCGTTTAGTTTTACTGCTATTGCTTTCTTCATGACTTATACATGTTCCTATGACTATGAGATTATGCAACTCCCGAATACCGTAGGAACACCTTGTGTGCTATCAAATGTCACAACGTAACTGGGTGATCATAAAGATGCTCTACAGGTGTCTCCGAAAGTATTCGTGGTGTTGGCATAGATCAAGATTAGGATTTGTCACTCCGAGTGTCGGAGAGGTATCTCTGGGCCCTCTCGGTAACACACATCACAATAAGCCTTGCAAGCAAAAGACTAATGAGTTAGTCATGAGATGATGTGTTACGGAACGAGTAAAGAGACTTGCCGGTAACGAGATTGAACTAGGTATAGAGATACCGACGATCGAATCTCGGGCAAGTAACATACCGTTTGACAAAAGGAACAACGTATGTTGTTATGCGGTTCTCACCGATAAAAGATCTTCGTAGAATATGTAGGAGCCAATATGAACATCCAGGTTCCGCTATTGGTTATTGACCGGAGATGAGTCTCGGTCATGTCTACATAGTTCTCGAACCCGTAGGGTCCGCACGCTTAACGTTTGATGACGATCGGTATTATGAGTTTATGAGTATTGATGTACCGAAGGTAGTTCGGAGTCCCGGATGAGATCATGGACATGACGAGGAGTCTCGGAATGTCCGAGACATAAAGATTGATATATTGGACGGCTATATTCGGACACCGGAAGTGTTCCGGAAAAGTTTCGGATTTATCGGGAATGCCAGAAGGGGTTACCGGAACCCCCTACGAGAGGGGATGGTCCATAGTGGGCCTAAAGGGTAAGAGAGAGGCAGCCCATAGGGCTGGCCGGCGCCCCCACCTAGGGTTCCTAGTTGGACTAGGATTGGGGGGGGGGCGCCACCTCTCCTATTCCTTTCCCCCTTCTTCCTTTTGGTGAATCCTACTAGGAATAGGATTGCAATCCTATTCCTAGTAGGACTCCTTCCCTAGCCGCACCAGGAGAGGTTGGCCGGCCTCCCTCCCTTGCTCCTTTATATACGGGGGTAGGGGGCACCCAAAGACACACAAGTTGAATTGTTTTAGCCGTGTGCGGTGCCCCCCTCCACAGAATCACACCTCGGTCATACCGTCGCGGAGCTTAGGCGAAGCCCTGCGCCGGTAAACACATCATATCCGTCACCACGCCGTCGTGCTGACGAAAATCTCCCGTGAAGCTCAACTGGATCAAGAGCTCATGGGACGTCATCAAGCTGAACGTGTGCTGAACGCGGAGGTGCCGTACGTTCGGTGCTTGATCGGTTGGATCGCGAAGAAGTTCGACAACATCAACCGCGTCACTTGACGCTTCCGCTCCCGGTCTACGAGGGTACGTAGACACACTCTTCCCTCTCATTGCTATGCATCTGGTAGATAGATCTTGCGTGATCGTAGGAAAATTTTAAAATACTACCTTCCCCAACAGCATAGAGGTACCCCTTTGTGACACTTGGTTGAAACATATGTAATGCAATGATAACCCATGGAAATCCGAGCTAATTAGGACAAGGTGCGAGCACTATTGGTATTCGATGCATGAGGCTTGCAACTTATAGGATGTCTTATGCATGACACATATGAAGTACTACTACCGTTGACAAAATTGCTTCTATGTTATTAAAATAAAAAGCTCTAGCACATAACCATTCTTTTACTTTTCGAGTCTCCACCTTCTTTCTTGAAGCACCAACAACTGAGAGCATGATTGTCATTCTGAGTGTAATGTGCATTGTCCCAAAGTAGCATTGTCTTTTGCATGATTGTGATATCGTTTATTTTGAAATCATTGTATCTAGTCATCACTTAAACCTTGAAGGTGCCCCTGCATTTATGTTTTGCTTCACTAAAGGGGGCAAGCTAGATATCACTTTATCATATTTGCACATAATGTTCATTGCGAATCTATTTGATGTTTCAGTTTCATATTGTAAAACTTTCAGTCATTTGTGATTTTCTCATGAGGCAACTTAATTACTATAGAATCATTGTCTCAGTTAGGTTTTGTCATATGACTGTAAAAAGTCCTATATGGTTAATAGCATGTCACCACAGAAATTATTCTTGTTATCATTTACCTACTCGAGGACGAGCAGGAATTAAGCTTGGGGATGTTGATACGTCCAAAACGTATCTATAATTTCTGCTTGCTCCATGCCACTTTTGGGTGATATTGCTATGATATTCATACACTTCCATACACTTTTGATCATATTTGGACTAACCTACTAATCCAGTGCACCCCGGTGTGAGTTTCTGTTTTCGGCTGTTTTTGTATTTCAGGTTTTCACGTTACGAGAACTGCCAAGAAAAATCCAGAAAAATTATATAAAAAATCAGCGTTCCAGAACCTACCTTGCGCCCGAAGGACAGCCGGGGGGGGGGGGGGGCCAC
>LR738711.1:143493129-143508952 GCA_902687465.1 Secale cereale
CTCCAGGCGCCCTGGCGGCGCCCCCCCCCCTCGGGCCGCGCCGGCGGGGCGCCTGGGCCCCCCGAGCCCCGTCTGGTGCCCCCCTTCGGCATATATTTAGAGCGTCCTTCGAAATCCTCGGGACGGGAACTCTTTTTCGCGATCTCATCTCTGTTCCGCCGCCGCCGCCGCTTCCAAGATCGGGAGCACCAGGAGAACTCTTCCCGCACCCTGCCGGAGGGGAGGATCACCATCGGGAGCCTCTCCACCACCATGGACGCCTCCCGGATGAGTTGTGAGTAGTCTCCCTTAGACCATGAGTCCATGACCAGTAGCTATGTGATGTTCTCCTCCCGTTCTTGTGCTTCACTAATTAGTCCTCGTGAGCTGCCCTACATGATCGAGGCACATATGTAATCCTTATGTTGTTGCTATGATGAGTTTGCTGGGATCCGATGGATTATGAGATTATGTTCAGATTGTTCTTGAGTAATATATTTGATCTACCTCTTTTATATTTATGTTCATAAGTAATTCTTGCATGTTCTCCGTTGTTATTTATTGCTTTGGCCAAGTAATACGTAGTGACTCCAAGAGGGAACGTCATGCTTGATTGTGGGTTCTTGCCCCTCGATGACTAGCTTGAGTGACAGAAACATGAGTCTAGGGGATGTGCTGTTGCCACATGGGGGAAAACAACGGTGCTTGTGCCCGCGGGTGCAAGGATTGTTTACTTTACGCAAAGTTGTTTTAATGCAGTTGTCTGTTGCTTTGAGTTTACACTATGGGTGGGGCTCGCAACTTAATACCAGCGAGATGTTCTGTATAGATATCTCAAGGTGGATGATTAGTAGTAGATATTGATGGATTTCGGTCTACTTACTTTGGCGTACCGCCCATGCTTTGAACCTCAACCTTTCTTGCAATGTAGTCAGCATTGGTTTGCGTTTGTGGTCTTGTCAATTGCCCAGCTATAATTCGTTTACCTCACATAGCTGTTTTATCGTCTTTTGGGAGAGAGACATCACTAGTGAACATCATGAGACTCCGGTCCATATTACCATCATTGATCACATCCGCTATTTACTTTTCGCTATTATTGCAAACATTATCTATCACTACTATCATTTGCGTTTAATCCTTTGTGAACTACAAGGCCGGAGGGATTGACAACCTCTCTGTACTCGTTGGGAGCAAAGTTATTTGTATTTGTGTCCAGGTCCACGTTGATTGCTAATATCTGGCGCCGTTAGCAGTTGACACCTACTTGTTGAACCTAGGAGTCTCTGGGGATTCGATCCTTGGCATCTTTGCTAAGGGAAAAACTTCCACAACACTGCATCTTACACCTTCCACTTGGGGTAACCAACGAGGGGTTAGAGGCCCATCAGGAAGCAGCATGCCGCAGTTGTATATACTCTTGATGATCTTAAGGGCATTTGTCCCACTCTATGCCAACACAACATTAAGGTGGAACCCGACGCTAAACTATTTGTTGTCCATCAGCGACGGTTAAACCCCAAGATGAAGGAAGTGGTTAGAAATGGAATATTAAAACTTCTGGAAGCAGGTATAATCTATTCCATAGCTGATAGTAAATGGGTAATTCATGTTCAGTGTGTCCCTAAGACGGGCGGTATTACTGTTGTTCCTAATGATAAAAATGATTTGATTCCACAAAGAATTATTACAGGTTATAGAATGGTTATTGATTTTAGAAAATTAAACAAAGCTACTAGGGAAGATCATTACCCTTTGCCATTCATTGATCAAATGCTAGAAAGACTATCAAAACATACACACTTTTGCTTTCTAGATGGATATCCTAGTTTTTCCGAAATACCTGTATCACAAGAATACCAAGAAAAAAATTACTTTTACATTTCCTTTTGGTATTTTTTCTTATAGACGCATGCCTTTTGGTTTATGCAATGCACCTGCTGGCTTTCAACCTTGATCGAGTTTTGCAGAGATGTGAACAAACTAATCTTGTCTTGAACTAGGAGAAGTGCAAACTTATGATTAATGAATGTATTGTCTTGGGGCATACAATTTCTTAAAGAGGTTTTGAAGTTGATAAAGCTAAAGTCGATGCTATTTAAAAAATGTTGTGTCCTAAAGATATCAAAGGTATACAAAGTTTCCTTAGTCATTCTGGTTTCTAAAGGAGATTTACTAAAGGTTTAGGGTATTGAAGTTGATAAAGCTAAAGTCGATGCTATTTAAAAAAAATGTCGTGTCCTAAAGATATCAAAGGTATACAAACTTTCCTTGGTCATGCTGACTTCTCTAAAATTTCTAGGCCTCTTACTAATCTTTTGCAAAAAGATCTTCTATTTGTTTTTAATGATGATTGCGTAGAAGCCTTTGAAATACTTATCAAAGCCTTAGTCTCTGCACCTATTGTTCAACCACCTGATTGGAACCTACACTTTGAAATCATTTGTGATGCTAGTGACTATGCTATTGGTGCTGTTCTAGGAGAAATAGTTGATAAGAAATTAAATGTTATCCATTATGCTAGTAAAACTCTAGACAGTGCCCAAAGAAATTATGCTACTACTGAAAATGAATTCTTAGCAGTTGTATTTGCATGTGATAAATTCAGGTCTTGTATTTTTGAATCTAAAGTAACTATTCACACTGATCATGCTGCTATTAAATATCTTATGAAAATGAAAGATGCTAAACCTAGACTTATTTAGGGATGGCAGTTTTGCCCATGGGTATGGGTACCCGCGGGTACCCTACCCAAAAATAGTGGGCATGGGTGAGTCTTTCTACCACTTCATACCCATGGGTATGGGGTTCTTAGGGAGTCCTATATTCAGGGGTCCTCAGGCGTCCGGGTCGATGAAGCTCGGCCGTGTTGATGGGCCACGAAAGTAGAAGCACATGACTCTCCCCCGTATTCGGTCAAGACTCCTATGTACGT
This sequence comes from Secale cereale, assembly GCA_902687465.1. Taxonomy (NCBI): domain Eukaryota; kingdom Viridiplantae; phylum Streptophyta; class Magnoliopsida; order Poales; family Poaceae; genus Secale; species Secale cereale. Next base: position 143,496,044 of record LR738711.1, read on the forward strand.
AGAAAGGCAAGTGTAGTGTCTGAATGTATCTATTACTTCCTCCCCAAGTCACCTTTGTAACCCTAGGCCCACTCTGACGTGTATATAAGCCGGAGGGTTTAGCTCGTAGAGAGGAAGATCAGAATCATAACATCCTCATAGGCTAGGCTTTAGGGTTTAGCCACTACGATCTCGAGGTAGATCAACTCTTGTAATCATATTCATCAAGATTAATATAGCAGGAGGTAGGGTTTTACCTCGATCGAGAGGGCCTGAACCTGGGTAAACATCTTGTCCCCAGTCTCCTGTTACCATTGATCCTCAAACGTACAGCTTGCGCCCCCTACCCAAGATCTACTGGTTTTGACACCGACAATGGTGCTTTCATTGAGAGCTACGTTGTGCGCTCACGATGAGCGATCGATGGCTCGTCTCATCATCTGCGTCGAGATCACCCTCGGGAACAACTTGGTCATTGGCCAGGTACTCCAGCTCGGCGGGTTCGCTATATGCGCCCGCGTGGCCTCAGGGCCGGCCGCACTTCCTGCGGTCATCGAGCACCACCCTTATGTTTACTCCGGCCACTCCGATGACGCGACCTTGGCAGATATCTCGCCTTTAAACGAGTTGCTGGATTGCATCGCCGCTCTGGGGCTTTCATCGCCAGGACATCAGATTAGACCAAAATCCGGTCATGATGAGATCGATCCCATCCTAATCACTCAACTAGTGACAACAGTCAAGGACGGAGCCGAAGAGACTCCCCCTCTTGAAACGAAGACTGCCATAGTTCAGATCTCTGACCCCATCCAGCCGCACACGCCCCTGTCGGGTGGCACTTTGCGTCTTCCTAGCTCTGGGGTTGGCGCCAAGCTCACAGAACATTTAGATCCTACTGAGCCCGGATCGTCCACATCGGAGGTTGTCAAAACCCCGAATTCCACTTTGGGCCGGGATTCAAAATTACCGACACCCACCCACCCTGGGAAAAACTCTCCAAGTAAATCCAGATTCCCAGACATAGATGATCTCGCGAACATATAACAGCAGCCCGAGGAAATGGTCAACCACTTCTGGGCCAGATTCCTTCTTGTCAAGAACAAGATTAAGGACTGTTGCGACGATGATGCGGTCTCCTTATTTTACTGCAACTGTGCAGACGAGGGAGTCTTGAACTCCCTCAACCGACGTCATGTTCTGAGTTTCACAGACCTGTCGCATTTAGTACGACAGTACTACGCAATGGAAAACACTTGGAAGGCCCAGAATACAACTCTCGAACAGTCCACATTCAGACAACACACTGTAAATGCTAAACGGACATACCCTAGCAGGACATCCGACAATATGCCTATTGGCAAGAAAAGCAAACCTTTTACAGGGCACATGTCCGTACTGGACGAACTGCTCGATAAATCTTGCCAAATACATGCAGCCCCGGACGATATCCCAAACCACCATCTTCGGGCATGTTGGGTACTCCGGCAGGTAGCAAAGAGCGGTGTGGCAATCCTTGCCACCGTTAGTATCAGGGGAGAAAGACATCGGTGTTTTCACTGTCTTCGAGACATTCTCCTCAAATAACCGCCGCAAGAGAGCAAATCACGAACTTGCCGAGGTCTACCTAATTAGCTCTGCAAGCCCATGGAGCGACATGGCAATTAGTTTTTCTGCCGAAGACGCACCTCGAGTCCGGCCGATCCGAGCAACAACAGCTCTTGTACTAGATCCAATAATAGACGGCTTTTGCCTCACTAAGGTACTCATGAATGGGGGAAGTGGACTGAACCTCATATACGATGAAACGCTTGCAAAAATGCAGGTTGAGAAATCCCGCATTGAGCACACTAACACAACCTTCAGAGGAATTATTCCTAGCCGAGAAGCCCGGTGTTCGGGAAGCATTAAGTTCGACGTAGTATTCGGCACATCCGATAACTACAGGTTGGAGGAACTGCTCTTCCATGTTGTTCCCTTCAATAGCGGATACCACGACCTTTTAGGACGGGATGCTTTTTCATGCTTCCAAGCCATACCCCATTATGGGTACATGAAGCTTCAAATGCCAGGACCCAATGGAGTAATCACATTAACAAGTGATCCGGATAGAGCACTCCGCGCCGAGAACAAAACATTGTCTTTAGCCTTAGAGGCATCATCCAAAGCCCTCGCGGCCAAAGAATTAACTACCTTACGATCCACGGTGGACAAGGACGATGTAATCCTCACCAGAAGATCGAAATCTACCTTCTTAAGCCAGCAGATGAAATCATAAAATTCCAAGTGCACCCAACGGACCCTAATAAGATAGCGTCTATCGGGGCATAGGTACATCCAGCGGTAGACAGCGCGTTACGCGCCTTCCTTCAGGAAAATTGGGACATATTCGCCTGGCATCCTTCAGATATGCCAGGAATTCCACGCAGGCTGGCCGAACACAGCCTCAATATTATCAAAGTGTTCCAACTAGTCAAGCAGTCACTGTGACGGTTTTCCGAACCCAAAAGACAAGCAATGGGAGAAGAGCTAGCCAAGTTATTAGAAGCCGGGTTCATCTGAGAAATTAAACATCTGGATTGGCTAGCCAACCTAGTCATGGTGCCGAAGAAGGATAAATCACCCCGTACGGTCGACTTCATAGACCTAAACAAGGCCTGCCCTAAGGATCCCTATCCTTTGCCCCACATTGATCAAATTATCGATGCAACAACCGGACACGACTCGTTGTGCTTCCTTGACGCTTAGTCCGGATACCATCAGATAAAGATGAAGGAATTCGATCAGGCCGCAACGGCATTTATCACCCCGTACGGTCCGTTCTGTTTCAACACAATGCCCTTTGTACTCAAAAACGTTGGTGCCACATATCAACCCATGATTCAAACATGCTTAGAAAAATAAATTGGCAAGACAGTGCAGGCATATGTAGATGACGTAGTCGTTAAGACCAAACACGTTGAGACATTGGTGGATAATCTCTGCCTTGCGTTTGATAACCTTTGAGCATATGACATAAGGCTAAATCCAGAAAAATGTGTCTTCGGCGTTCCGGCCGGAAAGCTATTAGGGTTCATTGTATCCGATAGAGGAATGAAAGCTAACCCAGCTAAAATCCGGGCCTTGTCAGAGCTCAAAATGCCAACCGATCTCAAACATGTGCAAAAACTAGCAGACTGCGTAACAGCTTTGAGCCGCTTCATCTCTAGGTTAGGAGAAAAAACATTACCACTTTATAGATTGTTGCGATGCACTGACAACTTCGAATGGACCGACGCGGCCACAGCCGGATTGGAAGAAATAAAAACTCTACTAGCGAGCAACCCAATCCTAGCTGCCCCGGGTATTAGCGAACCAATGTTGCTGTATATATCAGCCACTCACCAAGTAGTGAGTGTCGTGCTCATCGTCGAACGAGCCGAAGAGGGACATAAGTTCCCTGTTCAAAAACCCGTATACTACATATCCGAGGTCCTAACATCGTGCAAATCATGGTACCCCCACTATGGGAAAATTGCCTATTGATACGTCTCCAACGTATCTATAATTTTTTATTGTTCCATGCTATTATATTATCCTTCTAGGATGTTTTATGGGCTTTATTAAACACTTTTACATGATTTTTGGGACTAACCTATTAACCTAGAGCCCAGTGCCAGTTTCTGGTTTTTCCTTGTTTTTGAGTTTTACAGAAAAGGAATATCAAACAGAGTCCAATTGACGTGCCAAATTTTGATGATTTTTTCTGGACCAAAAGAAGCCCCCGAAGTAAACGAGTTGGGTCAGGAGAGCCACGGCTGCCCACGAGGGTGTGGGGCATGCCCTGGGCAGGTGGTGGCTCCGCCCTATCTCGTGGACGGCCCGGAGGGCCCCCTGACTTGTCCCTTACGCCAAAAAATCCTATAAATACTGAAACCTTCGGAAATTAACCTAGATCTGGAGTTCCGCTGCCGAAAGCCTCTGTAGCCACCGAAAACCAATCTAGAACCCGTTCCAGCACCCTGTCGGAGGGGGGGGGGACCCTCACCGGTGGCCATCTTCATCATCCCGGTGCTCTCCATGACGAGGAGGGAGTAGTCCACCCTCGGGGCTGAGGGTATGTACCATTAGCTATGTGTTTGATCTCTCTCTCTCTCTCTCTCTCTCTCTCTCTCTCTCTCTCTCTCTCTCTCGTGTTCTTGAGATGGCACGATCTTGATGTATTGCGAGCTTTTCTATTATATTTGGATCTTATGATGCTTCTCCCCCTCTACTCTCTTGTAATGGATTGAGTTTTCCCTTTGAAGTTATCTTATCGGATTGAGTCTTTAAGGATTTGAGAACACTTGATGTATGTCTTGCACGTGCTTATCTGTGGTGACAATGGGATATCATGTGATCTACTTGATGTATGTTTTGGTGATCAACTTGCAGGTTCCGTGACCTTAGGAATCTATGCATAGGGGTTGGCACATGTTTTCGTCTTGACTCTCCAGTAGAAACTTTTGGGCACTCTTTGAAGTTCTATGTTTGGTTGAATAGATGTTTCTCAGATTGTGTGATGCATATCGTATAATCATGCCCACGGATACTTGAGGTGATAATGGAGTATCTAGGTGACATTAGGGTTTTGATTGATTTGTGTCTTAAGGTGTTATTCTAGTACGAACTCTATGATAGATTGAACGTTACTATGGACTCTTGAATAGATCGATCAGAAAGAACAACTTTGAGGTGGTTTTGTACCCTACCATAATCTCTTCGTTTGTTCTCCGCTATTAGTTACTTTGGAGTGAATCTTTGTTGCATGTTGAGGGCTAGAAATATGATCCAATTATGTTATCCTTGTTGAGAGAACTTGCACTAGTGAAAGTATGAACCCTAGGCCTTGTCTACTATCATTGCAACACTGTTTATGCTCAGTTTTACCACTTGCTACCTTGCTGTTTTTATATTTTCAGTTTACAAAAAACTATATCTACCATCCATATTGCACTTGTATCACCATCTCTTCGCCGAACTAGTGCACCTATACAATTTACCATTGTATTGGGTGTGTTGGGGACACAAGACTCTTTGTTATTTGGTTGCAGGGTTGCTTGAGAGAGACCATCTTCATCCTACACCTCCCATGGATTGATAAACCTTAGGTCATCCACTTGAGGGAAATTTGCTATTGTCCTACAAACCTCTGCACTTGGAGGCCCAACAACGTCTACAAGGAGAAGGTTGCGTAGTAGACATCAAGCTCTTTTCTGGCGCCGTTGCCGGGGAGGTTAGTGCTTGAAGGTATATCTTTAGATCTTGCACTCGAATCTTTTAGTTTCTTGTTTTATCACTAGTTTAGTTTATAAAGGAAAACTACAAAAAAATGGAATTAAGGTTACCTCATATGCTTCATCTTTTTAATATCTTTCTTGAAAATGATGGGAAGGAAAATTGTGCTCAAGTACTAGAAGAAGAATTACATAGAATGCTTGGCATAAAATATGTGCATGATGAGCATGATTGCAACGTTGTTAGTATGAATTCTTTGAATACCCATGATGCTAATGATATGCAAATCCACAAGCTTGGGGAAGCTACGTTTGATGAAGATGATATTTTTAGTCCCCCAAGTTTTGATGAGAATATTTATTATGATGATAGCATGCCTCCTATTTATGATGATTATATTGATGAAAGTGGATTTGGAGAGGTCATGACTTTATTTAGTGATGAATCCACTATTTCGGAAGAGGTTCCAATTGATTATGAGAACAAAGTTGCTATCTATGATGATTATTGTGATAACTTGTATGCTATTAAGAATAATGATACCCATGAAACTTGTCATCATGATTTTAGTTTTCAATTGGATTATGCTTCACATGATAGTTATTTTGTTGAATTTGATGCTCCCACTATTCCGAATGAGAAGAATTTTGCTTATGTGGAGAGTAGTAAAATTTCTATGCAAGTAGATCATGAAAAGAATGCTTTATGTGCTGGTTATATTGTTGAATTCATTCATGATCCTACTGAAAATTATTATGAGAGAGGAACATATGCTTGTAGGAATTGCAATAATATCAAGTTTCCTCTCTATGTGCTTAAAATCATGGAGTTATGCTCGTTTTCCCTTCCTATGCTAGTTGATTATCGTTCTCATAAGTTGTTTGCTCAAAAAATCCCTATGTATAGGAAGTGGGTTAGGCTTAAATGTGCTAGTCATATTCTTCATGATTCTTCCGTTATGTTTCAATTCCTATCTTTTATGCGAGCATCATTGAAATCATCATGCCTAGCTAGGGGCGTTAAGCGGTAGCGCTTGTTTCCCAACTTTATTTTTGTTCTTTGCTTTTTGCTTATGTTTCGGAATAAATATTGCATATATCTTATTTTTAGATGTGGTTTTGTGTTTTAATTAGTGTTTGTGCCCAGTAGAACCTTTGGGAAGACTTGTGTGAAGTTTATATAATCTTGCTGTGAAAAATAGAATCATTAGCGCTTGCTAGACTGGTCATCAGATTTTACTGGAGCATGCTATTTAGTTGATTCTTTTTGCAGATGATTAATAGACAAATTCCTCACGTTTACCAATTTAATTTGAATTTTTTGGAGTTACATAAGTATGCGAAACCTATAGATTACTACAGACTGTTCTGCTTTTGACAGATTCTGTTTTCGTGTGTTGTTTGCTTATTTCAATGCATCTATGAGTAGTATTGGGAAGTATGAACCATAGAGAAGTTGGAATACAGTAGGTTTAACACCAATATAAAGAAAGAATGAGTTCATTGCAGGACCTTTGAGTAGTAGTTTGCTTTCTTATACTAACGGAGCTCACGAGATTTTTGTCTAAGTTTTGTGTTGTGAACTTTTCAAGTTTTGAGTATTGCTTTGATGGACTATGGAACAAAGAGTGGCAAGAGCCTAAGCTTGGGGATGCCCAAGGCACCCCAAGGTAAAATTCAAGGAAAACCAAAAGCCTAAGCTTGGGGATGCCCCAGGAAGGCATCCCGTCTTTCGTCATCATCTATCGGTAACTATACTCGGAGCTATATTTTTATTCACCACATGATATGTGTTTTGCTTGGAGCGTCAATTTATTTTAGTTTGTTTTGCTTGCTGTTTGAATAATATCTGTCGGGGAAACTGATCGCCCACGAACACCTATGGGACCGGAGCCCCTTTTCGGTACGGCAGGGGGCGGAGGATGCACAAAGAGCGGATCGAGGCGAGCACGCGAGCAGTTTACCCAGGTTCGGGCCGCACGGATGCGTAAAACCCTACTCCTGCTTTGGTTTGTTATTGAGTTCTTGGCTCGGGAGCGAGGAGAGCAACAGTGTGCACTGATCGCTAGCAGGACCGAGCGTGAGAGTGATCAAGGATCGGAACCCCCTCTACGTTGCGCATGGGCCTCCTTTTATAGGTCAAAGGGGACACCGACAGGTGGCAACGCAGTCGAGGGTAAAAGTGCAAAAATAGTGGTGGTTGGAACAGTGTTTACATAGTGCTCTATACCTAACTCTGACGGCAGGGGACAAGGGCATTGAATGCCCGTCGCCGTCGCCCCAAGCAGTGCAAAAAGTGACCGTCAGGGGCGCCACCGTTCGCCAGGACGGTAGCCTCGTCATCGCAGCTTGCCACCGTGTTCCCCTGGCTACACAGCCTTCCGCCACGTGCGCCCAGGAGGGTCCCAGGGCGACACGTGGGTGGATGAGCTGGAGCGTGGGAACTGAGTGGAAGCTTGTCGGGGCAAGTGCCTTGCCGCGGTTGCTATCTTGTCGCGCCTGGGAGCTTGTCGCTCACCGGGCCTTGCCGAGACACGTGGCGCGTCGCGGCAAGTTCTCTTGAGGTGCCTTTAGTTGGCCTTCCCGGCAAGCTCCTCTTGCCAGGGTCTTGTACCTCGAGTGGTTTTGTTCCTTGAGTGGCCTTCCTGGCAAGCTCCTCTTGCCGGGGTCTTGTCTCTTTGACTTAAATACTTTGTTCTTGAATGGCTCCAAGGGAAACACGGAGGATCTTGGCGATCGCCTGGCTAGCCCTGCCGCGGGACGCTGCAGCTGCCCGTGCACAGGTTCGGGATACTAAGATACCCCTACTTTAGTACACCGACAGGAGCCCCCGGGCCTGGGCCAGACACGGTGTCGAGCGCTGTTGGGCCAGGCCCAAAACAGTGCATGGGCAGGCGCGGGCCGCGGCACGCCGTATCCAACTCCGTATCCACCGCGCCCTCCCTTAATGGCACGCGTCAATCGCGGCGTCATGGGAGAGATCGTGGCCTGTTTCTTTAATGGGAAATGCGGAACGTCCCCCTCTTTCCCCTTAAAAGCAGGGGAAACAGGGGCAGTTCCTTTCATTCGCCCATTGCTTCTTCAATCCTTAGAAACCCCCGCTGCTCCCCTCCTTCCCGTTGGACGAAAGAGAGCAGCGCTCAGCCCTCCGTCGCCACCAGCATCACCAGCGCCGTCGACCTGCCCCTCCGTCCCCGCCATGGCTCCGAAACGCGAGAAGGGGAAGTCCGCGAAGGCCGCCGCGAAGTCCGCCGAGGCGCTGCGGCTAGTAGCAATGCGGAAGAAGATGGCGGTCTTCCCGCCAAAGCTTAGCACGGAGGAGCTGAAGGAATCCTTCTACCTTTTCTGGTCGAGGGAGAAGAAGGCGCATCCGCGCACCAAGGTACTCCCCGCCGTAGCCTGCGAGATGTTCCCGAACGGCTACGCCTTCTTTGCCCTGTTCTTTTACTGCGGGCTCTGCCCGCCATATTCCGAATTCTTCTGTGACATCATGAATACCTACGGGTTTCATCTCCTTGACTTCACCCCCAATGCCATCTTGACCATGGCCGTTTTCGCACATCTGTGCGAAAACTTTGTCGGAGTCTACCCCAATGTAGCTCTTTTCCGCCATTACTTCACGCCTCGAGTCGAGGTAGGGTCGCCTTTGTCGGGCGGCGTCTCCTGGATCTCGAGGACGCACAAGAAGGAAGAATATCTGGAGGGGGAGCTCCGCGGCAAGTAGGATGAATGGAGGGCCAACTGGTGTTGGATCATAGAGGACGACCCGCAGCCATTCACTTCCCAGCGCCAAGCCGCAGTAGTCCGCGGCAACGACTGGAGCGACCTGGCCCCGGAGGATAGCAGATTGAAGATTGCTACTACCCAAATCCTTCGCCTCAGGCACGCCAAGCTCACCGTGGGCGCAGTAGGAGCGGACTTTCTCCGCCGCCGAATCGCCGCCTTGCAGGAGAGGAAGAGGGCCGCCTGGGAGTTTGAGAACGCGGCAGATATCATGAGGCTGCGCCCGGGCTTAATTACAACTTCACTGTCCTGGAGCTCAACGCGATGCTCCAGGCGTTGTTCAAGTACGACTCCGTCCATCCCGAGTGGTTTGCGTTGCCGTAGAGCATAGTCTCGTTGTGCAACAGCTCGGCGCTCAGTGCCATTCGTGCGGTGATGCCGCTGTGCGATTCCCACGGCATCGATCCCACTTGGCAAGAGCCTTCCGACGAAGTTGTGCAAACGTTCTTCGACAACTTGGTAGAACTGCCAGTCGATCCTGACGAGAAGAAAGGCCTCACCCGCGATACCACCGACCAGGAGATGGCATACATTGCCACCAGACTGGAAGAGGCAGCGGTAGCCAGGGCCGCGGGCGAGTTCGGGTACACTGTGGAGGAGGCGGAGGCAGCGGAGGCGACAAGCCTTGCCGAGCAGGAAGAGCTCCGCAAGGCGGGAGAGCTTGCCGGGCAACTTGCTGGGACAAGCGAGCCCATCGAGCAGGGCGTAGAGTCGAGCGGGACCGCCGAGCAGGGTGCCGGGTCCAGTGAGCCTGCCGAAGACTCGAGCGGCTCACTGGAGATTGGCTCCTCTTCTTCTTCCTCGGGCAGCTCGCCACCACCAGCAAGTCCTCCAACTCCATCAAGAAGACGCCTCCGCAAGGCCGCAGACGTGACGGGGCGGCAAGTGGGCCAACAGCCGCAGCGCCGCGCGACACGCGTCACCGCGACAAGCAAGACCGCCACGAGAGTTTCTCGCGCTTCTGCAGTGGCTGGAGGGGTATCTTCCCAGGCTGGCGCCACTGCTCCTGCCGCCCCTCGTGCTTCGGCGACAACCGGAGCGAGGTCTTCTCAGACCACCGCCCCCGCTCCCGCCAAGCGGCCAAGGGAGCCTACTCCCCCAGCTCCTCGCGCCGGGATGCGCGAGCCGGACTTCGATTTCTCGGCGCTCGGCTCCGACGAGGAGGAAGGAGAGTAAGTCTTCGCAATTCTTGTTTCTCTTTGATCTTCTCTTGATTTGCCTTGTATCTCCTTCGCCTAACTCTGAACCTGTCTTCTTTTCAGAACTCTGGCCCAGAGGGCAGCGAAGAGGGCCAAGGTCCCGGTGATCGTCATCGAGGACGAGCCTCCGCGACTGCAGGAGGTGCGCCTGAGACGAGCTTGCCGGACCCGGCAACCGTTCTTCGGAGCAGCCCCCAGCGCAGCCCCCAGCGTAAGTGTAGTTTACTTTCTGCTTGTCGGGCGCGCGTGGGCGCTACTTCTTCACTGATGTCTTGTTTGTCGACTTGTGCAGGAGCAGAGCAGCAGCAGCATCAGGGGCGCCAGGAGATCGTCCCCGACAAGCCACACGCTTCGACCACACCGCCAAGGGGAGGCTCTCCAGCACAGGTGAGCACTCCGCCAAGGGCGAGCACCCCGCCAAGGGATGGCGCTAGCGGCCCTCCGCCGGCGGGAGCTACCACCACGCCGCCGAGGGAGAGCTCTCCGGCAAGGAACCCCACCGAGGAGGAGGCCCGCGCAGGTAAACCCTTGGACTTTTCTTCTTCTGAATTTCTTCTTTTTGGATATTTTCTTGACTGTTCTTCTTTCCTTTTCTTTCCTTCTGCAAGACCCGTCTGCCGCAGAGCCAATGGAGACGGAGGTCGCCGTCGAGGAGGACGCACGTGGCAACACCGGCGACGCTGCCGCTACTGAAGGGGCGGCCGGTGCTGACGAGCCCGCCGCCGAAGAGGCAGCCAAGGCCGCTGGCGCGGCAGCTGAGGAGGGGTCCGGCAGTTGCACTGACGGCCCTGAGGCCGCAGGAGCGTCAGGCGCTGCGCCGGCTGCCGATCCCTCCGCTGCTATAGCCGAGCCAGGCGCCTATCTGGAGGCCGGCAACTGTGTCTTCATCCAGCTCCCGTGGGCGTCCACGTCCAGGGCGCCAGTCGAGGGAGAGGTCTTCGACGGGGAGGTCCTTTCCTCCGTCGGACTGAGGTTCGTCGACGCGCCGAGCAGCAGCGGCGAGCCCGAGGAGGAGCGGCTTCTGCGGAAGCTTCTGTCCCTTTACCGCGCCCGGCAAGCCAAGTTGGAGTCCCGAGAGGCTCTGGCCGCCAAGGCGGGCGCTGACTTGGAGAAGCGCGCAGAAGAGCTCCGAACCGTCAACCAAGCAGCTCTTCGATCCCTGGCGGAGGAGCGGGAGCAGCTTGCCGAGGCGCATCAGGCATTCATTTTGGAGAAAGCTGAAGCGGAGGAGCAGCAACGGCTTGCCGCCGAGGATCTATCCAGGCGAGAAGGTGAGCTGACGCAGCGGAAGGTCGACCTCGATAGCCACGAGGACGAGCTTGCCGCACGCGAGCAATCGCTTGGTGGAGCTTTGCAGGAGGCAAAGGATGCCGCCGCAGCTGCCGAGACCGCCAAGAGAGAGTTGGAGATGAGGGTGGCACAGCTGGACGCCAACTTGAAGACGAGCGGCGAGGAGGTCGCCGCACTCAAGCTCGAGAGGGAAAAGGACGCACACAGTCACTCCAAGCTGCAGGTCCGTCCCTCCGAGAAGGGCAAGGAGCTTGCCGTCGCCAAGGACTCCATCGCCGATCTGGAGCTGAAGTTATCCACTCTTACCACGACGCTGGACGGCGCCAGGGAGCGGGAGACGGCCCTGAAGGAGGAGCTCAGGGCCGAGAAGGTGTTGCTGGACAGTGCCGCCATTTCCCAGAACAACTTTAGGCGGAACGTCGAGATATGGACGGAAGGCCTCGTCAACGCTGCCGCAGACATCGACACGGAGTTGGCGCAGCTGGGGGCGGAGTACCTCGGGTACTCCACCGACGACAACCTCCACGCCAGCGCCAAGCTTACTCTGTTCTTCAAGGGCGTGGCGACGGCTCTCCAGCAACTCCGAGAGAAGATCCCAAAGCAGTTGGCGAACGAATCGCGCAGGCTCTGCGCGGGGGCCCTCCAGAAGGTGCTGATGAAGATAGCGTACCGCAACCCCGGCCTCAACCTCACCAACGTCCTCAGGACCCTGCCGCCCGACGCCGACCAGGAGGCGCTCAAGGCCCTTGTCGCACCCATTGTGGACAAGGTGGGCGGGATCAAGAGGGTTGAAGGCGACCGTGCGGACTAGGCTGTTTACTTTCTTCTTTCCTTGCCGCTGCCAACCATGTTATGAACAATAGTCTATTAGAATTGCGGCAAGTCATTTTGTAATATAACTCTACCTTAGGTGGTTAATGCAACGTTATTTCCTTTACTTGACTTCCTCGCTTTGTATGTTTTTACCCTACGCTTTCAGGGAACTTGTCGGCGTAGGCACCTTTGCCGCGGGCGCTGAGTGCGGAACTTCAGCAGCCCGCAGGCAGTGTTGCTACCGACAACAAACCTTGTCGCAACTAGTTGCAGCACACTTAGGTTGTTGAGCGGGCTCGGAAACAAAGTAAGGGTGCGACACTTGTCGCAGCACGCTTAAGCTGTTGAGCAAACTCGAAACAAAATAAGGGCACAACTAGCTACGAGTTGGTTCCTCCGCGCACAGGTTTTCCATACAAAGTGCGGTCGTTCAAGGAAGATAAATTAAAAATTTGAAAATTCGATTGCTCAAACTTTGGCAACTTAGCTTTTGTGTTGTCTGCTTCCCGGCAAGGCAACGCTTTCTTGAACTTGTTTCCCGGCAAGGCCAAACTTTCTTGAACGCCACTTGGTCCATACCACCATCTTCTCCT
>LR738711.1:143509060-143605336 GCA_902687465.1 Secale cereale
CCCCCCCCCCCCCCCCCCGGCAAACTTGTGCGCGAGGGAACCTTGCTTTTCCTTGAGAAGAAAAGAAAGAAGAGAAAATGCAGATACGGAGCTTTCTGGCTCGTTATTGCTTACGGGATTTGGTGATGCACAAAGTGTCAGATAGTACATGCAACAAAAACAGATAACATGAAATGACAAGATGTGCGGGGCACATAAACTTTACTGATGCACGGGGTCTGCGCCCGGCTTTGTACAAAGGATTACATGCAACAGCGGCAAGACTTGTACAAAAGGTGGTTGCCGGAGCGGATCACGGCAACCGCGCCTTATGGGTAAAACTTGCGAAGATGTTCTATGTTCCAGGAGTTGCTCACCGGAAAGCCATCTTCGGTCTCAAGGCGGACAGCGCCGGGCCTAGTGACTCGTTTCACCCGATAAGGGCCTTCCCACTTTGGCGTCAACTTGTTGGAATTCTTGGCGGACTAAACGCGCCGAAGAACAAGGTCGCCTTCCTCGAAACTTCTGGCTTTAACTTTGCGGCTATGGTAGCGGCGCAAAGCTTGCTGATAGCGAGCAGCTCGCACAGCGGCCTGAAGACGATCCTCCTCAAGGAGCAGCGCGTCATCTTGTCGCAGCTGCTCTTGCTCGAGCTCATCGTAAGCAAGCACTCGAGGTGACCCGTATACGAGTTCCGTGGGGAGAACTGCTTCTGCTCCGTAGACTAGAGCAAAGGGTGTCTGTCCAGTGGCTCGATTTGGCGTCGTTCTGATCGACCAAAGAACCACCGGCAGCTCCTCGATCCAGTTTCTTCCGCACTTGTGCAGCCAGTCGAAAGTTCTTGTCTTGAGTCCGTGCAGCACTTCAGCGTTTGCCCTTTCCGCTTGACCGTTGCTTCTCGGGTGAGCAACAGAAGCGAAGCAGACCTTGGCGCCAAGATCTTGGACGTATTGCATGAAGGTGCAACTGGTGAATTGTGTGCCGTTGTCGGTGTGATTCTGTTAGGGATCCCGAAACGGCAAACAATCGACCTGAAGAACTTGACTGCTGACTGTGCGGTCACCTTTCTCACTGGTTCCACTTCTGGCCACTTTGTGAACTTGTCGATGGTGACGTACAAGAACTCAAAGCCCCCGGCTGCGCGGGGAAAGGAGCTGAGGATGTCGAGCCCCCAGACCGAAAATAGCCAGGACAAAGGGATCGTCTGGAGAGCTTGAGCTGGTTGATGTATCTGCTTGGAATGGAACTGGCATGCTTCACACTTGGTTACTTGCGCAGTTGCATCCTGGATGGCTTCTGGCCAAAAGAAACCTTGCCGGAACGCCTTGTCGGCAAGTGCTCTTGCGCCAATGTGGTGACCACATATGCCTCCATGTATCTCCGCCAACAACTTCTGTCCATCTTCCCGGGGAATACACTTCAATTTCACACCGTTGAGCCTTCTTCTGCACAGTGTGTTGTCAACAAACTGGTACATACTTGACTGCCGGGTTACTTTTTCGGCTTCTTCTTGCTCTTCGGGAAGTTCTCCTGTTTGGAGAAAACGGACGATCTGTCGCGCCCATGCTGGAGCTTGTGGCTCGACAGCAAGGATTAAAGGCACATCTGCTGCTGCGGGAACATCCGCTTCTACGGCGAGAACTTGTGTCTCAGCCGGAGCTTGATGTTCCCTGGCAAGCTTGCCGGAGCAAAACTTGTCGGGAGCGTCTGCTTCGACTGTACAAACCCTAGGGCTTGCAGGAGCAGATTGCTCCTTAGCATCTTCGGTGTTGATCTTGGGGACTTTCTTGGCGGCGGCTTCGGGAAGCTCTGCCGGAAAATAGTCACCGGAAACCAACTTCCTTTTCTTGGTCTGTCCAGTTGATGGTGTTACTGATGGCTGAGTCAGCTTGAGCACAAAGATCCCTGGTTCCATAGGCAACTTTAGTGTGGCACACTTTGACAGGCCGTCTGCGATGTCGTTCTGAGCTCTTGGAATGTGCTCCATCTGTAGGCCTTCAAAGTGTTCTTCAAGCTTTCTCACTTCGTCGACGTAAGCTTCCATCAATGGACTCTGGTAGTTCTTGTTTACTTGGCGGATGACAAGCTGCGAGTCTCCCCTTACAATCAGCTTCTTGATCCCAAGGTCTGCTGCGATCCTAAGACCGTCAAGCAAACCCTCATACTCTGCAGTATTGTTTGTCGCTTGCTCCTTGGGAAAGTGCATCTGGACCACGTATTTGAGGTGCTCCCCGGTGGGCGCGACAAGCAGCACGCCGGCACCGGCGCCTTGCAGCGAGAAGGCTCCATCAAAGTACATTATCCATTCTTTGCTTGCTTCTTTGATGGGGATGCTCGTCTCTGGGATTTCTTCGTCTGGTGTTGGCGTCCACTCTGCTATAAATTCTGCCAATGCTCTGCTCTGGATGGTTGAAGTGCTCTCAAACTTGAGGCCAAAGCTTGACAGTTCCAGCGCCCACTCGACAATCCTGCCTGTTGCTTCTGGATTTTGCAATATCATCTTCGGTGGAAAGCGAGTGACCACCGTTATCTCATGTGCCTAGAAGTAATGGCGCAGCTTTCTCGAGGCCATGAGAAGGCCGAAAAGCAACTTCTGCACCCCAGAGTACCTTGACCTAACCCCCTGCAGAAGGGAGCTGACAAAGTAGACTGGGCGCTGCACCATCTTCTTCCGTATCTCCTCTTGCATCCGTGCAGATCCATCCTTGTCGGGACCAGAGCTTGCCGGGGAAGCCCCTTGCTTGTCGCTGGACGTGCTTGCCGCGCTGCTGGCTCATCATCTGCTTCTCTCTCCGCTACTAACGCAGCACTAACCACTTGATTGGTTGCCGCTAGGTATAGCAGCAACTTTTCTTGTGGCTTAGGTGCGACAAGTATTGGAGTAGAAGACAGGTACCTCTTCAAGTCTTGCAGCGCTGCCTCCGTTTCCGGAGTCCATTTCATTGGACCTGCCTTTTTCAAAAATTTGAAAAACGGTAGGGCGCATTCTGCAGACTTAGAGATAAACCTGCTGAGAGCAGCCATGCAGCCGGCAAGTCTTCGTACATCCTTGACGCGCTTCGGTGCTTCGATATGCTCGATGGCCTTGATCTTGTCGGGGTTGGCTTCAATCCCTCTCTGAGACACGAAGAACCCGAGGGCTTGCCGGAGGGGACTCCAAACACGCACTTCTCGGGGTTGAGCTTGAGTTGGAACTTGCACAGATTCGCAAAAGTTTCATCTAAATCTTGGATCAGAGTATCCCTGTTCTTGCTCTTGACCACTATGTCATCCATGTAAGCTTCCACATTTCTGTGTATCTGTGGCTCAAAAGCAGTATGGACTACTCTTGCAAACGTTGAACCAGCATTCTTCAGTCCAAAAGGCATGCGTATGAAGCAATAAGTGCCACATGGAGTAATGAATGCGGTCTTCTCTTCATCTTCTTCAGCCATAAAGATGTGGTGGTATTCTGAATATGCATCAAGAAATGAAAGCAAATCGCATCCGGCGGTGGAGTCAACAATCTGGTCAATGCGCGGCAAGGGAAATGGATCTTTGGGACAAGCTTTATTCACATCAGTGAAGTCTATACAAAGCCTCCACTTCCCATTTGCTTTACGCACGACAACAGGATTGGCCAACCACGTGGGATGGAGTACACCTCTGACAAGGCCTGCCGCTTCCAGCTTCTTGATGTCTTCTGCGATAAACTCTTGGCGCTCCACTGCTTGTTTCCTAACCTTTTGCTTGACGGGCCGTGCGTGAGGACAAACGGCAAGCTTGTGCTCAATCACTTTCCTGGGAACAGCGGGGATGTCAGACGGTTGCCATGCAAACACGTCGACGTTCGCCCGCAGGAAAGCAACGAGCGCGCTTTCCTATTTGGGGTCAAGCGTGGCACTGATGGTGAAAGTACCACCAGTGCCGTCCTCCTTGGCGGATACCTTCTTGGTTGCTGGCGAAGCTGCCATCGCCTTCTTACACTTGCCGGTGGAGCTCGATGGTGCGTCCTCGACGGCAGCGCAGCACTCCGAAGAGGTGCGTTTGCCGGAGTGAGCCCCAGAGCTCTTGCCGGACTTCGTCTTGTTCTTCCCCCCGGGAGCTTCAGCGGCAAGTGTCTTGATGTCTGTTGCGGCCGCTGCATCCCGGTAAATCTTGTCGGCACAGATAAGGGCATCCTTCTTGTCACCAGGGACAGAGATGACGCTTATCGGGCCTGGCATCTTGAGCATGTTGTAGGCGTAGTGAGAGGCTGCCATGAACTTGGCGAGCGCTGGACGGCCAAGTATTCCATTGTAAGGTAATGGAATATCGGCAACGTCGAAAGTGATCCTCTCAGTCCTGAAGTTCAGCTCTCCGCCAAATGTCAGTGGCAGCGTGATCTTCCCCTTTGGCTTGCTCCTTCCCGGGTTGATCCCTTGGAATGTGCCAGTTTCTTCGAGCTCGCTGTCGGTGATTTGGAGTTTCCGGACCACAGCAGAGGAGATCAAGTTCAAGCCGGCCCCGCCGTCAACTAACATCTTGGTCACTTTGAGGTTGCGGATGGTTGGTGAAACCAACATCGGCAAACACCCGACCGTAGTTGTGCGATCAGGGTGGTCCTCAATGTCGAAGATGATAGGCGTGCTGGACCACTTCAGAAGTTTGCGCGACTCGATTGGTGGCTCTGTTGCATTAACTTCCCGCACCCACTGCTTGAGTTGGCGGTGGGAAGTATGCAGAGAGGCACCACCGTCAATGCACAGAACCTCTGTGGCTTTCTGAAACTCCTGCTCGCTGTTCTCTCCATCATCCATGTCTTCGTCTTCGTCGTCGTCTTCTTCCTTGTCGCGGCCGCGGGGAGGTGTGTCTCCTTGCCGCTGCTTGGCGTTGCCGCGGCGTCCTCCCCGGCCGTTGAATGGCCGCTTCTTGCCGGACCCACCATCACCTCCCTGGGCCTTCTCCTTGTCGCGTCGCTCGTACTCAGCCTTTTGCTGCTCGACGAGGTACTCGACCCTCTTGCAGTTCTGGAGGTCGTGGCCCTTGGTGCGGTGGATCTTGCAGTATTGCTTGTCGGAGTCGTCCTGCTTGTCGGCGGCTGCCACAGTCTGGCAGTTGGTGCACGCGGCAGTCTCCTTGCCGGAGCTACCAGCCTAGGCTTTCTTGGCGCCAGCCTCCTTGCCGGACTGCTCAACGACTAGCACTTCCTTGTTCTTCTTCTTCCTGTTGCCCCGCCGCCGGCTTTCCTTTGCCGGGGCGGCATCCTCGATGTCGGATCCCCCTGCTCCTGTATCCTCCCCAGGGAGTTTCCTCCCCTCCTCAGCGCGTGCGCACTTGTCGGCCAGGGCGTACAGCTCGCTGACGTCCCTGATCTTGCACATCGCAATCTCCTCCCTCATCCGACGGTTACGCACGTTCTGATGGAACGCGCTAATAACCGCAGCAGGGTGGACGTCCGGGATGTTGTGCTGGACACGGCTGAACCTCTGGATATACTTACGCAGGGGCTCTCCTTCCTTCTGGGCGAGTATGTGAAGGTCACTCTCCTGGCCATGGGGCTTGTGGCCACCTGTGAAGGCGCCGACAAACCAGTGGCACAGGTCAGCCCAAGAAGAAATGGAGTTCTCCGGCAAGTGCATGAGCCAAGATCTGACGTTTGGCTTGAGCACCAGTGGGAAGTAATTGGCGAGTATCTTTTCGTCTCGTCCCCCAGCAGCCTGCACCGCGATGGTGTAGATGCTGAGGAACTCCGAAGGATGTGTCTTGTCGTCGTACTTCTCCGGTACGTCGGGCTTGAAGTTCTTCATGTTGGGCCACTGGACTTGCCGCAGCTCACGAGTGAACACAGGGCAACCTGCCGCGTACGGCAGGTCGCCTGGTCCCTCGAGCGCTTGCATGTCAACAGCGGGCCCAGCGCGCTGGTCGGATTGACGCCGCGCTTCTCTCCGACGCTCGATGCGGGTTCGAGCATCCTCTTGTTGTCGATCGTCGAGAACTTGGCGTTGATCACGACGAGCTCGCGGATCTGATGACGCAATGGATTCGTCGTCGATGTTGATCCGGCGAGCCGGCGATCTTGGCCTCCTTGGCGGGGAGTGCACGGTGGTTGCACCCCCGGCGGTCTTGTCGCCATCAGCCCGCGCCTGGCTAACTTGCCGCGGCCGTGACGTGCTCGGCTGCTGCGGGGTGTCGCCGTTGGCGAAGGCGATGAGATTTTGGATGGTGGCCCTCCAGTCGTCGGCCTTGTCTGCCGCTGGAGGGAAGTCGAGGAGCAGTTGAGCTCGTGCTAGAGCTTCTGCTGAAGTGGCGGGTAACGGTGGCGAGCGGTGCGAGGAGCGGGATATGGTCGGACTTCTAACTACGTTAGAAGGAGCAGCATCCCGTCCCGGCGACCGTGCCTTGCTCGTGCCAGCATGTTGATGTGTATGCTGGCCTTGAGCGTCCCGAGATCCGCCAGCTTGACCTTGGCCTAGCAAGCGTATGGTACCTTGAGTACCACGTCACTGTCGGTCCCGCGCTTCTTGGGATGGGCGCGGTGTGTGTACGGACGCCGAGGCCTTGGAGTGCGCCCGGTCGTCCGTCTTGTCCTTGGACTTGGCGGCGCCTTGAGTTTCCTCGCCGACGTCCGTCCTTCCGCCGGCGTCTACCCCACCAGCCGTTGGCTCCGGCGGTGGCGGGATCGACGCGGACGGACCTGCTGCCTCCGAAGCCTTCTTCTTCGGTGGCATGTCGATGGAGTCGATGAAGTTGATGAAGTTGGTGAAGATCTAGCTCGCGTGGACGCCGGATCGGGTTCACACAACCTCGATGCACCCCTACCTGGCGCGCCAAAGATGTCGGGGAAACTGATCGCCCACGAACACCTATGGGACCGGAGCCCCTTTTCGGTACGGCAGGGAGCGGAGGATGCACAAAGAGCGGATCGAGGCGAGCACGCGAGTAGTTTACCCAGGTTCGGGCCGCACGGATGCGTAAAACCCTACTCCTGCTTTGGTTTGTTATTGAGTTCTTAGCTCGGGAGCGAGGAGAGCAACAGTGTGCACTGATCGCTAGCAGGACCGAGCATGAGAGTGATCAAGGATCGGAACCCCCTCTACATTGCGCATGGGCCTCCTTTTATAGGTCAAAGGGGTCACCGACAGGTGGCAACGCAGTCGAGGGTAATAGTGTAAAAATAGTGGTGGTTGGAACAGTGTTTACATAGTGCTCTATACCTAACTCTGACGGCAGGGGACAAGGGCATTGAATGCCCGTCGCCGTCGCCCCAAACAGTGCAAAAAGTGACCGTCAGGGGCGCCACCGTTCGCCACGACGGTAGCCTCGTCATCGCAGCTTGCCACCGTGTTCCCCTGGCTGCACAGCCTTCCGCCACGTGCGCCCGGGAGGGTCCCAGGGCGAAACGTGGGTGGATGAGCTGGAGCGTGGGAACTGAGTGGAACCTTGCCGCGGCAAGAGCCTTGCCGCGGTCGCTATCTTGTCGCGCCTGGGAGCTTGTCGCTTGATGACCCACAACCGTAAGGGATCTATTGCAACGTTTTCGATAAGTAAGAGTGTCGAACCCAACGAGGAGCAGAAGGTATTGAAAAGTGATTCTGAGCAAGGAATAACTACAAGCACTGAAAGATATCTTTTTAGGGGTTTTCTTGATATAAGCAATAGGAAAGTAAAAGCGAGCAAAGTAAAAGGCACTGGAGAGTAACAAGTGGCCCAATCCTTTCTGAGGAAAGGAGAGGCCTAGCAACTGAACTTATAAAGGCTAAAGTGTTCTTGAGGACACACGGGAGAGGTAGTCATGTGCTTTCCCCATATTCCGTATCGGTACTATGTGATGTGTTGATAAGTGTTAAGTGGGTAGATCTATGCTAGTGCACTCTCTAGACTAAGATGAGTGCACTCTTATGATTAAACACCTTGCAAGAATCCGCAAATACAAGATAGTATTTAAGGCAATAGCCTAACCATAGCAATACGATCGATGATCCATTGTTCCCTTGTGCAAAAGCGTACGAACTGGGGTTCAGGTTTCTGTCACTCCGGCAACCCACCGTAAGCATTCTTTGTACACAATGTATTCCCCTAGGTCCTTAATAAGGCGAAGTGTTGAGTGTTCGACTCACACAACACCACTAGGAAAATAACAACACAACTTAAGTATCAAACAACATATATTACTTCAACATCATATGACTACTAACAACAAGACTTCTCCCATGTCCTCAAGAACTAAAGTAACTACTCACAAGACATAAAAGAGATCATGATCAGTGGAGATAGATGGGTGATAAACAATCTGGACATAATGATATTTCTCCAACAAAACTCAATAGCATTCACCACAAAGTAGTAATCAACACCGATAGGGTAGAGAGGATAGATAGTACGGATTACAACACAAGTTGCAATTGTGAGATGAGATTGGATGAAAATGGAGATTGTGCTGATGTTGGGGATGATGTTGATGATGATCTCGATGATGCCCGTGATGATGGTGATGATGATGGCGATGATCTCCCCTTCCGGGAGGTGATCTCCCCGGCGGAAACTGCCCGCCGGAGATGGCTTTTTCTTCTCTGTAGGTTTCCGCCACGGAGCGGCGGCCGAACTCCGTCAAAACTCTCTTTTTTAGTGTTTTTGGATGACGAGGAGTATATATGCCAAAGGGGAGAGCCAGGAGTGGGCCAGGGGCTCTAGGCGCCCTCCCGGCGCGGCCAGGGAGGGGCCCGTGCCAGGTGGCCGCCTGGGCACCCTATGGCCCCCGTCTGGTTGCTCTTTTGCGTGTCTTCGTGATCCTTCTGGAAAATACCCTCCGTCGATTTTCAGGTAATTTGGAGGTATTCTTCTTCAGCAACTCAGCGTCCACTTTTTACCGCTGAATCCTGCGTCTGCTGCTTCGGCACCGGAAAGTTGCAAACTGGGTAAAATAGGCCAAAACAACATAAGAACATCATCGTAATGTGAAATATATCAATGAATAAGGATGAATTACGATATAAAATAGTGATGCATTTTGGATGTACCAACAGCCCCAAGCTTAGACCTCGCTTGTCCCCAAGCGAATGCTGAGCTCGGTAAACCTGTCCACAAGTTTAGAGAGTGAAGTGTCGATAAATAGAATACGGACGAGAAGCATCACAGTTTCTTCATCAAACTCAAATATCCTCAACAGCAATTTTCAACTCATAAAGCCCTTATAAAAGAGTGGTAACACTTATAATCAAAAGTAGGGCTAAGGAAACTCATCAAATCATGGCAAACATGTCCTTTGGTCAAAGAACAACTAATAGCTTTTACTTTTGCTCTTTCTCCTTATGTTTTGATGAGATTAATTGAAGCTTTTGAAAGAACATGTTATTAGGCAAGAAGTGAAAGTGTTAACACAAAGGAAAATGTTTGCTTTAGCTAGGCTTGACAAACAACTTACCTATCAAATGATAATGCCAACAAGGATATGATATGACAAATCTTAATGCAACTTTATATTAATGAATCCTCGTCAACATCAAATGTCTGCTCTCTTTAAGAATAGAAGGAAGTAGGAATAACTGACTCATCCTAAAAACTAAGAGATAGGCCCTGCTCAAGGGAAGTAGGGAAAACTCATGTGCTATCCTTAAATCAAACAGAATGAAAACAAGTTTTGAGAGGTGCATGATTTGTCAACGAATGTTAATAGATAACTCAATTACTTCTCGAGCTGGACAAGTTTCGAGGACGGCTCCCGTACGGGGACGATCACATCCCCTTAATCTCCTTTTTTTATCGCTGCCAAAAGTTTTCTGATTTCTCGGGAACAAAGCGTGAAGGAGGGTTTGTTTGTTATATTATCTTTTATGAGCCGGGCGCACTCATGCCAGTTCCTTCTCGTATTAGGGGTTTGCAGATTAGACATGCAATCCCGGGGTAAAACTTGTCCAACTTAAAAAGATCATGAATTAACTACTATTTCCTCATGAGCTAAAACAGGGGCACAAAATAGATGATTTTGAACATTTAAGGATAACACACAAATTCTATACTTTAGGAGGTGGTAGTGGAATACCACGAATAGGAAGGTATGGTGGACTCATATGGAAGGTATTGGTTTAAGGGTATGGATGCACAAGCAGAATTCCGCTTAGTACAGAGTTTAGGCTAGCAAAGGCTTTGAGAGAACAGACAATTGATGATGACTAAGATGCAAAGCAATATAAAGCATAAATACTAAAATAAGCATAACACATCAAGTTGTCTTCCTTGTCAGCATAACACTTCAAGCATAATAACATAAAGGTTTTGGCTATGTCGCTACTTTAAGGAAATCATGCTTGTTGTTATGACCAAAGCTATGTTTGCCAAGATTAAATAAAGTTTTCAAAGCCATACCTGATATAAGGTCAATACTCCCCATAAGAATCATCATATAAGGTCGATTGCATGAAAAGAATACCAAGTGCAGCAAAGGAACCAATAGACTTCTCATTAATATTCCATCATAGACGACTCCACACTCACGGATACAATCTCTCCACAGAAGGAGTGATAGACCTCAATGCACACACCTATTTCATAAAATAACCACCCTAGAGATGATACGACTCTACTTGACTCTAAAAGACAAAAGATAAAGATAAAGATACCGGGCACTCCCCCAAGCTCGGAAAAAGCCAAGGGGATGCCATTACCCAAGGAGATTTCACTCCTCATTCTTGTTGACGTTGATCACGTAGTCCTCGGCGAAGCGCTTCCATGGAAGGGGTTCTCCAGTCTCATATGAGAAGTTTGTCTCCTGAATCCTGCATGCAGCACCCATACCCATGCGCATAAACCTTAGTTCATACTCACAATTCTAGTGATGTAGATCATAAATTTGCCCTTGGAGCTCTTCAATTCTTTCTTCAGATGCGGTGATGCTTTTCCACATCTCCTTCATCTCCTTCAGGAAGTAGGTCTTCAGCTCGTTGATGATGTCAAAGTTAGCTTCAACACCACGCTCGATCATCTTCTTGTACTTGAAGACTTCTTGCTCCACTTCTTCTAGCCTGGCCTGGATGCTCCCCTCCTTGATAGGTCCCTTCAGATCTTCTTGATGGAGGACACCGTCCTCCATCCGAACAACCTGAGGGTGCTTCTTCACCTCAGCGAGGTAAGGGTTGATGACGTTGACGACGAACTTGTCCTTGGGGGAACTTGGAGAAGCCATGGCACCTAGGTCCAGCTAAAAGATTCCCTGGCAGAAATAGATAGAAAAGAAAACACACGAAATCGCGAGATACGTTACCTGAACAATCCGGGCAAATATATAGCAAAAATTTATGCACAGAAAGGAAAGTAACAAGCTAAAACGGGGTCGGAGACGGACTCCTGGGTGCCCAGGCGGCCTCCTGGCACGGCCAGGAGGTAGGCCGCGCCAGGGGGGGCGCCTGGGCCCCCTGGGGCTTGTCTCCAGCTCCACTTAGGCTTAGAATATTACTGATTTTGCAGAAACTCATAATATGGAACTTTTATGGCGGTTCACGATGTTTCCTTACCGTAATACATACCTTTTCTTATTCTGCTTCTGCTGGTGTCTGAAACAGGAATGCAACATGTTCTTCGTGAGTTGTGGTGTATATCATATTCACATCAACATTGGCAGGGTCTCCTGCTATGTAATGCTTAAGTCTTTGCCCATTCACAACTTGAGGTTTGGTGCCTTCAAAATTGTTGATCTTGATTGCACCAGACTGATAGACTTCTTCAATATGAAATGGCCCTTCCCACCTGGAAAGTAGTTTTCCTGGAGAAAACCTGAAACGGGATCTAAACAACAAAACTTTATCACCAACATTAAATTCATGTTTCAGAATCCTCTTATCATGCCACTTCTTTACCTTTTCCTTGAACATTTTAGCGCTCTCGTAAGCTTCACTTCTCCACTCATCTAGAGAAGTCAAGTTCATGAGACGCTTCTCACCAGCTAACTTTGGGTCAGCATTCAGCTCTCTAACAGCCCAGAAAGCTTTGTGCTCTAATTCTAATGGCAAATGGCAAGCCTTGCCATAAACCATCTTATAGGGGGACATGCCCATGGGGTTTTTGTAAGCAGTTCTATACGCCCACAAAGCATCTCCTAACTTATTTGACCAGTCCTTTCTATTTCTATTTACTGTCTTCTGCAAGATCAACTTGATCTCTCTATTGGTGAGCTCAACTTTCCCACTAGTTTGAGGATGGTACGGTGAAGCAATTCTATGATTGACATCGTACTTGGCTAAAGCTTTTCTAAAAGCTCCATGCGTG
The DNA here is from genome assembly GCA_902687465.1 of Secale cereale. Taxonomy (NCBI): domain Eukaryota; kingdom Viridiplantae; phylum Streptophyta; class Magnoliopsida; order Poales; family Poaceae; genus Secale; species Secale cereale. The sequence continues at coordinate 143,521,259 of LR738711.1, forward strand.
AAGTGTGATGCTCCATCAGTCATGAGATACCTAGGAACACCAAACCTAGGGAAAATCACATCTTTGAGCATTTTCAAAGATGTCTTGTGATCAGCACTTTCAGTGGGGATCACTTCAACCCACTTGGTCACATAATCAACAGCTACTAAAATGTGAGTGTACTTGTGCGAAGAAGGAAAAGGACCCATAAAATCAAAACCCCAGCAATCAAAAGGTTCAATCACTAGTGAGTAATTCATAGGCATCTCATTCCTTCTACTAATGTTACCAACTCTCTGACATTTATCACAGGCTAAAACATAATTTCTAGCATCCTTAAAGAGAGTAGGCCAATAAAAACCTGATTGAAGAACCTTATGTGCGGTCCTCTCACCGGCATGATGCCCTCCATAGGGACTATCATGACATTGTCTGAGAATGTCCTTCTGCTCATGTTCCGGTATGCATCTTCTCACGATCCCATCTGGACCTTCTTTGAAAAGATGTGGGTCATCCCAAAAGTAGTGCCTCAAATCATGAAAGAACTTCTTCCTTTGCTGAAATGTTAAACCTGGAGGCAAATACTTCGCAACGATAAAATTAGCATAATCTGCAAACCAAGGATCGGAAAGAGATTGTACTTTTACAGCGGAAAGTTGCTTGTCTGGAAAACTGTCGTTGACTGGGATGGGATCATGCGGTATATCTTCCATCCTTGAAAGATTGTCCGCCACCGGATTGTCTTCTCCTTTCCTATCAACAATCTGCAAATCAAATTCTTGAAGAAGGAGTACCCATCTGATAAGCCTTGGCTTGGCATCCTTCTTTGTCATAAGGTACTTAATGGCAGCATGGTGAGTATGAATAATAACTTTGGAATCAATAATATACTGCCTAAACTTATCTCAAGCAAACACTACAGCTAAGAATTCCTTCTCAGTAGTAGCATAATTCTTTTGAGCACTATCAAGGGTTTTACTAGCATAATGTATAACATTCAATTTCTTATCAACCCTTTGCCCTAAAACAGCTCCAACAGCAAAATCACTAGCATCACACATAATCTCAAAAGGTAAATTCCAGTCAGGTGGTTGTACTATAGGAGCGGTTATTAAAGCTTCCTTAAGAACTTCAAAAGCCTCCTTACAATCTTCATCATATACAAAAGGAACGTCCTTCTGGAGAAGATTAGTGAGGGGTCTCGAAGTCTTAGAAAAGTCTTTAATAAATCTTCTATATAAACCAGCATGACCGAGAAAACTGCGAATACCTTTGATGTCCCTTGGATAGGGCATCCTCTCAATTGCTTCGATCTTGGCCTTGTCCACCTCAATTCCCCTTTCGGAAATCTTGTGGCCAAGAACAATTCCTTCGTTAACCATGAAGTGGCACTTCTCCTAGTTGAGTACCAGATTTGTCTCCTCACATCTCTGCAAAACTTTATTAAGGTTGTGGAGACAATGGTCAAAGGAAGTTCCATAGACGGAGAAATCGTCCATGAAGACTTCCACAATCTCCTCACAGAAACCATGAAAGATAGCAGACATACACCTTTGAAAAGTAGCAGGGGCATTACATAAACCAAAAGGCAGACGCCTGTAAGCATAAGTACCAAAGGGACAAGTAAAAGTGGTCTTCTCTTGATCAGCAGTGTTAACATGAATTTGAGAGAAGCCAGAATAACCATCGAGGTAACAAAAGTGGGTATTTTTGGATAACCTTTCAAGCATTTGGTCGATGAACGGCAACGGGTAGTGATCCTTCCTGGATGCCTTGTTCAGCTTCCTGTACAATACACATTCTATATCCAATAATAATTTTCTGAGGTATTAGTTCATTCTTCTCATTAGGAACCACAGTTGTACCTCCTTTCTTAGGAACACAATGTACCGGGCTTACCCACTTACTATCAGCTATATGGTAGATAATACGTGCGGCTAGAAGCTTGAGAATCTCAGTTCTTACAACATCCATCATCTTCGGGTTCAACCGTCGTTGATGATCAACAACTGGTTTAGCGTCGGGCTCAAGGTTGATAGTATGATGACAGATAGATGGACTAATCCCCTTAAGGTCATCAAGGGTATAGCCAATTGCACCTTGGTGTTTACGAAGTACTTCCAATAGTCGCTCTTCTTCATATCCTGAAAGGTTAGAGTTGATAATAACAGGATATACTTTCTTTTCATCTAAATAAGCATACTTGAGCATATCGGGAAGAGGTTTAAGATGGAACACTGGGTCTTCTTTTGGTTTTGATAAAATTCCCAAAGGTTCAACAGGAAGGTTGTGCTTCAGGATAGCAGGTTGTCTCAAGAATATTTCATCTAGTTCATTTCTTTCCTATATATGCAAATCATTCTCGTGGTCCTCCATATATTGCTGCAAAGGATCATTAGGGGGAATAGCAATAGAAGCAATACTTTCAATAATTTTATCATCACTAGGTAAATTGGTACCACGAGGCTGCTTAGAGAACTTAGAAAAGTTAAATTCATATGGCTCACCATTGAATTCAACAGAAACTTTACCTTTCTTGCAATCTATTATAGCTCCACAAGTTCTGAGAAAAGGTCTACCAAAAATAATAGGACAAAAATTGTCCCTCACTGAACCAAGTACTAGAAAGTCGGTAGGGTATTTTACCTTTCCACATAGGACTTCAACATCTCTCACAATTCCGATAGGAGAGATAGTTGCTCTGTTTGCAAGATGAATGGTAACATCAACTTCTTCAAGTTCACAAGGTGAAATCTCACCGATGATCTCTTGATAAAGTGAATAGGGGATACCACTAGCACTCGATCCCAAATCGCATAGCCCATAATAGTTGTGATCTCCTATTTTAACAGATACTACTGGAGTACCTGAAATTGGGCGTTTATTCTTGGCTGTGACAAGGTTAGTGGAAACAGCACAAAAATTTACATTGGAATCCAAAACATCATTAGTAACAAGGTCTTTAACCAATGCAACTTGAGGATCGACCTTGATCTGGTCCTCGGGCTCATCAATTCTTCTCTCACTTTTATTTATTATGCCTGTCACAAGAGAGTGCTCCCTTATCCTTGCGGGAAAAGGAGGCTTTTCATATATAACTGCAGGCAAAATAGGGTCAGCAACATGAATATTAACAGGTAACTCTTTGAAAGGTTCATGATGCTGATCTCTCTTCTTTTTAAAAGAATCAACGTGAGAGGCAAAATCCTTACAGAAATCAATCATTAGATGGGAATCAAGACCAATCTTAGAGCAAAAGGTATTGAAGTAATCTGTTTTCACATAGCTCTCAATATAATCATGCTCATAATTTATAGCAGGTTCAATACCTTTATCGATTTCCCAATCTTCGGTATTCCTCTGGATCCTTTCAATGAGATCCCACCTTTCTTCAACACTCTTCTTCTGAAATACCCCACTAGAGGAGGCATCCAGCATCTCCTTATCCTGACGAGAAAGCCTGTTATAAAAATTTGTAAGTATAATTTCCTTGGGGAGCTCATGAATAGGACATTTGAGCATTAGGGACTTCAATCTCCCCCAAGCTTGAGCTATGCTTTCTCCGTCACAAGACCTAAAGTTATAGATATAGTTCTTGTCTCGATGAATTTCATGAAGAGGATAAAACTTGGTATAAAAGCGAGACATAAGCTCTTGCCAATCAAGCAAGTGTGAGTTATCGAGAAGCTTATACCAATCTGAAGCTTTATATATAAGAGATACGGAGAACAATTTCCTCATGACAAATTCCATTGATACACCTGCAAGCTTAAATAATGAACATAGTTGTGACAGATATAGCAAGTGTTCACCGGGATGTCTGTCTCCTGCATAACGATTAGCCAAAACATAATCGATAATACCAGCTGGTATTTTATAGGGCACAATTTCAGTAGGGGGAGGAGAAACCACCACAGATGTGGGGCGTCTTCCCTCAAGCAACGATCCAATAGCAAGGTTGTCCATAAGGACAAAGAGCAGCAACAGCAAAATAAAAACAGAAATATAAAAACTTCCTTACCAGCTTCACTTACCAATAGCGCTACACTCCCCGGCAACGGCGCCAGAAAACGGTACTTGATGACCCACAACCGTAAGGGATCTATTGCAGCGTTTTCGATAAGTAAGAGTGTCGAACCCAACGAGGAGCAGAAGGTATTGACAAGTGATTCTGAGCAAGGAATAACTGCAAGCACTGAAAGATATCTTTTTAGGGGTTTTCTTGATATAAGCAATAGGAAAGTAAAAGCGAGCAAAGTAAAAAGCACTGGAGAGTAACAAGTGGCCCAATCCTTTCTGAGCAAAGGAGAGGCCTGGCAACTGAACTTATAAAGGCTAAAGTGTTCTTGAGGACACACGGGAGAGGTAGTCATGTGCTTTCGCCATATTCTGTATCGGTACTATGTGATGTGTTGATAAGTGTTAAGTGGGTGGATCTATGCTAGTACACTCTCTAGACTAAGATGAGTGCACTCTAATGATTAAACACCTTGCAAGCATCCGCAAATACAAGATAGTATTTAAGGCAATAGCCTAACCATAGCAATACGATCGATGATCCATTGTTCCCTTGTGCAAAAGCGTGCGAGCTGGGGTTCAGGTTTCTGTCACTCCGGCAACCCACGGTAAGCATTCTTTGTACACAATGTATTCCCCTAGGTCCTTAATAAGGCGAAGTGTTGAGTGTTCGACTCACACAACACCACTAGGAAAATAACAACACAACTTAAGTATCAAACAACATATATTACTTCAACATCATATGACTACTAACAACAAGACTTCTCCCATGTCCTCAAGAACTAAAGTAACTACTCACAAGACATAAAAGAGATCATGATCAGTGGTGATAGATGGGTGATAAACAATCTGGACATAATGATATTTCTCCAACAAAACTCAATAGCATTCACCACAAAGTAGTAATTAACACCGATAGGGTAGAGAGGATAGATAGTACGGATTACAACACAATTTGCAATTGTGAGATGAGATTGGATGAAGATGGAGATGGTGCTGATGTTGGGGATGATGTTGATGATGATCTCGATGATGCCCGTGACGATGGTGATGACGATGGCGATGATCTCCCCTTTCGGGAGGTGATCTCCCCGGCGGAATCTGCCCACCGGAGATGGCTTTTTCTTCTCTGTAGGTTTCCGCCACGGAGTGGCGGCGGAACTCCGTCAAAACTCTCTTTTTTAGGGTTTTTGGATGACAAGAGTATATATGCCAAAGGGGAGAGCCAGGAGTGGGCCAGGGGCTCCAGGCGCCCTCCCGGCGCAGCCAGGGAGGGGCCCGCGCCAGGTGGCCGCCTGGGCACCCTGTGGCCCCCCTCTGGTTGCTCTTTTTCGTGTCTTCGTGATCCTTCTGGAAAATACCCTCCGTCGATTTTTAGGTAATTTGGAGGTATTCTTCTTCAGCAACTCAGCGTCCACTTTTAACCGCTGAATCCTGCGTCTGCTGCTTCGGCACCGGAAAGTTGCAAACTGTGTAAAATAGGCCAAAACAACATAAGAACATCATCGTAATGTGAAATATATCAATGAATAAGTATGAATTATGATATAAAATAGTGATGCATTTTGGACGTATCATCGCTCACCGAGCCTTGCCGGGACACGTGGCGCGTCGCGGCAAGTTCTCTTGAGGTGCCTTTAGTTGGCCTTCCCGGCAAGCTCCTCTTGCCAGGGTCTTGTACGTTGAGTGGTTTTGTGCCTTGAGTGGCCTTCTCGGCAAGCTCCTCTTGCCGGGGTCTTGTCTCTTTGACTTAAATACTTTGTTCTTGAATGGCTCCAAGGGAACCATGGAGGATCTTGGCGGTCGCCTGGCTAGCCCTGCCGCGGGACGCTGCAGCTGCCCGTGCACAAGTTCGGGATACTAAGGTACCCCTACTTTAGTACACCGACAATATCCCAAGATCTGAAATTCTTAAATGTTAGAGAGTCTTCACATAGTTACATAATTATTCAACTAATCATTGATCTTCACTTATATCTTTCGGAGTAGTTTGTTATTGCTCTAGTGCTTCACTTATATGTTTTAGAGCACGGTGGTGATTATATTTTGTAGAAATTGTTGAACTCTCATGCTTCACTTATATCCATTTGAGAGTCTATTAAAACAGTATAGTAATGTGCTTTGGCTATAAAACTAGTCTTCACATGATAGACATCCAAGATCAATGTAGTAAAAACTTTCATACTAATTGCATTGAATTTGATGAGAAGTTGGATGCTTGATAATTGTTTTGAGATATGAGGATAGTGATATTAGAGTCATGCTAGTGGAGTTGTTATGAAATTGAGAAATACTTGTGTTAAGGTTAGTGATTCCCGTAGCATGCACTTATGGTGAACCGCTATGTGACGAAGTTAGAGCATGAGGTATTTGTAAAGTGTCAACCTTTGTGTGGAGGTCGGGGGCGCGTGATGGTTAACTCCTACCAACCTCCCCCCTAGGAGCATGCGTTGATTGCTTTGTTTTGATGACTCGTAATTTTTTGCAATAAGTACATGAGTTCTTATGACTAATGTTGAGTCCATGGATATTACGCACTCTCACCCTTCCACCATTGCTAGCCTCTCTTGTACCGCGCAACTCTCGCTGCTACCATACACCCACTATATATCCTTCCTCAAAACAGCCAACATATTCTTCCTAAAAACAGCCACCATACCAACCTATCATGGCATTTCCATAGCCATTCCGAGATATATTCCCATGCAACATTCCACCGTTCCGTTCATATGACACGCTTCATATTGTCATATTGCCAAGCATGATCATGTAGTTGACATCGTATTTGTGGCAAGGTCACCATGCATAATTTTTCATACATGTCACTCTTGATTCATTGCACATCCCGGTACACCGCCGGAGGCATTCATATAGAGTCATACTTTGTTCTAGTATCGAGTTGTAATGAAAGTTGTAATGAAAGTGTGATGATCATCATTATTAGAGCAGTGTCCCATGTGAGGAAAAGCTAAATCAATAAAGCCCCTCCAAAAAAGGAAAGGCCAAAAAAGGCCAAAAAAGAAAAAGGCACAATTGAAGGAAATATGCCCTAGAGGCAATAATAAAGTTATTATTTATTTCCTTATATCATGATAAATGTTTATTATTCATGCTAGAATTGTATTAACCGGAAACTTAATACATGTGTGAATACATAGACAAAACAGAGTGTCCCTAGTATGCCTCTACTAGACTAGCTCATTGATCAAAGATGGTTATGTTTCCTAGCCATAGACATGAGTTGTCATTTGATCAACGGGATCACATCATTAGGAGAATGATCTGATGGACAAGACCCATCCGTTAGCTTAGCACTATGATCGTTTAAGTTTTACTGCTATTGCTTTCTTCATGACTTATACATGTTCCTATGACTATGAGATTATGCAACTCCCGAATACCGGAGGAACACTTTGTGTGCTACCAAACGTCACAACGTAACTGGGTGATTATAAAGGTACTCTACAGGTGTCTCCGAAGGTACTTGTTGGGTTGGCGTATTTCGAGATAAGGATTTGTCACTCCGATTGTCGGAGAGGTATCTCTGGGCCCACTCGGTAATGCACATCACTATAAGCCTTGCAAGCATTTCAGCTAATGAGTTAGTTGCGGGATGATGTCTTACGGAACGAGTAAAGAGACTTGTCGGTAACGAGATTGAACTAGGTATTGAGATACCGACGATCGAATCTCGGGCATGTAACATACCGATGACAAAGGGAACAATGTATGTTGTTATGCGGTTTGACCGATAAAGATCTTCGTAGAATATGTGGGAGCCAATATGAGCATCCAGGTTCTGCTATTGTTTATTGACCGGAGACGTGTCTCGGTCATGTCTACATAGTTCTCGAACCCATAGGGTCCGCATGCTTAAGGTTTCGATGATAGTTTTATTATGAGTTTATGAGTTTTGATGTACCGAAGGAGTTCGGAGTCCCGGATGAGATCGGGGACATGACGAGGAGTCTCAAAATGGTCGAGACGTAAAAATCGATATATTGGACGACTATATTCGGACATCGGAAAGGTTCCGAGTGATTCGGGTATTTTTGAAGTACTGGGGAGTTACGGGAATAGAGGAGAGAGGCCAAAAGGAAGGAGGCGTGCACCCCCCTTCTGGTCCGAATTGGACAAGGGGTGCAGCCCCCTTTTCCTTCTCCCTCTCCCCCTCTTTCCTTCTCTCCTACTCCGGAAAGGCAAGGGGAATCCTACTAGGACTTGGGAGTCCTAGTAGGACACCCCACACTTGGTGCGCCCCCTCTAGGGCCGGCCTCTCCCTCCCTCCTTTATATACGGGGGCAGGGGGCACCTCTAGACACAACAATTGATCTCTTGATCTCTTAGCCGTGCGCGGTGCCCCCCTCCACCATAGTTCTCCTCGATAAATATTGTAGCGGTGCTTAGGCGAAGCCCTGCGACGGTAGAACATCAAGATCGTCACCATGTCGTCGTGCTGACGGAACTCTCCCTCGACACTCGGCTGGATCGGAGTTCGAGGGACGTCATCGAGCTGAACGTGTGCTAGAACTCGGAGGTGCCGTAGTTTCGGTGCTTGATCGGTCGGGCCGTGAAGACGTACGACTACATCAACCGCGTTGTTCTAACGCTTCCGCTTTCGGTCTACGAGGGTACGTAGACTCACTCTCCCCTCTCGTTGCTATGCATCTGGTAGATAGATCTTGCGTGATCGTAGGAAAATTTTAAAATACTACGTTCCCCAACAGTGGTATCAGAGCCAGGTCTATGCGTAGATGATATGCACGAGTAGAACACAAGTGAGTTGTGGACGATACTAGTCATACTGCTTACCAGCATGTCATACTTTGATTCAGTGGTATTGTTGGATGAAGCGGCCCGGACCGACATTACGCGTACGCTTACGCGAGACTGGTTCTACCGACGTGCTTCGCACTCAGGTGGCTGGCGGGTGTCAGTTTCTCCAACTTTAGTTGAATCAAGTGTGGCTACGCCCGGTCCTTGTGAAGGTTAAAACAGCACATACTTGACGAAATATCGTTGTGGCTTTGTATGCGTAGGTAAGAACGGTTCTTGCTAAGCCCGTAGCAGCCACGTAAAACTTGCAACAACAAAGTAGAGGACGTCTAACTTGTTTTTGCAGGGCATGTTGTGATGTGATATGGTCAAGACATGATGAGTTATACGGTTTTGTATGAAATGATCATGTTTTGTACAGTTATCGGCAACTGGCAGGAGCCATATGGTTGTCGCGTTATTGTATGAAATGCAATCCCCATGTAATTGCTTTACTTTATCACTAAGCGGTGGCGATAGTCGTAGAAGCAATAGTTGGTGAGACGACAACGATGCTACGATGGAGATCAAGGTGTCGCGCCGGTGATGAAGGTGATCATGATGGTGCTTTGGAGATGGAGATCAAAAGCACAAGATGATGATGGCCATATCATGTCACATATTTTGATTGCATGTGATGTTTATCTTATTATGCTTCTTATTTTGCTTAGTTCGACGGTAGCATTATAAGATGATCCCTTACTAAATTTCAAGGTATAAGTGTTCTCCCTGAGTATGCACCGTTGCGAAAGTTCGTCGTGCCGAGACACCACGTGATGATCGGGTGTGATAAGCTCTACGTTCAAATACAACGGGTGTAAGCCAGTTTTGCACATGCAGAATACTCGGGTTAAACTTGACGAGCCTAGCATATGCAGATATGGCCTCGGAACACTGGAGACCGAAAGGTCGAGCGTGAATCATATAGTAGATATGATCAACATAAGATGTTCACCATTGAAACTACTCCATCTCACATGATGATCGGACATGGTTTAGTTGATTTGGATCACGTGATCATTTAGATGACTAGAGGGATGTCTATCTAAGTGGGAGTTCTTAAGTAATATGATTAAATTGAACTTTAATTTATCATGAACTTAGTCCTCGTAGTATTAGCATATCTATGTTGTAGATCAATAGCTCGCGATGTTGCTCCCCGTTTATTTTTTATATGTTCCTAGAGAAAACTAAGTTGAAAGATGTTAGTAGTAATGATGCGGAATTGTTCCGTGATCTGAGGATTATCCTCATTGCTGCACAGAGAATTATGTCCTTGATGCACCGCTAGGTGACATACCTATTGCAGGAGCAGATGTAGACGTTATGAACGTTTTGACAAAAGCTCAGTATGATGACTACTTTATAGTTTAAGTGCACCATGCTTTATGGCTTAGAACCGGGACTTCAAAAACGTTTTGAATGCCACGGAGCATATAAGATGTTCCAAGAGTTGAAATTAGTATTTCATACTCATGCCAGTGTCGAGAGGTATAAGACTTCTGACAGTACTTTGCCTACAAGATGGAGGAGAATAGCTCAACCAGTGAGCATGTGCTCAGATTGTCTGGGTACTACAATTACTTGAATCAAGTGGGAGTTAATCTTCCAGATAAGATAGTAATTGACAAAGTTCTCTAGTCACTATCACCAAGTTAGTAGAACTTCGTGATGAACTATAATATGCAAGGGATGACGAAAGGAATTCCCGAGCTCTTCGCAATGCTGAAGTCGGCGAAGGTAGAAATCATGAAAAAGCATCAAGTGTTGATGGTTAACAAGACCACTTGTTTCAAGTAAAGGGCAAAGGGATAGAAGGGGAAATTCAAGAAGAATGACAAGCAAGTTGTCACTCCCGTGAAGAAACCCAAAGCTAAAACACAAGCCTGAAACTAAGTGCTTCTACTGCAAAGGAAATGGTCACTGGAAGTGGAACTGCCCTAGATACTTGGCGGATAAGAAGGATGGCAAAGTGAACAAAGGTATATTTTGATATACAGATTATTGATGTGTACTTTACTAGTGTTCATAGCAACCCCTGGGTATTTGATACCGGTTCAGTTGCTAAAATTAGTAACTCGAAACGAGAATTGCAGAATGAACAGAGACTAGTTAAAAGTGAAGTGACGATGTGTGTTGGAAGTGGTTCCAAGATTGATATGATCATCATCGCACACTCCCTATACTTTCGGGATTAGTGTAAAACCTAAATAAATGTTATTTGGCATTTGCGTTGAGCATGAATATGATTTGATCATATTTGTTGCAATACGGTTATTCATTTAAAGTCATAGAATAATTGTTATTCTGTTTACATGAATAAAACCTTCGATGGTCATACACCCAATGAAAATAGTTTGTTGGATCTCGATCGTGGTGATACACATATTCATAATATTGAAGCCAAAAGATGCAAGGTTAATAATGATAGTGCAACTTATTTGTGGCACTGCTGTTTAGGTCATAATGGTGTAAAGCGCATGAAGAAACTCCATAGTGATGGACTTTTGGAATCACTTGATTGTGAATCACTTGGTGCTTGCGAACCATGCCTCATGGGCAAGATGACTAAAACTCCGTTCTCCGGAACAATGGAGTGAGCAACAGATTTGTTGGAGATCATACATACAGATGTATGTGGACCAATGAGTGTTGAAGCTCGCGGCGGGTATCGTTGTTTTCTGACCTTCACTGATGATTTGAGCAGATATGGGTATATCTACTTAATGAAGCACAAGTCTAAAACATTTGAAAAGTTCAAAGAAGTTCAGAGTGAAGTGGAGAATCATCGTAACAAGAAAATAAGAGTTTCTACGATATGATCGTAGAGGTAAAATATTTGAGTTAGCGAGTTTGGCCTTCAGTAAAAACAATGTGAAATAGTTTCACTACTCACGCCACCTGGAACACCATAGTGTAATGGTGTGTCCAAACGTCATAACCCTACTTTATTAGATATGGTGCGATCGATGATGTCTCATACCGATCTACCACTATCGCTTTTGGGGTTATGCATTAGAGACAGATACATTCACGTTAAATAGGGCACCATCTAAATCCGTGGAGATGACACCATATGAACTGTGGTTTGACGAGAAACCTAAGCTATCATTTCTTTAAGTTTGGGACTGCGATGCTTATGTGAAAAAGTTTCAACATGATAAGCTCGAACCCAAATCGGAGAAGTAAATCTTCATAGGATACCCAAAAGAAACTGTTGGGTACACCTTCTATCACAGATCCGAAGGCAAGGTCTTTGTTGCTAAGAGTGGATCCTTTCTAGAGAAGGAGTTTCTCTCGAAAGAAGTGAGTGGGAGGAAAGTGGAACTTGATGAGGTAATTGTACCTTCTCCCGAATTGGATAGTAGTACATCACAGAAACTGGTTCAAGTGATTCCTACACCAATTAGTGAGGAAGCTAATGATGATGATCATGAAACTTCGGATCAAGTTACTGCTGAACTTCGTAGATCAACCAGAGTACATTCCGCACCAGAGTGGTACGGCAACCCGGTTCTGGAAGTCATGTTACTGGACCATGATGAACCTACGAACTATGAGGAAGCGATGATGAGCCCAGATTCCGCAAAATGGCTTGAGACCATGAAATCTGAGATGGGATCCATGTATGAGGACAAAGTGTGGACTTTGGTTGACTTGCCCGATGGTCGGCAAGCCATCGAAAATAAATGGATCTTCAAGAGGAAGACTGACGCTGACAATAATGTTACTGTTTACAAAGCTCGACTTGTTGCGAAAGTTTTTCAACAAGTTCAAGGAGTTGACTACGATGAGACTTTCTCACCCGTAGCGATGCTTAAGTCTGTCCGAATCATGTTAGCAATTGCCGCATTTTATGAAATCTGGCAAATGGATAACAAAACTGCATTCTTTAATGGATTTATTAAAGAAGACTTGTATATGATGCAACCAGAAGGTTTTGTCAATCCTAAAGGTGCTAACAAAATGTGCAAGCTCCAGCGATCCATCTATGGACTGGTGCAAGCATCTCGGAGTTGGAATATACGCTTTGATAAGTTGATCAAAGCATATAGATTTATACAGACTTGCGGTGAAGCCTGTATTTACAAGAAGTGAGTGGGAGCACTACAACCTTTCTGATAAGTATATGTGAATGACATATTGTCGATCGGAAATGATGTAGAATTTTCTGGAAAGCATAAATGAGTGTTTGAAAGGAGTTTTTCAAAGAAAGACCTTGGTGAAGCTGCTTACATATTGGGCATCAAGATCTATAGAGATATATCAAGACGCTTGATAAGACTTTCGATGAGTACATACCTTGATATGATTTTGAAGTAGTTCAAAATGGATCAGTCAAAGAAGGAGTTCTTACCTGACTTGTAAGGTGTGAAGTTGAGTAAGACTCAAAGCCAGACCACGGCAGAAAAATATAGAGAGAATGAAAGTCATTCCCTATGCCTCAGCCATAGGTTCTATAAAGTATGCCATGCTGTGTACCAAACATGTTGTGTACCGTGCCATGAGTTTGTCAAGAGGGTACAATAGTGATCCAGGAGTAGATCACTGTACAGCGGTCAAAATTATCCTTAGTAACTGGATGACTAAGGAAATGTTTCTCGATTATGGAGGTGATAAAGAGTTCGTCGTAAAGGGTTACGCCGATGCAAGCTTTGACACTAAATCCAGCTGACTCTAAGTATCAATCTGGATGCGTATTGAAAGTGGGAGCAATTAGCTAGAGAAGCTCCATGCAGAGCATTGTAGACACATAGACATTTGCGAAATACATACGGATTAGAATGTGACAGACCCGTTGACTAAACTTCTCTCACGAAGCAAAACATGATCACACCTTAGTACTCTTTGGGTGTTAATCACATAGCGATGTGAACTAGATTATTGACTCTAGTAAACCCTTTGGGTGTTAATCACATGACGATGTGAACTATCGGTGTTAAATCACATGGCGATGTGAACTAGATTATTGACTCTAGTGCAAGTGGGAGACTAAAGGAAATATGCCCTAGAGGCAATAATAAAGTTATTATTTATTTCCTTATATCATGATAAATGTTTATTATTCATGCTAGAATTGTATTAACCGGAAACTTAATACATGTGTGAATACATAGAAAAAACAGAGTGTCCCTAGTATGCCTCTACTAGACTAGCTCATTGATCAAAGATGGTTATGTTTCCTAGCCATAGACATGAGTTGTCATTTGATCAACGGGATCACATCATTAGGAGAATGATCTGATGGACAAGACCCATCCGTCAGCTTAGCACTATGATCGTTTAAGTTTTACTGCTATTGCTTTCTTCATGACTTATACATGTTCCTATGACTATGAGATTATGCAACTCCCGAATACCGGAGGAACACTTTGTGTGCTACCAAACGTCACAACGTAACTGGGTGATTATAAAGGTACTCTACAGGTGTCTCCGAAGGTACTTGTTGGGTTGGCGTATTTCGAGATAAGGATTTGTCACTCCGATTGTCGGAGAGGTATCTCTGGGCCCACTCGGTAATGCACATCACTATAAGCCTTGCAAGCATTGCAGCTAATGAGTTAGTTGCGGGATGATGTATTACGGAACGAGTAAAGAGACTTGTTGGTAACGAGATTGAACTAGGTATTGAGATACCGACGATCGAATCTCGGGCATGTAACATACCGATGACAAAGGGAACAATGTATGTTGTTATGCGGTTTGACCGATAAAGATCTTCGTAGAATATGTGAGAGCCAATATGAGCATCCAGGTTCTGCTATTGGTTATTGACCGGAGACGTGTCTCGGTCATGTCTACATAGTTCTCGAACCCGTAGGGTCCGCGCGCTTAAGGTTTCGATGATAGTTTTATTATGAGTTTATGAGTTTTGATGTACCGAAGGAGTTCGGAGTCCCGGATGAGATCGGGGACATGACTAGGAGTCTCAAAATGGTCGAGACGTAAAAATCGATATATTGGACGACTATATTCGGACATCGGAAAGGTTCCGAGTGATTCGGGTATTTTCGAAGTACTGGGGAGTTACGGGAATAGAGGAGAGAGGCCAAAAGGAAGGAGGCGGGCACCCCCCTTCTGGTCCGAATTGGACAAGGGGTGCAGCCCCCTTTTCCTTCTCCCTCTCCCCCTCTTTCCTTCTCTCCTACTCCGGAAAGGCAAGGGGAATCCTACTAGGACTTGGGAGTCCTAGTAGGACTCCCCACACTTGGTGCGCCCCCTCTAGGGCCAGCCTCTCCCTCCCTCCTTTATATACGGGGGCAGGGGGGCACCTCTAGACACAACAATTGATCTCTTGATCTCTTAGCCGTGTGCGGTGCCCCCCTCCACCATAGTTCTCCTCGATAAATATTGTAGCGGTGCTTAGGCGAAGCCCTGCGACGGTAGAACATCAAGATCGTCACCACGCCGTCGTGCTGACGGAACTCTCCCTCGACACTCGGCTGGATCGGAGTTCGAGGGACGTCATCGAGCTGAACGTGTGCTAGAACTCGGAGGTGTCGTAGTTTCGGGGCTTGATCGGTCGGGCCGTGAAGACGTACGACTACATCAACCGCGTTGTTCTAACGCTTCCGCTTTCGGTCTATGAGGGTACGTAGACTCACTCTCCCCTCTCGTTGCTATGCATCTGGTAGATAGATCTTGCGTGATCGTAGGAAAATTTTAAAATACTACGTTCCCCAACAACAATTGCTACTATCTTTTTCCACATGTGTGCTTCAAAGTAGCACCATGTTCTTCATGATCGAGAGTCTCATGTTTAGTCACTTTCATATACTAGTGGGAATTTTCATTATAGAACTTGGCTTGTATATTCCAACGATGGGCTTCCTCAAATGCCCTAGGTCTTCGTGAGCAAGCAAGTTGGATGCACACCCACTAGCTTCTTTCGTTGAGCTTTCATACATATTTAGATCTAGTGCATCCGTTGCATGGCAATCCCTACTCACGCACATTGATATCTATTGATGGGCATCTCCATAGCCCGTTGACACGCCTAGTCGATGTGAGACTATCTTCCTCCTTTTTGTCTTCTCCACAATCACCTCTCTATTCCACATAGTGTTATGTTCATGGCTCACGCTCATGTATTGCGTGAAAGTTGAAAGGTTTGAAAGAATAGAGTATGAAAACAAGTGTTTGGTTGAAACCGGGGTTGTGCATGATATGAATATTTTGTGTGATGAAGAGGGAGCATAGCCAGACTATATGATTTTTTAGGGATAACTTTCTTTAGCCATAGTATTTTGAGAAGACATGATTGCTTTGTTAGTATGCTTGAAGTATTATTATTTCTTATGTCAATATATACTTTTGTCTTGAATCTTTTAGATCTGAACATTCATGCCGCAATTAAGAAAATTACATTGAAAACTATATTGGTTAGCATTCCACATCAAAAATTATGTTTTTATCATTTACCTACTCGAGGACGAGCAAGAATTAAGCTTGGGGATGCTGATACGTCTCCAACGTATCTATAATTTTTTATTGTTCCATGCTATTATATTATCCTTCTAGGATGTTTTATGGGCTTTATTAAACACTTTTATATGATTTTTGGGACTAACATATTAACCTAGAGCCCAGTGCCAGTTTCTGTGTTTACCTTGTTTTTGAGTTTTACAGAAAAGGAATATCAAACGGAGTCCAATTGACGTGCCAATTTTTCATGATTTTTTCTGGACCAAAAGAAGCCCCCGGAGTAAAAGAGTTGGGCCAGGAGAGCCACGGGCTGCCCACGAGGGTGGGGGCGCGCCCTGGGCAGGTGGTGGCGCCGCCCTATCTCGTGGAAGGCCCGGAGGGCGACCTGACTTGTGCCCTGATACGTCCAAAACGTATCTATAATTTCTGCTTGCTCCATGCCTCTTTTGTGTGATATTGCTATGATATTTATGCACTTCCATACACTTTTGATCATATTTGGACTAACCTATTAACTCAGTGCACCACAGTGCCAGTTCCTGTTTTCTGCTGTTTTTCTATTTCAGGTTTCCCCCATATTAAAAGTGCTCTAAAAATTCCGGGAGAAATACAGAAAAAATCAGCGTAACGGGAGCTTCAAGAAAAACCAAAACAGGGCCAGAGGGGAGCCTGGGGTGGCCCAGGCGGCCACCCGGGGCGGCCCCACCCCTGGCCGCCCAGGGGGAGCGCCTGGGGCCCCCTCTCCGCCTCTGGTGACCCCCCTTCGCATATATATTCCTCGCGTCCCGAAACCCTCGAGGACGGAACCCTTTTTCGCGATCTCGCCTCTGTTCCGCCGCCGCCGCGCTTCCAAGATCGGGAGCACCAGGAGAACTCTTCTCGGCACCCTGCCGGAGGGGAGAATCACCACCGGGAGCTTCTCCACCACCATGGACGCTTCCCGGATGAGTCGTGAGTAGTCCACCTTGGACCATGGGTCCATGACCAGTAGCTATGTGATGTTCTCCTCCCCTCTTTGTTCTTCATGGTTTAGACCTCGTGAGCCGCCCTACATGATCGAGGCACATATGTAATCTTTATGCTGTTGCTTTGCTGAGTTTGCTGGGATCCGAGGGATTATGAGATTATGTTCAGATTGTGTGTGAGTAATATATTTGATTCACCTCTTTTATATTTATGTTCTTGAGTAATTCTTGCATGTTCTCGTTGTTGTTTATTGCTTTGGCCGAGTAGTAGGTAGTAACTCCAAGAGGGAACGTTATGCTTGATTGTGGGTTCATGCCCCCTGATTACTAGCTTGAGTGACAGAAACATGAGTCTAGGGGATGTGCTGTTGCCACAAGGGGGAAAACAACGGTGCTTGTACTTGCGGGTGCAAGGATTGTTTACTTTACGCAAAGTTCTTTTAATGCAGTTGTCTGTTGCTTTGAGTTTACACTTTGGGTGGGATTCGCAACTTAATACCAGTGAGATGTTCTGGATAGATATCTCAAGGTGGATGATTAGTAGTAGATGCAGATGGATTTCGGTCTACTTGCCTTGGCGTACCGCCCATGCTTTTGAGACTCTACCTTTCTTTACAGCATAGTTAGCATTGGTTTGCGCACATAATCCTGTCAATTGCCCAGCTGTAATTTGTTTACCTCGCTTTGCTGTTTTATCGTCTTTTGGGAGAGAGACATCACTACTGAACATCATGGGACCCCGGTCCATATTACCATCACTGATCACACCCGCTATTTACTTCCTGTCTTTATTTCCTAGTTGTAGTCATACCTATCATTATTATCTCTTGTGTTTGATCCTTTGTAAACGACAAGGCCGGAGGGATTGACAACCTCTTTGTACTCGTTGGGAGCAAAGTTATTTGTATCTGTGTGCAGGTCCTGTCAACCGCTAAGTTTCTGGCGCTGTTGACACCTTCTTGTCGACCCGAGGAGTCTCACGGGATTCGATCCTTGGTATCTTTGCCAAGGGAAACTTGCTGCTATGCTACATCTCAAACCTTCCACTTGGGGTAACCAACGAGGGGCGAGAAGCCATCAAGCAAAGTTTCTGGCGCCGTTGACGGGGACTCCACTCTTCAAGATAGGGGAGTTTCACGCTATCTTTTATCTTTGCTTTTTAGTCTTGTTAGTTTACCTTTCAGTTTTTGCTTTAGTGTCCCTTTACCAAAAATAACAAAAATAGTTATCTTGCTTGTTGCTGCTATGGGTTCCACCGAGAACACCAAGTTGTGTGACTTCACTAGTCATAACAACAATGACTTTATCTGCACGCCTATTGCTACACCTGCCACTTCAGCACCTTCTTATGAAATTAAACCTGCTTTGCTGAACCTAGTTATGAAAGATCAATTCTCCGGTGCTGGAGATGATACTGCTTTGCACTTAAATAATTTTGTTGAGCTCTGTGATATGCAAAAGTACCAAGAAATAGATGGTGATATTGTTAAGCATAAGCTTTTTCCTTTCTCTTTGAGAGGAGGAGCTAAAATCTGGTTTCAATCCTTGCCTAGGAATAGCATAGATTCTTGGGACAAGTGCAATGATGCCTTTATTGGGAAGTACTATCCCCCTGCTAAAATTATCCAATTAGGGAGTAACATAATGAATTTTAAACAATTGGATAATGAACACGTTGCCCAAGCTTGGGAACGCATGAAATCTCTTGTCAAGAACTGCCCTACTCATGGTTTGACTACTTGGATGGTTATCCAAACTTTTTATGCAGGCTTGAACTTTACCTCGCGGAACTTGTTGGATTCGGCCGCGGGAGGAACCTTTATGTCAACTACACTTGGTGCTGCCACAAGGCTTCTCGATGAGATGATGACCAATTATTCCCAATGGCACACCGAACGCGCTCCAACAGGTAGGAAGGTAAACTCTGTCGAGGAGATTTCCTCCCTAAATGAAAAAGTTCACTTGATCATGTCTCTACTTTCCAAGCAATCTTCTATTGATCCTCATGATGTTCCTTTAAATTCTTTGATTGCTCCAGATCAAGTAGATGTGAACTTTATCTCTAGAAACAATTTCAATAAAAATGCTTATAGGAGTAATTTGGGTAGAAACCCTAGACCGTTCCCCTCTAATTCCTACGGGAACAACAATGATTATCCTAGCACCAAGAACTCCACTTCTGAACGGGAGATTATGCTTAAAGACTTCATCACTACCCAAAAAGCCTTCAATAAGAGTGTAGAAGAAAAACTAGACAAACTAGATAATCTCTCTTCGAAGGTAGACAATTTAGCCCATGAGGTAGAGTTGCTTAAAATTAGAACTTCTCCTCTTGAGGAGAGGAAGACCACTCCTATGAATGCTATTCAAGTGCAAATTAATGAAAACATTAGGATGATGGCTAAACTTAAAGAGAGATGGGCTAGAGAAAAGGAGGAAGAAGATAGAATTAAGAGCCTTCCTACCCACCACACTGTTGCTACTATCCAAGTTGTTGAGGATATCCAAACTCTTAGCACCCAATGCACTCCTAGTCCCATTGGACCTATTAATGGTGATGCTATGACCTCAACCGTAGAAGAAACTCCTATGACCATAGAAGCTACCAAACAAGTGAGCCTAAAGGACACCACTACCACTTTACTTGATAGTAGTGACCTTGATTTTGATAATTGCACCCTTTCTGAAGTTATTAGTTTTCTTCACAAGATGTCTATGGATCCCCCACACTAGCACACTTAATCTTGCCTTCACGGAGCATATCACTAATGGTCTTATCAAAGCTAGGGAGGAGAAGCTTAGGGTAGAAGCCTCCATACCTAGAAAGCTAGAAGATGGTTGGGATCCTATGATTAAAATTAAGTTGAATAACTTCTCTTGCTATGCTTTATGTGATGTTGGAGCTAGTACCTCCGTTATGCCCAAAAGAATATATGATATGTTTAAATTGAAATCTTTTGATCCTTGTTCTTTTGGTGTTCGTCTTGTTGATTCTTCCGTAAAGAAACCTTTGGGGAAGATCGACGATGTTCTTATCATTGTCAATGACAATTATGTTCCCGTTGATTTTACTATTATGGATATTGAATGTGAACCTTCATGTCCAATTATTTTGGGACGTCGTTTTCTTCGCACCGTTGGTGCTATCATTGACATGAAAGAGGGGAATATAAAATTCCAATTCCTTCTCAAGAAAGGAATGGAACACTTCCCTAGAAAGAAGATTAAGTTGCCTTTTGAGTCCGTTACACGGGCTAGCTATTCTTTTACTCTTGATAACACTTGATCCTCTCTTTTTGCATCATGCCTAGCTTAAAGGCATAAAAGAAAGCGCTTTTGGGAGGCAGCCCACAACGAATTAGGTTTTATTTTTCTTTTGTTGTGTCTTGATGTTTGTTACTACAGTAGCATCATCATTGTATCTTTTCTTTTCAACTTTGTGCCAAGTTTAGCCTCCGATTGCAAGAAAGTTCAAAAGTTGTGACGTGCTGTCCAGAAAACAGATTCTGTCCTTGGACAGAAAAATTCGTATAAAATCACCAGACCATCTTTTTGATCTGAATTTTTTTGACAGCGTGCTCTATACAATTGGCTTTCGGGCGTCTGTTCTGAGTTTTTTGATTTGAGTTGCAGAAGTGCCCCAAACAAATTATTTACTACCTGCTGGTCTGTTTTTCACAGATTCTGTCCTGTTTTGCCTTTTCTTCGTTTTGCAAACCTTGAGCTTACTTTTTCTTTGCAAAAGCCTTTTGGCAATCTTGAGAAACAGTAGCTCTTCAAGATTATCCTTATTTCCAGTAGGGAAAAATTATTTTATTGTGGGTACTAACCTCGCTAATCAGATTATGATGAGTTATGTATGAAGGGAGTTTTCAAGTGTGCGAGGGAAGATGATGAAAAGATTCAGGAGGGTCAAACGCTCAAGCTTGGGGATGCCCCCGTGCACCCCCAAGAAATATTCAAGAAGACTCAAGCGTCTAAGCTTGGGGATGCCCCCATGCATCCCCTTCTCCATTAACAATTATCAGTTCGTCTTTCGTTCCACTGTAATTATCACTTCATGTGTTATGTGCTATGCTTGGAGCATCTTGCTCTTAGTTTCCTTTTTAGTTTTCTTTAGCTTTGCTTGCTGTTCATAACAAGTAAGAACCCAGCTTTCTTTGTGTGGGAGAGAAACACGCTCCACTTCAACATAGAACACAACATAGGATTTTCATGGTTATCTTTGCTGTGTGTGTTCTTTGTCTTTCCATAGCTGCTGACATGTTTAGCTCTTAGTTTTCATGCTTTTCTTTTTAAAGAGCTTTTGTTTAGTTGGTCGTTGAACTCTCTTGAGTCTTCATGTTTATCTTGTTAAGAGAGTTTTTCCTGTTGCACTGAGTTGTGTGTCTTAACCTAAAGTAGGTAATTGAGGTTGCTATTTAATTTTAGTAGTAACATGCAATAGTTTTGAGGTATTCCCATGAGTAATGTCTGAACTTTTGGTGTCAAGAGCTTTAGCCTATTAGTGATAGATGTCGTATTTTGGGCAATCCGTGTTTATTTTCGAAAACCTACAAAATAGTTGAGAACTTTAGCTACTAAATGGATCACTAATCTTTGGAGGGATCGAATATTAGAGTACACCCACGTACCATGAGTCGAGGATGCGCAAGGATAACCAAACCCCCATACACTCCTCCTCGGGGTACTTGTCTCTTTGTGAACCTCCTAATTAGATTGAGAGTTACCGATAATAAGTGCATGAGTTCTTCGGACTAATGTGAGTATTCGAAAGTTGACACTTCCACCTAGCCATATTTTTCTAGCCTCTTCGGTACCGTGCATTGCCCTTTCTCACCTCGAGAGTTGGCGCATACTTCGCCGGTGCATCCAAATCCTTGGCACGATACGCTCTGTCATCATAAGCCTCATTATATCCTTCCTCAAAATAGCCACCATACCTACCTATCAAGGAATTTCCATAGCCTTTCCGAGATACATTGCCATGCAACATCCATCTTCTCATGACTTGATCTTCATGTCATATATGCTTTTTGCTTGATCGATGAGCCGCATGCTAGTTGGGCCTTGCCCTAATCATTGCTACATGACGTGCAAGTATCATTGCATATCCTGCTACACTGGCAGAGGCATACATTTGCATACATCATGATAGTTTCATTTTCTTTATGTTCAGTACTTTTGTAAAGTGTAAAAGATCTTCTATACTTCCTGTAATAAATAGAGTGTTGCCCCTAAAGTGAGGAAAAGATCCCAAAGAGGACAAAATCAAAAGATCCCAAAGAGGACAAATGATAGTTAAATAGAAAGAGCCATTGAGGCCACAAAAAATAAAAAAATAGAAAAAAAGAAAGAAAAAGAAATAAAAAGAGAGAAGGGGGCACATGATGGCTTCTCGCCCCTCGTTGGTTACCCCAAGTGGAAGGTTTGAGATGTAGCGTAGCAGCAAGTTTCCCTTGGCAAAGGTACCAAGGATCGAATCCCGTGAGACTCCGAGGGTCGACAAGAAGGTGTCAACGGCGCCAGAAA
This sequence comes from Secale cereale, assembly GCA_902687465.1. Lineage (NCBI taxonomy): Eukaryota > Viridiplantae > Streptophyta > Magnoliopsida > Poales > Poaceae > Secale > Secale cereale. The sequence continues at coordinate 143,543,995 of LR738711.1, forward strand.
CTTAGCGGGTGACAGGACCTGCACATAGATACAAATAACTTTGCTCCCAACGAGTACAGAGAGGTTGTCAATCCCTCCGGCCTTGTCGTTTACAAAGGATCAAACACAAGAGATAATAATGATAGGTATGACTGCAACTAGGAATTAAAGACAGGAAGTATATAGCGGGTGTGATCAGTGGTGGTAATATGGACCGGGGTCCCATGATGTTCACTAGTGATGTCTCTCTCCCAAAATACGATAAAACAGCAAAGCGAGGTAAACAAATTACAGCTGGGGAATTGACAGGATTATGTGCGCAAACCAATGCTAACTATGCTGTAAAGAAAGGTAGAGGCTCAAAAGCATGGGCGGTACGCCAAGGCAAGTAGACCGAAATCCATCTGCATCTACTACTAATCATCCACCTTGAGATATCTATCCAGAACATCTCGCTGGTATTAAGTTGCGAATCCCACCCAAAGTGTAGACTCAAAACAACAAACAACTGCATTAAAAGAACTTTGCGTAAAGTAAACAATCCTTGCACCCGCAAGTACAAGCACCGTTGTTTTCCCCCTTGTGGCAACAGCACATCCCCTAGACTCATGTTTCTGTCACTCAAACTAGTCATCAAGGGGCATGAACCCACAATCAAGCATAACGTTCCCTCTTGGAGTTACTACCTACTACTCGGCCAAAGCAATAAACAGCAACGGAGAACATGCAAGAATTACTCAAGAACATAAATATAAAAGAGGTGAATCAAATATATTACTCACACACAATCTGAACATAATCTCATAATCCATCGGATCCCAGCAAACTCAGTAGAGCAACAGCATAAAGATTACATATGTGCCTCGATCATGTAGGGCAGCTCATGAGGTCTAAACCATGAAGAACAAAGAGGGGAGGAGAACATCACATAGCTACTGGTCATGGACCCATGGTCCAAGGTGGACTACTCACGACTCATCCGGGAAGCGTCCATGGTGGTGGAGAAGCTCCCGGTGGTGATTCTCCCCTCCGGTAGGGTGCCGGGAAGAGTTCTCCTGGTGCTCCCGATCTTGGAAGCGTGGCGGCGGCGGAACAGAGGCGAGATCGCGAAAAAGGGTTCCGTCCTCGAGGGTTTCGGGACGCGAGGAATATATATGCAAAGGGGGGTCACCAGAGGCGGAGAGGGGGCCCCAGGCGCCCCCCCTGGGCGGCCAGGGGTGGGGCCGCCCCGGGTGGCCGCCTGGGCCACCCCAGGCTCCCCTCTGGCCCTGCTTTGGTTTTTTTTGAAGCTCCCATTACGCTGATTTTTCCTTTATTTTTCCCAGAATTTTTAGAGCACTTTTAATATGGGGGAAACCTGAAATAGAAAAACAGCAGAAAACAGGAACTGGCACTATGGTGCACTGAGTTAATAGGTTAGTCCAAATATGATCAAAAGTGTATGGAAGTGCATAAATATCATAGCAATATCACACAAAATAGGCATGGAGCAAGCAGAAATTATAGATACGTTTTGGACGTATCAACATCCCCAAGCTTAATTCCTGCTCGTCCTCGAGTAGGTAAATGATAACAAGCATAATTTCTGTGGTGACATGCTATCAACCATATAAGAACTTTTAAGTAAAGCAATCAGGGCATGTAATTCAATTCAAGTCATAACAAGCAAGAGTCTATATTAGCATTGTAACAAGTAACATAAGAACATAAAGGTGCAAGAGCTCTCGCTGTCCGTGACTCGAATGTCTCCAAATGGTGTTTGCGTGCAAGAAATGGGATAGGGATATATGAGAGAGTAAAACATAGTTTTTGTATTGTTGAGAACTTAATCTACTAAAGTTTCACACTTGGTCTTCTTTGGAATCTTATCTTGACTCATCCCCAGACCGTCAGCAAGGTTCAAGTCAAAATGATCCACTCCCTTTCGATATTTTGAGCACTCATGCAATGGATGAGCGTAAGCAAGAAAGTTGACACTTAGGATGGCAAAGAGAGAAAAATGATAGAGGGGGAAGACAAAAAAGGTGTGAAAGGCTCACATCAATGAGGACAATCATCGGCGAGAGAAAGCCAAATGATAGATATGATGTGAGGAGTAGGGATTGCCATGGGACGGATGCACATATGAGCTAAGGTAAGCTCTCCAATGGAACTAGTGGGGGTGCATCCAACTTTCTTGCTCAAGAAGACCTAGAGCTCTTTTGAGGAGGCTCATCATTGGAATATACAAGCCAAGTTCTATAGTGTGAAGGTCCCCACATAGCTATATGCATGAATGATAATCTCTATGGAGTACAAGGTATAAGATGGAGTACGAGTGTGGATCTCTCAAAAGGAATAGTAGTGTGCCCCCTTCTCTCTTTTTATTTATTTTTCTTTCTTTTTTCTATTATTTTTTTTTTGGCCTCAATGGCTCTTTCTATTTAACTCTCATTTGTCCTCTTTGGGATCTTTTGATTTTGTCTTCTTTGGGATCTTTTCCTCACTTTAGGGGCAACACTCTATTTATTACAAGAAGTATAGAAGATCTTTCACACTTTACAAAAGTACTCAACATAAAGAAAATGAAACTATCATGATGTATGCAAATGTATGCCTCTGCCGGTGTAGCAGGATATGCAATGATACTAGCGCGTCATGTAGAAATGATTAGGGCAAGGCCCAACTAGCATGAGGCTTATCGATCAAGCAAAAAGCATGTATGACATGAAGATCAAGTCATGAGAAGATGGTTGTTGCATGGCAATGTATCTCAGAAAGGCTATGGAAATGCCTTGATAGGTAGGTATGGTGGCTGTTTTGAGGAAGGATATAATGAGGCTTATGATGACAGAGCATATCGTGCCAAGGATTTGGATGCACCGGCGAAGTATGCGCCAACTCTTGAGGTGAGAAAGGGCAATGCACGGTACGGAAGAGGCTAGAAAAATATGGCTAGGTAGAAGTGTCAACTTTCGAATACTCACATTAGTCCGAAGAACTCATGCACTTATTATCGGTAACTCTCAATCTAATTAGGAGGTTCACAAAGAGACAAGTACCCCGAGGAGGAGCGTATGGGGGTTTGGTTATCCTTGCGCATCCTCGACTCATGGTACGTGGGTGTACTCTAATATTCGATCCCTCCAAAAATTAGTGATCCATTTAGTAGCTAAAGTTCTCAACTATTTTGTAGGTTTTCGAAAATAAACACGGATTGTCCAAAATACGACATCTATCACTAATAGGCTAAATCTCTTGACACCAAAAGTTCAGACATTACTCATGGCAATACCTCAAAACTATTGCAAGTTACTACTAAAATTAATTAGCAACCTCAATTACCTACTTTAAGTTAAGACACACAACTCATTGCAACAGGCAAAACTCTCTTAACAAGATAAACATGAAAACTCAAGAGAGTTCAGCAACCAACTAAACAAAAGCTCTTTAAAAAGAAAATTATGAAAACTAAGAGCTAAACTTGACAGCAGCTATGGAAAGACAAAGAACACACACAGCAAAGATAAGCATGAAAATCCTATGTTGTGTTCTAGGTTGAAGTGGAGCGTGTTCCTCTCCCACACAAAGAAAGCTGGGTTCTAACTTGTTATGAACAGCAAGCAAAGCTAAAGAAAACTAAAAAGGAAACTAAGAGCAAGACGCTCCAAGCATAGCACATAACACATGAAGTGATAATTATAGTGGAACGAAAGACGAACTGATAATTGTTGATGGAGAAGGGGATGCATGGGGGCATCCCCAAGCTTAGACTCTTGAGTCATCTTGAATATTTCTTGGAGGTGGACGGGGGCATCCTGTCACACCCTGATTTTCATATCACATTGCTTAAGCTAATTTTCATGTTAAAAATGTGGATTTGCAAAAACTTTTGAGTGTTTTTGACTTTGCTTGATTTGACTTTTGTCTGCTGTTTGCTAGTGCTCTAAAAATCAAATAAATCCTCCAACTCTTATACTTCATCTCCTTGACCCAAAACCTCTTCCCAATGATCATGCCATGTGTATAGACCAGTATAGAATTTTCTTATAAAAATATTTTGGCCAAATGGTATTTTCTAAAATTAGTTTTCCAAAAACCCCTGAATTGAGGTTTGCACTGCAAGTACCTTATTTAGGGTGTGAAAAATCTTTCAAAAAGTTTATTTGAATCCTATTAGATATAGGACTCCCAGAAACCACAAAAGTATAATTTTAAAAGTTATTTTTATATTTTATTTAAAAGCTTTTTCTTAAGGCCAGAAATGGTCTTTAATAGGGAAAAATTATTTAATCATTTCAAAAATATTTGCCAAAATTCAGGGAGACTCATAGGACATATATTGTCCATATATAAGAGTTTCAGCACATGGTCATGTTCAAAATTTTGGACAAATCCTTCCAAAACCCTTTCTGGATATTTCAAGCTTTTGAAATATTTACAAAGGAAATATTCTCCAAAAATTCCAGGGAAATTCTATCATGTCATATATGACATATTTGATGATCTTGAAAAGCTTCATGCCTTGAAGATCAAGGAAACATCCTCTAATCCCCTCAAAACCATTCTGTCCATATTTGAAGTTTGAGCAACTCTACATTGTCAAACTTGTCCAAATGCTCTCAAATTTGGTGCACATGCTAGAATGGCCTAATAAGGCATCTAGACCAAATGGCACAAGATTTGGAATAGAGCAACTTGATCAGATCACCCCAAACCCACTTCTGTTCAAATTCAAATTTGAACAACTTTACATTGTCAACTTTTTATCTGGAGCCTCAAACTTTGTGGGCATGTTCATAACCCCAAATGATGATACTACACCAAGTGGTGCATCAAGGGGAGATGAATTGCTTGACTCAAACATGGTGAAACCATTTCTGTTGATTTCTAGGGTTCACCAAAGATACATTGGCCACTTTGCCCAAATGAGCTCAAATTTGGTGTAGGGGCCTAATTATATGTGACATTTGATCCTGTTAAGTCCCATGTCAAGTGGATGTCATTTGCTTCACCAAACACTGATCAAACACCTTCTGGCTTTTTACTAAAACCTTCATCTTGATCACTTTTACTTTTCTCCATGGCCTCAACTTTTTACCACATGTTCATTCAGTTACTGGCTACCCCCAGTAACTTCCCCAGCACCCCAGCTCCATGATTGAGGGGGTAAAACCCCAATTCACTCTCCTGGACAGCAGTAAACTCCCTCTCCTTCACCTCTCTCCTTATCCTAGTGGCCTCCAAGAGCATCCAAGGCCACAGGCCATTTCTTTACTCCACTTCTGACCTTCTAGACAACCTTTGGCTTGTTGGACACGACCAGAGCGGCGAGGTCACGACCATGTCAGCCAAACGCATGCTCTGGAGCGCGCTACAGTGCGCTCCCGCACTGTAGCCGCCCCCAATCGGCTGCTTCCGACAGCCTTGGGCCTCCCCCTCGTGTCCCCCGAGGCGGCCTCGACGTCCGCAACACGCTGGGCGGTCGGCCCCCTCCTCTCTCCTCCTCCCTCACTCCTGCTCGCACGCACGCCGTGGCCGCCCGAGCGCTCCAGTGAGCAAGCTCACACGCGCGGCCCCTCTGGCGCTCCCCGCCCCTTCTCTTCCTTCCTCTCGACTTGGACCATGCCCACGCACACCGCAGACACCCCGGAACCTACCCCCGTGGCCTCCCGAGTCGTTGCCGCAGCCACGCGTGCGCCGCGTCCACGGTGAGCTGCGGGATGTCTATATAAGACTGCCCCAGGCCCTCCTCTCCGTCCCATTTGCTCCCTCTCCTTCCCAAACACCCTCTGGACCCATCCCTCGCTCTCCCCGAGCCCTGCAGCCGCCTCCCTGGCCGGAGCAGAGCCGCCGACCGCCGCTCAAATTCAGGCGACCCCGAGCCCCTCTCTCCCCCTTGGCCACCCTGGTGCCGTCACACGACCTCCAGGGAACTCCCCACCTCCGTCTATCCTCCCCGAGGTGGCCGTGCGCTCGAAGCCCAAAGTGGTCGGAGCCCTTCTCCGCCACGGTTGCCCCCTTGCCCGATCTGGTCCTCCCCGGTGGGCGTGTCACCCACGGCCGGATGCGCCTCTCCGCGCTGGTCGTTCTGGTGGCCGGAGCGTCGCCGGAGACGGCCTGAGTCGACGGGGCCACGCCGGCGAGCGCTCGGCCGCGCCTCCTCTGCCTCGCCTCTGTTCGCGCGGGAGGAAGAAGACGGCCTGCCGTTGGGGGCCCGCGCGTCAGCGACCTGGAGGCTGGGCCCTCCGTTTAAGTGGAGGCGGGTCTGGCCTCGGCCGCCTCCCCCGCGCGGTGGCGCCCTTCCTCGCGGGCGTCTTGGACGTGGCCAGGCTCCTATGCACACGGCCGAGCTGATGGGCCGGCCCGGTTGCTGTGCAGCTCCTCGTCGCCCTGCGCGCAAGGGTATAACCCCCTTTTCTTTTTATTTTCTATTTCCAGTAAACTTCAAATATCTCCCAAATATTCAAATGAACTCCAAATTGCATGATTTAAATTTCCTATAGCTCCATAAATCATGCTCTATCACATGGTGCAACATGCACATTATTCCAGAAACTTTCCCTACACAAATATTTATCAAATGCCTTTATTTCATTTTCTGTGATGAACTTTGGAAAATCACAGAGAGCTCATTTTTGATCCAAATGCAGTGATTCAAATTCCTAGATGCTTGTCATGTCCAAACTTAGTTTTGGAACATTTTTAATAATAGTTTCTGTTCCCCACCAAATATTGAGCCATTTCTTCATATTTATCAGCTTTGCAAAATCCTAGGAAATTCATTTCAAATCCAAATCCAGTGAAACCAACTCCTAAATGCTTCTAAAATCATGACTTGATGATGGGTACCTTTGCTCATCATTCAAGAAAATATTTCTGTATACTTCTTCCAAATCCATAAACCCTTTGGTTCCATCATATTGAAATGTTCCAAACTACCTATTGATCCAACACCTATGAAACCACCTTGGTCATTTCTAATATGACCAGAGGTATCCTAGAAATGTCCAACTCCTATTTTTAGAGCACTTTTATTGTTGCTTTGATTGTGTTGCTTATTATGATTGTTTCCATCGTTAGTTGACGAAATAAACGAAGTACTCGGAGATGGACCAGAAGGTTTGAAGACTCAGAAGAATAAGGCAAGCAGCCCTTTGACCATGTTCAAGAAACCTTTTTATGCATGTCTCATAACACCTTATTATTCAATGCATCGGAATCATGTTGAGGTGGAAACCACTTTGGTTGCTACCTTTGTTACTTTACTGTTGAAACTTGCATCAAACATGACCCTACCTTCCTATGAGGGTTATGTGGGTGGGAATTGATAGATGTATGCTATAGTAGTTGGCTACGCAAAATGGGTCGGGGTTATGCATTGAGTGAAACAAGTGTGGTCTGACATACTTGCAAATGACCCAGTGGGTGCCACTAATGCCCCTGGGAGTTGATGAGGAGCTAGGGCACTACTTGGTGAAGAAATAGTGCGCCGAGGCTTGACGAAAGTGTTGTTTACAGAGATGGATTAGATTTATGTGTGACTACTGTCCCAACCAAACATGCGCAACCACTCTACCCTTACATGGGAAAGGGCATTATTGATTACCTAGGTCGATACTAGCATGGTGCCCGCATTACTAGTGACGGGGGTGACATGAGGTCACTCTCGGGACGGGGTCGTGCTTGGATAGGCGGCCATGACTGTCTTTACAGGGCACCGGACACACCGTTGGTACCCCGTGCTTGTGAAATGTGATGAATACGGAGCGAGTCTCCAGAAACCTTGAGATGTGAAATGTTTGGCACGGGGCTGCTACCAATCGAGTGGACTCTATGTTAGTGTCGTCTAGGGAAAGATAGTGATCGGGTGCTTACCCCGGGTACTTGAGGTATCGCGGGTCGTGGATGACACGGAAGTTCCCCGGATCTTGTGGGTAAAGTGTGCAACCTCTGCAGAGTGTCAAACTATTCGAATAGCCGTGTCCGCGGTCAAGGACAGTTGGGTGGTGCTACTTAGACTATGTCCATAAGTTTCTGGGAAACAACACGATTCAGAGATATTGATGATGTGATTGTGAGGAAGTCACAATGAGCTTGTGCATGTGTTGATTACAACTCTTTCTCGATATTGATGTCTGTGACCTCCTGATACTTGTTACAGACACATGCATGCCCTTGTTATATGTTGATCATAAGTGCATATGAAAAACTAGCTTTCCGCAAAACTGCCAACCTAGCAGTAGAGCCTTGCATAATTATTCTGTTATCACACTTGGGTTGCTTGCGAGTACATTCAATGTACTCATTGGCTTGCCACTGGTTATTTTATTGGCCAGGCAGGAGAGAACCTTTTATGATGAAGATTTCTTGGTGACGAGCATGCGAGCTAGGACGCTTCCCAGTCGGAATGCCTGTAGGGTTAAGGCAGATGGCATGGGTCCCAGTTGTCTTTGAAGATTTCCGTTGCGATGACATACTCAAGACTTGACCATTATGGTCCTATTTGTGTAACACGGTATGTAAGGAAGTAAGACTCTTGTTATTCAGCTTCTGTGTGTTCAGTGAGCATTGATCTCTGGGATCACTGTACACGTGCATTCGGTGATCACGACTTATGAGTCGGGGTCCCCACAGAGCTGGTATCAGAGCCATCCTGACTGTAGGAAGCCTTAGTTAGCATGGTCGTTAGTTAGGGTAAAACTATTTCCAAAACTATTAGTAGATTTCAAAACTATCTATACTTCTCTTCCCTTCTCAGTTTTTCGAAAACTAGGCTATACTTGATCTCTTCCTCTTCAAAACCTTTGTCGCTAGAACCCTTATGCCCCTGACCACTGGATTTTCTATAATCCTCGTGGAGTGCACCTTGCCAAACACTCACCCACCACTTTTGCACGCAAGATTGGTGACACCACGACAAGACGATACCAACGGAAGATACATCCTCGATGGATAAGGACATGAAGACCCAGAAGATGGTGCAACCCTAGCCTACGATGACCAGGGTATAGGTTATGCAAAATCATGATATGCATCGCTAATAGAGTGATCATGTCACTACCTTTGTTGTATCGGCAACCACCGGTGGATGAGAACCTCGCCATTTGGTCCGCCTCACTATAGTGAGCAGGAAAACGGTTCTCTTCATCCCCCGCTCTTGGTGTCGATGTTTTCATCAACAAAACCGACATGTTGGACCTCTATTATGCCTTGTTATTATCATTACATATGGATTGCCTACCTGGTACCCTCGACGCCCCAGAAGGCACAGGGGATCGTCATGATTAAAGAGACAAGAGAAGACCAAGTCAACACCAGCTACAAGGAGGCACCTTCACCACATCACCTCATCAGGCGAGAAGCTGTTGAAGATTCTTCAGGCTCAACCTGGATTGTTCATCAAGCAACTACAAGGGACTTAGCAACACCCGGGGAAGCTCAGAAGACTGCACGAGGCACAAGTCACGGCACTGAGTCCGAGAACCCCTAGGGTAGGATGAGTCCTGTACCCCCTATGCGCAGTCGAGTCCATATGATGGTTCGAATAGAACCATGATTGTGTGTTGTTTGCTTTTATTTGCTTGTGTTTTGATATAAGTCGCACTTTTGCCCCAGGCGACAAGTGCATGGCTATATCACCTTCCTTGCCTTGTTTCTTTTGTTTCTGCCTTTTTGCACCTGTTTGTTGCACCTGCACTATAGAACCCCCTTTAGGCATTTCCCTCCTCTACGCTGCTTCTTCCCTCTATTCTCTCTCTCCCAATTGAAGACCCGCAAGACAAGATGCACCAAGGATTCTACCTCGATAGCCAACTGGCACTGAAGACTTCTGCTTCAACCCCCACGATCAATTGCAACCCCGTAGAGTTATGTTGAACCCTCCAGACCAGTAACCCTCTTCCCAGACCCTTTGAGACTTCACGAGACACTCCAGCACAAATCCTTAACCATGTGCCTAACCCATGGTAAAGCGAGAGAACCAGTTAAGCCTTTATAACCTTGCACGACACTGGGATCGTAAAGGAGCTAGTGGACACGATGAGTGGGCACATTTTCATCCTAATATAGCACGAGGTCTGACGATGCCATACATAGACCAGTTCGAGGATATTGGACAGATGACTTGGTGGTTTGTATCAGTGACTTCGAGGAACTATCTGAGACCTTGATGGATTGTGAGGTTTTCATGTTGGTAGGATCATGACTTTGTGGAAGTATGTAGAAGTGCCTGTTGGACATGAGATTTGGATTTATGTAGGTGATTCTGGTTGGTATAGATGCTGGATATGTCTGCATGGTTCGGAGTAGATTGGATTTAGGCCTATGATCCTGATCATGATACCATGCTTCTCGGTGGACAATAACCTAGGAGATTGGATTATTTGTCGGAGTTAATTTAGGGATCTATATAGTCGTAACCTGGGAGTTTACTTGACCCGGATGATGAGAATTTGGTGGAGATACTGTCGTAATGCGTAGCCCTTCCGAGTATTTGGGGATTATAGGGATTTGAGATCTTGTGGAGCACCGTAGACACCGGATTTGTAGGATTGTTGGATTATGTGGTGATTGATGGTGATTACCGGGCTATTGGAGTTGATCTATAGGAAGGAAACAAAATCTTGGAGTGGCATATGACGTGTTTCCTTAGATTAGAGATGCATTATCTTGAGCCTTGCAAGACTAGGTTGAGTGCTTGGATTGTGGAGTTTATTTTAAGCTCAGCAGCATGTATGATCTACCTTTGGATTTTAGAGGTAGACATGCATATAGATTTGGGGAATCATGAGGATAGGTATGGCATGAGTGGTGATTGAAGTTGGTCTCTGCGATAAGATGCTTTTCCGTTTGGAGTACTAGATAGAGCTATTGGCATCTCAGAAACTGTGCTTAAGGATAAGATGATATAAGTTCACTAACTCACTGGAATCCTTGAAACCCTTAAGCCCCACCGAGCCACAACCTGGTCAGATTCTGACCACGGGCCTTTGCTCTAAGTCAGGAAGGCCTCTGCAAATAATCAACCGAGACCACCACCAATACCCCAGCTTACCTTGCGTACCCCTTAGACCTCATGGAGTAATTGGACAAGTTGGGTAACATCATTATTTGATGGCCTACTTGTCTGTCCAAAGTCAAAGAAGCGACGGACCGCTGGATAGAAGACAATTGAAGACCGCCCTGTCAAGAAGGAAGATCTACACCGACCACTGTCATCAAGAAGAAAACTTCCGCGTCGAAGAGCGGGCGTATCCGCAAACCACTCCTCCCGGAGGAGCCGAGCTTTTCCGTGTCGAAGGAACGCTCATACCAAGATTGTATCAAGACTTGAAGGCACGATTCTGGTGGCATGAGATGAAAAGAGGGATTGCAACCTATGTTGCAAAGTGTGATGTGTGCCAAAAGGTCAAGGCTGAACATCAGCGACCCGCTGGATTGCTTCAACCACTCAAGGTTCCTGAGTGGAAGTGGGATAAAGTCGGAATGGACTTCATCACTGGATTACCAAGGTCGAATAGAGAACATGACTCTATCTGGGTCATAGTCGATCATTTGACCAAGGTGGTCCATTTCATTCCTGTCAAGACCCCTTATGATGGCAACCGGCTGGCAGCTCTCTACATCGACCAAGTCGTAAGTCTTCCTGGTATTCCCAGGAGATTGTGTCAGATCGAGGAACCCAGTTCACCTCAAGGTTCTGGAAGAAGTTCCAAGCAGCCTTGGGAACCAAGTTATCTTTCAGCACGGCTTTCCACCCCCAGACCGGAGGTCAGACTGAACGAGTCAATCAGATTCTCGAAGTCATGACTCCGAGCCTGTGTCTTGGCATATGGAGCCAAGTGGGAGGATTGTCTCCCTTTTTGCCGAGTTCTCCTATAACAACAGTTACCAGTCGAGCCTTCAGATGGCACCATTTGAGGTGTTGTACGGACGCTGATGTCGCACACCCCTCAACTGGTCAGAGGCTGGAGTAGGACTAGTCCTTGGACCGAATATTCTCCGCGCAGCGGAAGAACAAGTCCAACTAGTCAGAGAACGTTTGAAGGCAGCCAAGTCAAGGCAAAAGAGCTATGCTCACACTCACCGTCGGAACATAAGTTTCCATATCGGGGACCACGTGCACCTGCGGGTAACTCCTCTGAAGGGAACCAAGCGTTTCCACGTCAAGGGGAAGCTCGCACCAAGGTTCATTGGACCCTTTGAGATCACTGCAAGTCATGTAGTAGACGGCTCCCTAGCTAGATCTACCACCTGAGATACCCTCCGTGCACCAAATCTTCCACGAGCCCCCACTCTGGGAGTACTTCTTACCTCCTAGCTAGCCCAATGCCCGCAAGGACATCGATCACCGAGCCTTTGACAGCTAACCCAACCTAACCTATGCAAGAGACCCCTCAGCAACCTCCATCAAGGAAGGCATCAAGCAAGAAGCCATACCATCAAGCACTTCAGGATTCCAAGGAGCACCGCTCGGAAGCAGAACCAACAAGAAGAAGTAAAGACTACCCCGTATCCAAGACTCCGCTTTTCTTTCCACGCCTAGTCTGGGAATCTCGGGGACGAGATTCTTGTAAGGGGGGTAGGTCTGTCACACCATGATTTTCATATCACATTGCTTAAGCTAATTTTCATGTTAAAAATGTGGATTTGCAAAAACTTTTGAGTGTTTTTGACTTTGCTTGATTTGACTTTTGTCTGCTGTTTGCTAGTGCTCTAAAAATCAAATAAATCCTCCAACTCTTATACTTCATCTCCTTGACCCAAAACCTCTTCCCAATGATCATGCCATGTGTATAGACCAGTATAGAATTTTCTTATAAAAATATTTTGGCCAAATGGTATTTTCTAAAATTAGTTTTCCAAAAACCCCTGAATTGAGGTTTGCACTGCAAGTACCTTATTTAGGGTGTGAAAAATCTTTCAAAAAGTTTATTTGAATCCTATTAGATATAGGACTCCTAGAAACCACAAAAGTATAATTTTAAAAGTTATTTTTATATTTTATTTAAAAGCTTTTTCTTAAGGCCAGAAATGGTCTTTAATAGGGAAAAATTATTTAATCATTTCAAAAATATTTGCCAAAATTTAGGGAGACTCATAGGACATATATTGTCCATATATAAGAGTTTCAGCACATGGTCATGTTCAAAATTTTGGACAAATCCTTCCAAAACCCTTTCTGGATATTTCAAGCTTTTGAAATATTTACAAAGGAAATATTCTCCAAAAATTCCAGGGAAATTCTATCATGTCATATATGACATATTTGATGATCTTGAAAAGCTTCATGCCTTGAAGATCAAGGAAACATCCTCTAATCCCCTCAAAACCATTCTGTCCATATTTGAAGTTTGAGCAACTCTACATTGTCAAACTTGTCCAAATGCTCTCAAATTTGGTGCACATGCTAGAATGGCCTAATAAGGCATCTAGACCAAATGGCACAAGATTTGGAATAGAGCAACTTGATCAGATCACCCCAAACCCACTTCTGTTCAAATTCAAATTTGAACAACTTTACATTGTCAACTTTTTATCTGGAGCCTCAAACTTTGTGGGCATGTTCATAACCCCAAATGATGATACTACACCAAGTGGTGCATCAAGGGGAGATGAATTGCTTGACTCAAACATGGTGAAACCATTTCTGTTGATTTCTAGGGTTCACCAAAGTTACATTGGCCACTTTGCCCAAATGAGCTCAAATTTGGTGTAGGGGCCTAATTATATGTGACATTTGATCCTGTTAAGTCCCATGTCAAGTGGATGTCATTTGCTTCACCAAACACTGATCAAACACCTTCTGGCTTTTTACTAAAATCTTCATCTTGATCACTTTTACTTTTCTCCATGGCCTCAACTTTTTACCACATGTTCATTCAGTTACTGGCTACCCCCAGTAACTTCCCCAGCACCCCAGCTCCATGATTGAGGGGGTAAAACCCCAATTCACTCTCCTGGACAGCAGTAAACTCCCTCTCCTTCACCTCTCTCCTTATCCTAGTGGCCTCCAAGAGCATCCAAGGCCACAGGCCATTTCTTTACTCCACTTCTGACCTTCTAGACAACCTTTGGCTTGTTGGACACGACCAGAGCGGCGAGGTCACGACCATGTCAGCCAAACGCATGCTCTGGAGCGCGCTACAGTGCGCTCCCGCACTGTAGCCGCCCCCAATCGGCTGCTTCCGACAGCCTTGGGCCTCCCCCTCGTGTCCCCCGAGGCGGCCTCGACGTCCGCAACACGCTGGGCGGTCGGCCCCCTCCTCTCTCCTCCTCCCTCACTCCTGCTCGCACGTGCGCCGTGGCCGCCCGAGCGCTCCAGTGAGCAAGCTCACACGCGCGGCCCCTCTGGCGCTCCCCGCCCCTTCTCTTCCTTCCTCTCGACTTGGACCACGCCCACGCACACCGCAGACACCCCGGAACCTACCCCCGTGGCCTCCCGAGTCGTTGCCGCAGCCACGCGTGCGCCGCGTCCACGGTGAGCTGCGGGATGTCTATATAAGACTGCCCCAGGCCCTCCTCTCCGTCCCATTTGCTCCCTCTCCTTCCCAAACACCCTCTGGACCCATCCCTCGCTCTCCCCGAGCCCTGCAGCCGCCTCCCTGGCCGGAGCAGAGCCGCCGGCCGCCGCTCAAATTCAGGCGACCCCGAGCCCCTCTCTCCCCCTTGGCCACCCTGGTGCCGTCACACGACCTCCAGGGAACTCCCCACCTCCGTCAATCCTCCCCGAGGTGGCCGTGCGCTCGAAGCCCAAAGTGGTCGGAGCCCTTCTCCGCCACGGTTGCCCCCTTGCCCGATCTGGTCCTCCCCGGCGGGCGTGTCACCCACGGCCGGATGCGCCTCTCCGCGCTGGTCGTTCTGGTGGCCCGAGCGTCGCCGGAGACGGCCTGAGTCGACGGGGCCACGCCGGCGAGCGCTCGGCCGCGCCTCCTCTGCCTCGCCTCTGTTCGCGTGGGAGGAAGAAGACGGCCTGCCGTTGGGGGCCCGCTCGTCAGCGACCTGGAGGCTGGGCCCTCCGTTTAAGTGGAGGCGGGTCTGGCCTCGGCCGCCTCCCCCGCGCGGTGGCGCCCTTCCTGGCGGGCGTCTTCGACGTGGCCAGGCTCCTATGCACGCGGCCGAGCTGATGGGCCGGCCCGGTTGCTGTGCAGCTACTCGTCGCCCTGCGCGCAAAGGTATAACCCCCTTTTCTTTTTATTTTCTATTTCCAGTAAACTTCAAATATCTCTCAAATATTCAAATGAACTCCAAATTGCATGATTTAAATTTCCTATGGCTCCATAAATCATGCTCTATCACATGGTGCAACATGCACATTATTCCAGAAACTTTCCCTACACAAATATTTATCAAATGCCTTTATTTCATTTTCTGTGATGAACTTTGGAAAATCACAGAGAGCTCATTTTTGATCCAAATGCAGTGATTCAAATTCCTAGATGCTTGTCATGTCCAAACTTAGTTTTGGAACATTTTTAATAATAGTTTCTGTACCCCACCAAATATTGAGCCATTTCTTCATATTTATCAGGTTTGCAAAATCCTAGGAAATTCATTTCAAATCCAAATCCAGTGAAACCAACTCCTAAATGTTTCTAAAATCATGACTTGATGATGGGTACCTTTTCTCATCATTCAAGAAAATATTTCGGTATACTTCTTCCAAATCCATAAACCCTTTGGTTCCATCATATTGAAATGTTCCAAACTACCTATTGATCCAACACCTATGAAACCACCTTGGTCATTTCTAATATGACCAGAGGTATCCTAGAAAAGTCCAACTCCTATTTTTTTAGAGCACTTTTATTGTTGCTTTGATTGTGTTGCTTATTATGATTGTTTCCATCGTTAGTTGACGAAATAAACGAAGTACTCGGAGATGGACCAGAAGGTTTGAAGACTCAGAAGAATAAGGCAAGCAGCCCTTTGACCATGTTCAAGAAACCTTTTTATGCATGTCTCATAACACCTTATTATTCAATGCATCGGAATCATGTTGAGGTGGAAACCACTTTGGGTGCTACCTTTGTTACTTTACTGTTGAAACTTGCATCAAACATGACCCTACCTTCCTATGAGGGTTATGTGGGTGGGAATTGATAGATGTATGCTATAGTAGTTGGCTACGCAAAATGGGTTGGGGTTATGCATTGAGTGAAACAAGTGTGGTCTGACATACTTGCAAATGACCCAGTGGGTGCCACTAATGCCCCTGGGAGTTGATGAGGAGCTAGGGCACTACTTGGTGAAGAAATAGTGTGCCGAGGCTTGACGAAAGTGTTGTTTACAGAGATGGATTAGATTTATGTGTGACTACTGTCCCAACCAAACATGCGCAACCACTCTACCCTTACATGGGAAAGGGCATTATTGATTACCTAGGTCGATACTAGCATGGTGCCCGCATTACTAGTGACGGGGGTGACATGAGGTCACTCTCGGGACGGGGTCGCGCTTGGATAGGCGGCCATGACTGTCTTTACAGGGCACCGGACACACCGTTGGTACCCCGTGCTTGTGAAATGTGATGAATACGGAGCGAGTCTCCACAAACCTTGAGATGTGAAATGTTTGGCATGGGGCTGCTACCAATCGAGTGGACTCTATGTTAGTGTCGTCTAGGGAAAGATAGTGATCGGGTGCTTACCCCGGGTACTTGAGGTATCGCGGGTCGTGGATGACACGGAAGTTCCCCGGATCTTGTGGGTAAAGTGTGCAACCTCTGCAGAGTGTCAAACTATTCGAATAGCCGTGTCCGCGGTCAAGGACAGTTGGGTGGTGCTACTTAGACTATGTCCATAAGTTTCTGGGAAACAACACGATTCAGAGATATTGATGATGTGATTGTGAGGAAGTCACAATGAGCTTGTGCATGTGTTGATTACAACTCTTTCTCGATATTGATGTCTGTGACCTCCTGATACTTGTTACAGACACATGCATGCCCTTGTTATATGTTGATCATAAGTGCATATGAAAAACTAGCTTTCCGCAAAACTGCCAACCTAGCAGTAGAGCCTTGCATAATTATTCTGTTATCACACTTGGGTTGCTTGCGAGTACATTTAATGTACTCATTGGCTTGCCACTGGTTATTTTATTGGCCAGGCAGGAGAGAACCTGTTATGATGAAGATTTCTTGGTGACGAGCATGCGAGCTAGGACGCTTCCCAGTCGGAATGCATGTAGGGTTAAGGCAGATGGCATGGGTCCCAGTTGTCTTTGAAGATTTCCGCTGCGATGATATACTCAAGACTTGACCATTATGGTCCTATTTGTGTAACACGGTATGTAAGGATGTAAGACTCTTGTTATTCAGCTTCTGTGTGTTCAGTGAGCATTGATCTCTGGGATCACTGTGCACATGCATTCGGTGATCACGACTTATGAGTCGGGGTCCCCACACATCCCCAAGCTTGAGCGTTTGACCCTCCTGAATCTTTTCATCATCTTCCCTCGCACACTTGAAAACTCACTTCATACATAACTCATCATAATCTGATTAGCGAGGTTAGTACCCACAATAAAATAATTTTTCCCTACTAGAAATAAGGATAATCTTGAAGAGCTACTGTTTCTCAAGATTGCCAAAAGGTTTTTGCAAAGGAAAAGCAAGCTCAAGGTTTGCAAAACGAAGAAAAGGCAAAACAGGACAGAATCTGTAAAAAACAGACTAGCAGGTAGTAAATAATTTTTTCGGGGCACTTCTGCAACTCAAATCAAAAAACTCAGAACAGACGCCCAAAAGCCAATTGTATAGAGCACGCTGTCAAAAAAATTCAGATCAAAAAGATGATCTGGTGATTTGATACAAATTTTTCTGTCCAAGGACAGAATCTGTTTTCTGGACAGCACGTCACAACTTTTGAACTTTCTTGCAATCGGAGGCTAAACTTGGCACAAAGTTGAAAAGAAAAGATACAATGATGATGCTACTGTAGTAACAAACATCAAGACACAACAAAAGAAAAATAAAGCCTAATTCGTTGTGGGCTGCCTCCCAAAAGCGCTTTCTTTTATGCCTTTAAGCTAGGCATGATGCAAAAGGAGAAAATCAAGTTTTATCAAGAGTGAGAGAATAGCTAGCCCGTGTAACGGACTCAAAAGGCAACTTAATCTTCTTTCTAGGGAAGTGTTCCATTCCTTTCTTGAGAGGGAATTGGCATTTTATATTCCCCTCTTTCATGTCAATGATAGCACCAACGGTGCGAAGAAAAGGACGTCCCAAAATAATTGGACATGAAGGTTCACATTCAATATCCATAATAGTAAAATCAACGGGAACATAATTGTCATTGACAATGATAAGAACATCATCGATCTTCCCCAAAGGTTTCTTTACGGAAGAATCAACAAGAGGAACACCAAAAGAACAAGGATCAAAAGATTTCAATTTAAACATATCATATATTCTTTTGGGCATAACGGAGGTACTAGCTCCAACATCACATAAAGCATAGCAAGAGAAGTTATTCAACTTAATTTTAATCATAGGATCCCAACCATCTTCTAGTTTTCTAGGTATGGAGGCTTCTACCCTAAGCTTCTCCTCCCTAGCTTTGATGAGTGCATTAGTGATATGCTCCATGAAGGCAAGATTAAGTGTGCTAGTGTGGGGATCTCTAGACATATTGTGAAGAAAACTAATAACTTCAGAAAGGGTGCAATTATCAAAATCAAGGTCACTACTATCAAGTAAAGTGGTAGTGGTGTCCTTTAGGCTCACTTGTTTGGTAGCTTCTATGGTCATAGGAGTTTCTACGGTTGAGGTCATAGCATCACCATTAATAGGTCCAACGGGACTAGGAGTGCATTGGGTGCTAAGAGTTTGGATATCCTCAACGACTTGGATAGTAGCAACAGTGTGGTGGGTAGGAAGGCTCTTAACTCTATCTTCTTCCTCCTTTTCTCTAGCCCATCTCTCTTTAAGTTTAGCCATCATCCTAATGGTTTCATTAATTTGCACTTGAATAGCATTCATAGGAGTGGTCTTCCTCTCCTCAAGAGGAGAAGTTCTAATTTTAAGCAACTCTACCTCATGGGTTAAATTGTCTACCTTCGAAGAGAGATTATCTAGTTTGTCTAGTTTTTCTTCTACACTCTTATTGAAGGCTTTTTGGGTAGTGATGAAGTCTTTAAGCATAATCTCTAGTTCAGAAGTGGAGTTCTTGGTGCTAGGATAAGCATTGTTGTTCCCATAGGAATTAGAGGGGAACGGTCTAGGGTTGCTACCAAAATTACTCCTATAAGCATTGCTATTGAAATTGTTTCTAGAGATAAAGTTCACATCTACTTGATCTTGAGAAATCAAAGAATTTAAAGGAACATCATGAGGATCAATAGAAGATTGCTTGGAAAGTAGAGACATGATCAAGTCAACTTTTTCATTTAGGGAGGAAATCTCCTCGACAAAGTTTACCTTCCTACCTGTTGGAGCACGTTCGGTGTGCCATTGGGAATAATTGGTCATCATCTCATCGAGAAGTTTCGTGGCAGCACCAAGTGTAGTTGACATAAAGGTTCCTCCCGCGGCCGAATCCAACAAGTTCCGCGAGGTAAAGTTCAAGCCTGCATAAAAAGTTTGGATAACCATCCAAGTAGTCAAACCATGAGTAGGGCAGTTCTTGACAAGAGATTTCATGCGCTCCCAAGCATGGGCAACGTGTTCATTATCCAATTGTTTAAAATTCATTATGTTACTCCTTAATTGGATAATTTTAGCAGGGGGATAGTACTTCCCAATAAAGGCATCCTTGCACTTGTCCCAAGAATCTATGCTATTCCTAGGCAAGGATTGAAACCAGATTTTAGCTCCTCCTCTCAAGGAGAAAGGAAAAAAGCTTAAGCTTAACAATATCACCATCTACTTCTCGGTACTTTTGCATATCACAGAGTTCAACAAAATTATTTAAGTGCAAAGCAACATCATCTCTAGCACCGGAGAATTGATCTTTCATAACTAGGTTAAGCAAAGCAGGTTTAATTTCATAAGAAGGTGCTGAAGTGGCAGGTGTAGCAATAGGCGTGCGGATAAAGTCATTGTTGTTATGACTAGTGAAGTCACACAACTTGGTGTTCTCGATGGAACCCATAGCAACAGCAAGCAAGATAACTATTTTTGTGATTTTTGGTAAAGGGACACTAAAGCAAAAACTGAAAGGTGAACTAACCAGACTAAAAAGCAAAGATAAAAGATAACGTGCAACTCCCCTATCTTGAAGAGTGGAGTCCCCAGCGACGGCGCTAGAAACTTTGCTTGATGGCTTCTCGCCCCTCGTTGGTTACCCCAAGCAGAAGGTTTGAGATGTAGCGTAGCAGCAAGTTTCCCTTGGCAAAGGTACCAAGGATCGAATCCCGTGAGACTCCGAGGGTCGACAAGAAGGTGTCAACGGCGCCAGAAACTTAGCGGTTGACAGGACCTGCACACAGATACAAATAACTTTGCTCCCAACGAGTACAGAGAGGTTGTCAATCCCTACGGCCTTGTCGTTTACAAAGGATCAAACACAAGAGATAATAATGATAGGTATGACTGCAACTAGGAATTAAAGACAGGAAGTAAATAGCGGGTGTGATCAGTGGTGGTAATATGGACCGGGGTCCCATGATGTTCACTAGTGATGTCTCACTCCCAAAAGACGATAAAACAGCAAAGCGAGGTAAACAAATTACAGCTGGGCAATTGACAGGATTATGTGCGCAAACCAATGCTAACTATGTTGTAAAGAAAGGTAGAGGCTCAAAAGCATGGGCGGTACGCCAAGGCAAGTAGACCAAAATCCATCTGCATCTACTACTAATCATCCACCTTGAGATATCTATCCAGAACATCTCGCTGGTATTAAGTTGCGAATCCCACCCAAAGCATAGTCTCAAAATAACAGACAACTGCATTAAACGAACTTTGCGTAAAGTAAACAATCCTTGCACCCGCAAGTACAAGCACCGATGTTTTCCCCCTTGTGGCAACAGCACATCCCCTAGACTCATGTTTCTGTCAGTCAAACTAGTCATCAAGGGGCATGAACCCACAATCAAGCATAACGTTCCCTCTTGGAGTTACTACCTACTACTCTGCCAAAGCAATAAACAGCAACGGAGAACATGCAAGAATTACTCAAGAACATAAATATAAAAGAGGTGAATCAAATATATTACTCACACACAATCTGAACATAATCTCATAATCCATCGGATCCCAGCAAACTCAGCAGAGCAACAGCATAAAGATTACATATTTGCCTCGATCATGTAGGGCAGCTCACGAGGTCTAAACCATGAAGAACAAAGAGGGGAGGAGAACATCACATAGCTACTGGTCATGGACCCATGGTCCAAGGTGGACTACTCACGACTCATCCGGGAAGCGTCCATGGTGGTGGAGAAGCTCCCGGTGGTGATTCGCCCCTCCGGCAGGGTGCCGGGAAGAGTTCTCCTGGTGCTCCCGATCTTGGAAGCGTGGCGGCGGTGGAACAGAGGCGAGATCGCGAAAAAGGGTTCCGTCCTCGAGAGTTTCGGGACGCGAGGAATATATATGCAAAGGGGGGTCACCAGAGGCGGAGAGGGGGGCCCAGGGGCCCCCCTGGGCGGCCAGGGGTGGGGCCGTCCCGGGTGGCCGCCTGGGCCACCCCAGGCTCCCCTCTGGCCCTGCTTTGGTTTTTCTTGAAGCTCCCGTTACGCTGATTTTTCCTGTATTTTTCCCGGAATTTTAAGAGCACTTTTAATATGCGGGAAACCTAAAATAGAAAAACAGCAGAAAACAGGAACTGGCACTGTGGTGCACTGAGTTAATAGGTTAGTCCAAATATGATCAAAAGTGTATGGAAGTGCATACATATCATAGCAATATCACACAAAAGAGGCATGGAGCAAGCAGAAATTATAGATACGTTTTGGACGTATCAGCACACTACTATTCCTTTTGAGACATCCACACTCGTACTCCATCTTATACCTTGTACCCCATAGAGATTATCATTCATGCATATAGCTATGTGGGGACCTTCACACTATAGAACTTGGCTTGTATATTCCAATGATGAGCCTCCTCAAAAGAGCTCTAGGTCTTCTTGAGCAAGCAAGTTGGATGCACCCCCACTAGTTCCATTGGAGAGCTTACCTTAGCTCATATGTGCATCCGTTGCATGGCAATCCCTACTCCTCACAGCATATCTATCATTTGGCTTTCTCTCGCCGATGATTGTCCTCATTGATGTGAGCCTTTCAGACCTTTTTTTGTCTTCCCCCTCTATCATTTTTCTCCCTTTGCCATCCTAAGTGTCAACTTTCTTGCTTACGCTCATCCATTGCATGAGTGCTCAAAATATCGAAAGGGAGTGGATCATTTTGACTTGAACCTGGCTGACGGTCTGGGGATGAGTCAAGATAAGATTCCAAAGAAGACCGAGTGTGAAACTTTAGTAGATTAAGTTCTCAACAATACAAAAACTATGTTTCACTCTCTCATATATCCCTATCCCCTTTCTTGCACGCAAACACCATTTGGAGACATTCGAGTCACGGACAACGAGAGCTCTTGCACCTTTATGTTCTTATGTTACTTGTTACAATGCTAATATAGACTCTTGCTTGTTATGACTTGAATTGAATTACATGCCCTGATTGCTTTACTTAAAAGTTCTTATATGGTTGATAGCATGTCACCACAGAAATTATGCTTGTTATCATTTACCTACTCGAGGACGAGAAGGAATTAAGCTTGGGGATGTTGATACGTCCAAAACGTATCTATAATTTCTGCTTGCTCCATGCCTCTTTTGTGTGATATTGCTATGATATTTATGCACTTCCATAAACTTTTGATCATATTTGGACTAACCTATTAACTCAGTGCACCACAGTGCCAGTTCCTGTTTTCTGCTGTTTTTCTATTTCAGTTTTCCCCCATATTAAAAGTGCTCTAAAAATTCCGGGAAAAATACAAGAAAAATCAGCGTAACGGGAGCTTCAAGAAAAACCAAAGCAGGGCCAGAAGGGAGCCTGGGGTGGCCCAGGCGGCCACCCGGGGCGGCCCCACCCCTGGCCGCCCAGGGGGGCGCCTGGGGCCCCCTCTCCGCCTCTGGTGACCCCCCTTCGCATATATATTCCTCGTGTCCCGAAACCCTCGAGGATGGAACCCTTTTTCGCGATCTCGCCTCTGTTCCGCCGCCACCACGCTTCCAAGATCGGGAGCACTAGGAGAACTCTTCCTGGCACCCTGCCGGAGGGGAGAATCACCACCGGGAGCTTCTCCACCACCATGGACGCTTCCCGGATGAGTCGTGAGTAGTCCACCTTGGACCATGGGTCCATGACCAGTAGCTATGTGATGTTCTCCTCCCCTCTTTGTTCTTCATGGTTTAGACCTCGTGAGCTGCCCTACATGATCGAGGCACATATGTAATCTTTATGCTGTTGCTCTGCTGAGTTTGCTGGGATCCGATGGATTATGAGATTATGTTCAGATTGTGTGGGAGTAATATATTTGATTCACCTCTTTTATATTTATGTTCTTGAGTAATTCTTGCATGTTCTCCGTTGTTGTTTATTGCTTTGGCTGAGTAGTAGGTAGTAACTCCAAGAGGGAACGTTATGCTTGATTGTGGGTTCATGCCCCCTGATGACTAGCTTGAGTGACAGAAACATGAGTCTAGGGGATGTGATGTTGCCACAAGGGGGGAAACAACGGTGCTTGTACTTGCGGGTGCAAGGATTGTTTACTTTACGCAAAGTTCGTTTAATGCAGTTGTCTGTTGCTTTGAGTTTACACTTTGGGTGGGATTCGCAACTTAATACCAGCGAGATGTTCTGGATAGATATCTCAAGGTGGATGATTAGTAGTAGATGCAGATGGATTTCGGTCTACTTTCCTTGGCGTACCGCCCATGCTTTTGAGCCTCTACCTTACTTTATAGCATAGTTAGCATTGGTTTGCGCACATAATCCTATCAATTGCCCAGCTGTAATTTGTTTACCTCGCTTTGCTGTTTTATCGTCTTTTGGGAGAGAGACATCACTAGTGAACATCATGGGACCCCGGTCCATATTACCACCACTGATCACACCCGCTATTTACTTCCTGTCTTTATTTCCTAGTTGCAGTCATACCTATCATTATTATCTCTTGTGTTTGGTCCTTTGTAAACGACAAGGCCGGAGGGATTGACAACCTCTTTGTACTCGTTGGGAGCAAAGTTATTTGTATCTGTGTGCAGGTCCTATCAACCGCTAAGTTTCTGGCGCCGTTGACACCTTCTTGTCGACCCTCGGAGTCTCACGGGATTCGATCCTTGGTATCTTTGCCAAGGGAAACTTGCTGCTACGCTACATCTCAAACCTTCCACTTGGGGTAACCAACCAGGGGCGAGAAGCCATCATGCCCTATGCCAAAAAATCCTCTAAATACTGAAAACTCCGGAAATTAACCTAGATAGGGAGTTCCGCCGCCGAAAGCCTCTATAGCCACCGAAAACCAATCTAGACCATGTTCCGGCACCCTGCCGGAGGGGGGGGACCCTCACCGGTGGCCATCTTCATCATCCCGGCGCTCTCTATGATGAGGAGCGAGTAGTCCACCCTCGGGGCTGAGGGTATGTACCATTAGCTATGTGTTTGATCTCTCTCTCTCTCTCTCGTGTTCTTGAGACGGCACGATCTTGATGTATCGCGACCTTTGCTATTATATTTGGATCTTATGATGCTTCTCCCCCTCTACTCTCTTGTAATGGATTGAGTTTTCCCTTTGAAGTTATCTTATCGGATTTAGTCTTTAAGGATTTGAGAACACTTGATGTATGTCTTGCACGTGCTTATGTGTGGTGACAATGGGATATCATGTGATCTAGTTAATGTATGTTTTGGTGATCAACTTGCGGGTTCTGTGACCTTGGGAATCTACGCATAGGGGTTGGCACACGTTTTCGTCTTGACTCTCCGGTAGAAACTTTGGGGCACTCTTTGAAGTTCTATGTGTTGGTTGAATAGATGTTTCTGAGATTGTGTGATGCATATCGTATAATAATGCCCATGGATACTTGAGGTGACAATGGAGTATCTAGGGGACATTAGGGTTTTGATTGATTTGTGTCTTAAGGTGTTATTCTAGTACGAACTCTATGATAGATTGAACGTTACTAAGGACTCTTGGATAGATCGATCAGAAAGAATTACTTTGAGATGGTTTCGTACCCTACCATAATCTCTTCGTTTGTTCTCCGCTATTAGTTACTTTGGAGTGACTCTTTGTTGCATGTTGAGGGCTAATTGCTACTTCTCGAGCTTGCATTGTATTCCCTCGAAGAGGAAAGGGAGATGCAGCACAGTAGCGTAAGTATTTCCCTTGGTTTTTTAGAACTAAGGTATCAATCCAGTAGGAGACCACGTGTGAGTCCCACGCACCTGCACAAACAAATAAGAACTTCGCAGCCAACGCGATAAGGGGTTGTCAATCCCTTTACGGTCACTTACGAAAGTGAGATCTGATAGAGATGATAGTTTATATTTTTGGTATTTTTGGTTTATAAGAACAGCAAATAAAAGCAATAAAGGTAAAGTAGATGTAGATTGATATGTTGAGAATAGACCCGGGGGCCATAGTGTTCTCTAGCAGCTTCTCTCATGATAGCGATATTCTACGGCGGGTAAACAAATTACTGTCGAGCAATTGATAGAAAAGAGAATAATTATCAGACTATCTAGGCATGATCATTGTATATAGGCATCACGTCCGAGACAGGTAGACCGAAACGATTCTGCATCTACTACTATTACTCCACACATCGACCGCAATCCAGCATGCATCTAGTGTATTGAGTTCATAAGAACAGGGTAACGCCTTAAGCATGATGACATGATGTAGAGGGATAAACTCAAGCAATATGATATAAACCCCATCTTTTTATCCTCGATGGCAACAATACAATACGCGCCTTGCTGCCCCTACTGTGACTGGGAAAGGACACCGCAAGATTGAACCGAAAGCCAAGCACTTCTCCCATTGCAAGAACAATAGATCTAGTAGGCCAAACCAAACCAATAATTCGAAGAGACTTGCAAGGATATTATGAGCACACATAAAAAGTTCATAGAAGAACCAAATATTTCTCATACATAATCTTGATCATAAACTCACAATTCATCGGATCTCGACAAACACACCGCAAAAAGAGATTACATCGAATAGATCTCCTCGAAGACCGAGGAGAACTTTGTATTGAGATGCAGAGAGAGAGAGAGAAGAAACCATCTAGATACCAGCTATGGACCCGAAGGTCTGTGGTAAACTACTCACAACTCATGGTGAGGGCGATGATGATGATGATGAAGAACTCCATGATGGATCCCCCTCCGGTGGAGCTGCGGAAGAGGCTCCAAGATGGGATCTCAAGGGAATAGAAGGTTACGACGGTGGAATTAGGGTTTTCTCTCTGTTGTCGAAGGTTTCGGGGTACGTAGACTTATATAGGAGGAAGGAGGACACTGGGGGGGTGCTCGAGGGGCCCACGAGGCAAGGAGCGTGCCCTGGGAAGGGGGGCGCGCCCCCCACCCTCGTGGACACCCCGAGGATCCCCTGACGTGGTTCTCAAGTCCCCTGTGCGTGATTTTCCCCAAAAATATCTCTCGCGAAAGTTTCATTCCGTTTGGACTCCGTTTGGTATTCCTTTTCTGCAAAACCCTGGAACTGGCAAAAAACAGCAATCTGGACTGGGCCTTTGGGTTAGTAGGTTAGTCCCAAAAATGATATAAAAGTGTATGATAAAGCCCATTAAACATCCAAGACTTCATAAATAATAGCATGTAACAATCAAAAATTATAGATACGTTGGAGACGTATCAAGCATCCCCAAGCTTAATTCCTGCTCGTCCTCGACTAGGTAAATGATAAAGAAAGAATTTTTGATGTGGAATGCAAATCGATATTGTGTTTCAATGTAATTATCTTAATTGTTGCAAGAATGTTCAGATCTGAAAGATTCAAGATAAAAGTCTATATTGACATAAGAAAGAATAATACTTCAAGCATACTAACAAAGCAATCATGTCTTCTCAAAATACTATGGATAAAGAAAGTTATCCCTACAAAATCATATAGTCTGGCTATGCTCCCTCTTCATCACACAAAATATTCATATCATGCACAACCCTGATTTCAGCCAAGCACTTGTTTTCATACTCTATCTTTTCAAACCTTTCAACTTTCACGCAATACATGAGCGTGAGCCATGGACAAAGCACTATGGGTGGAATAGAGGTGGTTGTGGAGAAGACAAAAAGGAGGGAGATAGTCTCACATCGACTAGGCGTATCAACGGGCTATGGAGATGCCCATAAATAGATATCAATGTGAGTGAGTAGGGATTGCCATGCAAGGGATGCACTAGAGCTAAATATGAATGAAAGATCAACAAAAGAAACTAGTGGGGTGCATCCGACTTGCTTCCTCACAAAGACCTAGGGCATTTGAGGAAGCCCATCGTTGGAATATACAAGCCAAGTTCTATAGCAAAAAATTCCCACTAGTATATAAAGTGACTAAGCATGAGACTCTCTACAATGAAGAACATGGTGCTACTTTGAAGCACAAGTGTGGATAAAAAGATAGTAGCAATTGTCCCTTTTTGGGCCTTTCTTTTTTCTTTGGCATTTCTTCTTTTTTTGCGGAGGGGCTTTATATATTTAGCCTTTCCTCCCATGGGACAATGCTATAATAATGATGAGCATCAAACTTTTATTACAACTCGATACTACAACGAAGTATGACTCTATATGAATGCCTTCGGCGGTGTACCGGGATGTGCAATGAAACAAGAGTGACATGTATGAAAAGTTATGCATGGTGGCTTTGCAATAAATACGATGTCTACTACATGATCATGCATGGCAATATGACAATATGATGTGTGTCATATGAATGGAACAGTGGAAAGTTGCATGGCAATATATCTCGGAATGGCTATGGAAATGCCATGATAGGTAGGTATGGTGGCTGTTTTGAGGAATAATATGGTGGCTGTTTTGAGGAAGGATATATAGTGGGTTTATGGTACCGACGAAAGTTGTGCGGTACAAGAGAGGCTAGCAATGGTGGAAGGGTGAGAGTGCGTATAATCCATGGACTCAACATTAGTCATAAGAACTCATATACTTATTGCAAAAATCTACGAGTCATCAAAACAAAGCAATCAACGCATGCTCCTAGGTGGGAGGTTGGTAGGAGTTAACCATCGTGCGCCCCCGACCTCCACACAAAGGTTGGCACTCTACAAATACCTCATGCTCTAACTTCGTCACATAGCGGTTCACCATACGTGCATGCTACGGGAATCACTAACCTTAACACAAGTATTTCTGAATTTCATAATAACTCCACTAGCATGACTCTAATATCACTATCCTCATATATCAAAACAATTATCAAGCATCCAACATCTCATCATATTCAATGCACTTAGTGTGAAATTTTCTACTACATTGACATTGGATGTCTATCATGTGAAGACTAGTATTATTAGCCTAAACACATTACCATGCTGTTTTAATAGACTCTCAAATAGATATAAGTGAAGCATGAGAGTTCAGCAATTTCTACAAAATATAACCACCACCGTGCTCTAAAAGATATAAGTGAAGCACTAGAGCAAAAACTATTCAACTCAAAAGATATAAGTGAAGCACATAGAGTGTTCTAGCAATTTCTAGGCCATATTTAACTCTCTCAAATAGGTGTATCCAGCAAGGAAGATTGTGGCAAACTAACAAGGAAAGACTCAAATTATACAAGACGCTCCAAGCAAAACACATATCATGTGGTGAATAAAAATATAGCTCCAAGTATAGTTACCAATGGATGAAGACGAAAGAGGGGATGCCTTCCCGGGGCATCCCCAAGCTTAGGCTTTTGATTATCCTTGAATTTTACTTGGGGTGCCATGGGCATCCCCAAGCTTAGGCCTTTGCTACTCTTTGTTCCATAGTCCATCAAAGCAATACTCAAAACTTGAAAACTTCACAACACAAAACTTAGACAAAAATTCTCGTGAGCTCCGTTAGTATAAGAAAGCAAACCACTAATCAAAGGTACTGCAATGAATTCATTCTTTGTTTATATTGGTGTTAAACCTAATGTATTCCAACTTCTCTATGGTTCATACCTCCAAATATTACTCATAGATGCATTGAAATAAGCAAACAACACACGAAAAACAGAATCTGTCAAAAAGAGAACAGTCTGTAGTAATCTGCAGGTTTCCCCTACTTATGGATCTCCAAAAAATTCAAACTAAATTGGTACATTTGAGGAATTTGTCTATTAATCATCTGCAAAAAGAATCAACTAAATATCACGCTCCAGTAAAATATGACGACCACTTTGGCGAGCGCTAACGATTCTGTTTTTCACAGCAAGATCACATAAACTTCACACAAGTCTTCCCAAAGGTTCTACTTGGCACAAACACTAAACAAAACATGAAACCACATCTAATCAGAGGCTAGATGCAATATTTATTCCCTAACAGCAACAAAAACAAAAATATAAAATTGGGTTGCCTCCCAACAAGCGCTATCGTTTTACGCCCCTAGCTAGGCACGATACAAGATAAATCTAGGGAATGCCATAGTGATACGATATGTCGCGAAAGCTCATCTCATGTTCCCTAAGTTCAGCAGCAAGCTTCCTTTGTGGCAAGCAAAAGTAATCAAAGGGCTGAATTTAATGGGGCAAAATTCCCCAGCATCCACCTTAGGAGGAACAAGTTCCTCTTTTGGCCCTTTGTAGTGGATAACCAATTCATCATTTTAGGCATTCTTTTGGCAGAAGGTCATAAGCCGTCGCTCAAGGGAGAAGCCTAACCCATTGTTTTGAACAGTAAAGTCATCGTTTATCTCAGAAATTCTATCAATCAAGATCTCACTTGGAACCTTTTTTCTAAGGTTTTCATTAAAAGCAACATGATCAGGAGATTGCAGCCACATTAGGTCTTCTTGATTGAACAAGATAGCCTCTATAGGTGGTCGACCGGCATCTACTCTGTAATGAGCAAAGATTTCTTTGGCCTCTTTCATGATATATCTAAATTCATGAGCCAAAAAGATAGTAGTTGCATGCTTAACAGCAGAATGCTCGATATTGGAAAACTCCAAAAAGATTCTCTGAATACAGGGATGCATATGGATAAATTGCCTTTCAATTTCTACTATAAGCATGGATACAGCATCCGCAAGGCTACTAGTTCTGTGAAGAATAGAGCCACCCATAGTGGGCAAAGCACCTGCACAAGTAAAGAAGTCTTGAAGAACTCCTTTTCCAATGATATTACCGCTACCGACCCAGAACTTCTTAATATGTAAAGTGATAGCTTCATCCGGGGGGTCAACATAGATGTTGCCCTCGACATTACTACCCTTCCCGATAAGATCGTCCCCCATCTCAGACATGAGGGCAATCAGGCAAGCAAGCAGCTCACACAAGCAAACAAGAAGCGAGCGAACGATAAACACACGGCGGAAGAAGGGCAAATAAAATGGCAAGGGTGAAGTGGGGGAGAGGAAAACGAGAGGCAAATAAATGTAATGCGAAGGATAAGGGTTTGTGATAGGTACTTGGTATATGACTTTTGCATAAGCCTCCCCGGCAACGGCGCCAGAAATTCTTCTTGCTACTTCTCGAGCTTGCGTTTTATTCCCTCGAAGAGGAAAGGGAGATGCAGCACAGTAGCGTAAGTATTTCCCTCAGTTTTTGAGAACCAAGGTATCAATCCAGTAGGAGACCACATGCGAGTCCCTCGCACCTGCATAAACAAATAAGAACTTCGCAGCCAACACGATAAGGGGTTGTCAATCCCTTTACGGTCACTTACGAAAGTGAGATCTGATAGAGATGATAGCTTATATTTTTGGTATTTTTGGTTTATAAGAACAACAAATAAAAGCAATAAAAGTAAAGTAGATGTAGATTGATATGTTGAGAATAGACCCGGGGGCCATAGTGTTCTCTAGTGGCTTCCCTCATGATAGCGATATTCTACGGCGGGTAAACAAATTATTGTCGAGCAATTGATAGAAAAGCGAATAATTATGAGACTATCTAGGAATGATCATTGTATATAGGCATCACATTCGAGACAAGTAGACCGAAACGATTCTGCATCTACTACTATTACTCCACACATCGACCACTATCCAGCATGTGATACGTCCAAAACGTATCTATAATTTCTGCTTGCTCCATGCCTCTTTTGTGTGATATTGCTATGATATTTATGCACTTCCATACACTTTTGATCATATTTGGACTAACCTATTAACTCAGTGCACCACAGTGCCAGTTCCTGTTTTCTGCTATTTTTCTATTTCAGGTTTCCCCCATATTAAAAGTGCTCTAAAAATTCCGAGAAAAATACAGGAAAAATCAGCATAACGGGAGCTTCAAGAAAATCCAAAGCAAGGCCAGAGGGGAGCCTGGGGTGGCCCAGGCGGCCACCCGGGGCGGCCCCACCCCTGGCCGCCCAGGGGGGCGCCTGGGGCCCACTCTCCGCCTCTGGTGACCCCCCTTCGCATATATATTCCTTGCGTCCCGAAACCCTCGAGGACGGAACCCTTTTCGCGATCTCGCCTCTGTTCCGCCGCTGCCACGCTTCCAAGATCGGGAGCACCAGGAGAACTCTTCCCGGCACCCTGCCGGAGGGGAGAATCACCACCGGGAGCTTCTCCACCACCATGGACGCTTCCCGGATGAGTTGTGAGTACTCCACCTTGCACCATGGGTCCATGACCAGTAGCTATGTGATGTTCTCCTCCCCTCTTTGTTCTTCATGGTTTAGACCTCATGAGCTGCCCTACATGATTGAGGCACATATGTAATCTTTATGCTGTTGCTCTGCTGAGTTTCCTGGGATCCGATGGATTATGAGATTATGTTCAGATTGTGTGTGAGTAATATATTTGATTCACCTCTTTTATATTTATGTTCTTGAGTAATTCTTGCATGTTCTCCGTTGTTGTTTATTGCTTTGGCCGAGTAGTAGGTAGTAACTCCAAGAGGGAACGTTATGCTTGATTGTGGGTTCATGCCCCTTGATGACTAGTTTTGGTGACAGAAACATGAGTCTAGGGGATGTGCTGTTGCCACAAGGGGGAAAACAACGGTGCTTGTACTTGCGGGTGCAAGGATTGTTTACTTTAGGCAAAGTTCTTTTAATGCAGTTGTCTGTTGTTTTGAGTCTACACTTTGGGTGGGATTCGCAACTTAATACCAGCGAGATGTTTTGGATAGATATCTCAAGGTGGATGGTTAGTAGTAGATGCAGATGGATTTCGGTCTACTTGCCTTGGCGTACCGCCCATGCTTTTGAGCCTCTACCTTTCTTTACAGCATAGTTAGCATTGGTTTGCGCACATAATCCTGTCAATTGCCCAGCTGTAATTTGTTTACCTCGCTTTGCTGTTTTATCGTCTTTTGGGAGAGAGACATCACTAGTGAACATCATGGGACCCCGGTCCATATTACCACCACTGATCACACCCGCTATTTACTTCCTGTCTTTATTTCCTAGTTGCAGTCATACCTATCATTATTATCTCTTGTGTTTGATCCTTTGTAAACGACAAGGCCGGAGGGATTGACAACCTCTCTGTACTCGTTGGGAGCAAAGTTATTTGTATCTGTGTGCAGGTCCTGTCAACCGCTAAGTTTCTGGCGCCGTTGACACCTTCTTGACGACCCTCGGAGTCTCACGGGATTCGATCCTTGGTACCTTTGCCAAGGGAAACTTGCTGCTACGCTACATCTCAAACCTTCCACTTGGGGTAACCAACGAGGGGCGAGAAGCCATCAGCATGCATCTAGTGTATTGAGTTCATAAGAACACAGTAACGCCTTAAGCAAGATGACATGATGTAGAGGGATAAACTCAAGCAATATGATATAAACCCCATCTTTTTATCCTCGATGGCAACAATACAATACGTGCCTAGCTGCCCCTACTGTCACTGGGAAAGGACACCGCAAGATTGAACCCAAAGCCAAGCACTTCTCCCATTGCAAGAACTATAGATCTAGTAGGCCAAACCAAACCAATAATTCGAAGAGACTTGCAAGGATATTATGAGCACACATAAAAAGTTCAGAGAAGAACCAAACATTTCTCATAGATAATCTTGATCATAAACTCACAATTCATCGGATCTCGACAAACACACCGCAAAAAGAGATTATATCGAATAGATCTCCTCGAAGACCGAGGAGAACTTTGTATTGAGATCCAGAGAGAGAAAGAAGAAGCCATCTAGATACTAGCTATGGACCCGAAGGTCTATGGTAAACTACTCACAACTCATGGTGAGGGCGATGATGATGATGAAGAAGAACTCCGTGATGGATCCCCCTCCGGTGGAGCTCCGGAACAGGCTCCAAGATGGGATCTCACGGGAACAGAAGGTTACAATGGTGGAATTAGGGTTTTATCTCTATTGTCGAAGGTTTCGTGGTACGTAGACTTATATAGGAGGAAGGAGGACGTTGGGGGGGTGCTCGAGGGGCCCACGAGGCAGGGTGCGTGCCCCCCACCCTCGTGGACACCCCGAGGCTCCCCTGACGTGGTTCTCAAGTCCCCTGTGCGTGATTTTCTCCAAAATATCTCTCGCGAAGGTTTCATTCCGTTTGGACTCCGCTTGATATTCTTTTTCTGCAAAACCCTGAAACAGGCAAAAAAAACAGCAATCTGGACTGGGCCTTTGGATTAGTAGGTTAGTCCCAAAGATGATATAAAAGTGTATGATAAAGCCCATTAAACATCCATAACTTCATAAATAATAGCATGGAACAATCGAAAATTATAGATACATTGGAGATGTATCACTAGTAATATGATCCAATTATGTTATCCTTGTTGAGAGAACTTGCACTAGTGAAAGTATGAACCCTAGGCCTTGTCTACTATCATTGCAACACCGTTTATGCTCACTTTTACCACTTGCTACCTTGCTGTTCTTATATTTTCAGTTTACAACAACCTATATCTACCATCCATATTGCACTTGTATCACCATCTCTTCGCCGAACTAGTGCACCTATGCAATTTACCATTGTATTGGGTGTGTTGGGGACACAAGAGACTCTTTGTTATTTAGTTGCAGGGTTGCTTGAGAGAGACCATCTTCATCCTTCACCTCCCACGGATTGATAAACCTTAGGTCATCCAATTGAGGGAAATTTGCTACTGTCCTACAAACCTCTGCACTTGGAGGCCCAACAACGTCTACAAGGAGAAGGTTGCGTAGTACACATCACCTATGCGGTCTTCATGTCATCTCGAAAACTTCGACACTACTTTCAAGAGTGTTCAATAACAGTGGCATCGGAAGTACCACTTAACAATATCATTAAGAATAAATACGCCACGGGACGCATAGCCAAATGGGCCATCGAGCTTACCGTTCGAAATATGTTATAAGCCACGCCGGACTATTAAATCCCAGGTATTGGCTGACTTTGTCGCAGAATGGACCAAAGCCAAACTCCCTACAGAGTACGGCTCATATACCCACTGGACAATGTACTTCGATGCTTCCAAAATGCTAGACGGATTGGGGCTAGCGTAATATTGATATCTCCAACCGAAGATACAGTCCGGTATGTATTACAAATTATGTACACGGACTCGAACAATGCGGCCGAGTAGAGGACCTATTGCATGGTCACCACCTAGTTGTATCCATGGGCATACAAAGCCTCGAAGTACGCGGAGACTCAAACCTCGCTATCTCCCAAATAAACGGAGATTTGGATGCGAAGGATTCAAAAATAGCAGCCTCTCACAATGCTATATTAAAAATATCAGCTCGTTTTGAGGGGTTGGAATTCCATCATGTAGCTCGGGATAATAACCAGGCCGTGGATGTACTCGCTCGCATGGGTGCTAAACGCGACCCAGTCCTGCCTAACACCTTCGTGGAAAGGCTATTTAAGCCATCAATAACATGGCAGGACGCGAGCGATGATACTGATTTGGATCCGAACACACCCCCGGCCGAACACAACCCAGCCGTCATCGGAGACTCAGACATGGAGATAACTTCTTCGGCTCACGAGATCATGGCTGTCATAGCCCCCTGGACAGAGCCCTTTTTAGCCTACCTTAAGAGGCAGGAGCTCCCCGATGACCAAAATGAGGCCCGCCGCATAATCTGGCGTTGTAAAGCCTACAAAGTTCACGAAGGTGAACTATATAAGAAAAGCACTACTGGTGTTCTCCAAAGGTGCATCTCCGGAGAGGAGGGAAGGCAAATTCTCACTGAAATACATGCTGGAATGGGTGGCCACCATGCCGCAGCCCGGGCGCTCATAGGCAAAGTTTTTCGAGCTGGCTTTTTCTGGCTCACTGCCCGAGCAGATGCCCAGACCCTAGTCCAACATTGCGTTGGCTGCCAGCTCTTTGCAAATGAAAGTCATGTGCCTCCCACCACTTTGAGAACAATCCCCATTACTTGGCCTTTTGCGGTCTGGGGGCTTGATATGGTCGGACCTCTTAAAGGGGGAAGCCATAAAAAGAAATACTTGCTAGTGATGGTAGATAAATTCACTAAATGGATAGAAGACAAGCAAGTAAAAACAGTTGAGGTAGGCCCAGTGATAGATTTTATATCCGGTGTGGTACACCATTATGGAGTCCCGCATAGTATTATCATAGATAATGGCACCAACTTTACAACTGACGAGGTAAAAAATTGGTGAGCAAAGTTAGGTATTAAACATGATTATTCTTCTGTGTACCATCCTCAAACAAACGGTCGGGTCGAAAGAGCCAATGGTCTGATAATGAGCGGCATTAAACCCCGACTAGTGCGCTCCTACAGGAGTCTGATAAACACTGGGTCGAAGAGCTTGACTCCGTACTCTGGGGGCTGCGGACCACCCCTAATCGGACGACTGGATACAAACCATTTTTCATGGTGTACGGCGCAGAGGTTGTTCTGCCCTGTGACATTATTCATGACTCACCTTGAGTGCGCATGTACGAGGACAGAGAAGCCGAGCTAGACCGGCAGGATGACCTAG
The DNA here is from genome assembly GCA_902687465.1 of Secale cereale. Lineage (NCBI taxonomy): Eukaryota > Viridiplantae > Streptophyta > Magnoliopsida > Poales > Poaceae > Secale > Secale cereale. The sequence goes on from LR738711.1 coordinate 143,580,011, forward strand.
ATGGACTTGAAGAGGAGCGCGATACAACACAGGCCCATTCCCCATATTATCAACAACAGGCCAGGTGATACCAGAGCAGAGAAGTGCTTGCCAAGACATACAATGTCGGCGAACTCGTCTTACGCCTCCCGGAGAAGAAGAAGGACAAACTCAAACCAAAATGGGAGGGCACCTTCATTATCGATGAATTACTCACCGGTGGAGCCTATCGCCTTCGGAATGCACAAGACAACCGCCTTCAGCCAAACCCGTGCAACGTTGCCAGGCTCCAATGATTCTATGGATAGTTTGGTAGCAATTTTTTCTTCCTTTTAAGATAGGTCTTGTCTCTTATCTTTTATTTTTCTCCCTTTCCTATTTTTTACCTTCTCTCATTGGTAAGTATTCGGCTCACCCGAACTGCCACATGATAAGTACATCTTCGAATGTATCTACCTCAAATATACTTGGGGGATTCTTTGACGAAGCCCATTACCAAAAAAGCTTCTTGCTTAAAATGTCGTATGTTTTTACAATCCTTCCTTGCCATTATATGCACCAGTATGACTAAAATTCTGGCCAAGCTGGGTTGCCTAGCTCCTATGCTTACCCCTACGTTCCTGATTGTTCGGCTAGGGTGTAAAGGGAGCACCTCTGCGATTGTTACAGTGGGTAATCCGGACATGTACCTCAGACAGGGTGAAGCCGAAAGCTAGCACTCTTAAGGGAATAATTGGTCGGCGGATACACGACATAACGCTTTAACGCATACATTTTAATTATCATAGGATATGGCATCCTACAATCCTTTTTTATAGGATCAAAAGTCTAGGCTTGCATATGTACGCATGCCGACCCAGGGAAAGGAACCCTTAACAGAACTATTCTCTCTGGAAGATGTTTCTTACGTTAAACAGTAATATAACATAACTCCCTGAATACAGTTTGTCTGTTCAAGAAATTATGACCGGATTGCCTGGTATCCGAACATACTATGTTTTTACCACAGGTATAGTATTCAGAAACACTCCAGCCTTTGGGATTATGGAGTTAAAGCGAAAGGTCAGCCATGACAACCTTTTTATAACTTCGGCCGGAGGTAAGTTTGATGTTAAAAGTACATTGATACATAGAATCAAACGATTACTCTTTCTCTATTCCCCCTATAAGGCTGTCTAGTCTACAGTCCTATTGGGAAAACTTGGCAATTGTCCCCACCTGGTCATACACCAAGCTCACGGGGATTTCTTGTTCATCCAATCCTTGAGGTCTCATGCGGGCTATATGATTCGGATCAAGATGGGTGTAGCGTGTCTTCATCATGCCCCAGGCTTCTCGAGCACCCATGCGACATGCTGACGCTTTTGATAGTTCGAAGCGGCGTTGAGCCCCTTTGAACAGGTCCACCAAGTCCTCCATAGTTTCTGGAGGGGAATCGCCCGGCCATAAAGCCTTGGCCATATTCTTCATGGCCTTTCGAGCTCGCTCATGGACCCTGGAAAGCTCTTGCAGCACGTCACCCTCAAAACCGGACACTTCCCTTTCGGGCTGCCCAGTTAACAAACCTACAAGAACCGTTGGATGAAAAACTTTCAAAATAAGGGACTATAAGGAGAGCTAGGTATAAGGGACATACTGAACATGCCGCCTTTTAGCCTCCGGTTCTCTTCCATGGCACTTGAGAGTTGGGCTCTTATGTCCTTTAGCTCCTGTTCTAGCCGAACATTTTTATCCTACGCTTGATTTCTTTTATCTATGGCTTGCGTCAATATGCGCTTACCAACAGCTGTTTCCCCTTTGGCAGAAATTTTGTCCGCCAAAGCAGCCCTTAGATCCCTTTCCATTTGGTCTGCCGGCCCTGTTGTTCTATTACAATTAGTATGTACTTAACTACTTAGTAATTAGCACAAATATAAAATTGTCCAGACACCATAGTTCTTACCACTAGCATCATTTCCGAATTTCTTCGAATTTTCCAATTCGGTGGTGACAGTCATTAGTTGGGTCCGACACTCTTCCAGCTCCTTGGATAAGGTGTTATTCTTTTCTTGAAGCACCTGCAAAAACTCAACGATCCTCAAATCAGTTGTACCAACTGCTTTAAGTCTTGGGGGCTACTGGCATGGGAACATCAAAATGTACACTTACCCGCATATCTTTTGAAAGCCGGTGAGTGGCTCCAGCGAGTTCGTCTTGAGTGGCTCGAATATAAGCATCTGCAGAGCTTAGGGCGTTAAACGCCTCCTTAGAAAAGTTTGGGTCATGCATGGCCACTTTCCGTCGCCAGTGAACCATCGCAACCTCCACTTCGGAATTAGTAACCGACATTTCATTCGAGTCCTCTTGAAGGGGACAATCCGGCGTTGTATCCGCATTAACCCTTGACGGGCCGGATGCCGGATTGGTTGGAGTTTGATCTTCAGAATTTCCGGAAACAGTCCGGCGTGTGTTCCTCCTAAAAGGAAAAACAAGGCGGAAAAGTTGTAATACCGACTTCACCACCCAGCGTGTGTCAAAACAAACATACCTCTTTGAAGGTTTGGTGGTGTTCGCGGTCCTCTTTCGCTTCAACGGCTCACCCGATGTAGGCGTCGCCCTCTGGGATGATGTTCTTCGCACAATTCGGCGTGAGGAGCGCCGCTCCTTTTGAGCATGAAAAAGTGCGGTGGGTAAGGCGCACTAGGAATCTTCTCTTTGAGGAGGTGTGTCCTGGGTACTTACATGAGAATAAGGAATGAGGCCAGGGTAACCGGCTATGATAGCCACCACGGCGCCGTCACGGCAGGCTTGATAGAAGACTCCATCTTCTAGCTCTATGCCTATGTCCAGATCTTCATCATATCCGGGGCCCGTGTTTCGGAATTGGTCCTCTCGCTATGTGGCGTGACTATTAATCCCCTCGATCACCTTCCTCCACTCCTATTTGGAAAAACCGAATTCTGTTTCGTCAATACATCAAAGAAAAAAATGGGCGAATATAGTTGTCAAGAGAGAGACTTACCCAGTCAGGAGGATTGTACATAGAAAAACCCTCTCGGCACTTCAAGCGAAGAAAGTCTTGCTTCTCTCCCTTGTTAAGACCTTGCAGGATGGTGGCTAGAGCGGCAGGGCCATCCGGACCAGGGCGTAAGCAGCGTGAGGCATCATTCAGGCCATTATAATGCCACATAGGAAATCCTCTAGCTTGGAGCGGCTGCACGCATCACTTTATTGAAATCGCCATCACTTTAGTTATAGACAACCCCAAACTGGCAAGCAATTTGATCTTGCTGGCTAGTCTGTTGACCTCCGCACTCTCTTCTTCTGAGGGACAACGGGACACCAGTTGAAAAGCTTTTTTGGAGGAGCATTGGAATACTTGGGGAGGCCTTGTCGAACTGTATCCGACAGAGCAACGTCCTCAATATAAAACCACTCTGAAGGCCACTCTTCGGATGCCTTCTTTGGAGTGCCGGGCAGATAGCCTGTCCCTGCTATGCCGCATACTTTGGCGCCACCAACTTCAAATATGGATCCCTTTTCCGAGCAAGGGACAAGGCAGAACAACCTCCACCACAACTCAAAGTGAGGCTCGCAGCCCAAGAATGGTTTGCATAAAGCGACTAATCCCGCAATGTGTGGGATAGACCTCGGCGTGAGATCATGCAATTGAAGACCATAGAACTCCAGGAGCCCCCTAAGGAAGGGGTGGACAGGAGAACCTACGCCTCTTAGAAGGAAGGGGACAAAACATACCCGCTCTCCATCGGAGGGGTTGGGAAAGCTCTCTCCCAGGGCTTGATTTTCGATGGAAGTTAGTCCGGCCCGGACGGGGACTAAATCCTCGGGAGGGAGATATCCCTGCGCTTGAAGCGTTCTCAGATGCGCATGGGATACGGAACAACTTTTCCAATCACCCGCTCAATGGCCGTGAGGGCGCGAGGAAGAGCTTGGGGCGCTGGCCATATTTGAAGATTTTTTGCAGGCACTAGGGATTCTTCCGCGTAGAATGGAATGTAGAGGCTACTGAGATCTAATCTCTTATATAAGCACCTTCCTTACACAGTCAAGGGGGTAATTGCAAAAATACCCTGACGGTTCGCAATTGTTGGACACGTGGAAGCCAAGACGACGACGTCGAGGAATCGACGGAATACGATATTAAAAGAAGTAAAACTATCATCCCGAAGGACTCACCTTGCAAGACCGAAGACATGAAGCCGGAGATGATCTTGTCTTTGAAGGCAAGTCCGGGGGCTACTGAGGGAGTCCTGTATTCAAGGGTCCTCAAGCGTCTGGGTCAATGAAGCTGGGCCGTATTGATGGGCCACGAAAGTAGAAGCAGAAGACTCTCCCCCGTATTCGGTCAGGACTCCTATGTACGTACAAAGGCAAGTGTAGTGTCCGGATGTATCTATTACTTCCTCCCCAAGTCACCTTTGTAACCCTAGGCCCCCTCCGGTGCGTATATAAGTCGGAGGGTTTAGCTCGTATAGAAGAAGATCAGAATCATAACATTCTCATGGGCTAGGCTTTAGGGTTTAGCCACTACGATCTCGAGGTAGATCAACTCTTGTAATCATATTCATCAAGATTAATATAGTAGGAAGTAGGGTTTTACCTCGATCGAGAGGGCCTGAACCTGGGTAAACATCGTATCCCTAGTCTCCTGTTACCATCGATCCTCAAACGTACAGCTTGGGCCCCCCTACCCGAGATATGCCGGTTTTGACACCGATAGTATCCATACCCGCAAAATGCATGGGTAGGGTATGGGTATGAAATTATACCCGTGGGTAACCCAAGGGATACCCAGAAAATTAATTAATTAATTAATAAAACCCTATAATATGTGAATAAATAATCAGCTTGAGTTCTTAACTAGCCCACGGACAACAGGCCCATAGATGGCCATTGCCCGAGACCCCTTGTATACCTACAATAGTTATCTTATCTGCATTTCCTTGACCTTGGAAGATAAAGCAATCAAGAGTCGGGTTACTGAATCCTCATTGATTCATCCTCAACCAAGGTTATACATTATACCCACCGGATGGGTACCTGAATTTAGACATTTTTCTCATCTTACTTTTGTCATGTCAATGCTATATATTGCACCCACCGGATACCAATTGGGCATAGGATACCCGATGGGTATGGGCATGGGTACCAATTTGCGCCCATGGGTAGTGAAGTGGGTGGGTATAGAAAAAATATTTGGGTATGGGTTTGGGTAGAAAAGTGTCGTACCCGCCCATACCCTATCCATTGCCATCCCTAGACTTATTAGATGGGTTCTTCTGCTGCAAGAGTTTGATTTGCATATCATAGATAGAAAAGGAGCTGAGAACCCCATAACAGACAACTTGTCTAGGCTAGAAAATATTTTTGATGACCCACTTGATGATAGCTTTCCTGATAAGAAATTAGTGGTCATAAATACTTCTCGTAGCACTCCATGGTATGCAGATTATGCTAATTATATTGTTGCTAAATTTATACCACCTAGTTTCACATACCAACAAAATAAAAAGGTTTTCTATGATTTAACACATTACTTCTGAGATGACCCACACCTTTATAAAGGGGTAGATGGTGTTATTAGACATTGTGTACCTAAGCATGAACATGAACAAATCCTACGCAAGTGTCACTCCGAGGCTTATGGAGGACACCATGTGGGACATAGAACGACACACAAGGTATTACAATCCAGTTTTTATTGGCCTACTCTCTTTAAAGATGCTCGTAAGTTTGCCTTGTCTTGCGATGAATGTCAAAGAATTGGTAATATAGTAGACGTCAGGAAATGCCTATGAATTATTCACTTCTTATGGAACCATTTGATGTTTGGGGGTTTGATTTCATGGGACCTTTTGCATCCTCTAATGGGTATACACATATTTTAGCTGCTATTTATTATGTTACTAAGTTGGTAGAAGCTATTCCAACTGGTAGTGTTGATCATAACACCTCTATTAAAATGCTTAAAGAAGTTATTTTCCCGAGGTTTGGTGTCCCTAGATATTTAATGACTGATGGTGGTTCACACTTTATTCATGGAGCTTTCCGAAAATTGCTTGCTAAATATGATGTCAACCATAGAATTGCATCTCCATATCACCCTCAATCTAGCGGTCAAGTAGAATTAAGCAATAGAGAGATAAAATTGATCTTGCGAAAGACTGTCAATAGATCTAGGAAGAATTGGCCCCAAAAACTTGATGATGCATTATGGGCTTACAGAAATGCTTACAAAAATCCTATGGGCACGTCTCCTTATAAAATGGTTTCTGGAAAAACATGTCACTTACCTCTTCAACTTGAACACAACGCTTATTGGGCAATTAGAGAGTTAAACTATGATCTTAAACTTGCGGGTGAAAAGAGGCTATTTGACATTAGCTCACTTGATGAATGGAGGAACCAAGCCTATGAAAATGCCAAATTGTTTAAAGAAAAGTTTAAAAGGTGGCATGACACTAGAATGCAAAAATGGGAATTTAATGTAGGTGACCAAGTCTTGCTATACAATCCTCGTTTAAGATTTTTTGCAGGAAAGCTTCTCAATGGAGGACACAAGAGCCTACAGCGAAGCTGAACCCTTTGGGTGGTCAACAGAGGAAGAGATGGAGGCCGACCTAAAAAGATTGGATGCCATGGAGGAGGATCAAGAGGTCACCTCTCGTCGTCAACTGGGAACCATGCTCGAGGAACTCCAAAGTTCAGCAATACCAAATTCGGTCATACCACCTGGTGCCAAGTTTATCTCTTATAATAACATGAAAAAGAGTGTTGCATGTTCTTTTGCAACTAGGATGCATCCATGGGTGGAAGGTGCTCTGACCATCACAGGAAAACTCCGCAAGGAAATCATGGACCTCGGGCCACAAAATCAAAAGCTTGAGGTGGAGAATCACATCCTGAATGGCATTATTGCTAAGAACATTGCACACCACCACCAAAGAAGGAGACTTGAGTACACGGGTATGGGAAATCCCCTTGGCTTGTGCCAAGCTTGGGGTAGTTGCCACGGTATCGTATCACCATCACACCTTTACCTTTATCGTTTATCTTAGTTCGATCCTTTTGGTTATATCTTGATCTAGCAGAATAAATATTTTACTATGATTTAGTCTTTGAGTTTTGCTTTTGATCTATCTACCTAATCGAGTCAGAGAGTTATATAATAAAGGGTAGCTTGGATTTGAGGGTTTTGTTTTCTTGCTTTGATCATAAGGAAAAGAAAAGGGAAGAGACTAAAATAAAAAGAGATTATATAATAATCTTATGGAGAGTGATGACTTCACATAAAAAGAGTATGCTAGATAAAATTTATTAAGAGTTGACAAACATAGTTTTGTTCATTGTTGCACTTAATAGGAAGTAATAAACAAAGAGAGGTCTCACATATAAATATAGTATCTTGGACATCTTTTGTGATTGTGAGCACTCATTAAAATATTATATTCTAAGAAGTTGATGTTGAACAAGGAAGACAACGTAACGTGTTGTGCTCCTTTATGTCCAAACAAAATTATATTGTCATATATCCTCCAACATGTTTCTCTTGCCTTTCCTCTCATGCTAGCCAAAAACTTCCTGCACCAAGTAGAGATACTACTTGTGCATCCAAAACCCTTCAACCCAGTTTTGCCATGAGTGTCCACTATACCTACCTACAGATTGAGTAAGATCCTTCAAGTAAGTTGTCATCGGTGCAAGAAATAAAAATTCCTCTTTAAATATGTGCTACTCCCTCCGTAAACTAATATAAGAGTGTTTAGAATACTAAAATAGTGATCTAAACGCTCTTATATTAGTTTACAGAGGGAGTACTTATTACTGTGAGGATAATAAACTTGGTACAATCTTGTGTTGGGGAAGAAATAAAAGCGACGGACTACATAATAAAGGTCTCTATCACAAGTGGCAATACAAAGTGACATCCTTTGCATTAAGATTTAGTGCATCCAACTAAAAAGCGCATGGCAACCTCTGCTTCCCTCTGCAAAGGGCCTATCTTTTAATTTAATGTCTGCCTTTATATCAGAGTCAAGGTGATCTTCACCTTTCCTTTTTACTTGTATCCTTTGGCAAGCACAATATGTTGGTGCTAGATCTATATATATATATCCACGCGGATGTAGAGGACCATGAACCATTATTGTTGACATTACCCTTGAGGTAAATCATTGGGAGGCAAAATTACAAGCCCCTATCTTTCTTTGTGTTCAATTGAAGCTTTGATTTCATAAGTATCGCGTGAGTGTTAGCAATTACTAAAGACTAAGAGATAGTTGAGTATGTGAAACTTGCTATACAAAGCTCTTACATTGACTCTTTTCGATGTTATGATAACTTGCAATTGCTTTAATGACTAAGACCTTAGTTTGTTAGTTTTCAATAAGGTTTGTGATTCATACTTTACATTGTGAACAAGTTATCACTTTGATATAAGAAATTATATGACAATATATTGTTGTTCTAGAGATGATCATGACGCCCTCATGTCCGTATTTTATTTTATCATCACCTCTATCTCTAAACATGTGGTCATGATTATCGATTTCGGCTTTCGCTTGAGGAGAAGCGAGGCCTAAGCTTGGGGGAGTTGATACGTCCATTTTTCATCATGCTTTTATGTTGATATTTATTGCATTATGGACTATTATTTCACATTGTGGCACAATACTTGCCTTTTCTCTCTTATTTTGCAAGATTTACAAGAAGAGGGAGCTAGAATTCTGGAATTTTGGACCAGAAAGGAGCAAATCTGAGTAGCCTAATCTGCACAACTCCAAAAGTCCTAAAAATCAACGGAAAATTGTTTTGGAATATATTAAAAATATTGGGCGAAGAAAATCCAGAGGAGGACCCACCAGGTGGCCACAAGCCTAGGGGCGCCCCCCTAGTGCTTGTGGGCCCCCTGACAGGTCTCCAGTGCCCATCTTCTGCTATATGAAGCATTTTGACCTGGAAAAAAAATTCAAGAGAGACCTTTTGGGACGAATCGTCGCCGTCTCGAGGTGGAACTTGAGAAGAACCAATCTAGGGCTCCGGTGGAGCTGTTCTGCCGGGGAAACTTCCCTCCCGGAGGGGGAAATCAAAGCCATCGTCATCACCAACGATCCTCTCATCAAGGGAGGGTCAATCTTCATTAACATCTTCCCCAGCACCATCTCCTCTCAAACCCTAGTTCATCTCTTGTATTCAATCTTTGCCTCAAAACCTCAGACTGGTACCTGTAGGTTGCTAGTAGTGTTGATTACTCCTTGTAGTTGATGCTAGTTTGTTTATTTGGTGGAAGATCATATGTTCAGATCCTTGATGCTATTAAATACTACTCTGATTATGAACATTAACATGATTTGTGAGTAGTTACGTTTGTTCCTGAGTACATGGGAGAAGTCTTGTTATAAGTAATCATGAAATTTGGTATTCGTTCGATATTTCAATGAGATGTATGATGTCTTTCCTCTAATGGTGTTATGTGAACGTCAACTACATGAGACTTCACCATTATTTGGGCCTAAGGGAAGGCATTGGGAAGTAATAAGTAGATGATGGGTTGCTAGAGTGACAGAAGCTTAAACCCTAATTTATGTGTTGCTTCGTAAGGGGTTGTTTTGGATCCATATGTTTCATGCTATGGTTCGATTTATCTTAATTCTTCTTTTGTAGTTGCGGATGCTTGCGAGAGGGGTTAATCATAAGTGGGAGGCTTGTCCAAGTATGGACGGCACCCAAGCACCGGTCCACCCACATACCAAATTATCAAAGTAACGAACGTGAATCATATGAGCATGATGAAAACTAACTTGACAATAATTCTCATGTGTCCTCAGGAGCACTTTGCTTTATATAAGAGTTTGTTCAGGCTTGTCCTTTGCTACAAAAAGAATTGGGCCACCTTGCTGCACCTTAATTACACTTGTTACTTGTCACCCGTTACAAATTATCTTATCACAAAACTATATGTTGCCTATAATTTCAGTGCTTGCACATAATACCTTGCTGAAAACCGCTTGCCATTTCCTTCTGTTCCTCGTTGGCTTCGACACTCTTACTTGTTGAAAGGACTAAGATAGATCCCATATTCTTGTGGGTCATCACTTCCCCTTTTTATAAGTTGCCATAAGCCCAAGAGTCCCTTTACTGGATCGTGGACCTCGGCACTTCCCGATATAATTGTGCCGTTATGCGCGCATGGATAACCAAATCAATGATCATATCCCATAATATAAAATATTTTTGCAAGCTGAAACAACTTCAAAAAAGGTCTTATACTGTGGGGCGGAGGGAGTATTTGAAGTAGTGTAATCCACTTTATAAATATGAAACAAATACTATAATATTTAGAAATACTATTTAAATATAAATATAAATCCACTTTCAACTTTTTTCACTATACAAAAAAGTTAGTGACGAGTAGGCTACTAGACCATGGTGGATGCTTAGGCCTGTTTCTAACAACCAGATATAAAATCTTTGCCCTGCATTACTTTTTTATAAGAAGAAATTTTTATTGTTTGTCATATAGCTTTTGCGTAACAATAAAGTTGTAGTTCAAATTCTTACCAACGGTGGTGCTAGCCCAGATGGCAAGTGTCGTTATCTAAATGGTGGAATCACGAGATCGACTCCAACAATTGCATCATTTTTGGCAAAAAAAAGTAGTAAGACGTCCATTGGACCGGCCAAGTCATATGAAAAAAACTGATCACGCGCGAGAGAGCAAAAGGCGGTCAACGCCCAACTACCCTGCACGAACCGCCAATCGCGTGGAAACAGAAACATGCCCATTAAATAGCCAATTATTGCCCATGACTCCGTGCATCCGCATGATTACGATCCAAGGGCTCATGGGCCCTTTTCCCCATCCGTAAACGCGGAGTTCATTTTGGCGTTACTCGTGCTCTCGCCCGTAGCATTGAATATCAACCACAGTTACGAAAAGTATTACAATTGTAAGAAATAACTATGACAAGCAAACTTATCCGGGATCCCTCAAATAAAGGTAAATCATCCTGATTGGCCACCTTCTTGAAGAACTCTCTGTGAGTCAGGATCTACCACCACTGTCCCATACGCGTGCTTCCTTGTGTAGAGGTGTGGATTGCATGGCTGGCGGCGAAATCATGACGAATGCATTGGTGCCGGCAGAGGCGGAGATTAACCTAGAGGTATTGTCCGGCATTGGAGTGCCCAACTTTGAGTTCACCTTCAATTCGGAGGTCTTCTCTAACATGCTGATGCAGATAGAGTTCGTCACCGACGGCGACATCGATGGAGGATCTCTCCTCATACGCGATGACAATAAGAAAACTGCATGGATCCCACCCCCGGGTTGTATGTGTTTGGCCACTTTAAATTACATGCATATTAATTCAATGCATACGTTAATTTGTTTGGTCATGGGCTTGTTGCGCTTGATTTCATTTGGGATGGTCGAATAATCTTTTTCAGGTCATGCTGACCCTACATTAAGGCAGTTTATCATGTTACTGTAAATGGTCGCAATAGAGGGAATCCATATGTTTTCGGCTTGTGTACACCTATGTTAGCGTACCATTTTATTTGTTCACCTATGTTAGTTTGTTTTTTGTGCATCGAAACATTTAGGCTTTGTTTGGCCGTGGGGGACATAGAACCCGAGGAGGCAAGCCACGGTTGGGATTTTGCCCGTCACACAGGAATATGTGGTAGAAAACTAGGGGCCCTCTTACCACCATTTGGTTCAGTCACGAAGGGGAAAGACACGGTGGTTGTGTCTTTGGGTTTGAACGACCACATGGGGATAGCTCGGTCTTGGGGAGGAAGAAGGCGGCAGCGGAGCATGATATGTACTACGTTGGCCAGCTCGACCTTCTTGGTTATTGTAACACCCCAAATTTTTGATTTGGTTTTTCTTGCAAACTTTTGGCCTTTTTGAAAGGGGATTGTTTGATCTTTTCTTCTGCCCTTCTAAAACCCCTTTTTGCCAAAGTTTGTGTGTCTTCTCAAGCTTGGTTTTTAGCCTTGAAGTTCTCCTCTTGTGTTTGGCTCCAGCACAAGTTGAGATTCAAATGGAGTTGTTGAGTTCACCTCTTCTTGTTTTTAAATTCTCAAGTTTAAGCTTGACTCCTCTCCCCTCCAACCTTCATCTTGCCATGATCCCAACATGAGCAATAATCTACAAGACTCTCTTCACATCATGGGACAAGCATTTCTTCAATTCCAGCAAGTTTGAACCTCATTGGGATTTCTCTCCTATTTATTTCACTTCAAAACAAATTCTGTCTTTTATAGTGGATCTTGGTGATTTACAAAGGAACCACCTTTTTCATCTACCTATTTGACTCCAAACCAACTCTCCTAGATAGTCCTTAATACCCGCAACCTAGATCCATCTTGTCTCACTGGTCCACAGTTCAAATTTTTCAAATTTCACCTGCTGCAAGTTTGGACCAGATTTGCAAAATTTGGTGAAATTAATATTTATCTTCTTCCAAAAATTCTGTGAAAAATCATGCAGCCTCTAGATACATCAAGAGGCCACTCCACCAAAAATCAGCTCTAGAGTAATTGCACAAATACCAGAATCATTTCATCAAACACCTAGCCTACCCTGAACTGTCATCTGGTAACTGAAACTGTCGACAGTTAACACTTCGTCAGTTTCGTCAATTTCGACAGTCGTCGTGCGCGGCGACAAAACGCATCTGTATCTCCCTTGGCTCGACGCTGCACTGCAGCTCCTTCTTATCCTCGCGCCGCACGGTCACTTGGCAGCTTCTGGGCGTCGGTGGCGCCCTGGCCCGACCGCGCCAGCGGCTGCCACGGTCACAGCGCCGCCCGTGGCGGCTGACAGACGCAACGCCGCAGCTCCACACCGTTTCGCGCCGCCCAGACCACCCCAGTGCACCGCGTGTCCTTCTCCACAGCCAGCGCACGCCTGGCACGCCGTTGCCACGGCCTGGCACGCGCAGAGCACCGTTTCTGCCGCCGACGTGCCGCACGGCCGCTCCGTCGGTGACAGGTCGTAACACCCCTTCTATTGCCCATTTAAGCGCGGGAATGGAACCGCAACAACTCATGGAAGGTGCTCAAGCTCTTAATCGCGCCGTCCGACCACTGCAGCACCGCAATTAGCTCGCCGGACTTATCCGTTCGCGGCAGCCACCTCGAGCCGCCTATAAAAGGCACCCCCGAGCTCGTGCTCGAGCACACACGCCTCCCCTACTCCCCTATACCACGCCAAACCTCTGGAAGAGCCCCGAGAGGCTTTTCTTCCCCGGCTTCGGCCAACTGCCTCCGCCTCGGGCTCCAGCTCTGTTCACTCCGGTGAGGGCTCCTCCGCTGCCGTGATCTTGAATGTAGTACCCTGGCATCCCCCTAGTCCTAACCCCCAGCCCAATTTCTCCCCAGGAACCTTTCCCCGACGAGCTCCACGAACACCCGAGCCGCCGTCCACCGGAGATAAGCTCGTCGTCGACGTGGGACTCGCCGGCCTCCAACTCCACCACCGTTCGACGCGGAAGACCACCGTGAAGCTAGAGGTACCCATCCCCTCCCCTATCTCACCGTGGATCGACGCCGGCGATCACCGCAGCACCGTCGTCGGCGCGGCTCTGCTCCGTTTTTCAAACCTGACACGAGGGGCCCTCTGTCAGTCTCTCATCTCTCTCCCTTCGAAACGTTTTCTGTTAGCGCAATCTGCGAAATACGTCTTCCCTCTGCGGCTGGCGTATCACATACCGGTTCGCTTTGTCCTTTTCTGTTCTAGCCCCTGGATCTTTTCTGTTTCATTACAGATAGGTCCCTAGACAGAAACCTTAATATCTTTTAATCTAAAAGTGATTTTGAGTTGATTATTTTTCTGTCCATCTTGGTTTTCTGTCTAGTTTTTTCTCATATTTATGTGGAAATAATTTGAGCAACTTTATTTGCACGCGCGGTATTTATGTTAGTATGTATTTGTTTGAATACATAGATACCGGAGGCCGTGACAGAGACGCGAATATCGCCGAGTTAGACTCCGACGTTTCAGAACCAGGCAAGCATGTTTGAACTCTTGATATGATGAGTGTGTTGCATGTTTGCTCGAGTAGTTCGTTCATAAGCATGATTATATGGGCATATGTGTATGGCATATTTCATGCAAGTGATGCTTTCAGTGAGTCCCGAAGGAGAATGTTGCACCACCTCGTCATATGGTGGTATGATGGGGTGGAATACTGGTATTGTTGGAGCATGCCAGTAGTTGGTCAACTCAGTATCAACAGAGATCACATGTCGATTCCGTTCGTCTCCTTTTCAGTACTATCATAGGCCGTCCGTTGGGATTACGGTCTAGTCGGTTGTAAACCACCTTCCGAGTACACACCAAGTAGAGGGGCCAGGATGAGGGTTCCATGGCCCTGGATTAAAGCCCGTCATCCGGTCAGGGGACATGGGTGTTTCCGGTTGGGACCGAGAGGGGGGCACCCCTTAGAGCGCGCATATATAAATTTGATCCCATGCTATTCGAGGTTGTAGCCTCCCCGTCTTAAAGTTTTCCATGATTGTCGTCGCGGGTGATTCCGGACGACAGGATGTTAAATGGGTGTGTACTGGTTAGTTGAGTTCCTGCTAAAACACCGTAGACGGGGCTAGCCCACGTGGCCAGTAGAACCCGTTGGCTATGAGTTAATGGTACAAGCTCTCCAGAGTTAAATTCCTTCAGTAGCCATGTCTTATGGCCTTGGGTCAATCTTCATATCAACCCGGTGACCGTCTCTAGTTTATTCTCGAGAGTAACCAGAGTAATATTTCTCTTAACTTCATTTGGTAGATGAACTCACCAACCATCTCAGTATTTATTTTCAGAAGTATTCCATCAATAATATCGTGTCATTTATAAGCCCTTTATGTGATGTCGCTCAGACGTCCGACTATGGCATTCTTTTTATTTATAAGCCATTTATGTGATGTCGCTCAGACGTCCGACAGTGGCATTCTTTTTATTTATAAGCCCTTTATGTGATGTCGCTCAGACGTCCGACTGTGGCATTCTTTTTATTTATAAGCCCTTTATGTGATGTCGCTCAGACGTCCGACTGTGGCATTCTTTTTATTTATGAGCCCTTTATGTGATGTCGCTCAGACGTCCGACTGTGGCATTCTTTTCATTTATAGGCCATGTATGTGATGTCGCTCAGACGTCCGACGGAGGCATTTTTGTTATTTACTTTGGTTATAAGCCCTTTATGTGGTGTCGCTCAGACGCCCGACAGTGGCCTGTTATCATTTATTATTCTCCTACGAGGCGTCACCCAGACCCTCGTTGGCCCCGTTATTTTACCTTTTGGATTTCGGGAGGATTACCGCCCGACTTCCAGCCTTACTTTCAGTGCATTCATATTTTGTTCTGGTCGCATTTTTGCTGGAATAGTCATATGCATTCATGTTGGCATTTGTTATATCTTAAGTTCGAACTGTCTTGCGAGTACATTCAAAGTACTCACCTGGCTTGTTGATTTGGCCAGATGTGGATGAAGGCGATCTCATGGATGAAGAGTTCGATAGCGAGTCCGACGCTTAGAGGAGTCCCAGTCAGTCCCTTGCGATCCTGGAATTGATCACTGTTTTATACCGCTTCCGCCTACCACCAAATAAATTCATCGGGTCTCACTCCGACACTCGACGAACTGTAAAATATTGGAGTCACACCACCCACTTCACTGTGACATATTCCATCGCCTTTTATTACGAGTCAGTAGTATGCCACCCTACCTCGTGCCATATCTGCCTCTATGTAATATATTGGCGCGTTTGTAATAAAATCTGTTGAGCCATCCTTGGCTCAACCTTGTATAATATTCAGTGTACTGGAAATTCTGTATCAAGGATTTGTCTGCCAGCAGGAATTTTATTCCTCGCCGGTTTAATAAAGAGATCGGTCTTCCGGTAATTATTTTACTGAAGGACCGGTCGCGACAACCTTGGTATCAGAGCCAGGCTGACTGTAGGAAGCCACTAGGTGCGCTCGCTAATCGGTTATTAGCGAAAAATCTGCTTTTCAGCATTTTTACATTTGTAGCAATTTTTGGTTGGTCAGCATAAATTTATGGCCGTCTGCCTACCACTGAGGAGTTTGACCAAGTCATTGCTCCTACTCCAGTCAGAGCTGCACCGCCTGCTGCACCTGCTTCGACACCTCGTACTCATACTCCGCGCCTAGAGCCCATCAGTGAGGAGGAAGTTGAGTCCCCAGCACCACTGGGCCTTACCCTCGGAAGGCCGAGGGAAATCTTCAATGTCTCCGACTAGCGCGTCATCTCGCGACGCGCCGCGCTCGCTTGTAATATTTGTGCGATATGTAAAATAGGTTGTTGGGAGTAGTCTGTTTGTGCATCATGTAGCACCTTGGAGGAGTGCACTAGTTTCTAATAACATGTCAGGATGTGTACGAACACCCTGAGTGGCGTATGTATAATTAGGATCCGCGTGTAACATATGTACTAGCAACCTTCTCCGTGCGCAATCGACCAGTTTATTTCAAAATCTTTTTCGAGCTCGTGTTTGACCGCTTTTGCAAAATCTTGGTTTCTTTTGCTGCTCGGTTCTTCTCAGGTTTTCTTCTTTGTCACCCCGGAGTAAGAAATGACTCATCCCTGGACACGCTCCATGCCAAGTCCGCCGGAGGAAAATTATGGCACGCAGACAAACAACAATTTCTCACAGGGGCAGTCAAGTCAGCAGGGCAGTGAGACAGCATTTTCTCAAGTATGCCGCCTTTACGAGCAAAGTCAGCAACAGCACCAAGAAATGATGAACCATCTCATTAACATGGGAAATCACCGCGAGCCATACCAGCAGCACTCAAAATTGTCTGAATTCCAGAAGACGCGTCCAACAACATTTTCTCACACAGACAAGCCTCTTGAGGCCGACGACTGGCTTCGAGATATTGAGAGGAAGTTAATTGTGGCACAATGCTCAGACCGCGAAAAAGTGTTGTACGCACCGCATTACCTCACAGGAGCAGCCGCATCATGGTGGGAAAATTTTCTGCTTATGCATCCGACATAAATAATATCACCCAGGAAGATTTCAAGGAAGGCTTTGGTGGAGCACACATCCCTAAGAGTATCATGAAAATCAAGAAAAGAGAATTTGATGACCTCAAGCAAAGAGGCATGACAGTACAGGAGTACAACAGTCAGCTTGCGCAGTTATCACGATATGCCAACGAAGAGCGAATGACAGAAAATAAAAAGATGGAGAAATTCCTGGACGGACTGGCACCAGCACTAAAATGCCAGTTAGTCATACACACTTTTCTAGATTTCAAGACGCTGGTAGACAAAGCTATTACACTGGAAAATGAATGTCGCAGTCTGGAGGATATTCGCAAGAGAAAAAGGGATCAGACCAACCACCCCCACAACAACAAGAATAAAATGAATTTCCAGAGGAACGTTGTGAACAAACCCACGGCCAGCGACACACGTCCAAATAAGAATTTTCATGCAAGAGACAAGGATTTCACCTATCGCCCGGGTGTTACCTGCTATGCATGTGGAGAAGAAGGACACTATGCTAAACAGTGCCCTAAGCCAAGAAACTCAGCGCCAAAGCCGAACAGCAACGGGAACAATTCAGCGCCCAAGCGTAATAATTTCAACCCCAATAACAATCACAGGAAAGGCCACCTGAACCATGTGACCAAGGAGCACGCACAGGATGCACCGGATATCGTACTCGGTACGTTCCCTGTCAACACAATACCTGCCACGGTTTTGTTTGATTCTGGAGCTTCTCATTCGTTCATTTCAAAGAGTTTTACTTTGCAACATGGTTTTTCAATGCTTCCCTTGGGAAAATCAATGACCATCAAGTCCCCCGGAAGTAAGCAGATCACTCAAAATTACTGCCGAGGTTTGACCATTGAGATTGAGGGACTAAAATTCCACGCAAACCTCATCGTGTTGGAAAACAAAGGACTGGATGTTATCCTGGGTATGGACTGGCTAACCACCAATAAAGGATTTATCGACTGCTTCAACAGAATAGTGATACTTACTCATCATCTTGGGAAAACAATAAGAGTCGCAGCTCAGGAGAGACCAGTATCTCGGCAACCAAAATTGAACAAAGTGGATACATCTGAGTTAAGAAAGGTTCCAGTTGTATGCGAATTTCTAGACGTATTTCCCGAGGAATTACCAGGCATGCCGCCAGACAGAGAAATAGAGTTCATTATTGAGCTAGCACCAGGAACCACACCCATATATAAGAAACCATACAGAATGGCGCAATCCGAGTTGGTTGAATTAAAGAAGCAAATAAAGGAATTGCTGGACAAGGGATTTATACGGGCCAGCTCCTCACCTTGGGGCTCGCCGGTATTATTTGCCAAAAAGAAGGATGGGACCATGAGGCTGTGTATAGACTACCGAGCACTCAACATGGTCACAATCAAAAATAAATATCCGATGCCACGGATAAATGATTTATTTGACCAGCTCGCACAAGCCAAGGTCTTCTCAAAAGTTGACTTAAGGTCAGGTTATCATCAGCTGAAAGTACGCACAGAAGATATCTCGAAAATAGCATTCACCTCAAGATACGGACTTTATGAATTTACAGTGATGCCGTTCGGACTGACCAACGCCCCCGCATATTTCGTCCACCTCATGAATAAGGTATTTATGAAATTCATGGAAAAATTTGTGGTGGTATTTATTGATGATATTTTGGTTAATTCCAAAACACCGGAAGAACATGCTGAGCACCTCCGCATTGTACTGGGAGAATTAAGGAAACACCAACTTCACGCCAAATTCAGCAAGTGTGAATTTTGGTTGAGACAACTGGGTTTCCTAGGACACGTATTAACGCAAGAAGGAATTGCTGTGGATCCAGATAAAGTCAAGGCTGTACTTGGCTGGAAGTCGCCAGCCAGTGTGATGGATATACGCAGTTTCCTCGGTATGGCCGGATATTACAGAAGGTTTATTGAAGGATTTTCCACCATAGCCAAACCAATGACCCAGCTACTGAAGAAAGATAAGAAATTCGAGTGGACCGAAGCATGTGAGAAAAGTTTCCAAGAGCTCAAAAAGAAGTTAACGATAGCCCCAGTATTAATTGTGCCAGACATACACAAGAACTTTGAAGTATATTGTGACGCATCCCGGAAAGGCCTCGGATGCGTACTAATGCAAGAAGGCAAAGTAGTCGCCTACGCATCTCGGCAACTGCGAAAACATGAAGAAAATTATCCTACTCACGATTTGAAGTTGGCAGCAGTCATTCATGCACTCAAGGAATGGAGGCACTTCTTACTTGGAAATCGCTGTGAAATATTACGGACCATAAGAGCCTCAGCTATATTTTCACACAGCCAGATCTAAATTTACGACAACGACGCTGGTTGGAACTGGTAAAAGATTACGACGTCGGTATCCACTATCACCCCGGGAAAGAGAATGTGGTAGCCGATGCTCTCAGCCGTTACCCCAGCCCGGACAGCGGCAGCATACAGAACCTGAGGCCCGAATTTCAGCGAGAATTCGCCAGGCTCAACCTAACGATGGTCACGGGGGGCGAAGTATCCAAGCTAGACATACAGCCTACACTGATAGAGCAGATAAAGAAGGCTCAACTTGGACACCCCAGCATCGAGGGAATAAAAAGAAAAGTAGGTCAGGGCAAAGCTTCAGAATTCGCCGTAGACAGTGAAGGGATATTATGGTTCGGAGCCAGACTTTGCGTACCCAACAGCAGCGACCTCAAACAGCAAATTCTAGCGGAAAGTCATACCGCTCCATACTCAATCCACCCTGGAGGTACAAAAATGTACAAGGATATTTAGGAAAGATTTTGGTGGCACGGCATGAAGAGGGATATAGCCACATTTATTGCATGCTGCGATTCATGTCAACACAATAAAGCCGAGCACCAAAAACCCGCAGGGATATTACAGCCAAATAAGATACCAGAGTGGAAATGGGATGATATCGGAATGGACTTTATTGTTGGACTACCACGATCACAACACGGTAACGATGCCATATGGGTCATCACAGACAGACTGACCAAGGTGGCACATTTCATACCCGTCAAGACAACGCTCACCACTCAAAAGCTCGCCAAGCTTTACCTCACCCGGATAGTATGCCTACATGGTGTTCCCAAGACTATAATATCCGACAGGGGTACTCAGTTCGTCTCGAAATTTTGGGACCAGTTGCAGCAAGCCCTTGGAACACAACTAACTTTCAGTACGGCTTACCACCCCCAGACTGGAGGACAAACGGAACGAGTAAATCAAATACTCGAAGACATGCTAAGGTCATGTGTCCTCACCTATGGGGCCAGTTGGGAGGAAAGCTTACCATATGCCGAGTTTGCATACAACAATAGTTACCAAGCTAGCCTACAGATGGCACCTTTCGAAGCCCTGTACGGACGAAGATGCCGTACTCCTTTGAACTGGTCAGAAACAGGGGACAGTCGCATATTCGGCCCGGATATGTTAAAGGAAGCCGAGGAAAGGGTAAAAATGATATGGGATCGACTCAGGACCGCCCAAAGCCGACAGAAGAGCTATTACGATCAAAAGCATCGGGAAATAAGTTTTGAGCCCGGTGACGACGTATACCTGCGAGTGTCACCAATGAGAGGACTACAACAATTCAAAGTCAAGGGGAAACTAGCACCATGATTCATCGGACCCTTCCGTATAATTGCACGAAGAGGCACAGTAGCTTACCAACTGGACCTCCCCAAGGAATTGTCCGACGTTCACGACGTGTTCCACGTCTCGCAACTACGGAAGTGTGTAAGCAACCCAGAGAAACATGTGTCACATGGAAGTCTTGACATGCAACCAGCTCTTACATACCGAGAACACCCAGTGAAGATTTTGGAGGAGTCTGAAAGGAGGACCCGTCAGAAAACTATTAAATTTCTCAAGGTTCAGTGGAGTAACCACACAAAGGATGAGGCAACATGGGAAAGGGAAGATTTCCTTCGGAAAGAACATCCGCATCTATTTGAGGATCAGCTGAAATCTCGGGGACGAGATTTTTCCTAAGGGGGTAGGTGTTGTAACACCGCAAATTTTTGATTTGGTTTTTCTTGCAAACTTTTGGCCTTTTTGAAAGGGGATTGTTTGATCTTTTCTTCTACCCTTCTAAAACCCCTTTTTGCCAAAGTTTGTGTGTCTTATCAAGCTTGGTTTTTAGCCTTGAAGTTCTCCTCTTGTGTTTTGCTCAAGCACAAGTTGAGATTCAAATGGAGTTGTTGAGTTCACCTCTTCTTGTTTTTAAATTCTCAAGTTTAAGCTTGACTCCTCTCCCCTCCAAACTTCATCTTGCCATGATCCCAACATGAGCAATCCTCTCCAAGACTCTCTTCACATCATGGGACAAGCATTTCTTCAATTCCAGCAAGTTTGAACCTCATTGGGATTTTTCTCCTATTTATTTCACTTCAAAACAAATTTTGTCTTTTATAGTGGATCTTGGTGATTTACAAAGGAACCACCTTTTTCATCTACCTATTTGACTCCAAACCAACTCTCCTAGATAGTCCTTAATACCCACAACCTAGATCCATCTTGTCTCACTGGTCCATAGTTCAAATTTTTCAAATTTCACCTGCTGCAAGTTTCGACCAGATTTGCAAAATTTGGTGAAATTCATATTTATCTTCTTCCAAAAATTCTGTGAAAAATCATGCAGCCTCTAGATACATCAAGAGGCCACTCGACCAAAAATCAGCTCTAGAGTCATTGCACAAATACCAGAATCATTTCATGAAACACCTGGCCTACCCTGAACTGTCATCTGTTAACTGAAACTGTCGACAGTTAACACTTCGTCAGTTTTGTCAGTTTCGACAGTCGTCGTGCGCGGCGACAAAACGC
Source organism: Secale cereale (assembly GCA_902687465.1). Classification (NCBI taxonomy): domain Eukaryota; kingdom Viridiplantae; phylum Streptophyta; class Magnoliopsida; order Poales; family Poaceae; genus Secale; species Secale cereale. The sequence goes on from LR738711.1 coordinate 143,601,870, forward strand.
GTATGTATCTCCCTTGGCTCGACGCTGCACTGTAGCTCCTTCTTATCCTCACGCCGCACGGTCACTTGGCAGCTTCTGGGCGTCGGTGAAGCCCTGGCCCGACCGCGCCGGCGGCTGCCACGGCCACAGCGCCGCCCGTGGCGGCTGACAGACGCAACGCCGCAGCTCCACGCCGTTTCGCGCCGCCCAGACCACCCCAGTGCACCGCGTGTCCTTCTCCATAGCCAGCGCACGCCTGGCACGCGCAGAGCGCCGTTTCTGCCGCCGACGTGCCGCACGGCCGCTCCGTCGGTGACAGGTCGTAACACCCCTTCTACTGCCCAGTTAAGCGCGGGAATGGAACCGCAACAACTCATGGAAGGTGCTCAAACTCTTAACCCCGCCGTCCGACCACTGCAGCGCCACAATTAGCTCGCCGGACTTATCCATTCGCGGCAGCCACCTCGAGCCGCCTATAAAAGGCACCCCCGAGCTCGTGCTTGAGCACACACGCCTCCCCTACTCCCCTATACCACGCCAAACCTCTGGAAGAGCCCCGAGAGGCTTTTCTTCCCCGGCTCCGGCCAACTGCCTCCGCCTCGGGCTCCAGCTCCGTTCACTCTGGTGAGGCCTCCTCCGCCGCCGTGAGCTTGAAAGTAGTACCCTGGCATCCCCCTAGTCCTAACCCCTAGCCCAATTTCTCCCCAGGAACCTTTCCCCGACGAGCTCCACGAACACCCGAGCCGCCGTCCGCCGGAGATAAGCTCGCCGTCGACGTGGGACTCGCCGGCCTCCAACTCCACCACCGTTCGACGCGGAAGACCACCGTGAAGCTAGAGGTACCCCTCCCCTCCCCTATCTCGCCGTTGATCGACGCCGGCGATCACCGCAGCACCGTCGCCGGCGCGGCTCTGCTCCATTTTTCAAACCTGACACGAGGGGCCCTCTGTCAGTCTCTCATCTCTCTCCCTTCGAAACGTTTTCTGTTAGCACAATCTGCAAAATACGTCTTCCCTCTGCGGCTGGCGTATCACATACCGGTTCGCTTTGTCCTTTTCTGTTCTAGCCCCTGGATCTTTTCTGTTTCATTACAGATAGGTCCCTAGACAGAAACCTTAATATCTTTTAATCTAAAAGTGATTTTGAGTTTATTCTTTTTCTGTCCATCTTGGTTTTCTGTCTAGTTTTTTCTCATATTTATTTGGAAATATTTTGAGCAAGTTTATTTGCACGCGCGTTATTTATGTTAGTATGTATTTGTTTGAATACATAGATACCGGAGGCCGAGACGGAGACGCGAATCTCGCCGAGTTAGACTCGGACTTTTCAGAAGCAGGCAAGCATGTTTGAACTCTTGATATGATGAGTGTGTTGCATGTTTGCTCAAGTAGTTCGTTCATAAGCATGATTATATGAGCATATGTGTATGGCATATTTCATGCAAGTGATGCTTTCAGTGAGTCCCGAAGGAGAATGTTGCACCACCTCGGTCATATGGTGATATGATGGGGTGGAATACTGGTATTGTTGGAGCATGCCAGTAGTTGGTCAACTCAGTATCAACAGAGATCACATCTCGATTCCGTTCGTCTCCTTTTCAGTACTATCATAGGCCGTCCGTTGGGATTACGGTCTAGTTGGTTGTAAACCACCTTCCGAGTACACACCAAGTAGAGGGGCCGGGATGAGGGTTCCATGGCCCTGGATTAAAGCCCGTCGTCCGGTCAGGGGGCATGGGTGTTTCCGGTTGGCACCGAGAGGGGGGCACCCCTTAGAGCGCGCATATATAAATTTGATCCCATGCTATTCCAGGTTGTAGCCTCCCTGTCTTAAAGTTTTCCGTGAATGTCGTCGCGGGTGATTCCGGACGACAGGATGTTAAATGGGTGTGTACTGGTTAGTTGAGTTTCTGCTAAAACACCGTAGACGGGGCTAGCCCACGTGGCTAGTAGAACCCGTTGGCTATGAGTTAATGGTACAAGCTCTGTAGAGTTAAATTCCTTCAGTAGCCATGTCTTATGCCCTAGGGTCAATCTTCATATCAACCCGTTGACCGTCTCTAGTTTATTCTCGAGAGTAACCAGAGTAATATTTCTGTTAAGTTCATTTGGTAGATGAACTCACCAACCATCTCAGTATTTATTTTAGAAGTATTCCATCAATAATATCCTTTCATTTATAAGCCCTTTATGTGATGTCGCTCAGACGTCCGACTGTGGCATTCTTTTTATTTATAAGCCCTTTATGTGATGTCGCTCAGACGTCCGACTGTGGCATTCTTTTTATTTATAAGCCCTTTATGTGATGTTGCTCAGATGTCCGACTGTGGCATTCTTTTTATTTATAAGCCCTTTATGTGATGTCGCTCAGACGTCCGACTATGGCATTCTTTTTATTTATGAGCCCTTTATGTGATGTCGCTCAGACGTTCGACTGTGGCATTCTTTTCATTTATAGGCCCTGTATGTGATGTCGCTCAGACGTCCGACGGAGGCATTTTCGTTATTTACTTTGGTTATAAGCCCTTTATGTGGTGTCGCTCAGACGCCCGACTGTGGCCTGTTATCATTTATTATTCTCCTACGAGGCGTCACCCAGACCCTCGTTGGCCCCGTTATTTTACCTTTTGGATTTCGGGAGGATTACCGCCCGACTTCCAGCCTTACTTTCAGTGCATTCATATTTTGTTTCGGTCGTATTTTTGCTGGAATACTCAGATGCATTCATGTTGGCATTTGTTATATCTTAAGTCCGAACTGTCTTGCGAGTACATTCAAAGTACTCACCTGGCTTGTTGATTTGGCCAGATGTGGACGAAGGCGATCTCATGGATGAAGAGTTCGATAGCGAGTCCGACGCTTAGAGGAGTCCCAGTCAGTCCCTTGCGATCCTGGAATTGATCACTGTTTTATACCGCTTCCGCCTACCACCAAATAAATTCATCGGGTCTTACTCCGACACTCGATGAACTGTAAAATATTGGAGTCACACCACCCACTTCACTGTGACATATTCCACCGCGTTTTATTACGAGTCAGTAGTATGCCACCCTACCTTGTGCCATATCTGCCTCTATGTAATATATTGGCGCGTTTGTAATAAAATCTGTTGAGCCATCCTTGGCTCAACCTTGTATAATATTCAGTGTACTGGAAATTCTGTATCAAGGATTTGTCTGCCAGCAGGAATTTTATTCCTCGCCGGTTTAATAAAGAGATCGGTCTTCCAGTAATTATTTTACCAAAGGACCGGTCGCGACAGTTATCATCTCGAAGACGCACTTCTGTAGCGACTCCACCTCTGATTGTGACCCCCAATCGAGACCTTCATAGCCTCATAGGGGGTTCGGATCTGAATTCGTACGTGACTGCCCAGTTGGCGCCGCATGGCTCGGTGGTGTAAAACCACTCTTTTTGCCAGATCTTGATGGTATCTATGAAGGTACTGTCTGGTGACGCAACTCGAGAAACTTGCTAATCATTGCCCCC
>LR738711.1:143609514-143627135 GCA_902687465.1 Secale cereale
CTTCCGGTCGTCTACTATCTTCGGCTTGACATTAAAGACCTTCAGCCATAGGCCGAAGTGTGGCTGGAGCAGAAGAAAGGCCTCGCAGACAAGGATGAAAGTCGAGATGTGCAGGAAGGAGTTAGGGGCGAGGTCGTGGAAATTTGACCCATAGAAGAACATCAAGCCGCTCACGAAGGGGTGAAGGGGGAAGCCGAATCCTCGGATAAAGTGAGGGACGAACACCACCCTTTCACCTGGCTGGGGCATAGGGATGAACTATCCCTCTTCGGGGGTGCGATGGACGATGTTGCTTGGGAGGTACCCCGCTCGCTTTAACCCCTGGATATTGTCCTCGGTGGCGCTGGAGGCAACCCACTTGCCTTTGGTGCTGGAGCCCACCATAGCTGGATCGAGGAAATGGTGGAAATGTTTTGAGAGAAAGAGGGGATCTAGGCGCTGGAGCTCATGAGATTAAGAAGGTGACAACAATGGTGGAAGTGAAGGTTTAGGGAGAACTTGGTGGCTGCTTCCCCTTTCTATAAGTTGTCGTAAGCCCGAGAGTCCCTTACAGCAACGCGGACCTCTCCACTTCCCGATATAATTGTGATGTTATGCACACATCACTACTGGAATCAGTTTCTTTGTCGTCTGCCATGGCAGACGGCGAAGGCATGAATGCCGGACGGCAAAGTCCTTTGCCGTCCGCCGGCGGACGGCAAACTGTCCATCTGCATGAGTGCCAGCAAAGGCCTCGGCAAAAGGTTGTGTCATCCACCGCCGGAGGCGAGCAGACGGCAAAGATAATGGATGGCATTGCGGTGGGGTGAGCACCATTAGGGGTTAACGGCGTGCTTTGTTGTCCGTCTGCGGAAGGCAAAGAGGCAAAGCTCTTTGCTGTCCGCAGCCAACACTAGGAAGCTGCCACGTAGCCAGCTATGCCGTCTGTCAGCGGACGCCAAAGTATTTTGAATCTTTGTTGTCTGCGGGCGGACGGCATAGCTGGCCCTGTTTGCCCGTCCTGTTTGGGATCTTTGTCGTCTGCTGGCAGACGGCAAAGTGCCCAAATAGGCAGCCCAGTGTTCCCAGTTTGTACAGGTAGTTGCCACGTGGCCTCTTTGTGCAGATGGCAAAGAGGCTATATATCCCCTGTTTTTATTTGAATCCATTTAATTTGACAGGATTTCACACACAGATATACATACATACATATCCAACATATCCAACAACATATAACAGCATGTCGAACAACATATTTCATCAAATCCAACATATCCAACAACATAGTTCAACAAAGTCCTATCCAACATATCTATATATACATACATATCCAGAAACAAGTTTCCAACGACTACATATCCATATAGACATACATATCCAAACAAGTTTTCATAAACAACAAGGAAGCACCATAAGAATAGTACACTCCATCAATGCAAGCTTCCTCATCTAAATCAAATCTACAAATTGGGAAAGATGAAAGTTAGAATAAGAAGAAGAAGAATAAGACTAGCTAGAAGAAAAGGAAAAGGAGGAAACGAATAATAATAAGAAGAAGAAGAATTTATCTTCTCTTTATTTCTCTCCTCTCCTATTCTTTATCTTCTTCTTTTCTAACTAATGTAGGTAAAAATGTCATTTTTGGCCTAAGTTAGGTAAACATGCTAAGTGTGTAGGTCAATTTAGAGCTAAGATAGGTAAATAGATCATTTATGAGCTAACGTAGGTTAAATGGATCATATTGGAGCTAACCTAGTTAAACTTGGTCATTTCTAAGCTAACCTAGCTAATTATGCCATTTTTTACCTAACTAAGCTTATTGTGTCATTTTAGAGGACAACAAGCTAAGTATATGACATTTATGAGGTTAGCAAGGTTATTATGCCATTTACGAATAAAAACAAGTAAGAGGAGGAAAAGAAGAAGAAGAAGAAGAAGAAGAAGAAGAAGAAGAAGAAGAAGAAGAAGAAGAAGAAGAAGAAGAAGAAGAAGAAGAAGAAGAAGAAGAAGAAGAAGAAGAAGAAGAAAGGAAGAAGAAGAAGAAGAAGAAGAAGAAGAAGAAGAACCTCTTCTTCTTCTTCTTCTTGTTTTCTTCCTATTCCTTCTTTTCTTCCTCTTCCTTGATTTTCTTCATCTTATTATGTCATTTGTGGACTAAATAGGCTAAATTATGTCATAAATGTACTAAATAGGTTAAATAAGAAGAAAAATACCGTTATCACGGAGGTGAAGGACCGGTCGGGGTTGCGGCAGTGGCAGACAGAGGTGAAGGACCGGTCGGGGCTCCGCCATTGCCAAACGCAGAAGGATTGGTCGATGCTTGTCAGGAGGCATGCTGCACCAAAGATCATTTCCAATAATGTCTCGTTAGCATGATGCAACTGAAAATGTGAATACTAGTAGCTAACGACCATTGAAATCAAACTCACTGTGGTTGCAGGAGCAATCTGGGGCATCAGCGGAGGGGTCTGGCCGTTTTGCTCGCACATGGTCTACACATTTGGTTATCACGAGTTAGTCATATTAGTTAGTAATGCAAACATTACATGCATGATTTGGCTAATATGCATGAGAAATGTACCACGAGGAGCTCGTATAGGGCCCGGTGAAACGCGTCATTCCGGTTCCTCTCCTCCTCCAATTGCTTAGCCGTCCTCTCCTCCATCTCCCTCTCCTTCTCCGTTGCCTCCCTTTTTGCCTTCTCCAAAAGCGCGTGTGTGTTCAATCTCTCTTTCTCAACCAATGCCTGCAACACGCCACTCCTCGTTAGCATTGTAATCATCGACGGACGCACGCACAATGTAACGGAGGAAAGGTGAGAGAGTCTGTATAACTAACTGCCATGGCGAGCTCCGCGGGCCGTGCACGAGGAATTATTTCATGATCAGAGCTACTCTGGCGCTTCTCGATCTACGGGAGTCTTAGGACAACGTATCAGTCCATCACCAATGGCCATGGCGGCATGGGACTTCCCGCCACCAGATATCATGACCAGCTCTCTTTCAAAAGGATCTTGGCTCGGGTTAAAGTCCTCGCCTTCCCCTCGTATCTGTACCTCATGATCTTGTGGTGGGAGGAGACGTTGGTGAAGCTCTCTGGATTATCTAGGCCAGACTCTGAGAATGCCTTGGCCTTCTTGTAGGGGGCACTATGGGCCATGCCATAGAGGTCGAACAGATTTGGCACAGGCTTCTTGTGGTGGTTCGCTTGAGAGAGAGGAACATAATATTAGTTTAGGGCTCAAGCTAGCATGAAGAATGATATTGCTATGTAAGTAGGTCATTTTGGACCTAAGTAAGGTTATTATGTCATTTTTGAGGAAAATAAACTAAGTTTAGGTCATTTTGGAGGTAACCAAGATTATTATGCCATTATTGACCAAAGTATGCTAATTGTGTCATTATTGAGCAATCCAAGGTAGTTATGCCATTTTTTAGCTAACTAAAGTATATTTAGGCATTTTATAGAGCTATGTAAGGTGATTATGTCATTTTAGAGCTAATTATGTCATGAATGAACTAGCTAAGATTAGTTTAGGTCGTTATTGAGCTATCCAAGGTAGTTATGCCATTTTATAATTAACTAAATCATATTTAGGCATTTTATACATCTATCTAAGGTTATTATGTCATTTTAGAGCTAAATATGTCATAAATGAACTAGCTAAGATTAGTTTAGGTCGTTATTGAGCTATCCAAGGTAGTTATGGCATTTTATAACTAACTAAAGCATATTTAGGCATTTTATACAGCTATCTAAGGTTATTATGTCATTTTAGAGCTAAATGTGTCATAAATGAACTAGCTAAGATAAGTTTAGGTCATTATTTAGCTATCACATACCCAGTGATCCCCGTACTCAAATATGTTGGGGCTCCCTTGATGGTGTGGCACACCTTCCATTTGGTCACGCTTATCCTTAGCCCTATGGTGTTCGACTAGCCATTGGGGAGAGCACCACGCATCCACCAATGCCTCCCAACAGTCCATATTATCCGCACACCATCTCGAGGGCACCTAAGTTAGTCAAGAGAAATTTTAGCACTACACCTACGAATCAAATCTAGAAAACTAAGTTCAAGGCCTTAAGAATAGGTAATTACCAGCATGTACTTGTCCTTACTCAGAAACTTGTTGTGATACTTCTTCTTGGCCCTCCTAATACCCTTCGGGGTGTAGTAGTCTCGAATGGCCTACACCCGAGCCTCGTGCCGTAAGTTCTGAAGTAAGCGCTTGCACTCGGCATCGACAACCTTACTCGCGGCCTCCTGCTCTCCCTTTGAAACCCTGTAGAAGGTCTGCAATCAAACAAGACAACACTGATTAGTACAATCACTAGGCAGTGTTGATTTTTAATTCTGTAAAGGAGGAATTACCCAAAACCAACGGAACACAATCTCGGCCACCATCTCGCACACGACATCGGTGACCATCTCCTTCGGCGGGGCCGGGGCAACCGAGTACAGCTCTCAGCTCAGTGCTAGCTGTGGAACCTGGCCCTCACCGGGCAATGTGACCCACCCAGGGAAGTGATGCCGGCAAAGCACACCAAGCACCTGGTTGGGCCTGCGAGAACCACGGGGGTGTACCCAGCCCCTGCAGTATGACAAGACCAACGCATTAGATATTAATTTGAAGAAACGTGAAGGCAAAAGGTTAAAAAAAGTAAATGCACTTACTTCAACCCATTAGGCGCAATCAAGCACCTCTGCTCGGGGGTCGTCGGCACGGGCGAGAGCTTTGTACCGCCACGCTGGTAGACCTTCTTGCCCTTCTCAACAAGCTTGTCATCGATGTAGCTATCATCAAGAAAGGTGTCCTCGCTACCATTAGTAGGGCAACTAGCCTCCGGAGTCTCGTGGGAAGAAGACTCTGGGATCGGAGTCTTCTGGGATGAAGACTCTGGGACCGGAGTCTTCTGGGACGAAGACTCTGCGACCGGACTCATGTGGGGTGAAGGATCGGTGACACGAGTCTGGTGGGGCGAAGGATCGGCGACCCGAGTCTGGTGACCAGAAGGACCCGAGTCTGACGGGTCCACGTCAGTCATGCGGTCGGGTTAATCAGCTGGGGGTGGCGGGGGGAAGGCATAGCAGCCTTCCTACCTCTCCCGCAGCCACATCCACCTCTAGCAGCCTTCTTCATCCTCCCCCGACCTCTCCCAGCCGAAGAAGAAGCGCCCGCTGCTGCTGTCTGCATAGTGTCTAGCAGTGCTCCGGAGGGGCTGGGGTGGAATAATGGAAGCACCCCTCTGGCCAGTAGCGCTCGCAGGAGGCTTTGGGCTCTCTAGACCCTTGCCCACCATCTTGTCAACACCTGCAATGACAAAAGGTAAACAAAATTAGTACAACATAAAAAATTTGAATACCTGACATGAATAATATGTATATAATTTAAGTGTATGATCATCATGAACATAATAAAAAATTGAATACCTCACATTACTAATATTACTCTGAATCATCTATATATGCTCCGGGATCATTAAATGCATCATCATCATCACTATCAGTGACATGCTCATCATCATCATCAATAAATGCATCAACATGTGGAAGGCCTCCTTTATGTAATCGTTCAAGCATTGACAGGTCATCTGTAGCAGTAACTTCTTCCAGTTCCGGCTCTTCTTGTTCCAGCTCAGGGGTGAAGTCAGATTCACGATCATTGTCTACTTCAATGTTCAGGGGTGGAGTAGAGCGGTTCATGAAACTTTTTTTGGAAAGACGTGTTTCTTGGAAGAATTCTCCTTCGTCATACGTGTCTTGGTTAATGTGAGGTTCATAATCCTCTTCATTGGGGGGAGGTGGTCTAACATGTGGCAGCACTTCATAAACGACATCCAACCACTGAGATTTGGATCACTTTGACAGGCCCACGGTAGATAGAAAACTTGGGTTGCGTGTTGAGCCATAATATAGACATCGGGAACATCCAAATGGGTGCTTTGTTGGATTTCGACTAGCCCAATATGTACATGAGTTGTCTAGTCTCCCTCAGCTGGAACCAATAACATCTGAAGACTACAATGTTTGGTGGGTTTTCACCATCGAATTGAAGTTTATAAATTTCTTCAACTCTTCCATAATACTCGATATTTCCTTCACCAATAGGAGAGACACAACAATTTGTAGAATTTCGGTCGGCCATAGATAGCTCTTTGCCAAAGGTACGAAACCGATACCCGTTGATGTCGTATTTTTCGAATGAACGGACCTTATAGTCAAAACCATTAGCTACTTGTCTCAATTTGGCATCCATAATCTCTGAATTAGCCTACAAGTTTAATACGAAAGGATTGTTGCATTAGTCGCAAATTAGCCAAAGAAATGAAATGGTCTAGTGGAAATTACCGTTTTTTGGACCAAGAGATGAAACCGGGATATTCGCCTCCTTGCTTTGCCAGAAGCTCATACTCTTCAACGGAATCCTTTTGGATCAGCGCTCCATACGACAATATGGTGATGTATCGACTGCATCAAATATCTAGGAATAAGAGTTGTTCAAAGGAATTAGAAGTTGCGAAACTATGTACCGAGATCTTACTCGATGTACGGCCGCACTTTTGTTAGGTTGTTGAATAGATACAGCGAAATGGTCCGCCATTCTTCAAAATCCAACGATACTAGTTTCCAACCACTGGCTGGTGCGAGATTCCCTTTGAATAGGCTTAGGTTGGATCGACACTTTTTAGGGTCGTCAGCATTGTACCGAGGCTTCGGATTATGCAGATGACGATTTTTGGCTTTGTAGTGTGCTGTCACGAAGTGTGCCGCCTCCTCAGTGATGAATGCCTCGGCCATCAATGCTTCAATTATACGTTTATTTTTACATTTTGCTCGAAGCAACTTCTGCATCCTCTCAGTTGAGTAGCACCAACGATTTTGCACGGGCCCCTCCAATCTTGCCTCGGTCGGGAGATGCAAAATCAAGTGTTGCATAGGATTAAAGAATCTTGGCGGGAAGATCATCTCTAACTTGCAGATCAACTCCGGTGCCAACTGTTCCATTTCTTCTATGAGGCCAGGCGATAGTTCTTTCGCACAAAGAACATGGAAGAAATAGCTCAGCTCTGCCAGTACTAGACATTCATCCTCAGGGATGAAGCCACGCAACATCAGCGGCATTATCCGCTCAATCCATATGTGCCAATCATGACTTTTTCGACCAAATATTTTCATTTTTTCATGACTCACTCCCCTCTTTAGATTTGCTGCATACCCATCGAGGAACACAAACTTCATTTTCACCCACAAAATAATTTCCCTCATAGCTGGCCTTCCAAGCGTGAACCATGCCTTTGGCTTTGTCCAGTTCCGCTTTCCTTTCGGTTCTTGCATGTTTTGTAACGGTCTATCACATAGCTCATGTTGATCGACTCTAGCCTTAGTATTATCCTTTCATTTCCCCTCTATGCCAAACAATGTACCAAAAATGACTTCGGCGATATTCTTCTCAGTGTGCATCACGTCGATGTTGTGTGGGCAAAGGAGGTTTTTGAAGTAAGGCAGATCCCACAAGCATGTCTTGAGAGTCTAAGTGTTTTCCTTATTATACCCCTTGAAATACCCTGGACGCTCTGGATCTGGCTAGAGAGCGTTTAACTGATCTAGGGTCTGTTGGCCTGTCAACGCAGGTGGTGCAGAGTGTTTGACAACTCTACCTTTGATGAAGTTATTCTTGTCTTTCCTGAACTTACGGTGAGGATCCAGAAATGGTCTATGCAAGTCGAAGCAAGTATACTTGTGCCCTGCCATGAGCCAATGAAACTCAAGACCTCCCTTGCATGTGGGGCACGGGAACCTTCCATGCACACACCAGCCAATGAATAGCGCATACGCCGGCAAGTCATGCGTCGAGTACATGTACCAGGCACGCATTATGAAGTTCTTTTTGCTAAAGGCATCATATGTCTTGAACCCATTATCCCAAGCTTCTTGTAATTCATCCTTAAGCGGCTGCATGTACACATTCATATTCTTCGCGGGATAGTTGGGCCCTGGAAATATCAACGTCAGGAAAATGTTCTTTCTTTGCATAATCTACCTGGGGGGAGATTGACTGGAATGACAAACACAGACCAACAACTGTATTGGGCTGCCGTCTGACCAAACACACTGAACCCATTCATGCTGACGGTGACTCGAGGATGCCTTGGATCTGTCGTTTTTCCTTATGTAATGCATCGAAGGGCTTCCACGCTTCACCATCCGATGTGTGCACCAACATCACACTCCCATTTGCATCTAGTTCGGTTCTTTTGCCCGTTTTGTGCCATGTCATCTGTCTGGCCGTCTATTCGTCCATGAAAAGATGTTGAAGTCTTGGTACGATTGGCATATACCGAAGAGCGTTAACGGGTATTTTGGTCTGCGTCTTCTCACCCATACCGTTGTCTACCACAACATACCTGGAAGACTTGCAAATGGGACAATACTTCAAGTCCTCATACTAACGCCTAAATAAGACACATCCTTTCTCACAAGCATGTATCTTCTTATAGGGCATCTTAAGAGAATGGAGGATTTTGTCTGACTGGTATAGGTTTGCATGTAGCACATGGCCTTTGGGTAGAAATCATCAGAATACTGTCATCATTGCGTCGTAGCATTCTGTGCCCAAATTGAAATGAGCCTTCAAAGCCATTATTTGTGAGATGGCATCCAGCTGACAAAGCTCAGTGTGCTCATGGAGAGGACGTTTTGAGGACTCCAACATTTCAGTGAAGGCGTTTGCAGATTCCTCCACCTCCTCGTCCGAGTCTCGAGCACCGTCAAAGTCTTGCACCATGTCTTCCATCCCGGTACCATGCTCGTGCGCTCCCTGTTTTGCAGCACCAGAACCGCGCACCACAGGAGGTGGTGGCGCATGTACCCTAGGAACCAGCACCGCAGGCGCAGGGGGCGACTGCAATCATGAGTGTGGCTGGATGTCGCGCCCTAGCTCTAGAGCTACGGGGCCTCGTCTGGCCCGGAAAGTTCAAGCCGGATCTGCCTCCGCGCTACGATGGCACCGCCGACCCCGCAGAGTTCCTTCAGCTCTACGAGATGAGCATCGAGGCATCCAACGGCACCAAGCAGGTCATGGCAAACTGGTTCCCCATGGCCCTCAAGGACGGCGCTCGCTCCTAGCTCCTGAACCTCCCCGCAAGATCCATCTCCTCCTGGGAGGAGCTTCGTGAGCATTTCGTTGCCAACTTCCAAGGTAACCGCAACCGAGCCCTGGCGGCCGCGGATCTGCGCCGCACGAAGCAGCAACCTAGGGTGACCCTGCAGAAGTACATCCAGCATTTCAACACTGTGCACCTCAAGATCCATAGGGTCTTGGACGAGGACATCATCTCGGCATTCTTTGACGGTGTCCGTGACGTTAGGATGAAGGAGGAGCTCGCCATCCACGAGGACCTATGCACGGCCCTCAAGATGTTCAACCTCACGGCAAAGTGCGCCAGGGCAGAGGAAGGCCGCCTCTCCCTCCTGGAGCTGCCTAAAGCGGAGGCTGACGACAAGAAGGCCAAGGCCAAGGAAGCAAAGTGCAAGGGACCCGCCATGCTAGCTGTGGAGCTAGAAGTAAAGTGTGGCTGCGGCTACAACGACCCCCCCCCCCCCAGAGACAACCGTCAGTACTGCATCTTCCACGATGTTCACAGCCACAACACCAACGACTGCCAAGAACTTAGGGCGATGCGTGGCGGGCGCGTCGGGCAGCATCCTGAGCGCGACAACCGCGGCTACGGCCACGGAGGGGGGCGTGGTGGAGGACGCTGGGACGGCAGAAACTTGCGCCAAGGATGGCGTGACCAACCTCGTGAAGTCCTCTGGCAGGAGCAGCCTCGTGACGCCCCCTGGCGCGACCAGCCTCGTGAGGGTCGCCCTCAGGGCAACGCGGGCCTGCCTCTGCTGCTACCACCGCCAAGAAGGAACGATAACGACCTCTAGGGAGACGAAGCAGGGGGCTTTCAGGAGCCACGTGCGGTTGCATGCATCCTGGGAGGAGCCCACGCTTCGGCTTCCCAACACATCTTCAAGCAGTTCGGTCGTGAGGTGAACGCGGGGCTCCCCAGGCCTGACGCTGCGCGCAACCTCGGGTGGACCAAGCAGGTCATCGCCTTTGACCCCAAGGACCAGCTCAAGTGCACCGCAGCCCCAGGCACTCTCCTGATGCTCTGCTCCCCTACCATCAGCAACGTCCTCGTGACCAAGACCCTCATCGACGGTGGAGCAGGGCTCAACATCCTCTCCGTCTAGACCTTCGAGACGCTCCAAGTTCCCTACGATCAGCTGCACCCAACTAAGCCATTCTACAGAGTAACAGATGGCTCCACACTCCCGATGGGCCAGGTCCGCCTCCCCGTCACCTTCGGCGATCGCGACAACTATCACACCAAGCTCATCGACTTCGAGTTGCCTACATTCACCTCCCGTAAAACACCATCCTAGGGTATCCGGCCCTCGCCAAGTTCATGGCGGCGACCCATCACGGCTACAACATCCTCAAGATGCCCGGGAGTGGCAGGGTCATCACGATCGCCTGCGACAAGAAGGAAGCAGTGCGTTCCCTAGAGCACGCCTACCAGACTGTAGCGGTCGAGAGCTCCGACGAGTATGGAGAATTCTTCGCTCGGCAGACCGCCCCCAAGATTAACAAGCACCTGCCCGCAAACGGACCTTAGGACACAGGGGCTCCTGACGGCACTGACTCAGGACCCGTGCCTGCTGATGAGGCGCCCTCCACCCTTGCATAGAGAGGCGCGCCCGACGCCCTCTCAGGACGGGCTCAGGGGCTCTCCTCTGGAGTGCCTCTGGTCTGACCAGCGTCACGACGGAGGTGTTCGGGCACCACCTGCAAGCGTGTCTTGACGCGCATTTTTGTGAGCCCAGCGTGAGCCACACAGCGCTGGGGGCTTGGGACTTCATCGACCAGGTTACCGAGGAACTTCAGTACGCAAGGCTCATACGCGATGGGCACAACCGCATGGCACCAAGCCCACCTACCCCCAACCCAAGCAATCAATTCCACGTCTACGCCGACATCGCAGGCCTCAACCGAGCCGCTTCTCTGGAGCCCTTCTGGCCGACGGCTGTTGGCTAGAGGAGGACTCTCCCCTGCAGTTACATTCACACGCTCTTCGGCTTCCGCAACGCAGCTGGCACGTTCCAGTACCTCACACGGCAGGCTTTGGGGGCTCAGGAGGCTCAGTGGCAGGTGGTCCTAACAGAGTAGGAGCCGGACCCCCATGACCACTGAGGGCCTCCGGAGCCCGGCGATCCTCAGGACCGATCCGCACGACTTGCATCTTCAGCTACCCCAACTCTTCTTCGACAACAAGTATCAGGTGATGTCTCAGGTATTCAATCGAGGGCACCCCCCGGGCTGCGTCATCCTCGAGCTGTTAGGGGCTCACCCCCACAGCTATCTCTTTTGCGCATAAATCAAGGCTAGTTGTTTCTCCCTACTTGCATTATCTATATGCTTGGCGTCCTCACCGCCACTAAGGTCATGAGCCCTTGCGAGCCTGCCTACGACCGCCCCATGATTAAGGACTGGCACGGCGTCTGTGCTCGGGTCCTTCCCTACAGCATCGCTAAATCCAAGGGATGAGCTCTGTCTCGCGAGCCATTCCCGTGATGTCACCTCCCGTGGTCCTTGGTGCCTTGTTCTTGCATGGGCTAATCGTGGATGTGTAAGTGAGGGCCCGTGGCAGGTGCCTCGCTCACGCGAGAACCACGCGTCGGTTGTCTTTCTTTTGGACTGTTGCATGAGAAGACTGGGCACGGCGTCTGTGCTCGGGTCCGTCCCTGCAGCATTGATAAATCCAGCGGCTGAGCTCTGTCTTACGGGCCGGTCCCGCTAACGTCACCTCCTGGGGTCGTTGGTGCTGCGGCCTTCTCATGCGATGCCCTCTAGAGATGAACTCGGCGCAGGTCGACACAACGCATCTCTTTTCACATTTTGTAGAAGAAGACTCAGGCGCAACCCGCCTCAGGGTAGGGCCTCATGGGTGATGTGTAAGCTCACGAGAACTTCCTCAGAGTCGTTCAGATCGTCCTGAGGAGGGCCCATATACACCTTGGTTGTCCTTCCGTGCAAGCCACGTGTCAGGACGGGGTTGTACATGCCCCGGAGTCTCTCGCGGTAGGAGGCTCCCTCCCATGGTCCAGTGGAAGTACCATGCTCCGCGCTGGCAGAACCAACCGAGGAGCGGTTTTGCCCACGAACTAGTGGAAGCACCAAGCTCCGTGCTGGCCGCGATGACTGAGGCGCGGTTATACCCACACTCCGCGCAAGTGTGGTAGCTCTATGCTCCGTGCTAGTTATAAACAACTGAGGGCGGCCCCCAGCGGTCGCACCAACCTCAGGGAGCTTTTCATCTCACGATGCTCACAGCTTCTGCTTGGATGGGTGTCGCGAGGGGGGGCTAGGCACGGGGGCTATGCTCAGGTCACGCCTGGCAGACGCCACCCTACCAGGTGCCCAGACACCTAGCTTTCTCGTGCCCCCATCCTAGGCGAAGGCTCGTGAGCAAGGTATGGTGCTCATTCTCCCTCATGAGAGCTGTTCGCACGTCAAGGGGACCCCTGGGCATCGCGGCCCAGGGGCCTTAATAGTCACGTAGCCCCTCACTCCTTGAGCCCGGTGCTCAACGGCGGTCGAAGTATGCACGGGGCTGGGCCCTGCCAACGCAGAATGCAAACGGGGTCGCTTGAGCATTAAGGGGGACCCCTGGGCATCGTGACCCAGGGGCCTCACTACCCACGTAGCCCCTCATTCCTTGAGCCTAGTTATTATGATAACCCCGGTAACCCGGAGGGCTCAATGGCGATTAAGGTATGCGCGGGGTTGGGCCCTGCCGACGTAGAGCACCTAAGCAAACATGGAAGGAAGCAAGCATGGAAATCACCAAGTTCAAGTCTAGTTATTACAATAACATCAAGTTCTCCAAATTCAAGTGAGTCCTTACGCCTCCCCGAGCCACTTGCATTTCTCTCATCCTGACAAGGAACAGGTCAGGCATCGCCGAGCGCGCCATCACCAGCCTCCACCTCCTCGGCCGCGGCAGCAGCAACCCGGAGGAACGCCTCCACCAGCCCCTTGACCTTATCCTCCAGGGCCTCGGCAGCAGCGCCCTCTATGCTCGCGGTCACGGGCTCGGACAACGAGGCCAGGTCAAGGGTGGGGTCGCGGAGACATAGGTGGCCGCACACCCGCGTCAGGGCCAAGGTAAGGAGCGTGCGACTTTCGACGTCTGCTAACTGGCCGATTGCGGCCGTAACCTCACTCGGGGTCTTCACGAGCACGGCAAGGAGCCCAGCGGAGCCATCCTCCGGGGTGGCCAGCGTCTTATCGAACCCTTCCCCGTAGGCAATTTGCAGCGCCGTTCGGGCCTCGAGCTCGAAGGCGGCGAGGGCCTCGCGACCCACTGCTGCTGAGGCCACGAGGGCGTCTTCCTTGTCACGTGCAGCTTGGGTCGCCTTGGCCTGCTCGGCCTCAGTCTTCAGCTTCTCCAGTCTCGCGCGATCAATGAGTTGCTCCTGCTGCAGCCGAGACATCTCAGCCTTCTAGGCCTCGAGCTCCTTCTCCAACCTTTTGAGCTCCAGGGCGCGCCTGGTGCCTTCCTCGCGAAGGGCCTCCAACTTTCTCTCTACCTTGTGGCAGTGCTTCTCGGAGGATGCTGCGTCGGCTCGCGCAGCGTCGCGTGCCCGCGCGGCTGCCGCGGCCTCCTCCCGGCCCTTAGCGGCGGCCGCTGAGGCCTGGCTCCAGGAGGCCCGCGTAGACTCGTCTGCCAGGAGCCACCTAGAGGTCAGGCCCAAGCGTCCTTCCATCCCGCGGCCATCAGCAGTTGGCAGGACAGGGCGCGAGCAAGCGTCACTGTCGCCCGATCGCAAGGGATCACCAAGAAAATTGTACAACGCCCACATTCACTCGCGTACCTATGCCTCCACCCACCGTAATTGTGAATTCACTGGAGCACGAAGGCCCCTCTCGCCGGCTCTCGCGGTCGCTACTTGCACGCCAAGGGGGACCTCCCGAGCATCGCGCCTCAGGGGCTCTTATCGGACCCTGGGCCGCTCACCTCCTGGCCTTGACCACGGCATTGCGACCTGGCATACCAGCGACGGCTGAAGCCTGCCTAGGGACTGGGTCTCGCAGGCGTAGGGCCCTAACCTACCGCGGGGACAGAAGAAAGGGAAAATATTGCTCTAGTGAAGGATCTCATGGGAACATAAGTTCATGACATCGGATAACAGCAAGAGTGTCGCAAAAGATTTACATGCCCTGATGGGGCCATCCATGGTTGCCTCGCAGGGACCGAGCAAAAGAAGGCCGCCCCCGGAGGGACACCGCCCGGGCTCCTTCAGCGATGACGGCGGCTGAAGGATGCTGCTCCCCTCCGGCAACGAGAGCGGCGACTCGGCGGCTCGTAGCTCTCGTTAGAGCTCGAGGTTGTCTCAGGCGAAGCATAGCTGCTGCTAGAGGAGTCGGAGGCAAAGCCGACGGCGAATGCTTTGCCCCGAACCTGGTCGCCCTGGCAGCATGGGTGATGGTAGTCGGCGGGCCCATCCTCCGCGCTGCACGCCAGCCGTCGGCCATCCTCCCCGAAGACCTTGAAGGTCAACATGGCCAGCCCGTTCAGCGTGAAATGAAGAATGTGCCTCCCGGCAGGGGCGCAGGCGCCGCGCACCGCGCCCCAACCCCAGGTCATGTAGACCCTGCCGGAGGAGATCACCTCCACTTCGGCGTATGAAGGGGGGAGATGGCACCCTTCATGCCGTAGCTGCATCGTTACCCGTCCGCGAGCCGGAAGCACCTCCTTCAAGAATGGGGGAAAGAGGATCCAAGAGTGCGAAGGGGCCCCCGTCCAAACGATAAACCCGCGAACGTCGTCTTCAGTGTGGGACGGCGACGGGAGGTGTGAAATCACTCGCCTCTCTGGGCAGCTGACCGCACCGCCCTCGTCGTCGCCGCCCGCGCATCGCATGCCTGTCGTCGGGGTACCCAGGCGAGGCGGGAATCCCGGCGGTGCAGGTGTGCACCATGTACGAGCGTCCGCTAGCCTCAGGGGCACCCTTGGGGAGTCGCGGCACCTCTTCTTCGATGGGAGTTGCTCGGGCTCCACCATCGGAGACTTCCCTTTCTGTGCAGCCGAGAACCTACGTATCGATGCCATGGAAAAACCCTTGACGAAGAAAGAGGAGCTGGGGTTTGATCTGCAACAGTCAAGCGAAGGGGGGTGGCGCTTCACCCCATGTTTATAGGCTAAGAAGATAAATCGCCGGCCACTCGCGCACAACCGTGATGACCCTGTCGTCCGTGCCAGGGAGTTGTCAAGTCGCACGATTGCCAAGGCTGCTTGGGGAGCGGAGTCGCCCACGTCCCATCCAACCTCGCGCGCCAGCCTGGCCCGCAGTCTTTTTGGGGCCCGCGGCACTTCGTCCTCGACTAAGGCTTCTCCCCGAAGCCAACTCCGCGCGCGCCATGGGCCCGGGGGCTACTGTCTGTCCTGGGAACTAGGGTACCCAGACATGCCTGCCTGCGGGCCGTGACGCGCTCCTACCATAGCCTGGTACGGCCTAGCTGATCGACCAGCTGCTCAAGACCCTCGCGAGGGTCCTAAGCCTCGCGAGGAGAACGACACCAAGACCCTCTCAGGAGCGGCCTCGGCTAGGCTGCTCTGGAGGGGCGGAGAACCCAAGGCCAGGCTGCCTCAGGAGGAGGCAGTGACGCACCGCGCCAGCGGGTGCCAGCGCGTGCCAGCGGCGCAGTTGCCGTTTTGGTGCAAAGGAGACAATGCAGGCGCAGGTTCCCGAGGGGCGAGTCAAAGGTTTCCCCTTCGGTGCAACAAGACCGAAGACCGCAAGGACGACAGGGAGGATGTCACCACCGAGCCCACCACCGTGTCATCGTCTGATCTCTTTGCAGGCGAAGACCGCTTTTGTCAGGAGAGCATCCTTATGTTCCCGCTCAAAATGGCCATTGTGGGATCCCTTCCCGCCTAAACATTTCGGGGGAAGAGGACTCTGGCCGCCTATATAAGTAGCTAGGGTCTCCACTGTAGAGTCCCAGGGATCTAATCTGACCGACCTCATCTAAAACACCCCACCTTCACTTCAAGGAGCAAGAACACTTGCCTGCTAACCCTCTTGAGCTCTCCTCCTGAGCTCAAGAACAACTGTACTTGCTCATACTCAAGCCCTCCTGAGGCCAATCCACAAAATCGGGACGTAGGGTTTTACACCGCAAGGTGGCCTAAACCTGGGTAAACTTGTGTGTGCTTTTACTTGTTGCTTGCTCGGATCTCACCACCGGGCGAGGGCGTGGCGGTAGGTAGATGTGAGTGGGAGAGATCTTCGTTCACGCCCCTGTGTTCTAACTTCTTTGGGTTTGCGGAGCCCGTAATCCGAAAGTCGGGGTGTCAGGGTGTCTTCTTCTTCTTGCTCCTTTTTCCTTTTCTTCTTCTTCTTCTTCTTCTTCTTCTTCTTATTCTTCTTCTCCTTCTCCTTCTTCTTCTTCTTCTTCTCCTCCTTCTTCTTCTTCTCCTCCTCCTCCTCCTCCTCCTCCTCTCCTCTTTCTTCTTCTTCTTCTTCCCCTCCTCTCCTCTTTCTTCTTGTTCTTGTTCTTGTTCTTCTTCTTCTTCTTCTTCTTCTTCTTCTTCTTCTTCTTCTTCTTCTTCTTATTTTCTTCTTCGTCTTCTTCCTCTTCTCCTTTTTCCTCTTCTTCTTCTTTTCTTCTTCTTCTTTCCTCTTCTTCTACTTAATTTTCATCGCTAAACCTAAACCTAGCACTAACCTAAACCTACAAACTCAAAACTAAACCTAAACCTAGCACTAACCTAAAACTAAACCTAAACCTAGCACTAACCTAAAACAAAACAGGAAAAAACAGAACAAAAAAAAGACTAACCTGCAGCTTGCTCTGGCAAGGTCGGACGGTGGGGCGGGGCGGCACAGGGCCCGCGGGGAGGAGTCCGGCAGCGGGGCGGGGCAGGGGCCGCGGGCAGGGGTCCGGCATCGGGGCGGGCCGGCGCAGGCCTCTCCGGCGACAGGGCGGCTGCCGCAGCCTGGCTCCTGTTGGCCCAGGGGCCGCGGGGAGGGGTCCGGCACCGGGGCAGGCAGGCGCAAGCCTCTCCGGCGATGGGGCGCGGCGGGGCGGCCGCCGCGGTGTGGCTCCTGTTGGCGAGGGGAGAGGACTGGATGGCAGCGGGGCTGGCCGGCGGTGGGAGCTAGGTCCGGGGCGCAGGGCTGGCCGGCGGCGGCGACGACAAGAGGAGAGAGGCGGGCATGCGTGAAGGAGAGAGAAAGAGAGAGGGAGAGGGAGACGGCGCCACCCGTTATGTCGGCCTTCTTTGCCGTCTGCTAGCAGACGACACAAAGGGCGACCGTTGTCGGTGTCAAAACCGGCGGATCTCGGGTAGGGGGTCCCGAACTATGTGTCTGAGGATCGATGGTAACAGGAGGTAGGGGACACGATGTTTACCCAGGTTCAAGCCCTCTCGATCGAAGTAAAACCCTACTTCCTGCTATATTAATATGGATAAATATGTGTATAAGAGTTGATCTACCTCGAGATCGTAATGGCTAAACCCTAGGTCTAGCCAGTGAGGATATTATGACTCTTCTCTAGCCTCTATGGACTAACCCCCCC
>LR738711.1:143644005-143655631 GCA_902687465.1 Secale cereale
TGCCGGTTGTCTACTATCTTCGGCTTGACAGTAAAGACCTTCAGCCATAGGCCGAAGTGTGGCTGGAACCGAAGAAAGGCCTCACAGACAAGGATGAAACGAGATGTGCAGGAAGGAGTTCGGGGCGAGGTCGTGGAAATTTAATACGTAGAAGAACATCAAGCTGCTCACTAAGGGGTGAAGGTGGGAGCCAAATCCTCGAATGAAGTAAGGGACGAACACCACCCTTTCACCTGGTTGGGGCTCGGGGATGACATGTCCCTCTTCGGGGGTATGATGGGCGACATTGCTTGGGAGGTACCCTGCTCGCTTCAGCCCCTGGATTGTGTCCTTGGTGGCGCTGGAGGCAACCCACTTGCCTTTGGTGCTGGAGCCCACCATAGCTGGATCGAGGAAATTGTGGAAATGTTTTGAGAGAAAGAGGGGATCTGGGCGCTGGAGCTCATGAGATTGAGAAGGCGACAACAATGGTAGAATTGAAGTGTAGGGAGAACTTGGTGGCTGCTTCCCCTTTTTATAAGTTTCCGTAAGCCCAAGAGTCCCTATACTACGACGCGGACCTCGCCACTTCCTGACATAATCGTGTTGTTATGCGCGCATTGATAACCCAAATCATTGATCATATCCCATAATATAAAATGTTTTTGCAAGCTAAAACAACTTGCAAAAAGGTCTTCTATTGTGGGGTGGAGGGAGTATTGGTGAAGTAGTGTAATCTACTTTATAAATATGCAAGAAATACTACATTATTTAGAAATACTATTTAAATATAAATATAAAACCACTTTCAACTTTTTTCACTTAAGAAAAAAGTTAGTCATGAGTTGGCTACTAGACCATGGTGGATGCTTTGGCCTGTTTCTAATAACCAGGGAAAAAACTCCGCCCTGCATTACTTTTTTCTAAGAAGAAATTTTATTGTTTGTCATATAGCTTTTGCGTACAAATAAAGTTGTAGTTCAACTTCTTGCCAACAGTGGTGCTGGCCCAGATGGCTAGTGCCGCTAATCTCAATAGCGGAGTCACGAGATCGACTCCAAGAATTGCATCATTTTTGGCAAAAACAAGTAGTAAGACGTCCATTGGACCGACCACGCCATATGAAAAAATTGATCACGCGCGAGACAGCAAAAGGCGGTCAATGTCCAACCCCCCCGCACGAACCGCCAATCGCGTGGAAACGGAAACGTGCCATTTAAATAGCCAATTATTGCCCATGACTCCGCGCATCCGCGTGATTGTGATCCAAGGGCTCACGGGCCATTTGGCCCCATCCCTAAACGCGGAGTTCATTTTGGTGTTACTTATCCTCTCGCCTGTAGCATTTATTAGCAACCACTCTTACTAAAAGTATTACGATTATAAGAGATAACTATGACAAGCAAACCTATCCGGGATCCCTCAAATAAAGGTTAATCATCCCGGTCGACCACCTTCTTGAAGAACTCTCCGTGAGTCGGGGTCTAGCTCCACGGTCCCACACGTGTGCTTCCTCGTGTAGAGGTGTGGAGTGCATGGCCGGCGGCGAAAACATGACAACTGCGTTGGTGCCGACGGAGGCGGAGATGGACCTAGAGTTATCGTCCGGCGTCGGGGTGCCCAACTTTGAGTTTGCCTTCAATTCGGAGGTCTTCTCTAACATGGTGATCCAGATAGAGGTCATCACCGGCGGCGACATCGGTGGAGGATCTATCCTCATACGCGATGACCATAAGAAAGGTGCGTGGAGCCCACCCCCCGGGTTGTATGTGTTTGGCCATTTGAAATTACATGCATATTAATTCAATGCATACTTTAATTTGTGTGGGTGTGGGCTTGTTGCGCTTGATTTGATTTGGTATGGTTGGGTAATTTTGTTTCAGGTCAGGCTGACCCTTCGTTAAGGCAGTTTATCGCGTTAGTTTGACATAGGGGCAATAAAGGGAATCCATATGTTTTAGGCTTGTGTGTGCGTTGATGTGGTGTACACCTATGTTAGTGTACCATTTGATTTGTTCACCTATGTTAGTTCATTTTGTATGCATCAAAACATTTAGGCTCTGTTTGGCCGTGGGGGACATAGCACCCGACGAGGCAAGCCACGGTAGGGATTTTGCCCGTCACATAGGAATCTGTGGGAGAAAACCACGTGCCCTCTTACCACCATTTGGTTCAATCACGACGATGGAAAGACACGGTGGGTGTGTCTTCGGGGTTGAACGACCACATGGGGACAGCTCGGTCTTGGGAAGGAAGAAGGCGGCGGCGGAGCATGATCAGTGCTACGTTGGCCAGCTCACCTTCTTTGTTATCATCTCAAAGACGTGCTTCTAAAGTGACTCCACCTCTGATTGTGACCTCCAATCGAGACCTTTCTTGGTCCACGACACTAGCCTCGTAGGGGGTCCGGATCTGATTTCGGGCGCGACCGCCCAGTTGGCGCAGCATGGCTCGGTGATGTAAAACCACTCTTTTTGCTAGATCTTGACGGTATCTATGAAGGTACTATCCGGCGACGCAACTCGGGAAGCTTATTGATCATTGCCCCCCCCCACCCCCACCCCCCGGCAATCCGCCTGCCGGCTGTCTACTATCTTCGGCTTGACATTAAAGACCTTCAACCATAGGCCGAAGTGTGACTGGAACCGAAGAAAGGCCTCGCAGACAAGGATGAAAGTCGAGATGTGCAGGAAGGAGTTCGGGGCGAGGTTGTGGAAATTTAACATGTAGAAGAACATCAAGCTGCTCACTAAGGGGTGAAGGGGGAGCCAAATCCTCGGATGAAGTAAGGGACGACTACCACCCTTTCACCTGGCTGGGGCTCGGGGATGACCTGTCCCTCTTCGGGTTTGCGATGGGCGACGTTGCTTGGGAGGTACCCTGCTCGCTTCAGCCCCTGGATTGTGTCCTCGGTGGCGCTGGAGGCAACCCACTTGCCTTTGGTGTTGGAGCCCACCATAGCCGGATCGAGGAAATGGTGGAAATGTTTTGAGAGAAAGAGGGGATCTGGGCGCTGGAGCTCATGAGATTGAGAAGGCGACAACAATGGTAGAAGTGAAGGTGTAGGGAGAACTTGGTGGCTGCTTCCCCTTTTTATGAGTTTCTGTAAGCCCAAGAGTCCCTTTACTGCGACGCGGACCTCGCCACTTCCCGATATAATCGTGTTGTTATGTGCACATGGATAACCCAAATCATTGATCATATCCCATAATATAAAATGTTTTTGCAAGCTAAAATAACTTGCAAAAAGGTCTTATACTGTGGGGCGGAGGGAGTATTTGTGAAGTAGTGTAATCTACTTTATAAATATGCAAGAAATACTACATTATTTAGAAATACTATTTAAATATAAATATAAAACCAGTTTCAACTTTTTTTCACTTAACAAAAAAGTTAGTCATGAGTTGGCTACTAGACCATGGAGGATGCTTTGGCCAGTTCCTAACAACCAGGGATAAAACTCTGCCCTGCATCATTTTTTCTAAGAAGAAATTGTATTGTTTGTCATATAGCTCTTGCGTACAAATAAAGTTGTAGTTCAACTTCTTGCCAATGGTGGTGCTAGCCCAGATGGCTAGTGCCGCTAATCTCAATAGTGGAGTCACGAGATCGACTCCAAGAATTGCATCATTTTGACAAAATAAGTAGTAAGACGTCCATTGGACCGACCACGTCATATGAAAAAACTGATCATGCGTGAGACAGCAAAAGGTGGTCAACGCCCAATCACCCCGCACGAACCGCCAATCGCGTGGAAACGGAAACGTGACATTTAAATAGCCAATTATTGCCCATGATTCCGTGCATCCGTGTGATTGCGATCCAAGGGCTCATGGGCCCTTTGGCCCCATCCCTATACGCGGACTTCATTTTGGCATTACTTATCCTCTCGCCTGTAGCATTTATTAGCAACCACTGTTACTAAAAGTATTACGATTATAAGAGATAACTATGACAAGCAAACCTATTCGCGATCCCTCAAATAAAGGTTAATTATCCCGGTCGACCACCTTCTTGAAGAACTCTCCGCGAGTCGGGATCTGCCTCCACGGTCCCATACGTGTGCTTCCTCGTGTGGAGGTGTGGAGGGCATGGCCGGCGGCGAATACATGACAGCCGCGTTGGTGCCGGCAGAGGCGGAGATGGACCTAAAGTTATCGTCCAGCGTCAGGGTGCCCAACTTTGAGTTCGCCTTCAATTCGGAGCTCTTCTCTAACATGGCGATGCAGATAGAGGTCGTCACCGGCGGTGACATCGGTGGAGGATCTCTCCTGATACACGATTACAATAAGAACGGTGTGTGGACCCTACCCCTGGGTTGGATGTGTTTGGCCATTTGAAATTACGTGCATATAAATTCAATGCAGACCTTTATTTGTGTGGGTGTGGGTTTGTTGCGCTTGATTTGATTTGGCATGGTTGGGTAATTTTGTTTTAGCTCAGGCTGACCCTTCGTTAAGGCAGTTTACCGTGTTAGTGTAACATGGGGGGCAATAGAGGGAATCCATATGCTTTCGGCTTGTGTGTGCATTGATGTGGTGTACACCTATGTTAGTGTACAATTTTCTTTGTTCACCTATGTTAGTTTGGTTTGTTTGGATCGAAACATTTAGGCTTTTTTCGCCGTGGGGGGTATAGCACCCGAGGAGGCAAGCGGCAGTAGGGATTTTGCCCATCACACATGAATCTGTGGTAGAAAACCATGAGCCCTCTTACCACCATTTGGTTCACTCACGACGAGGGAAAGAGAGGGAAAAGTTCATGCTCAAGCACAGACCGACGTCGGGGACACGGGCAGGAGTGCGTTAACTTGTCTAGAGACAATGTGTAAGAGATAGGGAACTCCATTCACGAGTGGAGAAGAGTTTTTTCCTCCCAGGGATTTCACGAGGAAGCGAATGAATTTTCCCGTTCCACCTCTCAACCAAATGGTAAGGCAGAAAAACCTAGGAAGGTCTACCACCGGGTGGGAGATTCCTGGGAATGGACCGGGATCCCATCCCTTGCTACCAAATGAGGCCTTAAGGCCATTGTTAGCATGTTTGATAACTACTTTTGTTTAAGTAGTCCAAATACTTGTTGCATATATAGAGATAAATTTGGCACTAGCACATACGCGGCTACGTGGCAAATCCATTTGTCAGGGATTAGTGGTCGAGGCAACGATGAAACACCAGATTGCTAGTATAAGTTTTGCACCTGAGATATTATGTCGATGGGTGATTGTCAAGATCAAAGATTGTCGGGATCCCCTTTTAGAGATTCAGTCACGGATCAAACACTTCAGACAACTTGAGAGATTGAGGCTTTGTTTATCCAGGTTCATGTCACCAAGAAGGTATAACACCCTACGTCCTACTTGCTAGTTCTTGCTTCTGAAGATACGTGTGTGTGTGTGTGTGTGTGTGTGTGTGTGTGTGTGTGTGTGTGTGTGTGTGTGTGTGTGTGTGTGTGTGTGTGTGTGTGTGTGTGTGCAAGGGCTCCCTTGGCCTTGGCGCCACCAGGATCGCCGAGAAGGACAAACACCGTTTGAAGTCCCGCAATGCCTTCTCAACCTATGGGGTCCACTTGAATGGTCTGACCTCTTGAAGAGTTTGAACAAAGGGAGGTCCAGCTCCCCGGACTTGAAGATGAACCTCTCCAAGGTCGCCATGCAGTTCGGTAAGTGTTGCATGTGTTTGGGATGTGTTGGAGGGCGGGTATGGTTAATGGCAGTGATCTTCTCGGGGTTAGCATCAATGCCCCTGCTGGACATGAGGAAACCGGGGAGCTTTCAAAGGGTACCTCGAAGACACATTTCTCGGGGTCCAGCTTCATGCACATGCGGTGCAGGTTATCAAAAGTCTTTGACAGGTCATCGAGGGGCGTGGCCTGGTCCTTTGTCTTCATGACGAGATCGTCAATGTAGGCCTCGACATTGCGGACGAGCTAGGGCTCCAAACCGACGCGCGCGGCCCGGTGATATGTTGGACGTTCATTCTTCAGACCAAAAGGTATGCATATATATAACAAAAACTCCCTGCGAGGGTGATGAAAATTGTCGGTTCGTCGTCCTCCTTGGCCATGCGCATCTGGTGGTAACCATAATGCCCGTCCAGGAATCACAGGAGATCACACCGCGCTGTGGAGTCCATGATTTAGTCATTGCGGGGCGATTGAAAGTGATCCTTAGGACACTTTTTTTATGTCGTTGAAGTCCACACACATCCTCGACTTTCTATTAATCTTTGAGACGATGACGGGATTGACGAGCCACTTAAGGTGAATAATCTTGCGAAGAAATGAGCCTCTAGGAGATTACTCACGTTGGCATATATGAAGTCTTGTTGTTCGGGTGCTTGTCGGCGCTCCTTCCGTCAAACGAGGCATGCTCCCGGGGTACACGAATAAGTGGTACTCAATCATGTCCACGGGACCCCGAGCATATCCGACCACCTAAGCGGTCGGGAGGCTGAGAAGGTGAACGGGGTCTCCGACCACCTAAGAGCAGCTCCAACGCGTGAATGCATTTTGCCCGTGCGTGGCCATTTGGGTCGAAACGAACAGAAAAGGCTGCTCAATGCGATGACACAAACAGACAGCCGTCCGGTTTCCGCCCGCTCGTGGCCCATTTCTGGCCCGAATTTGGGCCGGGTTTCCGGTGGCACAGGCACGATGCGTACGCGCGTGACGCACGCCCTTGTCCTCCCTTGACCCGCCCGTCGGTGACACATCCACCCAATTTATCTTCCTCTCTCCCAAAACCCTCTTGCCCAGTCACCATGGTCGCCTCTATTGTCACTACCCCCACGAAGCGGGTCATCGCCATGCTAGGGTTCACTCGCGGCGAGCCAACCATTCCTGTCGCTGCTGCCATAGCAAGTGTGTCGGCCGCTGATAAGTGTCCACACATGAACCATGAGGTTTTTTCCCAAATGATAACGCCCACACGTGTGGCATTTTTGCACATCGCCCACACGCCTTCATCCACCTTGATTCAGTCTTGCACGAATCCTAAAGGAATCTGAGTGCCACGTAGGCATAGCGTGTTGTGTGGGTGTTAGAGCGCTCGCCCACACGACCCGCAGCGCGCGGTTTGCCAGTTGCGATGTGTGGGCGAACCAGTTCCTGCCCACACAGTCGCCAACCAGTCCACGCGCGTGTGGGTGAATTACAATTCACCCACAAGAACGCTCGTACGATGATAGATGGCAACTGCAGTTGCGCGTATGTGGCAACTAGGGTAAACACACATGGCAACTACAGTTGCGCGTACGTGGCAATCAGAGCAAACAAAGATGGCAGCTATGAATTACCATACGTGGCAACTATGGTTTGACCACATGTGGCAAGTAGCTGATCACACACGGCAACTACGGTTTAATTACACGCATTAACTACCATAAATTAGACATGACAACTATAATTAACCAAAACAGAGAGAGTTGTCATGCTTTTACAACTACATTTGCCATCTTAGATGGCAACTAAAGCGTCATCCCACCGGTACCTAACGTAGCTGCGCCAGAACGTATGGACACTTTTGCTTCGTGCCATACGCGCGGGGTGGGATGAGTAATATTTGTTAGGTGTGTGACATGAAGTAGCTGCGCCCACACGCGTGTGTGGGCTGCCTCCTGCTCACATCACACACGGTGTGTAGGCGGATGTCTAATACTCCCTCCGTTCCGAAATATAAGTCTTTGTAGAGATTTCATTATCGACTACATACAGAGCAAAATGTGTGAACCTACACTCTAAAATGCATCTATATACATCCATATGTGGTCCATAGTGAAGTCTTTACGAAGACTTGTACTCCCTCCGTAAACTAATATAAGAGCGTTTAGATCACTAAAATAGTGATCTAAACACTCTTATATTAGTTTACAGAGTGATATTTAGGAACGGAGGGAGTATGTCATACGATATGAACGTTAACCATGTTTCTGGTAGTGTGGCATGTACGCTGGTCTTAAACGGATTAGCCTCGACGTGTTGGAGTTGCCCTATGCCGTGACGCGGGCCACAGCCTCGCGGTTCAGGGGGCTTGTTTCGCTGTCCCGGCCAGGACCGTGACGACGCCCGTTCTGGTCAGGTCCCAACGGGCCCGACGGGTCCCGGCGTCTTCCCAGGCGGGCCCGACGCCTACTGTTACGAGGGCCTCAACTTCCCGGCAGTCCGCGAGGTCGTTCCGGTGGAAAGATCCACCGGGGCACCACCTGCCGGTGCCCCTCTTCGAAAGCGTTGGTTCCCCACTTCCCCTCTTACCGTCGAGGACGTCGCGGAGGTCGTCCACCCGTTCCGCCAGACGCGGGGCTCCCCTGCCGCGGTGGTCGCAACTCCCCCCCGGCGACCGAAGGGGAAGGGCTTTCCCATGGGGAAGCGCGGGCGTCCTCCGGTATTGGGCGTGGGCGAGCAATTTCCACCTGCCCGGCGATTTCCTGGATCCACGGGCGCATGGGGGACGACTCCTCCAACGGCACATGCGGGTGTCGGAGGAGAACGCACATGGTCTGGAGCGCCAGCGCCCGGCCGACGTGCAGGCACGGACGGTAGGCGCTGAGCCCCCTGCCGCTAGAAGACTGGCTGAGTGGCTCCCAGCATGCCGGCAGCGAAGGCCGCTGCCGCGGCTGTGCCTGCGATCCACGGGAGGGCATGGTTGATGATGATTGATGCAACAAATATTTAGTTAAGCATTTGGATTTAGCTGTGGTGTTCAAACATATCAATCCCCTGTCCCTGCAAAAGTAGAATATTATCAATCCACTGCAACTATGGACAATGGATGCGAACCATGCGACTCAGAAAACTTGAAAAGATGCTATTCCAGCTGACTCTTAAAGTTCTACTACTTGATGTCCTTTAAGGAATTGTGGGTTTTCAATTTCTAATATTCATGTTACAATTCCTGGTCAAGTTTGCATGTTATAATTCTTTGCTCACTGAGCTACAAGCATGCTTAGATTGCTGTCTGCAGCTAAATTGTTGTCAATTTTTGTGATATTATTTTTACCATTTATCACATATCTGAAGAGTGATTAAATGAATCTGCACCATTGAACAGATTGTTGCAAGTATTTTTCACAGAAGAAAATATGTCCAATGGTTTAATTGCATACCTTTTACTTCTCCCAGTTGTCTTGTACTTCGCTGATCTTGGTATTTTGCAGCTTATAATGGACAGATAGACTGTTTCTCAACCATGGCAAGTACACCAATTTTAACAGTAAAGACCCTTCATATCAATTCAGCGATTCTTGCTGCAAGAAGTCGTTTCTTTCTAAAGGTAATTTTATAAGCATGTGAAATACATTTTTATAATCAGTTCAAGTTTCTAATAAGCTTCATGTTCCTTAGCTTTTCTCAAATGGCATGAATGAATTTTATCAGACGCAACCAAGAATCAGGATTGCTGATTCAGGTAATGTGATAGCTTAACTGTAATATTCCTCCTCTTATATTTTATTCTTATTTGCTATTGTGATTCTGTTGCTATTTTTAGTCATAAGATTATTTATGGCAAATAAAAGATTATCTTTTATAGTTTCTGCACTTAATTTTACTGTAATTCAGCATGCACACTGTATAGATTGCATGTACCATACACTATCTAAATATCCACTGGATGTGTCGTCTATTTTAGTTTAGTCATCGATGTGGGCAATTCGTGGATTAATTAACTCACTCTTAAGCAGGGAACTCTCTCTTAAGTTTATTTTTTATATGCAATTAGGAGGTCATTTGTCAGGTCAAACGTAATTTATCAGCCATTGGATCTGGTTGTATTGAATGATTGAGATCGCTTGGATTCCTCCCAACTCGTATGTTTTCTGTAGTATAGTATACATATAAATTTTCCGTGATTGGAAAAAAGGTTAATCTCCCATGGAGCGTTTGCCAATACTGTAAGTCAATAGTCAACTTCGAAAATTATTTCGGGTACAAAAAGAGTGTCTTTTTTTGCTTCTTTATTGAACTGCTCTCTTATGATTTTTCTGTTTTCATTCTACTTGGAACAGAGGAAAATGCCTTTATGGAGCTTTTAAGCTTCATGTACAGTGGAAAGTTGACAACAACTGAGCCCACTCTTCTGCTCGACATCTTAATGGCTGCCGACAAATTTGAGGTTCTTTCTTGCATGAGGTACTGCAGTCAGTTGCTCAGAAGCTTGCCTATGACCACAGAATCTGCAATGCTATACCTAGACCATCCATGCTCCCTTTCAATGGCTGCTGAAGTTCAGAGTGTGGTAGGTGCAGCCAGAGAATTCCTTGCCGAGAAATACAAGATTTTAGATACGTGAGTGATCCCCATTTGATAGAGCAGTGTTTTTTTTCATTTTGGAGAAAATGTAGGCACTGGCCATTGTAATGTGCAAGAAGTGTACTCATGGCATGGTTTGTCTCATTTCAGGTTTGAAGAAGTGATGAACATCTCTCTTTCTGGAATCGAGGCCATCTTTTCGAGCACTGACATACATGTAGCATCTGAAGATGCGGTATATAACTTCTTGCTCGAGTGGGCCCGTGCGCGATACCTGGAACTGGAGGAAAGACGCGAGATCTTGAGCAGCCGTTTGCTTCCGCTGGTACGCTTCAGTCATATGACATGTGCGGGGCTTCAGGAGATCCTAGCATGCACTGATGATGATATAGACCGTGAGCAAGTAACCAAGCGCATCAATGAGGTCCTTCTCCACAAAGCTTACCCAACCCAGATGGAAGGTGCTCTTGCAGCAGATGCATCAACTCTCGATTGGCAATCTGCCGAGCGAACTTACGGGTCCAAACATGTGAAAGCGGTTGCGTTTGATCGACCCTGCCCACAGATTATAGTTTACATGGATTTAACGCGCAACGAGTGCTCCCGATTCTTCCCGCCAGGAGCTATATTGTCGGACTGGTTCCATCTCGCAGGTCAGAAATTCTATCTTTTGGCAAACAGTGTACTGGATGAGCAGACAGGGTTGTACAGAAGCTTTGGCCTCTGGTTAGGGATATATGGAAATTCTATTTCAGATTCGTTGTGTTTCGATATTGAGTTTGCTGCAAGGACAAGATCGTCAGGAAAATTCTTGAGCAAGTACGGCGGTAGGCACACATTCAACGGTCATTTGCTGGAGGGATGCGATGATCTTTTTGGAGTTCCATGGTCGACGTTCATTGCGGACGACAGCCTCTTCATCGACGGCGTGCTGCATCTGAGAGTTGATCTGACTGTGGTGGAGCAGCCTGAATTACAGACCTGATGGTATTTCGCTCAGCAAAGTTAGGGTGTGTGTTGAGCCCTGCATGTGATACTGTGAGCTGCTGCTGCAGCCAGGAAGTTTAATCCCTGGGCATTGTCCAGGGTAACCTGACTGTGTTGTTGTTGTTGATCGGTTGCTACTGCAAGTCAGTAGTAACATATGTGTGTGTGCGCGCGTGTGCGCTGACTGCTGACTTTCGTATGTTGGTATCATACTTCAGAATTTTATGCCTGTGCGAATGGTCTCTGTGCTGGGAAAGTAAGTTTGTTGCCTGTCGATGACAGTGCGGTTCAGGGCTTGCACTGCCACCAGCTCATCCGTCCAATGATCACACGGATCGCCCCCCTTCTTTTCGTTCGTCCTTCGAATGTCGACGGATTCGTGAAGTGCTTAAGCGTGGATGCTGATTGGTGCGCT
>LR738711.1:143655703-143682572 GCA_902687465.1 Secale cereale
CCCCCCCACACACACACATGCAGCCGCCGGTCCAGGCCACCCTCCTTGTCCCCTCTCGTCCTCGCCGCCGCCTCGGTGCGCTGGTAGCCAAAGGCCGGCTAGCATTGGCGGCGGAGGAGTGCTCTTCCTTCTCCCGTTCGGTGTTTGGTGGTGCGGTGCGTGCATGGGATGTGGCGGCACCACAGCAGTAGCCGGCGGCGGTGGTGCGGGTTGTGGGTGGCAACATGAAGGGGTTGTGGGTTGCGGCGGGATGCAGAGCGGCGCCCGATCCGGATTTAGCTTAGTTTGAACTAATATCATGAAGTCAGAATATCCCAGGCTAGTTATAATTCTTTCGTCGAGACTTAGCTTAGTTTGAACTAAAATCATGTTTATGCGGGCTTATGCGGGATGCCCGCATGCATCCCTAGTTGCGGGGGTCCGCACCATGTCATCGGCAGGGACGGTACAGGTGCGACTCGGATCTTCCTTTTATATTATTTTCGGGACAAACATATTGATCCACTACCGAGAGTCAGTTCTTGTTTGTTGCATGTTTTTTGTTTCCCAGATATGCATATCAAACGAAGTCCAAACGCGATAAAAAACGAAGATTTATTTTGGAATATATGTGATTTTTTTGGAAAAAGAATCAACGCAAGACGATGCCTGAGGGGGCCACAAGCTCAGAGGATGCACACCCCTACCCAGGGCGCTCCGAGTAGGCTTGTGGCCACCTCTTAGGTTGGTTGGGGGTGTCCTTCTGCCGCAAGGAAGCTAATATCTGGATAAAAACCCTCAAAATTTAAGCCCAATCGAAGTTACGGATCTCCGGGTATTTAAGAAACAACTTTTGGCCAGAAAATAGGAACGCGAAACAGAAGAGAACAGAGATAGATTCAATCTCGGAGGGGCTCCTGCCCTCAGGGAGCCATGGCATCCATGGACCAGAGGGCAAACTCTCCTCCCATCTAGGGGGAGGCCAAGGAAGAATAAGGGGGGGCTCTCCCCTTCTCTCCCATGGCGTCGGAGTGCCGCCGGGGAACCATCGTGACGGCGGCCTACACCAACAACTACGCCGCCGTCATCACCAACTCTCTCTCCCTCTATGTAGCGGTGTAACAACTCTTCTCCCCATTGTAATATCTACTTGAACATGGTGCTTAATGCTACATATTATTATCCAATGATGTGTTGCCATCCTATGATGTTTGAGTAGATTTGTTTTATTCTATGGGTTAATTGATGATCTTGATTGGTTTGAGTTGTATGTTTTATTTTGGTGCTGTCCTATGGTGCCCTCCGTGTCGCGCAAGCGTGTGGAATACCGCTGTAGGGATGTTGCAATATGTTCATGATTCACTTATAGTGGGTTGCGTGAGTTACGGAAACACAAACCGAGTAAGGGGGTTGTTGCGTATGGAAGTAAAGAAGACTTATTAGTTAATGCTATGGTTGGGTTTTACCTTAATGATCTTTAGTAGTTGTTGATGCTTGCTAGAGTTCCAATCATAAATGGATATGATCCAAGTACGAAAAGTATGTTAGCTCATGCTTCTCCCTCATATAAAATTGCAATAATGATTACCGGTCTAGTTATTGACTAGGGATAAATCCTTCTCTTGTGATACAAAAAGCTTTCTAGTAAACAACTAAATTTAATTATCTTGCAAATTACTCCTAGTTTTATTTTAGTCAGGTACTTCTAATTTTATTCTTGCGAACTTATCCTTACACCTACAAAGTAATTATTCTTGTTCTAGGTAAAGCGAACGTTAAGTGTGCGTAGAGTTGTATCGGTGGTCGGTAGAACTTGAAGGGAATATTAATTCTACCTTTAGCTCCTCGTTGGGTTCGACACTCTTACATATTAAAAGAGGCTACAATTGATCTCCTATACGTGTGGGTTATCAAGACCTTTTTCTGGCGCCGTTGCCGGGGAGCAATAGCGTGGGGTGAATATTCTCGTGTGTGCTTGTTTACTTTATTACCAAGTAGCTTTTATTTTGCGTTCTAAGTTGTTCTCTATCTTTAGTTATGGATACGAAACATGAAATACCAAAAAAAATGTGCTAAGATTTACCTTTAGGATGTTTGAATACTCAGATCTTCCTTAAATGGTATTATTTTTGAGACAAACATATTGATCTACTGCCCAGTGTCAGTCCTTATTTGTTGCATGTTTTTTGTTTCACAAATATGCATATCAAACGAAGTCCAAACGCGATAAAAAATGAAGATTTATTTTGGAAAAATATATGAGATTTTTTTGGAAAAGGAATAAACGCAAGACGATGCCGAGGGGGCCACAAGCTCAGAGGATGCACACCCCTACCGAGGGCGCTCCCAGCAGGCTTGTGGCCACCCCTTATGTTGGTTGGGGGTGTCCTTCTGCCGCAAGGAAGCTAATATCTGGACAAAACCCTCAAAATTTAAGCCCAATCGAAGTTACGGATCTCCGGGTATTTAAGAAACAACTTTCGGCCAGAAAATAGGAACGCAAAACAGAAGAGAACAGAGACAGATTCAATCTCGGAGGGGCTCCTGCCCTCAGCGAGCCATGGCGTCCATGGACCAGAGGGCAAACTCTCCTCCCATCTAGGGGGAAGCCAAGGAAGAATAAGGGGAGGCTCTCCCCCTCTCTCCCGGTGGCGCCGGAGTGCCGTCGGGGAACCATCATGACGGCGGCCTACACCAACAACTACGCCGCCGTCATCACCAACTCTCTCTCCCTCTATGTAGCAGTGTAACACCTCTTCTCCACATTGTAATATCTACTTGAACATGGTGCTTAATGCTACATATTATTATCCAATGATGTGTTGCCATCCTATGATGTTTGAGTAGATTTGTTTTATCCTATGGGTTGATTGATGATCGTGATTGGTTTGAGTTGTATGTTTTATTTTGGTGCTGTCCTATGGTGCCCTTTGTGTCGCGCAAGCATGTGGGAATACCGTTGTAGGGATGTTGCAATACGTTCATGATTCACTTATAGTGGGTTGCGTGAGTTACGGAAACACAAACCGAGTAAGGGGGTTGTTGCGTATGGGAGTAAAGAAGACTTATTACTTAATGCTATGGTTGAGTTTTACCTTAATGATCTTTAGTAGTTGTTGATGCTTGCTAGAGTTCCAATCAAAAATGCATATGATCCAAGTACGAAAAGTATGTTAGCTCATGCTTCTCCCTCATACAAAATTGCAATAATGATTACGAGTCTAGTTATTGACTAGGGATAAATCCTTCCCTTGTATACAAAAATCTTTCTAGTAAACAACTAAATTTAATTATCTTGCAAATTATTCCTAGTTTTATTCTAGCCAAGTACTTCTAGTTTTATTCTTGCGAACTTATCCTTACACCTACAAAGTAGTTTTATTTTTGTTCTAGGTAAAGCGAACGTTAAGTGTGCGTAGAGTTGTATCGGCGGTCGGTAGAACTTGAAGAGAATATTAATTCTACCTTTAGCTCCTCGTTGGGTTCGACACTCTTACATATTGAAAGAGGCTACAATTGATCTCCTATACGTGTGGGTTATCAAGACCTTTTTCTGGCGCCGTTGCCGAGGAGCAATAGCGTGTGGTGAATATTCCCGTGTGTGCTTGTTTACTTTATCACCAAGTAGCTTTTATTTTGCGTTCTAAGTTGTTCTCTATCTTTAGTTATGAATACGGAACATGAAATACAAAAAAAATTGTACTTGCTACTCATGGATATGGGGAACCTCCTAAAACCCTTGATGCTGGTTATGTGGAAAACATTAAATACTACTTTGATAATCCTATTAAATCTACATTCAACTTGATAATGTGAGATACTTTGGATCACCGGGAATACTTTAGGGATTATCGCTTGTCTCAAAAAGGGAAACACTTATGGGATCAAATTAAAATGTTGCGTTGGTATGCTTGGAATATGTGCTCTATGTATGATTATACTTGTTGCTCTAAGATGAAGGCTCTACACCTTTTCTTTCAATGAGAATTTAATGAGAATTAAACATTGCATTATTATGCTAATGATATATATGATTATTATGATGTGGAACAGATAGAAGAATTTGTTGCTTTTAAGGCTCCTTATGAAAGTAAATCTTTGATTGGAAAGTATGCAAATTGTCATGATGCTCTTTACAGATCTGAAAATTGTGCTATACTTAAATACTGCTATAATAATTATAACCACAATCCCTATATTGCTTAATTTATTGAGGAAGTCTCAGCTTTCCAAGAAGAGACTTATATTTAACAGGAATCTATGGAAGAAGAAATTGATGAAACTGTGAGCTCATTAGATGTAAAATATGAGGAGGAGAGCGAAGAATAAAAGGAGGAAGAGCGGATTAGCTACCCATGCCCACCTTCTGATGAGAACAACTCTTTATCCCATACATTGCTTAATTTTCCTTTGTGCTTACTGAAGGATGAATGCTACGATCCATTGGATTTGTTTGAAATGTCCTTTTTGATTAAATTGATGCTTGCTATGCTTGTGGCCATGATGACAATTGGAATTATGCTTATGGAGATGAACTTGCTATAGTTCATAATTTTAAACATAAAATTGTTTCTATTGCACCCACACATAATAGTCCTATTATCTTTTTGAATTCTCTGAACTACATTATATCGGACAAGTTTGCGCTTATTAAGGATTATATTGACGGGTTGCGTTTTATCATACACATGATGATTTTGATGAATATAATATGCATATGCTTGATGCCCCTAATTGTAATTATTATGAGAGAGGAACTACGTATCCACCTCTGTATGTTTCCAATACGATAAAATTGCAAAAACTGATTATACTATTCATTGGCCTTTATTTTGTACGTGCATGAATTGTTATTTTATGACATGCTGATGCATAGGAAGAGAGTTAGACTTGGTCATTGCATGATATATTTTGCTTTATTCTCACTACTAAATTACAAATCATTGTTAATTAAAATTGGTTTTGATATACCTAGGGATCCAGGTGGGTCAATTACTTGAGCACGTTATGCCTAGCTTAATGGCTTTAAAAAAAGCGTTGTCTGGGAGACAACCCTGAAGTTTTAGAGAGTCATTTATTTCTGTTGTGTTCTTTTAAAAAGTTTTGAAACAAAAAAATAAAGAGAGGAACCTAAAACTTTTTCCAAAAATAGAAGCGATTGGAAAGTTATGCATTGAAGAAGTGAGATTCGACCTTGAACACTTGTGTTCATGCTCATGGAAACAATGTAGAATTTTTCATGGAAGTTTCTCCCAAAAATAATTACCCCTTGTACAAATGCCTTGTATTATAAAAATAATGTGCTAAGATTTAACTTTAGGATGTTTAAATTGCTTCTTTGGTATGTGCAGTGCAAAAACAGAAACTTTGGCTGTAGTGCATGATTTTTCATTTTTTTACTGGAGCTCCAAAAAGTTCTAATTTTTTTACGCAGTACTGCTATGCAATTTTTCATTTTGTCCTATTTTTCATAATTGCTTGAGTTACACAAGTATATGTATCATCTGCATCTTTATAGAATGTCCTGTTTTCATAGATTGTTCTTATAGTTTTTTTATTTGCT
Organism: Secale cereale; assembly: GCA_902687465.1. NCBI lineage: Eukaryota > Viridiplantae > Streptophyta > Magnoliopsida > Poales > Poaceae > Secale > Secale cereale. The sequence continues at coordinate 143,661,246 of LR738711.1, forward strand.
TATGTTTGAAATCTTGTTGAGACTTGGGAGTCATAGAATTGTGATACGATACAGTGGGTAATATTTTATTATAATTATACAATAATGTTGCAGCAGGACATGATGGGATTTGACGTTATATGTACTAATCCCTTTAATAAAGATTTCGGTTAAGTTTTGTGTGGATGAAGTGTTTGAAGATCGAGGAGGCATCGATATGAGGAGAATAAGGTGTGGCAAGAGTTAAATCTTGGGTATGCCCACGTCGCCCCAAGTAAATATTCAAGGATACTCAAGCGTCTAAGCTTGGGTATGCCCGGGAAGACATCTCATCTTTCTTCGACAATTATCGGTATGCCTCAGTTTTTGTTTTGTTCACATGTTATGCGTAAATTCTAGGAGCGTCATGTGCTTTTTTTTGTTAGTAATGCACTATGATGGCATCCGATAGTCATTGGTTGATTTATAGAATGCTCTATGCACTTCACTTATATCTTTTGAACATGACTTTATAGAATGCTTTATGTGTTTCACTTGTATCATTTGAAGTTTGGATGCTTGCTTCTTTACATAGGAAAAGCGTTATTTGTCGAATGCTCTTTTGCTTCACTTATATTTATTAGAGCGTGGGCAAGTATTTTTTTATAAAGAACTAAACTTTCATGCTTCACTTTTATCTATTTAGAGAGTCAACAGGAATTGGTCATTCACATGGTTAGTCATAAAATCCTACATAAAATTTGTGGATCACTGAATATGATATGTTTGATTCTTTGCAATAATTTTGCGATATTGAGATGGTAATATGTGGGAAGTACTAGTGAATGATTGTGGTTTAGTAAGAATATTGGTGTTAAGGTTTGTGATTCCCGAAGCATGCACGCATAGTCTTTAGTTATGCTAAGAAGTTGGAGCATGATTTATTATTGAGTGTCTTCCTTTGCGTGGAGGTCGGGGGCGCACGATGGTTAACTCCTACCAACCTTCTCCCTAGGGGCATACATAGTAATACTTTGCTTTGAGGGCTAATAGACTTTCTCAATAAGTATGTGATTCTTTATGACCAATGTGAGTCCATGGCTATTTAATAGGAAGGTTTTCGTTGTGACATGATTGCCGATTTTTGTGGTTAGGATAATGTTGACCGTGCTTTTCTCTATCACACGGGGTCCATTTGTTCATAGGACGTGGTGGGTCCAGAGTATGTCCTAATGTTTTTTTGCCAGAAAAGGTCCATAGTACGTCCTATTGTTTCTTTCCCAAAAATGAACCAAGTGTTGTTGTTGTTGAAGTCACTACTCTGTCATTGAGATTAGTGACACTAGCCATCTGGATAGCACCACCCTTTGGTACATAATTGAGCTACTACTTTATTTGTACGCAAAACCTATATGAAGAACAATGGAGAGAGGCAACACCGATGACCCTGCCCACTTCGTCATTCGCCTTTTCACAAGCGAGACAAGCTTGGAAAGTCCTTTTGACTTATGCCTCTATTAAGGACAACATGATGTTTTCGTCTCATCCTTGATGACAGATGGATTCAGCAACACAGTGAAAGAGATGGCATTCGCCTCTACAGGGCAATGCCACCAACTCCTATCAAATACGCGGGGCCTAGGCTGACCAAGCCCACGTAGGTTGAGAGGAGGGGCATTTGACCCCGATCACACCACATGCGCCAAAGAGTGTATAATGTGGCTGCTCCCATGTTAAATAAAGGGCAAACTAGAGCCCCAAGGGGGAGGAAAATCTTGTAGTCACACTGATACATCTCCAACGTATCTACTTTTCCAAACACTTTTGCCCTTGTTTTGGACTCTAACTTGCATGATTTGAATGGACTAACCCGGACTGGCGCTGTTTTCAGCAAAATTGCCATGTTGTTATTTTTGTGCAGAAATAAAAGTTCTCGGAATGAACTGAAAATCCACGGAGAATATTTTTGGAATTTATAGAAAATACTGGTGAAAGAATCAACACCAGGGGGCCCACACCATGTCCACGAGGGTGGGGGCACGCCTGCCCCCTGGGCGCGCCCCCTGTCTCGTGGCCCCCGTGAGGCTCCACCGACCTCAACTCCAACTCCATATATTCACGTTTAGGGAGAAAAAATAACCAGAGAGAAGGATTCATCGCGTTTTACGATACGGAGCCGCCACCAAGCCCTAATCTCTCTCGGGAGGGCTGATCTGGAGTCCGTTCGGGGCTCCGGAGAGGGGAATCCGTCGCCATCGTCATCATCAACCTTCCTCCATCACCAATTCCATGATGCTCACCGTTGGCGTGAGTAATTCCATCGTAAGCTTGCTGGACGGTGATGGGTTGGATGAGATTTACCATGTAATCAAGTTAGTTTTGTTAGGGTTTGATCCCTAGTATCCGTTATGTTCTAAGATTGATGTTGCTACGAATTTGCCATGCTTAATGCTTGTCACTAGGGCCCGAGTGCCATGATTTCAGATCTGAACCTATTATGTTTTCATGAATATATATGAGTTCTTGATCCTATCTTGCAAGTCAATAGTCACCTACTATGTGTTATGATCCAGCAACCCCGAAGTGACAATAATCGGGACCACTCCCGACGATGACCGTAGTTTGAGGAGTTCATGTATTCATTAAGTGTTAATGCTTTGGTCCGGTACTCTATTAAAAGGAGGCCCGAATATCCCTTAGTTTCCAATAGGACCACGCTGCCACGGGAGGGTAGGACAAAAGATGTCATGCAAGTTCTTTTCCATAAGCACGTATAACTATATTCGGAATACATTCCTACATTACATTGATGAACTGGAGCTAGTTCTGTGTCACCCTATGTTATAACAGTTGCTGTTGGGGAACATAGTATTTTAAAATTTTCCTACGATCACGCAAGATCTATCTACCAGATGCATAGCAACGAGAGGGAAGAGTGTGTCTACGTACCCTCGTAGACCGGAAGTGGAAGCGTCAAGTGACGCGGTTGATGTAGTCGAACTTCTTCGCGATTCAACCGATCAAGCACCGAACGTACGGCACCTCCGCGTTCAGCACACGTTCAACTTGATGACGTCCCACGAGCTCTTGATCCAGTTGAGCTTCACGGGAGAGTTTCGTCAGCACGATGGCGTGGTGACGGATATGATGTATTCACCGGCGCAGGGCTTCGCCTAAGCACCGCGACGGTATGACCGAGGTGTGTTTCTGTGGAGGGGGGCACCGCACACGGCTGGAACAATTCAACTTGTGTGTATTTGGGTGCCCCCTGCCCCCGTATATAAAGGAGCGAGGGGGGAGTGCGGCTAGGGTGCAATCCTACTAGGAATAGGATTGCCAAAGAAGGAAGAGAGGGAAAGGAAAAGAGGGAGAGGTGGCGCCCCCCCAATCCTAGTCCAACTAGGATCCCTAGGTGGGGCTCCGGCCAGCCTCTATGGGCTGCCTCTCTCCTTTCCTTAAGGCCCACTATGGACCATCCCCCCTCGTAGGGGTTTCCGGTAACCCCCTCCGGCAATCCCGTTAAATCCGAAACTTTTCCGGAACACTTCCGGTGTCCGAATATAGTCGTCCAATATATCAATCTTTATGTCTCGGACATTCCGAGACTCCTCGTCATGTCCGTGATCTCATCCGGGACTCCGAACTACCTTCGGTACATCAAAACTCATAAACTCATAATACCGATCGTCATCAAACGTTAAGCGTGCGGACCCTACGGGTTCGAGAACTATGTAGACATGACCGAGACTCATCTCCGGTCAATAACCAATAGCGGAACCTGGATGTTCATATTGGCTCCTACATATTCTACGAAGATCTTTTATCGGTCAAAACCGCATAACAACATACGTTGTTCCTTTTGTCATCGGTATGTTACTTGCCCGAGATTCGATCGTCGGTATCTCCATACCTAGTTCAATCTCGTTACCGGCAAGTCTCTTTACTCGTTCCGTAACACATCATCTCGTGACTAACTCATTAGTCTTTTGCTTGCAAGGCTTATTGTGATGTGTGTTACCGAGAGGGCCCAGAGATACCTCTCCGACATTTGGAGTGACAAATCCTAATCTTGATCTATGCCAACACCACGAATACTTTCGGAGACACCTATAGAGCATCTTTATGATCACCCAGTTACGTTGTGACGTTTGATAGCACACAAGGTGTTCCTACGGTATTCAGGAGTTGCATAATCTCATAGTCATAGGAACATGTATAAGTCATGAAGAAAGCAATAGCAGAAAAAACTAAACGATCATAGTGCTATGCTAACGGATGGGTCTTGTCCATCACATCATTCTCCTAATGATGTGATCCCGTTGATCAAATGACAACTCATGTCTATGGTTAGGAAACATAACCATCTTTGATCAATGAGCTAGTCTAGTAGAGGCATACTAGGGACACTCTGTTTTGTCTATGTATTCACACATGTACTAAGTTTCCGGTTAATACTATTCTAGCATGAATAATAAACATTTATCATGATATAAGGAAATATAAATAACAACTTTATTATTGCCTCTAGGGCATATTTCCTTCAGTCTCCCACTTGCACTAGAGTCAATAATCTAGCTCACATCGCCATGTGATTTAATACCGATAGTTCACATCGTTACGTGAACAACACCCATAGTTCACATCACCATGTGACCAACACCCAAAGGGTTTACTAGAGTCAATAATCTAGTTCACATCGCTATGTGATTAATACCCAAGAGTAATAAGGTGTGATCATGTTTTGCTTGTGAGAGAAGTTTAGTCAACGGGTCTGTCACATTCAGATCCGTATGTATTTCGCAAATTTCTATGTCTACAATGCTCTGCATGGAGCTACTCTAGCTAATTGCTCCCACTTTCAATACGCATCCAGATTGATACTTAGAGTCATCTGGATTTAGTGTCAAAGCTTGCATAGGCGTAACCCTTTACGACGAACTCTTTATCACCTCCATAATCGAGAAATATTTCCTTTAGTCATCCAATTACTAAGGATAATTTTGACCGCTGTACAGTGATCTACTCCTGGATCACTATTGTACCTCCCTGTCAAACTCATGGCAAGGTACACAACGTGTTTTGTACACAGCATGGCATACTTTATAGAACCTATGGCTGAGGCATAGGGAATGACTTTCATTCTCTCTATATTTTTCTGCCGTGGTCTGGCTTTGAGTCTTACTCAACTTCAAACCTTATAAGTCAGGCAAGAACTCCTTCTTTGACTGATCCATTTTGAACTACTTCAAAATCTTATCAAGGTATGTACTCATCGAAAGTCTTATCAAGCGTCTTGATCTATCTCTATAGATCTTGATGCCTAATATGTAAGCAGCTTCACCAAGGTCTTTCTTTGAAAAACTCCTTTCAAACACTCCTTTATGCTTTCCAGAAAATTCTACATCATTTCCGATCGACAATATGTCATTCACATATACTTATCAGAAAGGTTGTAGTGCTCCCACTCACTTCTTGTAAATACAGGCTTCACCGCAAGTCTGTATAAATCTATATGCTTTTGATCAACTTATCAAAGCGTATATTCCAACTCCGTGATGCTTGCACCAGTCCATAGATGGATCGCTGGAGCTTGCACATTTTGTTAGCACCTTTAGGATTGACAAAACCTTCTGGTTGCATCATATACAAGTCTTCTTTAATAAATCCATTAAAGAATGCAGTTTTGTTATCCATTTGCCAGATTTCATAAAATGCGACAATTGCTAACATGATTCAGATAGACTTAAGCATCGCTACGGGTGAGAAAGTCTCATCGTAGTCAACTCCTTGAACTTGTTGAAAAACTTTCGCAACAAGTCGAGCTTTGTAAACAGTAACATTACCGTCGGCGTCAGTCTTCCTCTTAAAGATCCATTTATTTTCGATGGCTTGCCGACCATCGGGCAAGTCAACCAAAGTCCACACTTTGTTCTTATACATGGATCCCATCTCAGATTTCAAGGCCTCAAGCCATTTTGGGGAATCTGGGCTCATCATCGCTTCCTCATAGTTCGCAGGTTCATCATGGTCTAGTAACATGACTTCCAGAACTGGGTTGCCGTACCACTCTAGTGCGGAACGTACTCTGGTTGATCTACGACGTTCAGCAGAAACTTGATCTGAAGTTTCATGATCATCATCATTAGCTTCCTCACTAATTGGTGTAGGAATCACTGGAACTAGTTTCTGTGATGTTCCACTTTCCAATTCGGGAGAAGGTACAATTACCTCATTAAGTTCTACTTTCCTCCCACTCACTTCTTTCGAGAGAAACTCCTTCTCTAGAAAGGATCCACTCTTAGCAACAAAGACCTTGCCTTCGGATCTGTGATAGAAGGTGTACCCAACAGTTTCTTTTGGGTATCCTATGAAGAACTACTTATCCGATTTGGGTTCGAGCTTATCATGTTGAAACTTTTTCACATAAGCATCGCAGTCCCAAACTTAAAAAAATGACAGCTTAGGTTTCTCGTCAAACCACAGTTCATACGGTGTCATCTCCACGGATTTAGATGGTGCCCTATTTAACGTGAATGTAGCTGTCTCTAATGCATAACCCTAAAAGCGATAGTGGTAGATCGGTAAGAGACATCATCGATCGCACCATATCTTAATAAAGTACGGTTATGACGTTCGGACACACCATTATACTGTGGTGTTCCACGTGGCGTGAGTAGTGAAACTATTTCACATTGTTTTTACTGAAGGCCAAACTCGCTAACTCAAATATTTTACCTCTACGATCATATCGTAGAAACTCTTATTTTCTTGTTACGATGATTCTCCACTTCACTCTGAAATTCTTTGAACTTTTCAAATGTTTCAGACTTGTGCTTCATTGAGTAGATATACCCATATCTGCTCAAATCATCAGTGAAGGTCAGAAAATAACGATACCCGCCGCGAGCTTCAACACTCATTGGTCCACATACATCTGTATGTATGATCTCCAACAAATCTGTTGCTCGCTCCATTGTTTCGGAGAACGGAGTTTTAGTCATCTTGCCAGTGAGGCATGGTTCGCAAGCACCAAGTGATTCATAATCAAGTGATTCCAAATGTCCATCACTATGGAGTTTCTTCATGCGCTTTACACCATTATGACCTAAACGGCAGTGCCACAAATAAGTTGCACTATCATTATTAACCTTGCATCTTTTGGCTTCAATATTATGAATATGTGTATCACACGATCGAGATCCAACAAACCGTTTTCATTGGGTGTATGACCATAGAAGGTTTTATTCATGTAAACAGAACAACAATTATTCTCTAATTTACATGAATAACTGTATTGCAATAAACATGATCAAATCATATTCATGCTCAACACAAACACCAAATAACACTTATTTAGGTTCAACACTAATCCCGAAAGTATAGGGAGTGTGCGATGATGATCATATCAATCTTGGAACTACTTCCAATACACATCGTCACTTCATCCTTTAACTAGTTTCTGTTCATTATGCAACTCCCATTTCGAGTTACTACTCTTTAGCACCTGAACCAGTATCAAATACCGAGGGGTTGCTATGAACACTAGTAAAATACACATCAATAATCTATATATCAAATATACCTTTGTTCACTTTGCCATCCTTCTTATCCGCCAAATATCTAGGGCAGTTCCACTTCTAGTGACCATTTCCTTTGCAGTAGAAGCACTTAGTTTCAGGCTTGAGTTTAGCTTTGGGTTTCTTCACGGGAGTGACAACTTGCTTGTCATTCTTCTTGAAGTTCCCCTTCTATCCCTTTGCCCTTTACTTGAATCAAGTGGTCTGGTTAACCATCAACACTTGATGTTCTTTCTTGATTTCTACCTTCGCCAATTTCAGCATCGTGAAGAGCTCGGGAATTACTTTCGTCATCCCTTGCATATTATAGTTCATCACAAAGTTCTACTAACTTGGTGATAGTGTCTAGAGAACTTTGTTAATTACTATCTTATCTGGAAGATTAACTCCCACTTGATTCAAGCAATTGTACTACCCAGACAATCTGAGCACATGCTCACTGGTTGAGCTATTCTCCTCCATCTTGTAGGCAAAGTACTATCAGAGGTCTTATACCTCTCGACACGGGCATGAGTATGAAATACTAATTTCAACTCTTGGAACATCTCATATGCTCCGTGGCGTTTCAAAACGTTTTTGAAGTCCCGGTTATAAGCCGTAAAGCATGGTGCACTAAACTATCAAGTAGTCATCATATCGAGCTTTTGTCAAAACGTTCATAACGTCTACATCTGCTCCTGCAATAGGTCTGTCACCTAGCGGTGCATCAAGGACATAATTCTTCTGTGCAGCAATGAGGATAATCCTCAGATCACGGAACAATTCCGCATCATTGCTACTAACATCTTTCAACTTGGTTTTCTCTAGGAAAAAATAAACGTGGAGCAACATCGCGAGCTATTGATCTACAACATAGATATGCTAATACTACCAGGACTAAGTTCATGATAAATTAAAGTTCAATTAATCATATTACTTAAGAACTCCCACTTAGATAGACATCCCTCCGGTCATCTAAATGATCACGTGATCCAAATCAACTAAACCATGTCCGATCATCACGTGAGATGGAGTAGTTTCAATGGTGAACATCTTATGTTGATCATATCTACTATATGATTCACGCTCGACCTTTCGGTCTCCAGTGTTCCGAGGCCATATCTGTATATGCTAGGCTCGTCAAGTTTAACCCGAGTATTCTGCGTGTGCAAAACTGGCTTACACCCGTTGTATTTGAACGTAGAGCTTATCACACCCGATCATCACGTGGTGTCTCGGCACGACGAACTTTCGCAACGGTGCATACTCAGGGAGAGCACTTATACCTTGAAATTTAGTAAGGGATCATCTTATAATTCTACCGTCGTTCTAACCAAAATAAGATAAACATCACATGCAAATCAAAATATGTGACATGATATGGCCATCATCATCTTGTGCTTTTGATCTCCATCTCCAAAGCACCGTCATGATCACCTTCGTCACCGGCGCGACACCTTGATCTCCATCGTAGCATCGTTGTCGTCTCGCCAACTATTGCTTCTACGACTATCGCTACCGCTTAGTGATAAAGTGAAGCAATTACATGGCGATTGCATTTCATACAATAAAGCGACAACCATATGGCTCCTGCCAGTTGCCGATAACATTACAAAACATGATCATCTCATACAAAATCGTATAACTCATCATGTCTTGACCATATCACATCACAACATGCCCTGCAAAAACAAGTTAGACGTCCTCTACTTTGTTGTTGCAAGTTTTACGTGGCTGCTACGGGCTTAGCAAGAACCGTTCTTACCTACGCATACAAAACCACAACGATGTTTCATCAAGTTTGTGTTGTTTTAACCTTCACAAGGACCGGGCGTAGCCACACTTGATTCAGCTAAAGTGAGAGAGACAGACACCCGCCAGTCACCTTTAAGCAACGAGTGCTCGTAACGGTGAAACCAGTCTCGCGTAAGCGTACGCGTAATGTCGGTCCGGGCCGCTTCATCTCACAATACAGCCGAAGCAAAGTATGACATGCTGGTAAGCAGTATGACTAGTATCGCCCACAACTCATTGTGTTCTACTCGTGCATATCATCTACGCATAAACCTGGCTCTGATACCACTGTTGGGGAACGTAGTATTTTAAAATTTTCCTACGATCACGCAAGATCTATCTACCAGATGCATAGCAACGAGAGGGAAGAGTGTGTCTACGTACCCTCGTAGACCGGAAGCGGAAGCGTCAAGTCACGCAGTTGATGTAGTCGAACTTCTTCGCGATTCAACCGATCAAGCACCGAATGTACGGCACCTCCGTGTTCAGCACACGTTCAGCTTGATGGCGTCCCACGAGCTCTTGATCCAGTTGAGCTTCACGGGAAAGTTTTGTCAGCACGATGGCGTGGTGACGGATATGATGTATTCACCGGCGCAGGGCTTCGCCTAAGCACCGCGACGGTATGACCAAGGTGTGTTTCTGTGGAGGGGGGCACCGCACACGGCTGGAACAATTCAATTTGTGTGTCTTTGGGTGCCCCCCTGCCCCCGTATATAAAGGAGCAAGGGGGGAGGCCGGCCGGCCCTCCTATGGTGCGGCTAGGGTGCAATCCTATTAGGAATAGGATTGCAATCCTATTCCTAGTAGGAACTACCAAAGAAGGAAGAGAGGGAAAGGAAAAGAGGGAGAGGTGGCGCCCCCCCAATCCTAGTCCAACTAGGATCCCTAGGTGGGGTGCCGGCCAGCCTCTATGGGCTGCCTCTCTCCTTTCCTTAAGGCCCACTATGGACCATCCCCCCTCGTAGGGGTTTCCGGTAACCCCCTCCGGCAATCCCATTAAATCCGAAACTTTTCCGGAACACTTCCGGTGTCCGAATATAGTCGTCCAATATATCAATCTTTATGTCTCGGACATTCCGAGACTCCTCATCATGTCCGTGATCTCATCCGGGACTCCGAACTACCTTCGGTACATCAAAACTCATAAACTCATAATACCGATCGTCATCAAACGTTAAGCGTGCGGACCCTACGGGTTCGAGAACTATGTAGACATGACCGAGACTCATCTCCGGTCAATAACCAATAGCGGAACCTGGATGTTCATATTGGCTCCTACATATTCTACGAAGATCTTTTATCGGTCAAAACCGCATAACAACATACGTTGTTCCTTTTGTCATCGGTATGTTACTTGCCCGAGATTCAATCGTCGGTATCTCCATACCTAGTTCAATCTCGTTACCGGCAAGTCTCTTTACTCGTTCCGTAACACATCATCTCGTGACTAACTCATTAGTCTTTTGCTTGCAAGGCTTATTGTGATGTGTGTTACCGAGAGGGCCCAGAGATACCTCTCCGACATTTGGAGTGACAAATCCTAATCTTGATCTATGCCAACACCACGAATACTTTCGGAGACACCTGTAGAGCATCTTTATGATCACCCAGTTACGTTGTGACGTTTGATAGCACACAAGGTGTTCCTACGGTATTCAGGAGTTGCATAATCTCATAGTCATAGGAACATGTATAAGTCATGAAGAAAGCAATAGCAGAAAAAACTAAACGAACATAGTGCTATGCTAACGGATGGGTCTTGTCCATCACATCATTCTCCTAATGATGTGATCCCGTTGATCAAATGACAACTCATGTCTATGGTTAGGAAACATAACCATCTTTGATCAATGAGCTAGTCTAGTAGAGGCATACTAGGGACACTCTGTTTTGTCTATGTATTCACACATGTACTAAGTTTCCGGTTAATACAATTCTAGCATGAATAATAAACATTTATCATGATATAAGGAAATATAAATAACAACTTTATTATTGCCTCTAGGGCATATTTCCTTCAGTTGCATGAGGAATCACATCCGACATAATTATCCATCGTTGATCCAATGCCTACGAGCTCTTCACATATTGATCTTTGCTTAGTTACTTTTCCGCTTCTACTGTTACAATTACTACAAAACTGCTACTGTTACTTTTGCCACCGTTACCGTTACTTCCATACTACTTTGCTACGAAACACTTTGGTGCTGATATTAAGTCTTCCAAGTGTGGTTGAATTGACAACTCAATTGCTAATACTTGAGAATATTATTTGGCTCCCCTTGTGTCAAACCAATAAATTTGGGTTGAATACTCTACCCTCGAAAACTGTTGCGGTCCCCTATACTTGTTGGTTATCAATACTATTTTCTGGTGTCGTTGCCGGGGAGCATAGCTATATTCTTTGAGTCACTTGGGATTTATATATGTTGATCACTATGAAGAACTTGAGAGACGAAAAAACCAAGATATTTCCCTCAACTATGAGGGGAGGTAAGGAACTGCCATCTAGCTCTGCACTTGATTCACCTTCTGTTATGAGTAAATTTGCGACACCTACAGCTGCCATTGAATCTGATATGTCGCATGTTCTTGATGATGCCACTTCTACTATGCATGATACTTATGATGAAACTACTTCTATGTTTGATAATACTGTGCCACTAGGTGAATTTCTTGATGAACAACTTGCTAGGGCTAGAGAGAATGAAATTACCGAGACTAATAATATTGATGAAAGTGATGATGAAGACTCTCCCCCTAGATATGAATTTCCTACTGTGCCTGAGGGTTATGTTATGGATGGTGAAACTGCTAGAGATCTTTTGGCTTGCAAAAATAGATATGATCTTAAGAAATCGTTAGCTAAGTTCAAAGAAAAGTCTTTGAATACTCAAATGAAATATGACCCTGCTTTTGCTACTTCACCTATTTGTATTTTTGATAAGGATTATGATTTCTCTGTCGATCCGGAGATAATTACTTTGGTCGAATCTGATCCTTTCCATGGCTATGAATCTGAAACTGTTGTGGCACATCTTACTAAACTGAATGATATAGCCACCCTATTCACCGATGAGGAAAAAATCCGTTACTATTATATCCTTAAGCTATTTCCGTTCTCATTAAAGGGTGATGCTAAAACATAGTTTAATTCTCTTGATCCTGGTTGTGTGCGTAGTCCCCAGGACATGATTTATTACTTCTCTGCTAAATATTTCCCCGCTCATAAGAAACAAGCTTCCTTAAGGGAAATATATAATTTTGTGCAAATTGAAGAAGAGAGTCTCCCACAAGCTTGGGGAGGCTTCTCCGATTACTTAATGCTTTGCCTGATCATCCTCTTAAGAAAAATGAAATACTTGATATCTTTTATAATGGACTAACTGATGCTTCCAGAGACCACATGGATAGTTGTGCTGGTTGTGTTTTCAGGGAAAGAACTGTTGGTCAAGCTAAATTGCTATTAAATAATATGTTGAGCAATGAAAATAATTCGACACTTCCTGAATCAACTCCTAAGCCAACTCCGAAGAAAAGGGGTATTCTATTTCTCAGTCCTGAAGATATGCAAGAGGCAAAGAAATCTATGAAAGAAAAGGGTATTAAAGCTGAAGATGTTAAGAATTTACCACCTATTGAAGAAATACATTGTCTGGATAACCCGATACAGGTAGTAAAGGTAAATTCTCTCTATAGATTTGATGAAGGTGATATTCCTCGTAATAAGTCTGCTAGCCAATGCTTAGATGAGTTTAATAATTTTATTGTTAAACAAGAAAACTTCAATGCTTATGTTGGTAGACAATTGAAATGTAATGCTTATAGGAATGAACACTTGAGTGATTATATGTCTAGAGTTAAAGATGAACTTAAACTCATCAATAAACATGCTTCTATGGTTACCACTCAGGTAGAACAAGCGCTTAAAGCACAAAATGATTTGCTCAATGAATTAAATAGTAAGAAAAATGATAATGATGTTAGATTTATGACTAGAGGGGGTAGAATGACTCAGGAACCTTTGTATCCAGAGGGCCACCCTAAGAGAATTGATCAAGATTCTCAGAGAACTAATGTCGATATACCTAGTCCTTCTAAGAAAAAGAAAAAGAAAAATGATAGGACTTTGCATGCTTCTAGTGAACCTGTTGTTGACACACCTGAGAATCCCAATGATATTTCTATTTCTGATGCTGAAACACAATCTGGTAATGAACATGAACCTAGTGATAATGTTAATAATGATGTTCATGATGATGCTCAAACTAGCAATAACGATGATGTAGAGATTGAACCTGCTGTTGATCTTGATAACCCATCAAAGAATCAACAATATGATAAAAGAGACTTCATTGCTAGGAAGCACGGTAAAGAAAGAGAACCATGGGTTCAGAAACCCATCCCTTTTCCTCCTAAACCATCCAAGAAAAAGGATGATGAGGATTTTGAGCGCTTTGCTGAAATGATTAGACCTATCTTTTTGCGTATGCGTTTGACTGATATGCTTAAAACAAATCCTTATGCTAAGTATATGAAAGATATTGTGACAAATAAAAGAAATATACCGGAAGTTGACTTGCCAATTATACTTCTAAAGGTGGAATACCAAAGAAACTAGGGGATCCAGGAGTACCAACTATACCATGCTCCATTAAAAGAAACTATGTTAAAACTGCTTTATGTGATCTTGGAGCCGGTGTTAGTGTTATGCCTCTCTCTTTATACCATAGACTTGATTTGAATAAGTTGACACTTACTAAAATATCTTTGCAAATGGCCGATAAATCAACTGCTATACATGTCGGTATTTGTGAGGATGTGCCTGTTGTGGTTGCAAACGTTACTATTTTAACAGACTTTGTTATTCTTGATATTCCCGAAGATGGTAGTATGATTATCCTTGGTAGACCCTTTTTGAATACTGCAGGGGCTATTATTGACTGCAACAAAGGCAATGTCACTTTTCATGTTAATGGTAATGAGCATACGGTACACTTTCCGAGGAAACAACCTCAAGTCCACAGTATCAATTCTATAGAAAAATTTCAACAATCACTATTGGAGGTTTTGAATTCCCTCTTCCTACTGTTAAGAAGAAATATGATATCCTTATTGTTGGGGACATGCATATCCCCGTTGAGGTAACCTAGTGTTATTCGAAAATTCTCCGGTTTCATGTTATTCGGAAAGAGTTTGTTAACAAGACTTGATCACCCTTTTTAATGGATTCCTTTTGATGAGCATGAGATGGATGAACTTAGAAAGCATAACTCTATGTATCATCTTTTTACTTTCTGTTAAATAAAGCAAAAATAGTATTTTTCTGCCTGTTTTCTAAATTATCCTTGCAATAAAAAAATACCCCGAAAATAAAAGTTCTCCAAATGTCCCAAAAATGAAATATGAATATTTGTAGAATATTTAAGAATTATTGGCACTGAGAACACACTAGGGGGGCCACACCACCTGGCCATGAGGGTCCAGGGCGCGCCCACCCCCCTGGGCGTGCCCCCTGCCTCGTGGGCCCCACGTGCCCCCCTCCACTTATTGCAGCACTCACACACTTCATCTTCCTCCAGAAAAAATCCTCACATAGCTCAAACCCGTGTTCTAGCTCATCTTGCTGCCATTTTCGATCTCCTTGCTCAAAGCTCCATTCACAAAACTGTTTGGGGAGATTGTTCTTCGGTATGTAACTCCTCCAATGGTCCAATTAGTTTTTGTTCTAGTGCTTTATTTATTACAAATTTTTGCTGCTTAGGTGAACCTGTTCTTGAGCTTGCATGTCAAATTTATGTGGTCAAAAGTAGTTCTAATGCATGATATAGCTTGTAGGCACTTGTGGGAGTAGTTACTATCAATCTTGTTGAGTTTGCTTAAATTTTGTTTTGAGTCACTAAAATTTCAGAAATTTTTCAGAGAAAAATGCATAGGAAAATCTACCAAGGTGGTTCCTCAAGGAAGCAAGTACCAAGGCTCGCGATACATGAGCCGGACGATGAACCACCGAGGGAAGTTCAAGTGCGGCCTTGTGAATGGTCGTGGGAGGAGTTTATGGTCCAGGCAGGCATCAAGGATGAATTTTACACGTATGTGCGTAATGCTGATCTTGAGGAGTTCGTGTCAGATAAGTGCCCCCACTACCACTACCTAACTGATTCCTTTGTGAGAAGATTTAAATTTACATCCTCAGGCAATTCTCGCACTGTTTTATTTGATCTTTATGATAAATCATATACCATGGACTTAGAAGATTTTAATGATGCTTGTAAGCTCCCGCAGTGGGGTAATATTAGTGAACCTCGCAAATCTAAATATAAAGACTTTCTTGCTAGTATCACTGTGGGGGAATCTAGAGAAATCACACAAGCTACCATAGGGAGCATTCATTTCCCTTTCATACATTATTTTGCTATCTTCGTTGGTAGATGCACTAACGGTAAAGATGAGGCTTGCCACATGTGCGTTCCAGATCTTTGTGTCCTCAAGAGTGCGGTATTAGGTGATAAACAATATAACTTGGGGGCTATTGTTGCACGAAGGTTACATCTCAACGGTTTGAGTGGAGATTTGTTTGGTGGAATTTATGCAACTCGTGTGGCTAATTATCTTCGTGTACCCATACATGAAAATGATATGAAGTTGCCTCCTGCTTATCTAAATTTTAATGCTATGGTTCGTCGTCAGTTTGTTGAGAGGAATGAGCAATTCCTCCAGTACCGACTAATCTTCGACAGACGTCGCACTGTCCATATTGCTCTCCCTGCTCCTACTTTCTTTGACTTTCAGGCAAAAAGGAGATATTTTATAACCAGGGAGGAGGCGAATGAGTATGAGGAGACGACGGAAGCGGCTCGTCTCCATGCTGCAGCTCATCAGGCAATAGCCGCTGCATCGCAGTACAACCCCAACTACGACTTTAGATATCCGTTAGGCTAGCAGTGGCCATTGACCAACTTAGCCCAAAAGTCTAAGCTTGGGGGAGTACGTATTTCTCACCGGCATTACATTCATATTCACACACTCATTCCAGTTGTTGGTGCTCATACTTTTTCATGGTACTATCCATGCTAGTTTCTTTTCTTTTCTAAGCCTTCTTCTTGTGTGTCTGAAAAACCTTAAGAAAAACCAAAAAAAAATAGTGGTAGCTTTTAGCTAGTTTACTTTCCATGCCTGTAGTAGTAGTAATTAAAAGAAAACCCAAAACGATTTATCGTTCTTCTTTTGCTTGTTGGGAGCTTTCCCGTGTAAATAGTTTTATTTCTTTTCTTTTCTTTGGGGGTCGAGAGGAGAAGACCATGATGAGAATGTTGAGTGGCTCTCATATGCATTATTGTTAATTTAACCAAGAGCCCATATTACCTTGTCTTCTCCCTTGTATTAAATGCTTGCGGATTCCAGCTTAGTCCAATGCATGTGCACTATTATTATTATCGACATCGTTCGGTCGTGTGAGTGAAAGGCAATAATGATGATATATGATGAACTGATTGAGATGAGAGAAGCTGGTATGAACTCGACCTATCTTGTTTTTGTAAATATGATTAGTTCATCGTTCCCGATTCAGCCTATTATGAATGAAACATGCTTGCAAGGACAATTAGAGATTATAGTTGCTCATGCCATGCTTAATTAGCTAGGAGTTTATAATAGTTTACCTTGCGTGCCCACATGCTATTAAAATGGTTGTGATGTGGTATGATGGGGTATGATGGGGTGGTATCCTCCTTTGAACGATTCGAGTGGCTTGACTTGGCACATGTTCACGCATGTAATTGAAACAAAATCAACATAGCCTCCACGATATTTATGTTCATAGTGATTTATATCCTACTCATGCTTGCACTCATTGTTGAGTAATCTTAATGCATGTTCATGATTGTTGTCGCTCCCTAGCTAGTCGCTTCCCAGTCTCTTTCTAGCCTTCACTTGTACTAAGCGGGAATACTGCTTGTGCATCCACTTCCATAAACCCCAAAGTTATTCCATATGAGTGCACCATAGCTTCCTATATGTGGCATTTACCTGCCATTCCAAGTAAATTTATATGCGCCAAACTCTAAACCTTCAAATGAAACTTTGTTTTGTATGCTCGAATAGCTCATGTATCAACTAGGGTTGTCTATATCTTCCATGCTAGGTGGGTTATTCTCATGATGAGTGAACTCTGCTCATCATTCACGAGAAAATGGCCAGTAACCGGGATGCCTAGTCCCATGCTCAAATCAAATCAAAATAATTAAAAAAAAACTCCCCCAGGAATGTTGTTGGTATGGACGGTACCCGTTGTTTCGGGCCAGCCGTGGAGTGTGCTTGTTGGTGGTGGGGGAGTATAAAATTTACCATTCTGTTTGGGAAATGCCTATAACGTGTGTAGCATGGAAGATATCGAGAAATCTTGGTTGTCATGTTGACAATGAAAGTATGCCACTCAAAATATTATTTATCTCTATTTCAAAACTCGAGCTCTGGCACCTCTGCAAATCCCTGCTTCCCTCTGCGAAGGGCCTATCTATTTACTTTTATGTTGAGGCATCATGATCTTATTAAAAAGCACCAGTTGGAGAGCACCGCTGTCATTTGCATGCATTGCTATTAATTTACATTGAGTATGACTGTGATTGGATCTCTTTTACCATGAATTACAATGTCTACTCAATCCTTGATCTTCAGAGGTGCTCTGCATTTATGTTTTGCGGTCTTAGAAAGGGCTAGCAAGATACCATCTTGTTATATCATGTTATAATTGTTTTGAGAAAGTGTTGTCATCCGAGATTTATTATTATTGCTCGCTAGTTGATTATGCCATTGATATGAGTGAACACGAGACCTAAATGTTATTGTGAATGTGGTTAGTTCATAATCTTTGCTGAAAACTTGAATGCTGGCTTTACATATTTGCAACAACAAGAGAAAACAGAGTTTGTAAAAGTTTTTCTTTATCACTTTCAGTTTGTCAACTGAATTGCTTGAGGACAAGCAAAGGTTTAAGCTTGGGGGAGTTGATACGTCTCCAACGTATCTACTTTTCCAAACACTTCTGCCCTTGTTTTGGATTCTAACTTGCATGATTTGAATGGAACTAACCCGGACTGACGCTGTTTTTAGCAGAATTGCCATGGTGTTATTTTTGTGCAAAAATAAAATTTCTTGGAATGACCTGAAAATCCACGGAGAATATTTTTGGAATTTATAAAAAATACTGCCGAAAGAATCAAGACCAGGGGGGCCACACCCTGTCCACGAGGGTGGGGGCGCGCCTGCCCCCTGGGTGCGCCCCTCTCTCATGGGCCCCCTGAGGCTCCACCGACCTCAACTCCAACTCCATATATTCACGATCGGGGAGGAAAAAACAGAGAGAAGGATTCATCGCGTTTTATGATACGGAGCCACCGCCAAGCCCTAATCTCTCTCGGGAGGGCTGATCTGGAGTCCGTTCGGGGCTCCGGAGAGGGAATCCGTCGACATCGTCATCATCAACCTTCCTCCATCACCAATTACATGATGCTCACCGCCGTGCGTGAGTAATTCCATTGTAGGCTTGCTAGACGGTGATGGGTTGGATGAGATTTGGTCCGGTACTCTATTAAAAGGATGCCTTAATATCCCTTAGTTTCCAATAGGACCCCGCTGCCACGGGAGGGCAGGACAAAATATGTTATGCAAGTTCTTGTCCATAAGCACGTATGACTATATTCAGAATACATGCCTACATTACATTGATGAACTAGAGCTAGTTCCGTGTCACCCGATGTTATAACCGTTGCATGAGAAATCGCATCCGACATAATTATACATCGCTGATCCAATGCCTACGAGCTTTTCACATATTGATCTTTGCTTAGTTACTTTTCCGCTGCTACTGTTACAATTACTACAAAACTGCTATTGTTACTTTTGCCACCGTTACCGTTACTTCCATACTACTTTGCTACTAAATACTTTGCTGCAGATGTTAAGTCTTTCAGGTGTGGTTGAATTGAAAACTCAATTACTAATACTTGAGAATATTCTTTGGCTCCCCTTGTGTCGAATCAATAAATTTGGGTTGAATACTCTACCCTCGAAAACTGTTGCGATCCCCTCTACTTGTGGGTTATCACAGACACACACACCCACACACACGCACACACACACTTGTATTAAGAAGCAAGAACTAGCACGTAGGATGTAGGGTGTTGCACCTTCTTGGTGACATGAACCTGGATAGACAAAGCCTCAATCTCTCAAGTGATCTGAAGTGTTTGGCATGTGACTGAATCTCTAAAAGGGTATCACCACAATCTCTGATCTTGACGATCACCCATCGTCATAACCTCTCAGGTGAAAAACTTATACGAGCAGTTGGTGTTTCTCCATTGCCTCAATCACAAATCCCTCACAAATAGATCTTACACATTGTCTCTGGAAAAGTCAGCACACTCCTACCCGTGCCCCTAATGCTGGTCTGTGCTTGAAGACGAACTTTTCCCCATCTTCCCCCCATCATGAGTGAACCAAATATGGTAAGCGGGCCCATGGTTTTCTACCACAGATTCATGTGTGATGTGCAAAATCCCTACCGTGGCATTTATCCCCCGGTTCAAATATCCCCTATGATCAAATTAAACAAAGGCTAAATGTTTCAATGCACACAAAACAAACTAACATTGTTGAACAAAGAAAATGGCGCACTAATATAGGTGTGCACCACATTAATGCATGCACAAGAACATAACTTATGGATTCCCTCTACTGCCACCATGTTACACTAACATGGTAAACAACCTTAACGAATGGTCGGCCTGAGATGAAACAAAATTATCCAACCATCCCAAATCAATTCACGCATAACAACCCCACACCCACACAAATTAATGTATGCATGTAATTCCAAATGGCCAAACACATCCAACCCAGGGGGTGGGCTCCATGCACCTTTCTTATTGTCATGGCATATGAGGAGAGATCCTCCACCGACGTCGCCACTCCTGACAACTTCTATCTGCGTCACCATGTTGGAGAAGACCTCCAAATTGAAGGCGAACACAAAGTTAATTAGGCATCCCGATGCCAAACAATTACTCTAGGTCCATATCCGCCTCCACCGACACCAACACAATCATCATGTTCTCACCACCGGTCATGCACATCGCACCTCTAAAAGAGGAATTACATGAACGATACCATGGAGGTAGATCCCGACTTGTGGCGTGTTCTTCAAGAAGACCAGAGAAGGTGGTCGACTAGGATGATTTACCTTTGTTTGAGGGATCCAGGATAAGTTTTCTTACCGCACTTATCTCTTATAATCGTAATAGTTTTTGTAACTGTGGTTGCTATTAAATGCTACAACCAAGAGCACAAGTAAAGCCAGAATGAACTCCGTGTCTAGGAATGGGGGCAAACGAGCCATGAGCCATTCGATCGCAATCACGTGGTTGCTTAGAGTCGTGGGCAATTATTGTCTATTTAATGGACATATTTCCATTTCCAGAGGCAGTTCATGCGTGGTTGGTGGGTGTTGACCTATTTGCCCTGATTGTTAGAAATAGGTCAAAGCATCCACCATGGTCTAGTAGCCAACTCATCACTAATTTTTTCTGTTAAGTGAACAAAGTGGAAAGTAGATTTATATTTATATTGAAATAATATTTCTAAATATTGTAGTATCTCTCGCATATTTATACAGTGGATTACCGTACTTCACAAATACCCCCCCCCCTCCACAGACGATTTTGAAGCAATTTTAGCTTGCAAAAAACATTTTATATTATGGGACAGAGGAAGTAGTATTTTTCGCATATCTTACACTCCTTCACACTTGTACCAATGATGGATAAAATTTGAATGTGGTTTGTATTTAAATATTATTTCACATATATAGCTCATTTGACGCGTTGTAAGTTGGAACTGGATTTATATTTAAATAGAAATTTTGGTGTGATGACAATGTGATAAGTGGAACCAATGACGGTTGCTAAGTTGTACCTCAGGTCATTGGTTCCTCGGAGATTGATTGAGGAGATGGTTG
>LR738711.1:143683580-143716404 GCA_902687465.1 Secale cereale
AGAGAGAGAGAGAGAGACACTTAATATTCTTTAATACATTATTAGCATTTTTCAAATACTAATTTTGAACGTTTTTTTGCATATGCGTGAATTTTTATCAAATACTCGTTGAAAATTATATGATACAAAATAGTTTTTAAACCATATGATTTTTTATACATGGGATAAAGATTCTTATACATGCCACAAATATTTTGTTCTAAGCGCTTGTACATTTTTTCAAACGTAAAGTACTTTTCATGAAGGGTACAAAACATCTGTTTTGAATTACACAAACATAATTTTCACTTTGTACAACAATTTTTGAAATGTCACATACATTTACATTAATGGTACAAACAATTTTAAAAAAATTAAGAAAACATTTTTTCACCTCATTTAATTTTTGAATGTGTGATGAACGCTTTTAAAAAACTACTATTTTTTCATAACAATTGTATTGAGTATTTTTCAAAATGTTAAGAAACGTAAAGAAAGGGAAAACACGCATGACATATGCGTGGCCTCTGTGAAACGGCACCACATAGTCACTCGGCAAACCCACTACCAACTTCCTGCAGGTGATACTTGCAACACGAGAGGGGTTAGTATCGGGATGCCCCGTCCCATGATCAAAACGCAAAATAATGAAACAAACCCCCTCGGAAAGTATTTGGACTACTTGAACAAAAGTAGTTAACAAGCAGGCTAGCAATGACCTTAAGGCCTCATTTGGTAGCCAGGGATGGGAGCATGGTCCATTCCCTGGAAACTCCCGCCCAGTGGTAAACCTTCCCCGGTTTTCCGCCGTATACCATATAGTCGAGAGGTTGAACGGGAAAATTTAATTTATTCCTCGTGAATTCCCTAGGAGTAAAAACACCTCTCCAGTCTTGGGTGGTGTTCTCTGTCTCTTACCCGTGCCCCTAATGTCGATCTATGCTTGAAGACGAACTTTTCCCTATCTCCCCCCATCGTGAGTGAACCAAATAGTGGTCAGCGGGCCCATGGTTTTCTACCACGGATTCCTGTGTGATGTGCAAAATTCATACCGTGGCTTGTATCCCCAGGGTCATATATTCCCTATGACCAAACAAAGGCTAAATGTTTCGATGCACACAAAACAAACTAACATTGGTGAACAAAGAAAATGGCGCACTTACATAGGTGTGCACCACATTAATGCACGCACAAGCACATAACTTATGGATTCCCTCTATTGCAACCATGTTACACTAACATGGTAAACTGCCTTAATGAAGGGTCAACCTGAGCAAGAGGAAGAGGAAGGAGCGAGCGACGAGGAGACGAAGATGGGCAGGGGGCTCTGCCCCCACCCATTTATGTGAGAGGAAGGTCAACCGCCGGCCTGTGATGCTCCGGGAAATGATGGCCTTTCTGCATGCGCCAGGCAGTTGTCAAGCCCGGGTAGTTGCCGATGCGACGCGGGGAAGTGGAGACGCCCACGTCCCATTGAGCGCCACACGTTGAGTTGGTCCGCAAGCGATTGGGGCCCGCAGCACTTCGCCCTTGCCCCTTGGCTTCGCCTCGAAGCCAAGTTCGAGCGCGTCTTGGGCCCGGGGCTACTGTCCACGTTATGGGAACCAGGGTACCCATACTTGCCTGCCTGTGGCCTATGGCGTGGCTTCATCGACGGCTTGTTATGGCCCATCTACAACATCAACAAGACAAGACCCTTGCCAGGGGCCAAGCCTCGCGAGGCAGGCGACATCAAGACCTTCGGAGAGAGCGGCCTCCCCGGGCTGCCTCTTGAGGAGCGGATATTTCTATGCAGGTGCCCGCCTCTTGAGGTTAAGGTGACGCAAGCCATGATGACCAAGGCCAGGCGTGCGCCAGCGGGCACAGAGGAGCAGGTTCCCTCTTTGGTGCTAAGGAGGCAAGCACAGGCGCGGGGTACCGAGGAACCAGCCAAAGGTTTCCACCCGTGCAATGAGACCAAGACTGCCAGGACCGCAAGATGAATGTCATCGTCGAGCCCACCACAGTGTCACAACCAGAAGCTTTGCACAAGAAGACCACCTTTTGCCAGGATAAGATGTACTACGTGTCCCCATGCAAATTGGCCACTTTGGGATCCCTTCCCGCCTACATTTTGGAGGAAGAGGACAAATGCCACTATAAGAATGCGCTATCCACCACCAATAGGGGGAGGAAAACCTCATTCAACACACCAGAGCAAACCTCATGAGGTTGTTCTTCCGATGTACTAGTTCAACCTCAGCCCCTCGTGAAGCAAATCAACCACAAAGCAGGAGTAGGGTCTTACACCGCCAGGTGGCTCGAACTTGGGTAAACTGTCGTGTCCATCTTCTTCCTTGTTCATCGAGCTAGGACATGGGGGCGACGAACTGGTTGGCTAGGGCGGTTGAGTTCTTCGCACACGCCCCAGAGTTCAAACCTTTCTTTGGTCTGTGGAGCCCTGAATCCGAGATCTGGCGCACCAGGTAGGTGGTGTGTCGAAGCTCTTCTCCACCATTCGCTCCGTTTCCGGTCCTTCATCCCTATGGCTGACGCTCACCGTGTCCCTGCCGAACGCCGGGCCCCTAATGTCGCTCAGACGACACCTATGGGCAACGACGCCCCTCGCCGCTCCCCTTCGCTAGCGGCCAATGCCGCCACCGTTCTCGTGGCCCACTGATGGCTTCTCGCCCCTCGTTGGTTACCCCAAGTGGAAGGTCTGAGATGTAGCGTAGCAACAAGTTTCCCTTGGCAAAGGTACCAAGGATCGAATCCCGTGAGACTCCGAGGGTCGACAAGAAGGTGTCAACGGCGCCAGAAACTTAGCGGTTGACAGGACCTGCACACAGATACAAATAAATTTGCTCCCAACGAGTACAGAGAGGTTGTCAATCCCTCCGGCCTTGTCGTTTACAAAGGATCAAACACAAGAGATAATAGTGATAGGTATGACTGCAACTAGGAAATAAGAACAGGAAGTAAATAGCGGGTGTGATCAGTGATGGTAATATGGACCGGGGTCCCATGATGTTCACTAGTGATGTCTCTCTCCCAAAAGACGATAAAACAGCAAAGTGAGGTAAACAAATTACAGCTGGGCAATTGACAGGATTATGTGCGCAAACCAATGCTAACTATGCTGTAAAGAAAGGTAGAGGCTCAAAAGCATGGGCGGTACGCCAAGGCAAGTAGACCGAAATCCATCTGCATCTACTACTAATCATCCACCTTGAGATATCTATCCAGAACATCTCGCTGGTATTAAGTTGTGAATCCCACCCAAAGTGTAAACTCAAAGCAACAGACAACTGCATTAAAAGAACTTTGCGTAAAGTAAACAATCCTTGCACCCGCAAGTACAAGCACCGTTGTTTTCCCCCTTGTGGCAACAGCACATCCCCTAGACTCATGTTTTTGTCACTCAAACTAGTCATCAAGGGGCATGAACCCACAATCAAGCATAATGTTCCCTCTTGGAGTTACTACCTACTACTCGGCCAAAGCAATAAACAGCAATGGAGAACATGCAAGAATTACTCAAGAACATAAATATAAAAGAGGTGAATCAAATATATTACTCACACACAATCTGAACATAATCTCATAATCCATCGGATCCCAGCAAACTCAGCAGAGCAACAGCATAAAGATTACATATGTGCCTCGATCATGTAGGGCAGCTCACGAGGTCTAAACCATGAAGAACAAAGAGGGGAGGAGAACATCACATAGCTACTGGTCATGGACCCATGGTCCAAGGTGGACTACTCACGACTCATCCGGGAAGCGTCCATGGTGGTGGAGAAGCTCCCGGTGGTGATTCTCCCCTCCGGCAGGGTGCCGGGAAGAGTTCTCCTGGTGCTCCCGATCTTGGAAGCGCGGCGGCGGCGGAACAGAGGCGAGATCGCGAAAAAGGGTTCCGTCCTCGAGGGTTTCGGGACGCGAGGAATATATATATGCGAAGGGGGATCACCAGAGGCGGAGAGGGGGCCCCAGGCGCCCCCCCCCCTAGGCGGCCAGGGGTGGGGCCGCCCCGGGTGACCGCCTGGGCCACCCCAGGCTCCCCTCTGGCCCTGCTTTGGTTTTTCTTGAAGCTCCCGTTACACTGATTTTTCCTGTATTTTTCCCGGAATTTGTAGAGCACTTTTAATATGGGGGAAACCTAAAATAGAAAAACAGCAGAAAATAGGAACTGGCACTGTGGTGCACTGAGTTAATAGGTTAGTCCAAATATGATCAAAAGTGTATGGAAGTGCATAAATATCATAGCAATATCACACAGAAGAGGCATGGAGCAAGCAGAAATTATAGATACGTTTTGGACGTATCAACATCCCCAAGCTTAATTCCTGCTCGTCCTCGAGTAGGTAAATGATAACAAGCATAATTCTGTGGTGACATGCTATCAACCATATAAGAACTTTTAAGTAAAGCAATCAGGGCATGTAATTCAATTCAAGTCATAACAAGCAAGAGTCTATATTAGCATTGTAACAAGTAACATAAGAACATAAAGGTGCAAGAGCTCTCGCTGTCCGTGACTCGAATGTCTCCAAATGGTGTTTGCGTGCAAGAAAGGGGATAGGGATATATGAGAGAGTAAAACATAGTTTTTGTATTGTTGAGAACTTAATCTACTAAAGTTTCACACTTGGTCTTCTTTGGAATCTTATCTTGACTCATCCCCAGACCGTCAGCCAGGTTCAAGTCAAAATGATCCACTCCCTTTCGATATTTTGAGCACTCATGCAATGGATGAGCGTAAGCAAGAAAGTTGACACTTAGGATGGCAAAGAGAGAAAAATGATGAAGGGGGAAGACAAAAAAAGTGTGAAAGGCTCACATCAATGAGGACAATCATAGGCGAGAGAAAGCCAAATGATAGATATGATGTGAGGAGTAGGGATTGCCATGCAACGGATGCACATATGAGCTAAGGTAAGCTCTCCAATGGAACTAGTGGGGGTGCATCCAACTTGCTTGCTCAAGAAGACCTAGAGCTCTTTTGAGGAGGCTCATCATTGGAATATACAAGCCAAGTTCTATAGTGTGAAGATCCCCACAGAGCTATATGCATGAATGATAATCTCTATGGAGTACAAGGTATAAGATGGAGTACGAGTGTGGATCTCTCAAAAGGAATAGTAGTGTGCCCCCTTCTCTCTTTTTATTTCTTTTTCTTTCTTTTTTCTATTTTTTTATTTTTTGTGGCCTCAAAGGCTCTTTCTCTTTAACTCTCATTTGTCCTCTTTGGGATCTTTTGATTTTGTCCTCTTTGGGATCTTTTCCTCACTTTAGGGGCAACACTCTATTTATTACAAGAAGTATAGAAGATCTTTCACACTTTACAAAAGTACTCAACATAAAGAAAATGAAACCATCATGATGTATGCAAATGTATGCCTCTGCCAGTGTAGCAGGATATGCAATGATACTAGCGCGTCATGTAGCAATGATTAGGGCAAGGCCCAACTAGCATGCGGCTCATCGATCAAGCAAAAAGCATGTATGACATGAAGATCAAGTCATGAGAAGATGGATGTTGCATGGCAATGTATCTCGGAAAGGCTATGGAAATGCCTTGATAGGTAGGTATGGTGGCTGTTTTGAGGAAGGATATAATGAGGCTTATGATGACAGAGCGTATCGTGCCAAGGATTTGGATGCACCGGCGAAGTATGCGCCAACTCTCGAGGTGAGAAAGGGCAATGCACGGTACCGAAGAGGCTAGAAAAATATGGCTAGGTGGAAGTGTCAACTTTCGAATACTCACATTAGTCCGAAGAACTCATGCACTTATTATCGGTAACTCTCAATCTAATTAGGAGGTTCACAAAGAGACAAGTACCACGAGGAGGAGTGTATGGGGGTTTGGTTATCCTTGCGCATCCTCGACTCATGGTACGTGGGTGTACTCTAATATTCGATCCCTCCAAAGATTAGTGATCCATTTAGTAGCTAAAGTTCTCAACTATTTTGTAGGTTTTTGAAAATAAACACGGATTGCCCAAAATACGACATCTATCACTAATAGGCTAAAGCTCTTGACACCAAATGTTCAGACATTACTCATGGCAATACCTCAAAACTATTGTAAGTTACTACTAAAATTAAATAGCAACCTCAATTACCTACTTTAAGTTAAGACACACAACTCAGTGCAACAGGCAAAACTTTCTTAACAAGATAAACATGAAAACTCAAGAGAGTTCAGCAACCAACTAAACAAAAGCTCTTTAAAAAGAAAAGCATGAAAACTAAGAGCTAAACATGACAGCAGCTATGGAAAGACAAAGAACACACACAGCAAAGATAAGCATGAAAATCCTATGTTGTGTTCTAGGTTGAAGTGGAGCGTGTTCCTCTCCCACACAAAGAAAGTTGGGTTCTAACTTGTTATGAACAGCAAGCAAAGCTAAAGAAAACTAAAAAGGAAACTAAGAGCAAGACGCTACAAGCATAGCACATAACACATGAAGTGATAAGAATATAGTGGAATGAAAGACGAACTGATAATTGTTGATGGAGAAGGGGATGCATGGGGGCATCCCCAAGCTTAGACTCTTGAGTCTTCTTGAATATTTCTTGGGGGTGCACGGGGGCATCCCCAAGCTTGAGCGTTTGACCCTCCTGAATCTTTTCATCATCTTCCCTCGCACACTTGAAAACTCCATTCATACATAACTCATCATAATCTGATTAGCGAGGTTAGTACCCACAATAAAATAATTTTTCCCTACTGGAAATAAGGATAATATTGAAGAGCTACTGTTTCTCAAGATTGCCAAAAGGTTTTTGCAAAGGAAAAGCAAGCTCAAGGTTTGCAAAACGAAGAAAAGGCAAAACAGGACAGAATCTGTGAAAAACAGACGAGCAGGTAGTAAATAATTTTTTCGGGGCACTTCTGCAACTCAAATCAAAAAACTCAGAACAGACGCCCAAAAGCCAATTGTATAGAGCACGCTGTCAAAAAAATTCAGATCAAAAAGATGATCTGGTGATATTATACGAATTTTTCTGTCCAAGGACAGAATCTGTTTTCTGGACTGCACGTCACAACTTTTGAACTTTCTTGCAATCGGAGGCTAAACTTGGCACAAAGTTGAAAAGAAAAGATACAATGATGATGCTACTGTAGTAACAAACATCAAGACACAACAAAATAAAAATAAAACCTAATTCGTTGTGGGGTGCCTCCCAAAAGCGCTTTCTTTTATGCCTTTAAGCTAGGCATGATGCAAAAAGGAGGAATCAAAAGTCATCATAATAATCGGAGTTATAAATTGCTTCAAATGGTTCCTCAACAAGTTCACCCTTGTTCCTTCTAGGAAAGGGGTACGTACCTTTTGCCTTCCCGCGTAGGCGGATTTGCCCCTTACCTATATCGATGAAGCCTTTTACGGCTCGGAGGAAGTCCCTTCCAAGCACTATATTTCCTTGGTTTGGCTTCATGATGAAGAAATCAACCATTGCAATCCCTTTAAGGAATGTAACCGGCACATCTTTTATTCTTCCATGGATCTCAGAAATATCTCCATTAGCATGTTCATGATAGGATGATAATCTGTCCATGTTAAATTTTAAAGAATCATGAACAATTTTTGGCATAGTAGAAACCATAGATCCAATATCACAATAAGCAAGGAAGTCTTGATTAGAGATGCTAATCCTAACAAAAGGCTCCCAATCATTGTCTATTTCCAAAATATCCCTCTTATTGGGTTTGGGTTTCTCTACCTTCATCAAGTCTAGAGCATCCATTCTCTTCTCAATAGTAGCAAGTCTATCTATGACAGTATCAAAACCATGATCATAAACAAAGTAACTAGATAGACCATGTATAATTTCAAGAGCTCTAGCTTCATCACACTCTAGGAAATCTCCTTCAGCTATAATATCAAGAGAGTGTTTACACCATTTAAAAAGACCATGGTAAAAATTTCTAAGCACAATTTTTATAGGTATCCAAGGCATAATTCTCCTATGTGCATCAGAAATTCTGTCCCATGCCTTTTTCATATTTTCTCCATCCCTTTGATGGAAATCTAGAACTTCTGATTCCCTCAAAGTACCAAGTACTAACATGCTTGACTAAACAGAAAGGACTGCTAACAGAAAAGCAAATATATTTTTTTGTGATTTTTGATAGAGGACACTAAAGCAAAAACTGAAAGGTAAACTAACAAGACTAAAAAGCAAAGATAAAGATAGCATGCAACTCCCCTATCTTGAAGAGTGGAGTCCCCGGCGACGGTTCCAGAAACTTTGCTTGATGGCTTCTCGCCCCTCGTTGGTTACCCCAAGTGGAAGGTTTGAGATGCAGCGTAGCAGCAAGTTTCCCTTGGCAAAGGTACCAAGGATCGAATCCCGTGAGACTCCGAGGGTCGACAAGAAGGTATCAACGGTGCCAGAAACTTAGCGGTTGACAGGACCTGCACACAGATACAAATAACTTTTCTCCCAACGAGTACAGAGAGGTTGTCAATGCCTCCGGCCTTGTCGTTTACAAAGGATCAAACACAAGAGATAATAGTGATAGGTATGACTGCAACTAGGAAATAAGAACAGGAAGTAAATAGCGGGTGTGATCAGTGATGGTAATATGGACCGGGGTCCCATGATGTTCACTAGTGATGTCTCTCTCCCAAAAGACGATAAAACAGCAAAGCGAGGTAAACAAATTACAGCTGGGCAATTGACAGGATTATGTGCGCAAACCAATGCTAACTATGCTGTAAAGAAAGGTAGAGGCTCAAAAGCATGGGCGGTACGCCAAGGCAAGTAGACCGAAATCCATCTGCATCTACTACTAATCATCCACCTTGAGATATCTATCCAGAACATCTCGCTGGTATTAAGTTGCGAATCCCACCCAAAGTGTAAACTCAAAGCAACAGACAACTGCATAAAAAGAACTTTGCGTAAAGTAAACAATCCTTGCACCCGCAAGTACAAGGACCGTTGTTTTCCCCCTTGTGGCAACAGCACACCCCCTAGACTCATGTTTCTGTCACTCAAACTAGTCATCAAGGGGCATGAACCCACAATCAAGCATAACGTTCCCTCTTGGAGTTACTACCTACTACTCGGCCAAAGCAATAAACAGCAACGGAGAACATGCAAGAATTACTCAATAACATAAATATAAAAGAGGTGAATCAAATATATTACTCACACACAATCTGAACATAATCTCATAATCCATCGGATCCCAGCAAACTCAGCAGAGCAACAGCATAAAGATTACATATGTGCCTCGATCATGTAGGGCAGCTCACGAGGTCTAAACCATGAAGAACAAAGAGGGGAGGAGAACATCACATAGCTACTGGTCATGGACCCATGGTCCAAGGTGGACTACTCACGACTCATCCGGGAAGCGTCCATGGTGGTGGAGAAGCTCCCGGTGGTGATTCTCCCCTCCGGCAGGGTGCCGGGAAGAGTTCTCCTGGTGCTCCCGATCTTGGAAGTGCGGCGGCGGCGGAACAGAGGCGAGATCGCGAAAAAGGGTTCCGTCCTCGAGGGTTTCGGGACGCGAGGAATATATATGCGAAGGGGGATCACCAGAGGCGGAGAGGGGGCCCCAGGCGCCCCCCTGGGCGGCCAGGGGTGGGGCCGCCCTGGGTGGCCGCCTGGGCCACCCCAGGCTCCCCTCTGGCCCTGCTTTGGTTTTTCTTGAAGCTCCCGTTACGCTGATTTTTCCTGTATTTTTCCCGGAATTTTTAGAGCACTTTTAATATGGGGGAAACCTGAAATAGAAAAACAGCAGAAAACAGGAACTGGCACTGTGGTGCACTGAGTTAATAGGTTAGTCCAAATATGATCAAAAGTGTATGGAAGTGCATAAATATCATAGCAATATCACACAAAAGAGGCATGGAGCAAGCAGAAATTATAGATACGTTTTGGACGTATTAAAAGAACTTTGCGTAAAGTAAACAATCCTTGCACCCACAAGTACAAGCACCGTTGTTTTCCCCCTTGTGGCAACAGCACATCCCCTAGACTCATGTTTCTGTCACTCAAACTAGTCATCAAGGGGCATGAACCCACAATCAAGCATAATGTTCCCTCTTGGAGTTACTACCTACTACTCGGCCAAAGCAATAAACAGCAACGGAGAACATGCAAGAATTACTCAAGAACATAAATATAAAAGAGGTGAATCAAATATATTACTCACACACAATCTGAACATAATCTCATAATCCATCGGATCCCAGCAAACTCAGCAGAGCAACAGCATAAAGATTACATATGTGCCTCGATCATGTAGGGCAGCTCACGAGGTCTAAACCATGAAGAACAAAGAGGGGAGGAGAACATCACATAGCTACTGGTCATGGACCCATGGTCCAAGGTGGACTACTCACGACTCATCCGGGAAGCGTCCATGGTGGTGGAGAAGCTCCCGGTGGTGATTCTCCCCTCCGGCAGGGTGCTGGGAAGAGTTCTCCTTGTGCTCCCGATCTTGGAAGCGCGGCGGCGGCGGAACAGAGGCGTGATCGCGAAAAAGGGTTCCATCCTCGAGGGTTTCAGGACGCGAGGAATATATATGCGAAGGGGGATCACCAGAGGCGGAGAGGGGGCCCCAGGCGCCCCCCCTGGGCGGCCAGGGGTGGTGCCGCCCCGGGTGGCCGCCTGGGCCACCCCAGGCTCCCCTCTGGCCCTGCTTTGGTTTTTCTTGAAGCTCCCGTTACGCTGATTTTTCCCGAATTTTTAGAGCACTTTTAATATGGGGGGAACCTGAAATAGAAAAACAGCAGAAAACAGGAACTGGCACTGTGGTGCACTGAGTTAATTGGTTAGTCCAAATATGATCAAAAGTGTATGGAAGTGCATAAATATCATAGCAATATCACACAAAAGAGGCATGGAGCAAGCAGAAATTATAGATACGTTTTGGAGTATCACCCATGAGTAGGAGGACTCGTCGTTGCCGCCTTCCGTGCGGCGTGATGGTCGCACCGACACTTTGTCGCTTGCCCCAACTGTTGTGTCGTCTTCTCATTGTTGTCGCGGGTGGGTGAATGCACAGGTTGTGTTGCTCATGGCGCGTGAGCTTATACGTTATTGTCAGGTCGACAACCACTACCAAGATTGGTTGGGCCGCATCGCCAAGCTCGTCAGCGCTGCTGGAGATGCCCCAGCGCCGTCTCGCTCGCTGCCTCTCCCGTCCTAGGCCGGCGAGGTAGCCCACGACGCACCTCCTCCTCCCCCTTGGCGCGATGTCGTGACCGAGCCCCAGCGCGACCCGCCGCGCAAGGCGCCGGCGCGCGATGAAGAAAGCTGCCAGGTGGTGCAGCGGACCCAAGGAGAAGCGTGTGCACTTCCAGCACTACCACGTCAAAACCACGTGCCGCCAGAGGCGGCGGCGTGTGGGCATCAAGATCAAGCTCCTCCCCCGCGGCTGACCCCAATGAGTGTGACAGGTTGCCGTGTTTTCACCCTAGAGCTGCACCGTGCCGTCTGTCCCGGCAAGTTCAAGCCGGATCTACCTCCGCACTACGACGGCATCCCGACTTCGCCGAGTTCCTCCAGCTCTATGAGCTGAGCATCGAGGTTGCTAACAACAACAACAAGGTCATGGCGAACTGGTTGCCCATGACCCTCAAGGATGGCGTGCGTTCTTGGCTCCTGATCCTCCCAGTGGGGTCGATCTCTTTCTGGGACGAGTTGCGCAAGCGCTTCATCGCGAACTTCCAGCGCACTCGCGACCGCGCTCCTGCAGCAGGCGACCTGCGGCGCATCAAGTAGCAGCCGGGCGAGACCTTGCACAAGTACATACATCGCTTCACCAATGTTCTCCTCAAGATCCCGAAGGTGTCGGATGAGGCCATCATCTTGGCGTTCTCTGATGGTGTCCGGTATGTCAAGATGAAGGAGGAGCTCGCCATGCACGAGGACTTCTGCTCGGCCCTAGAGATGTTCAACATGGCCGCCAGATGCGTGAGGGCAGAGGAAGGTCGCCTCTCCCTCCTGGAGCCTCCGGAGGTCGATCCTGAGGACAAGAAGGCCAAGGCTAAGGATGTGAAGCGCAAGGGCCCCGCCGTGCTCGCAGCCAAACCTGAGATGAAGCGCGGTTGAGACCATGCCGAATCATCCAAGTGAAGTCGCATGTTCAGCGTCTTCCACAACGTCCATAACCACAACACCAATGACTGCCAGGAGCTCAGGGAAATCCGCGACGGGCACCTTGGCCGCCATCCCGAGTGCAACGACCGCGGCTACGGCTATGCAGGAGGCCATGGTGGTTGTCGCTGGGACAACCGTGACCCCCGCCAGGGCTGGCGCGATCAGCCTCATGAGGACCGCTGATAGGGCCAACCTCGTGATGGCCCCTAGCGTGACCAGCCTCGCGAAGATGGTCCTCAGGCAATGCCAGCCTCCCTCAACTACCACCGCCTCCAAGGATGAACGATGACCACCGCCAAGACAATGGGGCTGGGGGCTTCCAAGAGCCTCGTGCAATTGCCTGCATCTTGGGTGGTGCTCAGGCTACCGCCTCTCATCGCATATTCAAGCAGTTCGCTCAAGAGGTGAACGCGGCCCTCCCCAAGCTTGAGGCATTGCATCCCCTCAGGTGGTCCAAGTACACCATCACCCTCGACTCTACAGACCTGCTCAAGTGCTCGGCCACCGCTGGCGTGCTCCCAATGCTCTACTGATCAACCATCAGCAATGTCCTCGTCACAAAGACTCGCATCAACGATGGCACCGAGCTTAATGTCCTCTTCGTCGAGATTTTTAACATGCTCCAGGTGCCATATGACCAGCTTCTGCCCACCAAACATTTCTTAGGGGTGACCGATGGCTCCATCGTCCCCATAGGGCAGATTCGTCTCCCTGTCACCTTCGGCAAGCACGATAACTACCACACCGAGCTCATCAACTTCGAAATCGCCCACATTCACCTCCCGTACAATGCCATCCTAAGGTATCCGGCCCTCGCCAAGTTCATGGCAGCAACTCACCATGGCTACAATGTTCTCAAGATGCCAGGAAGTGGCGGCATCATCACGGTCGCCTTCTATGAGAAGGATGCGGTGTGCTCCTCGAGTGCTCTTACCAGGCCACAGGGCCGAGAACTCTGATGGTGAGGGTGCCACCTTGCCTCCTGAGGCCACCCCCAAGAAGAAGCAGCTCCTTTCAAAGGGACGTCAGGGGCTGGGGTACCTAACGATCGTGCCTCAGGCCTCGCGCCCACTGCTGGGGCGCCATTCCGCTCGCATAAGAAGCCGTGCCCGGCGCCCCTCTCAAGATGTGCTCAGGGGCTCTCATCTGGAGGGCCTCTGACCTGGCCAGCGTCACGAGGAACGCGTTCAGGCACCATGTGGAGGCGTGCTTCGATGCACACTTCCATAAGAAAGGCGCAAGGCGCGAAGCGCTCAGGAGTTCATCACCAAGGCGGTTGAGGAGCTTTAGGGGGCGCGAGCCATGCATGGCGAGCATCGCCCCGCATCATCTAGTGCAGTTGCCGCCCTTGACATGGGTAGTGAGCTGCGCGTTTGTGTTAACATCCCAGGTCTCAACAGGGCTGCTTCTCAGGAGCTCTTCTGGCCGTCTCGTGTTGACCGGTGTAGGGGCCGCCCCCACAACTACGTTTGTATGCCGTTCGGCCTACCGGACGCGGCTGCCTCACACCAGCGCTACATGTGTGGCGTCCTGGCAGCTCATGAGCCAGGCTCCAGGCAATCCTAATGGAGGAATTGCGGGAACCTCGCAAGCCCCCCGAACCACCGGAGTCTCACGGGGCTCAGGAGCCGGCCGGCTCGTGAGGAGCGACTTCTGCAGCGGGCATATTCATCTACTCCAACACTTCTACAGTGACTGTGCCAGGTGACTTTTTGGTTTGTTCAATTGAGGGCGCCCCTCGGGTTCCATTGTACTAAAGCTGTCAGGGCCCGTCCCTGCTGCCGCATCATTTTGGTTCATTTACTCCGTACCGGTTATGCATGCTCAAGTTATTAAGGTTGTTGATGTTACGTCTGCCATCTCATTATCGAAGGGGTTGCCCTTCGCAGCCTCCGAGCATTACTAACCCGCCTCTTGCTCATACAAGCGGCGGCTTAACGTCGCGCGAGAAGCTCGTCCATGCAGCAAAGGAACCAATGCAGGATCTTCAAGATAAGTCACCTCGCACGCGCATGTGGACCTCATGACTAGCGCTCTATCCCTTGTGATCTCGCTATGGCAAGGAAACTTCCCTTTCAATACATCGGGATCCGCTTGCACGCCAAATGGGACCTCCTGAGCATTTCCCCTCAGGGGCTCTTACCAGACCTCGGGCCGCTCACGTCCTAGCCTTGACCACGGCATCGCGACCTGGCATACGAGCGACGGCTGAAGCTTGCCTGGGGACTGGGTCTTGCTGGCATAGAGCACTAAGCTACCGCGCAAATGAAAGGAGGAACCATGCCAGGGCGAGAGACACAAACACGACATTGAATCGGACATGATAACATTAAAGTGTGAGCGTCACAGTTTTTACATACCCCCACAGGGCCCGTCATGTTTTTCGCCACGAATGAAGCAAAAGGAAAAACCTCCTAAAGAACCATGGCTTTGTAGCATCACCAGCGACGTCGGGATGGCACTACAACTCCCATAGGCCCGGGCGCGGCAATGCAACGGCTCGTAGCTTTCATCGTCACTCGAGCCTAGTCCGGATGAAGCACTGCTGCCGTCGGAGGAGTCGCGGACAAGGCCAAGGGCAAGCTCACACCGATGGCCTTGCAGCCTCGCTGACCCGCGGGGGAGCCACTGCCTCGGACGCCTCCCCTGGGACAACATTCCAGGCGTCGACCGTCCTCCCTGAAGACCTTGAAGAGGAGCGTCGAAGCCTCGTCGTACTCGAAGTGCATGGCGTGCCTCTCCTCTGAGTTGCAGGTGCGGGCGATCGCGCCCCATCCCCGGGTCATGAAGACGTCACCAGAGTCTACGACGTCAACCTCCACCTCTGATGCTTGGTTGCGGCAACCGTCGTGTTGTAGCCACAGCTCGACGGGCCCCTGCGGTGGTATCTCCCTCGCTAGAGACTGCGGGAGCCGGATCCATGTGCATGGTGGCATTGCCGCACAGACCACATACTCACGGGCCGTGCCTTCGGCATGGGTCCGTGGGTGGGGTGGCAGTACAGCCACCGCTTGTTCTCGTCCATGGCTTCGCTCCTCGCGGCGTCTGCCGCCACTCCCATGGGCGGGACTCTGCACGCGAGCATACGCGCGGACCAGGAAGCCCGACGAAGCGCGTTCGTGCTAAGGCCGCGTCGCCATGGGCGCCACGGTGGCATCTCGAGAGAAATCATGACTCTTCTTTGGTGGGAGCAGCTCAGGTTCCACCTGAGGGTTTTTTCCTTCTCCGTGGCGGAAAACCTCCTCACTCGTGCCATGGACGCCCTGGCAAGATGGCGGGACCAAGAGGAAGAAGAAGGAGCAAGCGACAAGGAGATGAAGATTTGCTGGGGGGGCTCTGCTCCGCGCCACATTTATGGCTAGAGGAAGGCCAACACTCGGCCTCTCACGCTCCAGGCAATGATGGCCTATCTTCATGCGGCAGGCAGTTGTCAAGCCCGGGCAGTTGCCGAAGCAACGTGTGAAGTGGAGATGCCCACGTCCCATCGAGCGCCACACGTTGAGTTGGTCCGCAGGCGATTGGGGCCAACAGCGCTTCGCCCTTGCCCCTTGGCTTCGACTCGAAGCCAATTTCGAGCGCGCCTTGGGCTCGGGGGCTACTGTCGGCGTTATGGGAACCAGGGTACCCAACCTTGCCTGCCTGCGGCCCGTGGCGTGGCTTCATCAATGGCCTGGTACGGCCCATCTACAACATCAACTAGACAAGACCATTGCCAGGGGCCAAGACTCGCGAGGCGGGCGACATCAAGACCTCCGAAGGGAGCGGCCTCCCCGGGCTGTCTCCTGAGGAGCGGAGATTTCTATGAAGGTGCCCGCCTCATGAGGTTGAGGTGGCGTAAGCCATGATGACCAAGTCCAGGCGGGCGCCAGCGGGCGTAGAGAAGTAGGTTTCCTCTTTGCTCCTAAGAGGGCAAGCGCAGGCGTGGGGTCCCGAGGAACCATCCAAATGTTTCCATTCCCGTGTGACGAGAACAAGACCGCCATGATGGCAGGACGAACCTCATCGTCGAGCCCACCGCAGTGTCACGACCAGAAGCTTTGCAGGAGAAGAGCACCTTTTGCTAGGATAAGGTTTACTACATGTCCCCATTCAAATTGGCCATGGTGGGATCCCTTCCCGCCAATGTTTTGGGGGAAGAGGACTAAGGCCACTATAAGTATAGGCTAGCCACCACTAAGAGGGGGGAGGAAAACCTCATTCAACACACTAGAGCAAACCCCGCGAGGTTGTTCTTCCCATGTACTAGTTCATTCTTAGCCCCTCGTGAGGCAAATCCACCACAAAGCAGGAGAAGGGTCTTACACCGCAAGGTGGCCCAAACCTGGGTGAACTGTTGTGTCCGTCTTCTTCCTTGTTCATCGAGCTAGCCCATGGGGGCGACAAACTGGTTGGCTAGGGAGGTTGAGTTCTTCGCACACGGCTCAGAGTTCAAACCTTTCTTGGGTCTGCATAGCCCTGAATCCGACAACATAACCATGTTGGAGAAGACATCTGAATTGAAGGCAAACTCAAAGTTAGTCATCCCGATGCCAGACGATTAATCTACGTCCATCTCCGCATCCGCCGACACCAACGCAGTCATCATGTTCTCACCACTCGTCATGCACTCCGCACCTCTAAAAGAGGAATTACGTGTACGGGATCATGGAGGTAGATCCCGACTTGTGGAGTGTGCTTTGAGAAGACAAGAGAAGGTGGTCGACTGGGATGATTTACCTTTATTTGAGGAATCTAGGATGAGTTTTCTTGTCGCACTTATCTCTTATAATCATAATAGTTTTTGTAACTATGGTTGCTATTAAATGCTACAACCAAGAGCACAAGTAAAGCCAAAATGAACTCTGTGTTTAGGGATGGGGAAAGCGAGTGATGAGCACTTCAATCGCAATCATGTGGTTTCTTAGAGTCGCTGGCAATTATTGACTATATAATGGGAAGATTTCCATTTCCACACGATTGGCGGTAAGTGCATGGTAGGTGGGTGTTGACCGCGTTTGCTCTCTTTCGCATGATCTATTTTTTCATATGACGTGGTCTGTCCAATGGACTTACTACTTTCCTTTCCAAAAATGATGCAAGTGTTCGAGTCGATCTAATTAGTTTGTGCTCACCTAGTTGCATACCTAGAGAACCTACTTTATCCGTGACTTCCTAAAAAATGGTAATCAAGCTTAAAATTTGTAGACTAGTATTTTTCATACGCATTGTATATTTTTGTATACTATTAAATGTATATATACTTAATATATTTTTAAACGTGATTAACATTTTTCAAATACTAATTTTTAATGTTTTTTTGGATATGCGTGATTTTTTTATCAAATACATGTTGAAATTTATTTTATATGATTCAAAACAGTTTTTAAACCATACAAATTTTTTATACATTGGATAAACATTCTTATACATGCAACAAATATTTTTTCTAAGCGCTTGAACATTTTTTGAAACGTAACGTACTTATCATGAAGGGTACAAAGCATCTGATTTGAATTACACAAACATATTTTCATAGTGTATAATAGTTTTTGAAATGTCACATACATTTTCCTTAATGGTACAAAGAACTTTTAAAAATTTCAGAAAACATTTTTACACTACATGTATATTTTTCGAATGTGGGATGAACACTTTCAGAAAAACTACTATTTTTTCGTAACATATCTATTGAGTATTTTTCAAAATGTAAAGAAACATAAAGAAAGGGAAAACACGAATGACATATGTGTGGCGTCTGTGAAATGGCACCACGTAGTTATTGGGCCGCCCCACTACCAACTTGCTGCAGGTGATACTTGCAACACGAGAGGGGCTAGTATTCGGGATGCCCTATCCCAATAGCAAAACATGGAATAATGAAACAAACTCCCTCGGAAAGTATTTGGACTACTTGAACACAAGTAGTTTTTTACCTTGTTGAACACAAGTAGTTACCAAGCAGGCTAGCTATGACCTTATGGCCTCATTTTGCAGCAAGGGATGGGATCCTGGTCCATTCCCTAGAAACTCCCGCCCAATGGTAGACCTTCCCTGATTTTTCCATCGTATACCATATGGTCGGGAGGTTGAACGGGAAAATTTATTTGCTTCCTCGTGAATTCCCTAGGAGTAAAAACGCATCTCCAGTCATGGGTGGTGTTCACCGTCGCCTACACGTTGTCTCTAGACAAGTCAGCGCACTCATACCCATGCCCCTAATGCCGGTCTATACTTGAATACAAACTTTTCCACATCTTCCCCCCATCGTGAGTGAACCAAATAGTTGAAGGAAATATGCCCTAGAGGCAATAATAAAGATGTTATTTGTATTTCCTTATATCATGATAAATGTCTTTTATTCATGCTAGAATTGTATTAACCGGAAACTTAGTACATGTGTGGATACATAGACAAAATAGTATGTCCCTAGTATGCCTCTACTAGACTAGCTCATTGATCAAAGATGGTTATGTTTCCTAGCCATAGACATGAGTTGTCATTTGATCAACGGGATCACATCATTAGGAGAATGATGTGATGGACAAGACCCATCCGTTAGCATAGCACTATGATCGTTTAGTTTTACTGCTATTGCTTTCTTCATGACTTATACACGTTCCTATGACTATGAGATTATGCAACTCCCGAATACCGTAGGAACACCTTGTGTGCTATCAAACGTAACAACGTAACTGGGTGATCATAAAGATGCTCTACAGGTGTCTCCGAAAGTATTCGTGGTGTTGGCATAGATCAAGATTAGGATTTGTCACTCCGAGTGTCGCAGAGGTATCTCTGGGCCCTCTCGGTAACACACATCACAATAAGCCTTGCAAGCAGAAGACTAATGAGTTAGTCATCAGATGATGTGTTACGGAACGAGTAAAGAGACTTGCCGGTAACGAGATTGAACTAGGTATAGAGATACCGACGATCGAATCTCGGGCAAGTAACATACCGTTTGACAAAAGGAACAACGTATGTTGTTATGCGGTTTGACCGATAATAGATCTTCGTAGAATATGTAGGAGCCAATATGAACATCCAGGTTCCGCTATTGGTTATTGACCGGAGATGAGTCTCGGTCATGTCTACATAGTTCTCGAACCCGTAGGGTCCGCACGCTTAACGTTTGATGACGATCGGTATTATGAGTTTATGAGTATTGATGTATTGAAGGTAGTTCGGAGTCCCGGATGAGATCACGGACATGACGAGGAGTCTCAGAATGCCCGTGACATAAAGATTGATATATTGGACGACTATATTCGGACGCCGGAAGTGTTCCGGAAAAGTTTCGGATTTATCGGGATTGCCGGAGGGGGTTACCGGAACCCCCTACGAGAGGGGATGGTCCATAGTGGGCCTAAAGGGAAAGAGAGAGGCAGCCCATAGGGCTGGCCGGCGCCCCCACCTAGGGTTCCTAGTTGGACTAGGATTGGGGGGGCGCCACCTCTCCTATTCCTTTCCCTCTTCCTTCTTTTGGTGAATCCTACTAGGAATAGGATTGCAATCCTATTCCTAGTAGGAGTCCACTCCCTAGCCGCACCAGGAAGGGCCGGCCGGCCTCCCTCCCTTGCTCCTTTATATACGGGGGCAGGGGGGGCACCCAAAGACACACAAGTTGAATTGTTTTAGCCGTGTGCGGTGCCCCCCTCCACAGAATCACACCTCTGTCATACCGTCGCGGAGCTTAGGCGAAGCCCTGCGCCGGTGAACACATCATATCCGTCACCACGCCGTCGTGCTGACGAAAATCTCCCGTGAAGCTCAACTGGATCAAGAGCTCGTGGGACGTCATCAAGCTGAACGTGTGCTGAACACGGAGGTGCCGTACGTTCGGTGCTTGATCGGTTGGATCGCGAAGAAGTTCAACAACATCAACCGCGTCACTTGACGCTTCCGCTCCCGGTCTACGAGGGTACATAGACACACTCTTCCCTCTCGTTGCTATACATCTGGTAGATAGATCTTGCGTGATCGTAGGAAAATTTTAAAATACTACGTTCCCCAACAGTGGTATCAGAGCCAGGTCTATGCGTAGATGATATGCATGAGTAGAACACAATGAGTTGTGGGCGATACTAGTCATACTGCTTACCAGCATGTCATACTTTGCTTCGGTGGTATTGTGAGATGAAGCGGCCCGGACCGACATTACGCGTACGCTTACGCGAGACTGGTTTCACCGTTACGAGCACTCGTTGCTTAAAGGTGACTGGCGGGTGTCTGTCTCTCTCACTTTAGCTAAATCAAGTGTGGCTACGCCCGGTCCTTGTGAAGGTTAAAACAACACATACTTGACGAAACATCGTTGTGGTTTTGTATGCGTAGGTAAGAACGGTTCTTGCTAAGCCCGTAGCAGCCACGTAAAACTTGCAACAACAAAGTAGAGGACGTCTAACTTGTTTTTGCAGGGCATGTTGTGATGTGATATGTGAAGGAAATATGCCCTAGAGGCAATAATAAAGATGTTATTTGTATTTCCTTATATCATGATAAATGTCTTTTATTCATGCTAGAATTGTATTAACCGGAAACTTAGTACATGTGTGAATACATAGACAAAACAGTATGTCCCTAGTATGCCTCTACTAGACTAGCTCATTGATCAAAGATGGTTATGTTTCCGGGCCATAGACATGAGTTGTCATTTGATCAACGGGATCACATCATTAGGAGAATGATGTGATGGACAAGACCCATCCATTAGCATAGCATTATGATCGTTTAGTTTAACTGTTATTGCTTTCTTCATGACTTATACATGTTCCTATGACTATGAGATTATGCAACTCCCGAATACCGTAGGAACACCTTGTGTGCTATAAAACGTCACAACGTAACTGGGTGATCATAAAGATGCTCTACAGGTGTCTCCGAAAGTATTCGTGGTGTTGGCATAGATCAAGATTAGGATTTGTCACTCCGAGTGTCGGAGAGGTATCTCTGGGCCCTCTCGGTAACACACATCACAATAAGCCTTGCAAGCAAAAGACTAATGAGTTAGTCACGAGATGATGTGTTACGGAACGAGTAAAGAGACTTGACGGTAACGAGATTGAACTAGGTATAGAGATACCGACGATCGAATCTCGGGCAAGTAACATACCGTTTGACAAAAGGAACAACGTATGTTGTTATGCGGTTCTGACCGATAATAGATCTTCGTAGAATATGTAGGAGCCAATATGAACATCCAGGTTCCGCTATTGGTTATTGACCGGAGATGAGTCTCGGTCATGTCTACATAGTTCTCGAACCCGTAGGGTCCGCTCGCTTAACGTTTAATGACAATCGGTATTATGAGTTTATGAGTATTGATGTACCGAAGGTAGTTCGGAGTCCCGGATGAGATCACGGACATGACGAGGAGTCTCGGAATGTCCGAGACATAAAGATTGATATATTGGACGACTATATTCGGACACCGGAAGTGTTCCGGAAAAGTTTCGGATTTATCGGGAATGCCGGAGGGGGTTACCGGAACCCCCTACGAGAGGGGATGGTCCATAGTGGGCCTAAAGGGAAAGAGAGAGGCAGCCCATAGGGCTGGCCGGCGCCCCCACCTAGGGATCCTAGTTGGACTAGGATTGGGGGGGCGCCACCTCTCCTATTACTTTCCCTCTTCCTTCTTTTGGTGAATCCTACTAGGAATAGGATTGCAATCCTATTCCTAGTAGGAGTCCACTCCCTAGCCGCACCAGGAAGGGCCGGCCGGCCTCCCCCCCTTGCTCCTTTATATACGGGGGCAGGGGGGCACCCAAAGACACACAAGTTGAATTGTTTTAGCCGTGTGCGGTGCCCCCCTCCACAGAATCACACCTCGGTCATACCGTCGCGGAGCTTAGGCAAAGCCCTGCGCCGGTGAACACATCATATCCGTCACCACGCCGTCGTGCTGACGAAACTCTCCCGTGAAGCTCAACTGGAACAAGAGCTCGTGGGACGTCATCAAGCTGAACGTGTGCTGAACGCGGAGGTGCCGTACGTTCGGTGCTTGATCGGTTGGA
This sequence comes from Secale cereale, assembly GCA_902687465.1. Lineage (NCBI taxonomy): Eukaryota > Viridiplantae > Streptophyta > Magnoliopsida > Poales > Poaceae > Secale > Secale cereale. Next base: position 143,705,666 of record LR738711.1, read on the forward strand.
TCGCGAAGAAGTTCGACAACATCAACCGTGTCACTTGACGCTTCCGCTCCCGGTCTACGAGGGTACGTAGACACACTCTTCCCTCTTGTTGCTATGCATCTGGTAGATAGATCTTGCGTGATCGTAGGAAAGTTTTAAAATACTACGTTCCCCAACAGTGGCATCATGAGCCAGGTCTATGCGTAGATGATATGCACGAGTAGAACACAATGAGTTGTGGGCGATACTAGTCATACTGCTTACCAGCATGTCAAACTTTGCTTCGGCGGTATTGTGAGATGAAGCGGCCCGGACCGACATTACGCGTACGCTTACGCGAGACTGGTTTCACCGTTACGAGCACTCGTTGCTTAAAGGTGACTGGCGGGTGTCTGTCTCTCTCACTTTAGCTGAATCAAGTGTGGCTACGCCCGGTCCTTGTGAAGGTTAAAACAGCACATACTTGACGAAACATCGTTGTGGTTTTGTATGCGTAGGTAAGAACGGTTCTTGCTAAGCCCGTAGCAGCCACGTAAAACTTGCAACAACAAAGTAGAGGACGTCTAACTTGTTTTTGCAGGGCATGTTTTGATTTGATATGGTCAAGACATGATGAGTTATACGGTTTTGTATGAGATGATCATGTTTTGTAAAGTTATCGGCAACTGGCAGGAGCCATATGGTTGTCGCTTTATTGTATGAAATGCAATCGCCATGTAATTGCTTTACTTTATCACTAAGCGGTAGAGATAGTCGTAGAAGCAATAGTTGGCGAGACGACAACGATGCTACGATGGAGATCAAGGTGTCGCGCCGGTGACGAAGGTGATCATGACGGTGCTTTGGAGATGGAGATCAAAAGCACAAGATGATGATGGCCATATCATGTCACATATTTTGATTGCATGTGATGTTTATCTTATTATGCTTCTTATTTTGCTTAGATCGACGGTAGCATTATAAGATGATCCCTTACTAAATTTCAAGGTATAAGTGTTCTCCCTAAGTATGCACCGTTGCGAAAGTTCGTCGTGCCGAGACACCACGTGATGATCGGGTGTGATAAGCTCTACGTTCAAATACAACGGGTGTAAGCCAGTTTTGCACACGCAGAATACTCGGGTTAAACTTGACGAGCCTAGCATATACAGATATGGCCTCGGAACACTGGAGACCAAAAGGTCGAGCGTGAATCATATAGTAGATATGATCAACATAAGATGTTCACCATTGAAACTACTCCATCTCACGTGATGATCGGACATGGTTTAGTTGATTTGGATCACGTGATCATTTAGATGACCAGAGGGATGTCTATCTAAGTGGGAGTTCTTTAAATTAATATGATTAAATTGAACTTTAATTTATCATGAACTTAGTCCTGATAGTTTTGCATATCTATGTCGTTGTAGATCAATGGCCCGTGCTACCGTTCCTTTGAATTTTAATGCATTCCTAGAGAAAGCTAAGTTGAAAGATGATGGTAGCAATTACACGGACTGGGTCCGTAACCTGAGGATTATCCTCATTGCTGCACAGAAGAATTATGTCCTTGAAGCACCGCTAGGTGACAAGCCCCCTTCCGCTAATGTAGACGCTTTGAACGTCTGGCAGTCGCGGTCTGATGACTACACGGTAGTTCAGTGTGCCATGCTTTACGGCTTAGAACCGGGACTTCAACGACGTTTTGAACGTCATGGACCATATGAGATGTTCCAGGAGTTGAAGTTAATATTTCAAGCAAATGCCCGAATTGAGAAATATGAGATTTCCAATAAGTTCTACAGCTGCAAGATGGAGGAGAATAGTTCTATCAGTGAACACTTGCTCAGAATGTCTGGGTACTACAATCATATGACTCAACTTGGTTGTAAAGTTGACGAGGATAGTGTTATTGATAGAGTTCTTCAATCACTGCCACCAAGCTATAAAGGCTTCGTGATGAACTATAACATGCAAGGGATGCAAAAGACAATTCCCGAGCTCTTCGCTATGCTCAAAGCTGCGGAGGTAGAAATCAAAAAGGAGCATCAAGTGTTGTTGGTTAGCAAGACCACTAGTTTCAAGAAAAAGGGCAAGGGAAAGAAAGGGAACTTCAAAAAGAATAGCAAGTCAGTTGCTACTTCCACGAAGAAACCCAAATCTGGAGCCAAGCCTGAAACTGAGTCTACTGCAAGGGGACTGGACACTGGAAGCGGAACTGCCCCAAGTATTTGGCGGATAAGAAGGATGGCAAGATGAACAAAGGTATATGTGATATACATGTTATTGATGTGTACCTTACTAATGCTCGTAGTAGTACCTGGGTATTTGATACCGGTTCGGTTGCTAATATTTGTAACTCGAAACAGGGACTACGGATTAAACGAAGATTAGCTAAGGACGAGGTGACGATGCGCGTGGGAAACGGTTCCAAAGTCGATGTGATCGCCGTCGGCATGCTACCTCTACATCTACCTTCGGGATAAGTTTTAGACCTAAATAATTGTTATTTGGTGCCAGCGTTAAGCATGAACATTATATCTGGATCTTGTTTATTGCGAGACGGTTATTCATTCAAATCAGAGAATAATGGTTGTTCTATTTTTATGAATAATATCTTTTATGGTCATGCACCCTTGAAGAGTGGTCTATTCTTATTGGATCTCGATTATAGTGATACACATATTCATAATATTGAAACCAAAAGATGCAAGATTAATAATGATAGTGCAACTTATTTGTGGCACTGCCGTTTAGGTCATATTGGTGTAAAACGCATGAAGAAACTCCATAATGATGGACTTTTGGAATCACTTGATTATGAATCACTTGGTGCTTGCGAACCATGCCTCATGGGCAAGATGACTAAAACTCCGTTCTCCGGAACTATGGAACGAGCAACAGATTTGTTGGAAATCATACATACTGATGTATGTGGACCAATGAGTGTTGATGCTCGCGGCGGGTATCGTTATTTTCTGACCTTCACTGATGATTTGAGCAGATATGGGTATATCTACTTAATGAAACACAAGTCTGAAACATTTGAAAAGTTCAAAGAATTTCAGAGTGAAGTAGAGAATCATCGTAACAAGAAAATAAAGTTCCTACGATCTGATCGTGGAGGAGAATATTTGAGTTACGAGTTTGGTCTTCATTTGAAACAATGTGGAATAGTTTCACAACTCACGCCACCTGGAACACCACAGCGTAATGGTGTGTCCGAACGTCGTAACCGTACTTTATTGGATATGGTGCGATCTATGATGTCTCTTACCGATTTTCCACTATCGTTTTGGGGTTATGCTTTAGAGACAACTGCATTCACGTTAAATAGGGCACCATCTAAATCCGTTGATACGACACCTTATGAACTATGGTTTGGCAAGAAACCAAAGTTGTCGTTTCTTAAAGTTTGGGGCTGCGATGCTTATGTGAAAACACTTCAACCTGATAAGCTCGAACCCAAGTCGGAAAAATGTGTCTTCATAGGATACCCAAAAGAGACTGTTGGGTACACCTTCTATCATAGATCCGAAGGCAAAATATTCGTTGCTAAAAATGGATCCTTTCTAGAAAAAGGGTTTCTCTCGAAAGAAGTGAGTGGGAGGAAAGTAGAACTTGATGAGGTAATTGGACCTTCTCCCGGATTGGAAAATAGTACATCACAGGAAATTGTTCCAGTGATTCCTACACCAATTAGTGAGGAAGTTAATGATAATGATCATGAAACTTCGGATCAAGTTTCTACAGAACGTCGTAGATCAACCAGAGTACGTTCCGCACCAGAGTGGTACGGCAACCCAGTTCTGGAAATCATGTTACTAGACCATGATGAACCTACGAACTATGAGGAAGCGATGATGAGCCCAGATTCCGCAAAATGGCTTGAAGCCATGAAATCTGAGATGGGATCCATGTATGAGAACAAAGTGTGGACTTTGGTTGACTTGCCCGATGATCGGCAAGCCATCGAAAACAAATGGATCTTCAAGAGGAAGACCGACGCAGACGGTAATATTACTGTTTACAAAGCTCGACTTGTTGCGAAAGGTTTTCGACAAGTTCAAGGAGTTGACTACGATGAGACTTTCTCACCTGTAGCGATGCTTAAGTCTGTCCGAATCATGTTAGCAATTGCCGCATTTTATGATTATGAAATCTGGCAAATGGATGTCAAAACTGCATTCCTGAATGGATATCTCAAAGAAGAGTTGTATATGATGCAACCAGAAGGTTTTGTCGATCCAAAAGGTGCTAACAAAGTATGCAAACTCCAGCGATCCATCTATGGACTGGTACAAGCATCTCGGAGTTGGAATATACGCTTTGATGAGGTGATCAAAGCATATGGTTTTATACAGACTTTTGAAAAAGCATGTATTTACAAGAAAGTGCGTGAGAGCTCTGTAGCATTTCTAATATTATATGTAGATGACATATTGTTGATTGGAAATGATATAGAATTTCTGGATAGCATAAAAGGATACTTGAATAAAAGTTTTTCAATGAAAGACCTCGGTGAAGCTGCTTACATATTAGGCATCAAGATCTATAGAGATAGATCAAGATGCTTAATTGGACTTTCACAAAGCACATACCTTGATAAGATTTTGAAGAAGTTCAAAATGGATCAGTCAAAGAAAGGGTTCTTGCCTGTTTTCCAAGGTATGAAGTTGAGTAAGACTCAATGCCCGACCACTGCAGAAGATAGAGAGAAAATGAAAGTCATTCCCTATGCCTCAGCCATAGGATCTATCATGTATGCAATGCTGTGTACCAGACCTGATGTGTGCCTTGCTATAAGTCTAGCAGGGAGGTACCAAAGTAATCCAGGAGTGGATCACTGGACAGCAGTCAAAAACATCCTAAAGTATCTGAAAAGAACAAAGGATATGTTTCTCGTATATGGAGGTGACAAAGAGCTCGTCGTAAACGGTTACGTCGATTCTAGCTTTGACACTGATCCAAATGACTCAAAGTCACAAACCGGATATGTATTTTTATTGAACGGTGGAGCTGTCAGTTGGTGCAGTTCCAAGCAGAGCGTCGTGGCGGGATCTACGTGTGAAGCGGAATACATAGCTGCTTCGGAAGCAGCAAATGAAGGAGTCTGGATGAAGGAGTTCATATCCGATCTAGGTGTAATACCTAGTGCATCGGGTCCAATGAAAATCTTTTGTGACAACACTGGAGCCATAGCCTTGCCGAAGGAATCCAGGTTTCACAAGAGAACAAAGCACATCAAAAGACGCTTCAATTCCATCCGCGATCTAGTCAAGGAGGGAGATATAGAGATTTGCAAAATACATACGGATCTGAATGTTGCAGACCCATTGACTAAGCCTCTTCCACGGGCAAAACATGATCAGCACCAGGACTCCATGGGTGTGAGGATCATCACTTTGTAATCTAGATTATTGACTCTAGTTCAAGTGGGAGACTGAAGGAAATATGCCCTAGAGGCAATAATAAAGATGTTATTTGTATTTCCTTATATCATGATAAATGTCTTTTATTCATGCTAGAATTGTATTAACCGGAAACTTAGTACATGTGTGAATACATAGACAAAACAGTATGTCCCTAGTATGCCTCTACTAGACTAGCTCATTGATCAAAGATGGTTATGTTTCCTAGACATAGACATGAGTTGTCATTTGATCAACGGGATCACATCATTAGGAGAATGATGTGATGGACAAGACCCATCCGTTAGCATAGCACTATGATCGTTTAGTTTTACTGCTATTGCTTTCTTCATGACTTATACATGTTCCTATGACTATGAGATTATGCAACTCCCGAATACCGTAGGAACACCTTGTGTGCTATCAAACGTCCCAACGTAACTGGGTGATCATAAAGATGCTCTACAGGTGTCTCCGAAAGTATTCGTGGTGTTGGCATAGATCAAGATTAGGATTTGTCACTCCGAGTGTCGGAGAGGTATCTCTGGGCCCTCTCGGTAACACACATCACAATAAGCCTTGCAAGCAAAAGACTAATGAGTTAGTCACGAGATGATGTGTTACGGAACGAGTAAAGAGACTTGCCGGTAACGAGATTGAACTAGGTATAGAGATACCGACGATCGAATCTCGGGCAAGTAACATACCGTTTGACAAAAGGAACAACGTATGTTGTTATGCGGTTCTGACCGATAATAGATCTTCGTAGAATATGTAGGAGCCAATATGAACATCCAGGTTCCGCTATTGGTTATTGACCGGAGATGAGTCTCGGTCATGTCTACATAGTTCTCGAACCCGTAGGGTCCGCACGCTTAACGTTTAATGACGATCGGTATTATGAGTTTATGAGTATTGATGTACCGAAGGTAGTTCGGAGTCCCGGATGAGATCACGGACATGACGAGGAGCCTCGGAATGTCCGAGACATAAAGATTGATATATTGGACGACTATATTCGGACACCGGAAGTGTTCCGGAAAAGTTTCGGATTTATCGGGAATGCCGGAGGGGGTTACCGGAACCCCCTACGAGAGGGGATGGTCCATAGTGGGCCTAAAGGGAAAGAGAGAGGCAGCCCATAGGGCTGGCCGGCGCCCCCACCTAGGGATCCTAGTTGGACTAGGATTGGGGGGCGCCACCTCTCCTATTCCTTTCCCTCTTCCTTCTTTTGGTGAATCCTACTAGGAATAGGATTGCAATCCTATTCCTAGTAGGAGTCCACTCCCTAGCCGCACCAGGAAGGGCCGGCCGGCCTCCCCCCTTGCTCCTTTATATACGGGGGCAGGGGGGCACCCAAAGACACACAAGTTGAATTGTTTTAGCCGTGTGCGGTGCCCCCTCCACAGAATCACACCTCGGTCATACCGTCGCGGAGCTTAGGCAAAGCCCTGCACCGGTGAACACATCATATCCGTCACCACGCCGTCGTGCTGAAGAAACTCTCCCGTGAAGCTCAACTGGATCAAGAGCTCGTGGGACGTCATCAAGCTGAACGTGTGCTGAACGCGGAGGTGCCGTACGTTCGGTGCTTGATCGGTTGGATCGCGAAGAAGTTCGACAACATCAACCGCGTCACTTGACGCTTCCGCTCCCGGTCTACGAGGGTACGTAGACACACTCTTCCCTCTCGTTGCTATGCATCTGGTAGATAGATCTTGCGTGATCGTAGGAAAATTTTAAAATACTACGTTCCCCAACAATATGGTCAAGACATGATGAGTTATATAATTTTGTATGAGATGATCATGTTTTGTAAAGTTATCGGCAACTGGCAGGAGCCATATGGTTGTCGCTTTATTGTATGAAATGCAATCGCCATGTAATTGCTTTACTTTATCACTAAACGGTAGCGATAGTTTAGGAAGCAATAGTTGGCGAGACGACAACGATGCTACGATGGAGATCAAGGTGTCGCGCCGGTGACGAAGGTGATCATGACGGTGCTTTGGAGATAGAGATCAAAAGCACAAGATGATGATGGCCATATCATGTCACATATTTTGATTGCATGTGATGTTTATCTTATTATGCTTCTTATTTTGCTTAGAACGACGGTAGCATTATAAGATGATCCCTTACTAAATTTCAAGGTATAAGTGTTCTCCCTGAGTATGCACCGTTGCAAAAGTTCGTCGTGCCGAGACACCACGTGATGATCGGGTGTGATAAGCTCTACGTTCAAATACAACGGGTGTAAGCCAGTTTTGCACACGCAGAATACTCGGGTTAAACTTGACGAGCCTAGCATATGCAGATATGGCCTCGGAACACTGGAGACCGAAAGGTCGAGCGTGAATCATATAGTAGATATGATCAACATAAGATGTTCACCATTGAAACTACTCCATCTCACGTGATGATCGGACATGGTTTAGTTGATTTGGATCACGTGATCATTTAGATGACCGGAGGGATGTCTATCTAAGTGGGAGTTCTTAAGTAATATGATTAATTGAACTTTAATTTATCATGACCTTAGTCCTGTTAGTATTAGCATATCTATGTTGTAGATCAATAGCTCGCAATGTTGCTCCCCGTTTATTTTTCATATGTTCCTAGAGAAAACCAAGTTGAAAGATGTTAGTAGCAATGATGCGGAATTGTTCCGTGATCTGAGGATTATCCTCATTGCTGCACAGAAGAATTATGTCCTTGATGCACCGCTAGGTGACAGACCTATTGCAGGAGCAGATGTAGACGTTATGAACGTTTTGACAAAAGCTCGATATGATGACTACTTGATAGTTTAGTGCACCATACTTTACGGCTTATAACCGGGACTTCAAAAACGTTTTGAAATGCCACGGAGCATATGAGATGTTCCAAGAGTTGAAATTAGTATTTCATACTCATGCCCGTGTCAAGAGGTATGAGACCTGTCGTGGAATTGGCACGGCAGATGTCCGGATCAACGGACTTAGTGTTGAGGTGCGCATCTATGTGGTAGCTTGAAGGGGTTGAGCGGAATCGAGAGATGCGATGCAAGACACGAATTTAGACAGCTTCGGGCCCCGGGAAACATCATCCGGTAATAACCCTACGTGCTGTTTGAGGCTTGATCTCATTATGATCCTCGTGGTGTCGCCGGTAAACCGGCTCTTTGTGTCTAACCCTAGAAACTTGTCTAAACTTCTCTAACTCTAAAAACTTGTCTCTTGTCTAACTTGTGAGAACTTGTCTAAAACCTGTCGCCTCTTTGGGGAGCCCTGCCCCTCCTTATATATGTTGAAGGGGCGGGTTTACATGACTAGTCCTAGTAGGACTAGGATTGATCTATTACAAGGAGTCCTAGTCTTGTTTCCTTTATGGAGAATATTCCTTGCGCTTTATTATTAAACCGGCCCACTATTAATATGAACCGGCCTTCTGGGCTTGGGCTTTGTCATCCATGATCCGCCTGCCGGGTCACCAGTAACTTGCCAAATATAAACCGTCTTAAATGAAATACCAAGTCCGGCCGGGTTATAATTCCGGCCGGTTCATACCGCGGGGGTATATCCCCGACATTAGCCCCCAAGTTTAGCTTGGATGTGTCCATGGTAAACTTATGCTGCAAAATAAACACAAGAACAAATTGATAGGTTGTGCTCCGGGTTATGAATTCTTGTAAACCGGCACTTGATCATCTTTAAGTCCTTATCCTTCCTTCTTCTAGAGAATCCGGGTCAACAGACCAACTTCATAATCAACTTGCTTGCATAAGAAATATTGTAAATAAAGAATCAATTTGAATCGGCCTTCCAATGTTCTGACTTGACAAAAATATTGATCTTCAAATATTCCATTGATATCCAACCGGTTTGGAGATGTAGAACTTGCCGGTTTATGATTGCCAAAATTGCCGGGTCACACAATTAATCCGGATTTGCCAGAACTGAAAATTTAAAGATGTTCCTCCTTTATATGCATATTCCCTATAGCCCCCAAGTGCCGGGTCATTATGCAATAATGAGCAGGGACTTTGTATATACTCCATTGAAAATAGTCTTGTATAATCTTGAAGAAATCCGGATTGTTCATCCCAATCACTATGAAACTGAATATTCCATATTATGTAGCCCCCAAGTGCCGGGTCATTATGCAATAATGAGCAGGGACTTTGAAAATATGATCATGTAAACTTGAATAGCAATATATAGCCTCCAAGTGCCGGGTCATTATATAATAATGAGCAGGGACTTTGTAGATATAATTATTGAAATGAACATTATATAATGTAACTTCCATCGTGGGGTTTGAATCCACGTCCACAAGGTTAAGAGCTTTGTGCTTTACCAACTGAGTTAGACGGGCCTTTCAATATAATGGATGAATACTTGTGTACCTTGAATTGTTGACAGGAGTGATTGGTAGCCCCCAAGTTCCGGTTTAGCTACATTTAGAAGGTGAACCGGTACTTCCAGATGAAGCAAATGATCTTTCCATTAGCCCCCAAGTGTCAAGTAGACAACTTGTTTGTGTGCTTGAGACTTGTGTATTTGATGTAATCTCAATTTGAATAATGTAGCCCCCAAGTGCCGGGTTGTAAGCCTGCAGCAACTCGGGACTTTTCCTTTGTAGAATAAATTACTTCCATTGATGAAATAATATCCATTGCGCTTAAAGCGACTCTGAAAACCTCAATCATGATATTGATAACCATAATAAGAATCCAGCCATGTTTGGCTATTTGAAGAATATAATCCGGTTTGAAGACCGGTTCCAATGATATTTGATCACAAACGGGCCGGGTTAATAAACACCGGTCATTATTTTGTCTCATGCTGGTGACTTATAGTCAAAACCAGGCCGGTTTAAGAAACACCGGTCATTATAACTGATCATGTACTGCCAATTTGTTGGCTCATCATGAAGGTCGATCCGGGTTATGATGAACGAAGGTTTAATCATGCTGATATTTCATGATCCAGACTTTAAATTTGATAGATATGTGGTCAACTTGTGTAGCTGTTCCACTCCGGTTTAAAAGGTTATGAAACACAAAAAACATCAAGAAACACACAATTCTTGTCAATCAAACTATGTAAGCGAGGCTTTTTCAAAGAGCTGCCAGGCTCAAAACAAGGTTTAGCCATTCATGGGGATGTGGGCGAACCCGACTGTCCCCAGGGGCCGGGTCATCATTTGAACGTGGGCGTACCAACTGTTCAGGGAGCCCAAAAATTCATAACATAGCCATTCATGGGGATGTGGGCGAACCCGACTGTCCCCAGGGGCCGGGTCATCATTTGAACGTGGGCGTACCAACTGTTCAGGGAGCCCAAAAATTCATAACATAGCCATTCATGGGGATGTGGGCGAACC
>LR738711.1:143716508-143732992 GCA_902687465.1 Secale cereale
ACCAACTGTTCAGGGAGCCCAAATAATCATAACATAGCCAATCATGGGGATGTGGGCGAACCCGACTGTCCCCAGGGGCCGGGTCATCGTGGGCGTACCAACTGTTCAGGGATCCCAAATAATCATAACATAGCCAATCATGGGGATGTGGGCGAACCCAACTGTCCCCAGGGGCCTCTAAGGTTCCTCCTGAACCGATGGATAAATTGCGAAGCCTTCTCTCCTTGAACCGGATATGATCTTTTATGTTCTTGAGAGTTTCATTGCTCCCTTGTGCACATGCCCTGCACAACCAGATAGACCTCTGACAGTACTTTGCCTACAAGATGGAGGAGAATAGCTCAACCAATGAGCATGTGCTCAGGTTGTCTGGGTAGTACAATTGCTTTAATCAAGTGGGAGTTAATCTTCCAGATGAGATAGTAATTGACAAAGTTCTCTAGACACTATCACCAAGTTAGTAGAACTTCGTGATGAACTATAATATGCAAGGGATGACGAAAGTAATTCCCAAGCTCTTCACGATGCTGAAATCGGCGAAGGTAGAAATCATGAAAAAGCATCAAGTGTTGATGGTTAACAAGACCACTTGTTTCAAGTAAAGGGCAAAGGGATAGAAGGGGAACTTCAAGAAGAATGACAAGCAAGTTGTCACTCCCATGAAGAAACCCAAAGCTAAACTCAAGCCTGAAACTAAGTGCTTCTACTGCAAAGGAAATAGTCACCGGAAGTGGAACTGCCCTAGATACTTGGCGGATAAGAAGGATGGCAAAGTGAACAAAGGTATATTTGATATACAAATTATTGATGTGTATTTTACTAGTGCTCGTAGCAACCCCTCGGTATTTGATATTGGTTCAGTTGCTAAAGAGTAGTAACTCGAAGTGGGAGTTGCATAATGAACATAAACTAGTTAAAGGATGAAGTGACGATGTGTATTGGAAGCAGTTCAAAGATTGATATGATCATCATCGCACACTCCCTATACTTTCGGGATTAGTGTTGAACCTAAATAAGTGTTATTTGGTGTTTGTGTTGAGCATGAATGTGATTTGATCATGTTCATTGCAATACAGTTATTCATGTAAGTTAGAGAATAATTGTTGTTCTATTTACATGAATAAAACCTTTTATGGTCATACACCCAATGAAAATGGTTTGTTGGATCTCGATCGTGTGATACACATATTTATAATATTGAAGCCAAAAGATGCAAGGTTAATAATGATAGTGCAACTTTTTTGTGGCACTGCCGTTTAGGTCATATTGGTGTAAAACGCATGAAGAAACTCCATAATGATGGACTTTTGAAATCACTTGATTATGAATCTCTTGGTGCTTGCGAACCATGCCTCATGGGCAAGATGACTAAAACTCCGTTCTCCGGAACTATGGAGCGAGCAACAGAGTTGTTGGAAATCATACATACTGATGTATGCCGACCAATGAGTGTTGATGCTCGCGGCGGGTATCGTTATTTTCTGACCTTCACTGATGATTTGAGCAGATATGGATATATCTACTTGATGAAGCACAAGTCTGAAACATTTGAAAAGTTCAAAGAATTTCAGATTGAAGTGGAGAATCATCGTAACAAGAAAATAAAAAGTTTCTACGATATGATTGTAGAGGTAAAATATTTGAGTTAGCGAGTTTGGCCTTCAGTAAAAACAATCTGAAATAGTCACGCCACCTGGAACACCACAGTATAATGGTGTGTCCGAACATCATAACCGTACTTTATTAGATATGGTGCGATCGATGATGTCTCTTACCGATCTACCACTATCGCTTTTGGGGTTATGCATTAGAGACAGCTACATTCACATTAAATAGGGCACCATCTAAATCCGTGGAGATGACACCGTATGAACTGTGGTTTGACGAGAAACCTAAGCTGTCATTTCTTTAAGTTTGGGACTGCGATGCTTATGTGAAAAAGTTTCAACATGATAAGCTCGAACCCAAATCGGAGAAGTAAATCTTCATAGGATACCCAAAAGAAACTGTTGGGTACACCTTCTATCACAGATCCAAAGGCAAGATATTCGTTGCTAAGAATGGATCATTTCTAGAGAAGGAGTTTCTCTCGAAAGAAGTGAGTGGGAGGAAAGTAGAACTTGATGAGGTAATTGTACCTTCTCCCGAATTGGAAAGTAGTACATCACAGAAAATTGTTCCAGTGATTCCTACACCAATCAGTGAGGAAGTTAATGATGATGATCATGAAACTTCGGATCAAGTTTCTGCTGAACGTCGTAGATTAACCAGAGTACGTTCCGCACCAGAGTGGTACGGCAACCCAGTTCTGGAAATCATGTTACTAGACCATGATGAACCTACGAACTATGAGGAAGCGATGATGAGCCCAGATTCCGCAAAATGGCTTGAGGCCATGAAATCTGAGATGGGATCCATGTATGAGAACAAAGTGTGGACTTTGGTTGACTTGCCCGATGATCGGCAAGCCATCAATAAATGGATCTTCAAGAGGAAGACCGACGCTGACGGTAATGTTACTGTTTACAAAGCTCGACTTGTTGCGAAAGGTTTTTGACAAGTTCAAGGAGTTGACTATGATGAGACTTTCTCACCCGTAGCGATGCTTAAGTCTGTCCGAATCATGTTAGCAATTGCCGCATTTTATGAAATTTGGCAAATGGATAACAAAACTGCATTCTTTAATGGATTTATTAAAGAAAAAAATTGTATATGATGCAACCCGAAGGTTTTGTCAATCCTAAAGGTGCTAACAAAATGTGCAAGCTCCAGCGATCCATCTATGGACTGGTACAAGCATCTCGGAGTTGGAATATACGCTTTGATAAGTTGATCAAAGCATATAGATTTATACAGACTTACGGTGAAGACTGTATTTACAAGAAGTGAGTGGGAGCACTACAACCTTTCTGATAAGTATATGTGAATGACATATTGTCGATCGGAAATGATGTAGAATTTTCTGGAAAGCATAAAGGAGTGTTTGAAAGGAGTTTTTCAAAGAAAGACCTTGGTAAAGCTACTTACATATTGAGCATCAAGATCTATAGAGATAGATCAAGACGCTTGATAAGACTTTCGATAAGTACATACCTTGATAAGATTTTGAAGTAGTTCAAAATGAATCAGTCAAAGAAGGAGTTCTTCCCTGACTTGTAAGGTGTGAAGTTGAGTAAGACTCAAAGCCAGACCACGGCAGAAAAATATAGAGAGAATGAAAGTCATTCCCTATGCCTCAGCCATAGGTTCTATAAAGTATGCCATGCTGTGTACAAAACACGTTGTGTACCTTGCCATGAGTTTGACAGGGAGGTACAATAGTGATCCAGGAGTAGATCACTGTATAGCGGTCAAAATTATCCTTAGTAACTGGATGACTAAGGAAATGTTTCTCGATTATGGAGGTGATAAAGAGTTCGTCGTAAAGGGTTACGCCGATGCAAGCTTTGACACTAAATCCAGATGACTCTAAGTATCAATCTGGATGCGTATTGAAAGTGGGAGCAATTAGCTAGAGTAGCTCTATGCAGAGCATTGTAGACATAGAAATTTGCAAAATATATTACGGATCTGAATGTGACAGACCCGTTGACTAAACTTCTCTCACAAGCAAAACATGATCACACCTTATTACTCTTGGGTATTAATCACATAGCGATGTGAACTAGAATATTGACTCTAGTAAACCCTTTGGGTGTTGGTCACATGGCGATGTGAACTATGGGTGTTATTCACATAACGATGTGAACTATCGGTATTAAATCACATGGCGATGTGAGCTAGATTATTGACTCTAGTGCAAGTGGGAGACTGAAGGAAATATGCCCTAGAGGCAATAATAAAGATGTTATTTGTATTTCCTTATATCATGATAAATGTCTTTTATTCATGCTAGAATTGTATTAACCGGAAACTTAGTACATGTGTGGATACATAGACAAAACAGTATGTCCCTAGTATGCCTCTACTAGACTAGCTCATTGATCAAAGATGGTTATGTTTCCTAGCCATAGACATGAGTTGTCATTTGATCAACGGGATCAATCATTAGGAGAATGATGTGATGGACAAGACCCATCCGTTATCATAGCACTATGATCGTTTAGTTTTACTGCTATTGCTTTCTTCATGACTTATACACGTTCCTATGACTATGAGATTATGCAACTCCCGAATACCGTAGGAACACCTTGTGTGCTATCAAACGTCACAACGTAACTGGGTGATCATAAAGATGCTCTACAGGTGTCTCCGAAAGTATTCGTGGTGTTGGCATAGATCAAGATTAGGATTTTTCACTCCGAGTGTCGGAGAGGTATCTCTGGGCCCTCTCGGTAACACACATCACAATAAGCCTTGCAAGCAAAAGACTAATGAGTTAGTCACGAGATGATGTGTTACGGAACGAGTAAAGAGACTTGCCGGTAACGAGATTGAACTAGGTATAGAGATACCGACGATCGAATCTCGGGCAAGTAACATACCGTTTGACAAAAGGAACAACGTATGTTGTTATGCGGTTTGACCGATAATAGATCTTCGTAGAATATGTAGGAGCCAATATGAACATCCAGGTTCCGCTATTGGTTATTGACCGGAGATGAGTCTCGGTCATGTCTACATAGTTCTCGAACCCGTAGGGTCCGCACGCTTAACGTTTGATGACGATCGGTATTATGAGTTTATGAGTATTGATGTACCGAAGGTAGTTCGGAGTCCCGGATGAGATCACGGACATGACGAGGAGTCTCGGAATGTCCGAGACATAAAGATTGATATATTGGACGACTATATTCGGACGCCGGAAGTGTTCCGGAAAAGTTTCGGATTTATCGGGATTGCCGGAGGGGGTTACCGGAACCCCCTACGAGAGGGGATGGTCCATAGTGGGCCTAAAGGGAAAGAGAGAGGCAGCCCATAGGGCTGGCCGGCGCCCCCACCTAGGGTTCCAAGTTGGACTAGGATTGGGGGGGGGGGCGCCACCTCTCCTATTCCTTTCCCTCTTCCTTCTTTTGGTGAATCCTACTAGGAATAGGATTGCAATCCTATTCCTAGTAGGAGTCCACTCCCTAGCCGCACCAGGAAGGGTCGGCCGGCCTCCCTCCCTTGCTCCTTTATATACGGGGGCAGGGGGGCACCCAAAGACACACAAGTTGAATTGTTTTAGCCGTGTGCGGTGCCCCCCTCCACAGAATCACACCTCGGTCATACCGTCGCGGAGCTTAGGCGAAGCCCTGCGCCGGTGAACACATCATATCCGTCACCACGCGGTCGTGCTGACGAAACTCTCCTGTGAAGCTCAACTGGATCAAGAGCTCGTGGGACGTCATCAAGCTGAACGTGTGCTGAACACGGAGGTGCCGTACGTTCGGTGCTTGATCGGTTGGATCGCGAAGAAGTTCGACAACATCAACCGCGTCACTTGACGCTTCCGCTCCCGGTCTACGAGGGTACGTAGACACACTCTTCCCTCTCGTTGCTATACATCTGGTAGATAGATCTTGCGTGATCGTAGGAAAATTTTAAAATACTACGTTCCCCAACAATAGTGGTATGAGGGCCCGTGATTTTCTACCACAGATTCCTGTGTGATGTGCAAAATACCTATGTGGCTTGTATCCCTCGGGTCATATACCCCCCTATGACTAAACAAAGGCTAAATGTTTCGATGCACACAAAACAAACTAACATTAGTGAACAAAGAAAATGGCGCACTAACATAGGTGTGCACCATGCACGCACAAGCACATAACTCATGGATTACCTCTATTGCCACCATGTTACACTAACATGGTAAACCGCCTAAATGAAGGGTCAGCCGGAGCTAAAACAAAATTACCCAACCATACCAAATCAAATCAAGCGTAACAACCCCCACACCCACACGAATTATTGTATGCATGTAATTCCGAATGGGAAAACACATCCAACCCAGGGGGTGGGCTCCATGCACCTTGCTTATTCTCATTGCATATGAGGAAAGATCCTCCACCGACATCTCCGCCGCTGACGACCTCTATCTGCGTCACCATGTTGGAGAAGACCTCTGAATTCAAGGCAAACTCAAAGTTAGGCATCCCGATGCCAAACGATTACTCGAGGTCCATCTCCGCCTTCGCCGACACCAACGCAGTCACCATGTTCTCACTACCAGTCATGCACTCCACAACTCTATAAGAGAAATTACATGTACGGGATTGTGGAGGTAGATCCCGACTTGTGGAGTGTTCTTTGAGAACATAAGAGAAGGTGGTCGACTGGGATGATTTACCTTTATTTAAGGAATCTAGGATGAGTTTTCTTGCCGCACTTATCTCTTATAATCGCAATAGTTTTTGTAACTGTGGTTGCTATTAAATGCTACAACCAAGAGCACAAGTAAAGCCAAAATGAACTCTGTATTTAGGGATGGGGGCAAACGAGTGATGAGCCCTTCGATCACAATCATGTGGTTGCGTAGAGTCGTGGGCAATTATTGGCTATATAATGGGCAGATTTTCATTTCCATATGATTGGCGATTCGTGCATGGTAGGTAGGTGTTGATCGTGTTGTCTCTCTTGCGCGTGATCTATTTTTTCATATGACGTGGTCAGTCCAATGGACGTCTTACTTCCTTTCTTGCCAAAAATGATGCAAGTGTTGGAGTCGACCTCATGACTCCACCATTGAGATTAGCGGCACTAGCCATCTGGGATAGCACCACTGTCGGTAAGAAACTGAACTATAATTTATTTCTACGCAGAAGTTATATAACAAAAAATAAAATTCCTTCTTGGGAAAAAGTAATTTAGGCAGAGATTTATCCCTGATTGTTAGAAACACGTCAAAGTATCAACCATGGTCTAGTAGCCAACTCATCACAATTTTTTTGTTAAGTGAACAAAGTGGAAAGTGGATTTATATTTATATTTAAATAGTATTTCTAAATATTGTAGTATTTCTCGCATATTTATAAAGTGGATTACACTACTTCACAAATATTCCCTCTTCCCCATAATATAATACCATTTTGATGCAGTTTTAGCTTGCTAAAAACATTTTATATTATGGGACAGAGGAAGTAGTATTTTTCACATATCTTACACTCCCTCACACTTGTACTAATGATGGATGAAAGTTGAAAGTGGTTTGTCTTTAAATATTATTTCTTGCATATAGCTCATATTATGCGGTGTAAGTTGGAAGTGGATTTATATTTAAATAGTAATTTGGTTTGATGACAATGTGATTAGTGGAACTAATGATGGTTGCTAAGGTGTACCTCGGGTCATTGGTTCCTCGGAGATTGATTGAGGAAATGGTTGACACCACCTCCCCCATACACACGCACACTACAAAATGGTTAAAGGTGTTGTTTTCTGGTGACTCATAGCTTTGATTTCAATTTATTTCAGTCGTAGAAAAGCCGCACTATCAAGAGGGGTCGAGCAACCTTCAAGCATTGTGAGCAGCCACCATTTCAAAACCTCCATTTTGCTCAACACTTTATAATACTCCACTCAAACACTTTGATTCTTTGGGGATAGGAAGAGAAATGACAACTTGACCAAACTGATTCATATTCCCCGCTAGATTTCTACATCAACACTTATTACTTTTGGTGTTTGGTTCCTTAGTAGCTGGAGGTTCCTACAGAAACTTCCTTGCATGCGGTGTGCTCTAGAGACATATGTAAACATGTGGTGGTATCCTTCAAGACCAACCCTAATTGAATCAAGGCTCATGTGTTGAGGGTGACTCGAAAGGATAATACGGTGAGCCACTTGGTAGTGTTCTGGAGCTTTAGTTTCAGCACCACTCGAATGAAGATTAACAGTCCCCCAAAGGAGTGTGAACTTGGGGATAAAATTCGCGTCCCCAACTCACTTGTGGTTAATCCTTTCTCGTAACCTTACTTTGCATTATATGCTTGTGGAATTACTAATTAGTTTGTGTTCACCTAGTTTCATACCTAGAGAACCTACTATATCCGTGACTCACTAAAAAACGGTAATTAAGCTTAAAATTTGTAGTCTACAGTTTTTCGTACGCATTGTATATTTTTGTATACATCTAAATATATATATACTTACTATTTTTAATACATAATTAACATTTTTCAAATAATAATTTTTAATGTTTTCTGGATATGCGTGAATTTTTATCAAATACATGTTGAAACATATTTTATATCATACAAAGCAGTTTTTAAACTATACGAGTTTTTTATACATGGGATAAACTTTCTTATATATGCCACAAATATTTTGTTCTAAGCGCTTAAACATTTTTTGAATTGTAACGTACTTTTCATGAAGGGTACAAAACATCTGTTTTGAATTACACAAAAGTATTTTTCACATTGTATAATAGTTTTTGAAATGTCACATAGCTTTTCCTTAATGGTATATACAATTTTTAATAATTTCAGAAAACATTTTTTACACAACATTTCCATTTATTGAATGTGTGATGAACACTTCAAAAAAACTAGTATTGAGTATTTTTCAAAATGATAAGAAACGTAAAGAAGGGGAAAACACGCATGACATATGTGTGGCGTTTGTGAAACGGCACCACGTAGTTACTCGGGTGACCCACTACCAACTTATTGCAGGTGATACTTGCAACACCATATGGGCTAGTATTCGGGATGCCCTATCCCATGATCAAAACGCAGAATAATGAAACAAACTCCATCAAAAAGTATTTGGACTACTTGAACAAAACTAGTTACCAAGCAGGCTAGCAATGACCTTATGGCCTTATTTGGCAGCAGGGGATCAGATCCTAGTTCATTTGCTCGAAACTCTCGCCCAGAGGTAGACCTTTCCCGGTTTTTCCGCCATATACCATATGGTCGAGAGGTTGAATATGAAAATTTATTTCCTTCCTCGTGAATTCCCTAGGAGTAAAAACGCATCTGTAGTCATGGGTGGTGTTCTCCATCTCTTACACGTTGTCTCTGGATAAATCAGCGCACTCCTACCGGTGCCCCCAATGCCGGTCTATGCTTGAATACGAACTTTTCCCCATCTTCGGCTCATTGCGAGTGAACCAAATAGTGGTAAGAGGGCCCGTGATTTTCTACCACGGATTCCTGTGTGATGTGCAAAATACCTACCGTGGCTTGTATCCCCCGGGTCATATATCTCCTATGACCAAACAAAGGCTAAATGTTTTGATGCACACGAAACAAACTAACATTAGTGAACAAAGAAAATGGCACACTAACATAGGTGTGCACCACATTAATGCACACACAAGCACATAACTTATGGATTCTCTCTATTGCCACCATGTTACACTAACATGGTAAGCCACTTTAATGAAGGGTAAGCCTGAGCTGAAACAAAATTAACCAATCATACAAAATCAAATCAAGCTTAACAACCGCACACCCACACAAATTAATGTATGCATGTAATTCCAAATGGCCAAACACATCCAACCTAGGGGGTGGGCTCCATCCACCTTTCTTATTGTCATTGCATATGAAGAAAGATCCTCCACCGACATCGCCGCTGCTGACGAGCTCTATCCGCGTCACCATGTTGGAGAAGACCTCTGAATTGACGGCGGACTCAAAGTTAGGCATCCCGATGCCAGATGATTGCTCTAGGTCCATGTCCGCCTCCGCCGACACCAATGCAGCCATCATGTTCTCACCACTAGTCATGCACTCCGCACTTCTAAAAGAGGAATTACGTGTATGGTATCGTGGAGGTAGATCCCGACTTGTTGAGTGTTCATCGAGAAGACAAGAGAAGGTGGTCGACTGGGATGATTTACCTTCATTTGAGGAATCTAGGATGAGTTTTCTTGTCACACTTATCTCTTATAATCATATTAGTTTTTGTAACTGTGGTTGCTATTAAATGCTACAACCAAGGGAACAAGTAAACCCAAAATGAACTCTGTGTTTAGGGATGGGGAAAACGAGCGATGAGCACTTCAATCGCAATCATGTGGTTGCTTAGAGTCGCTTGCAATTATTGGCTATATGATGGGAAGATTTACATTTCCACACGATTGGCGGTAAGTGCGTGGTAGGTGGGTGTTGACCGTGTTTTCTCTCTTTTGCATGATCTATTTTTTCGTATGACGTGGTCTGTCCAATGGACGTCTTACTACTTTTCTTTCCAAAAATGATGCAAATGTTGGAGTCGATCTAATTAGTTTGTGTTCACCTAGTTGCATACCTAGAGAACCTACTTTATCCGCGACTCCCTAAAAATGGTAATTGAGCTTAAAATTTATAGTCTACTGTTTTTCATACACATTGTATATTTTTGTATACTTATAAATATATATATACTTAGTATATTTTTAAACATGATTAACATTTTTCAAATACTAATTTTTTATGTTTTTTTTGGATATGCGTGAATTTCTATCAAATACATGTTGAAACTTATTTTATATGATTCAAAACATTTTTTAAACCATACAATTTTTTTATACATTGGATAAACATTCTTATACATGCAACAAATATTTTGTTCTAAGCGCTTGAACATTTTTTGAATCGTAACATACTTATCATGAAGGGTACAAAACATCTGTTTTGAATTACACAAACAAATTTTCACAGTGCATAATAGTTTTTGAAATGTCACATACATTTTCCTTAATGGTACAAATAATTTTGAAAAATTTCAGAAAACATTTTTTACACTACATTTATATTTTTTGAACTTATGGCCTCATTTGTCAACAAGGGATGGGATCCTGGTCCATTCCCTGGAAACTCCCGCCCAGTGGTAGACCTTCCCTGATTTTTCCGCCGTATACCATATGGTCGGGAGGTTGAATGGGAAAATTTATTTGCTTCGTCGGGAAATCCCTAGGAGTAAAAACGCATCTCCAGTCGTGGGTGGTGTTCACCGTCTCTTACATATTGTCTCTGGACAAGTCAGCGCACTCCTACCCATACCCCTAATGCTGGTCTATGCTTGAATACAAACTTTTCCCCATCTTCCCGCCATCATGAGTGAACCAAATAGTGGTATGAGGGCCCGTGATTTTCCACCACAGATTCCTGTGTGATGTGCAAAATACCTACGTGGCTTGTATCCCTCGGGTCATATACCCCCTATGACCAAACAAAGGCTAAATGTTTCGATGCACACAAAACAAACTAACATTAGTGAACAAAGAAAATGGCGCACTAACATAGGTGTGCACCATGCACGCACAAGCACATAACTCATGGATTCCCTCTATTGCCACCATGTTACACTAACATGGTAAACCACCTTAACGAAGGGTCAGCCTGAGCTAAAACAAAATTACCCAACCATACCAAATCAAATCAAGCGTAACAACCCCACACCCACACGAATTAATGTATGCATGTAATTCCAAATGGGCAAACACATCCAACCCAGGGGGTGGGCTCCATGCACCTTGCTTATTCTCATTGCATATGAGGAAAGATCCTCCACCGACATCTCCGCCGCTGACGACCTCTATCCGCGTCACCATGTTGGAGAAGACCTATGAATTCAAGGCAAACTGAAAGTTAGACATCCCGATGCCAGACGATTACTCGAGGTCCATCTCCGCCTTCACCGACACCAACGCAGTCACCATGTTCTCACTACCGGTCATGCACTCCACACCTCTACAAGAGAAATTACATGTACGGGATTGTGGAGGTAGATCCCGACTTGTGGAGTGTTCTTTGAGAGGATAAGAGAAGGCGGTCGACTGGGATGATTTACTTTTATTTGAGGAATCTACGATGAGTTTTCTTGCCGCACTTATCTCTTATAATCGTAATAGTTTTTGTAACCATGGTTGCTATTAAATGCTACAACCAAGAGCACAAGTAAAGCCAAAATGAACTCTCTGTTTAGGGATGGGGCAAACGCAGATTTCCATTTCCATACGATTGGCGATTCGTGCGTGGTAGGTAGGTGTTGATCGTGTTGTCTCTCTTGCGCATGATCTATTTTTCATATGACGTGGTCGGTCCAATGGACGTCTTACTTCCTTTCTTACCAAAAATGATGCCAGTATTGGAGTCGATCTCATGACTCCACCATTGAGATTAGCGGCACTAGCCATCTGGGATAGCACCACCGTCGGTAAGAAATTGAACAATAGTTTATTTGTACGCAAAAGCTATATAACAAAAAATAAAATTCCTTCTTAGGAAAAAGTAATTCACGCGGAGATTCTATTCCTGATTGTTAGAAAAACGTCAAAGCATCACCATGGTCTAGTAGCCAACTCATCACAATTTTTTGTTAAGTGAACAAAGTGGAAAGTGGATTTATATTTATATTTAAATAGTATTTCTAAATATTGTAGTATTTCTTGCATATTTATAAAGTGGATTACACTACTTCACAAATATTCTCTCTTCCCCACAATATAATACCATTTTGAAGCAGTTTTAGCTTGCTAAAAACATTTTATATTATGGGACAGAGGAATTAGTATTTTTCACATATCTTACACTCCTTCACACTTGTACTAATGATGGATGAAAGTTGAAAGCGGTTTGTCTTTAAATATTATTTCTCGCATATAGCTCATTTGATGCGGTGTAAGTTGGAAGTGGAATTATATTTAAATAGTAATTTTGGTTCGATTACAATGTGATTAGTGGAACTAATGACGGTTGCTAAGGTGTACCTCAGGTCATTGGTTTCTCGGAGATTGATTGAGGAAATGGTTGACACCCCCCCCCCCCTACACACCCACACTACAAAATGGTTAAAGGTGTTGTTTTCTGGTGACTCGAAGCTTTGATTTCAATTTATTTCAGTCATAGAAAAGCCGCACTATCAAGAGGGGTCAGGCAACCTTCAAGCAATGTGAGCAGCTACCATTCCCAAACCTCCATTTTTCTCAACACTTTATATTACTCCACTCAAACACTTAGATTCTTTGGGGATAGAAAGAGAAATGACAACTTGACTAAACTGATTCATATTCCCCGCTAGATTTCTACATCAACACTTATTACTTTTGGTGTTTGACCTCCTTAGCAGCTGGAGGTTCCTACAGAAACTTCCTTGCATGCGGTGTGCTCTAGAGACATATGTAAACATGTCGTGGTATCCTTAAAGACCACCCCTAATTGAATAAAGTCTCATGTGTTGAGGGTGACTCGAAAGGATTATACGGTGAGCCACTTGGTAGTGCCCAACTCACTTGTGGTTAATCTTTTCCCATAACCATGCACCACATTAATGCACACACAAGCACATACCTTATGGATTCTCTCTATTGCCACCATGTTACACTAACATGGTAAGCCGCCTTAATGAAGGGTCAGCCTGAGCTGAAACAAAATTAACCAATCATACCAAATCAAATCAAGCTTAACAACCCCACACCCACACAAATTAATGTATTCATATAATTCCAAATGGCCAAATACATCCAACCTAGGGGGTGGGCTCCATCCACCTTTCTTATTGTCATTGCATATGAAGAAAGATCCTCCACTGACATCGCCGCCGCTGACGACCTCTATCTGCGTCACCATGTTGGAGAAGACCTCTGAATTGAAGGCGGACTCAAAGTTAGGCATCCCGATGCTAGATGATTGCTCTAGGTCCATGTCCGCCTCCGCCGACACCAACACAGCCATCATGTTCTCACCACTAGTCGTGCACTCCGCACCTCTAAAAGTGGAATTACGTGTACGGTATCGTGGAGGTAGATCCCGACTTGTTGAGTGTTCTTCGAGAAGACAAGAGAATGTGGTCGACTAGGATTATTTACCTTTATTTGAGGAATCTAGGATGAGTTTTCTTGTCACACTTATCTCTTATAATCGTATTAGTTTTTCAAACTGTGGTTTCTATTAAATGCTACAACCAAGAGCACAAGTAAAGCCATAATGAACTCTGTGTTTAGGGATGGGGGCAAACGAGCGATGAGCCCTTTGATCGCAATCATGTGGTTGCTTAGAGTCGTGGGCACTTATTGGCTATATAATGGGCATATTTCCATTTGCACACAATTGGCGGTTCATGCGTGGTAGGTGGGTGTTGACCATGTTTGCTCTCTTGCGCGTGATCTATGTTTTCATATGACGTGGTCGATCCAATGGACGTCTTACTTATTTTCTTGCCAAAAATGATGCAAGTGTTGGAGTTGATCTCACGACTCCACCTTTGAGATTAGCGGCACTAGCCATCTGGGATAGCACCACCGTTGGTAAGTATTTGAACTATAATTTATTTGTACGCAAAAGCTATATAAAAACAATAAAATTCCTTCTTAGACAAAAGTAATTCAGATAGAGATTTTATCCCTGATTGTTAGAAACATGTCAAGGCGTCCACCATGGTCTAGTAGCCAACTCATCACTATTTTTTTTGTTAAGTGAACAAAGCGGAAAGTCGATTTATATTCAAAATTAAATAGTATTTCCAAATATTGTAGTATTTCTCGCATATTTATAAAGTGGATTACACTACTTCACAAATACTCCATGCGCCCCACAATATAAGACCATTTTGAAGTAGTTTTAGCTTGCAAAAAAATATTTTATATTATGGGACATGGGAAGTAGTATTTTTCGCATATCTTACACTACTTCACGCTTGTACTAATGATGGATGAAAGTTGAAAGTGGTTTGTATTTAAATATTATTTCTCGCATATAGCTCATTTGATAAAGTGTAAGTTGGAAGTGGATTTATATTTCAAAGGTAATTTTGTTGTGATGACAATGTGATTAGTGGAACTGAAGACGGTTTCTAAGGTGTACTTCAGGTCATTGGTTCCTTGGAGATTGATTGAGGAGATGGTTGACACCCCCCCCACTCACAGACACTACAAAATGGTTAAAGGTGTGGCTTTTTGGCAACTCGAAGCTTCGATTTCAATTTATTTGATTCATAGAAAATCCGCACTATCAAGAGGGGTCGAGCATCCTTAATGCCTTGTGAGCAATCACCATTCCCAAACCTCCATTCCACTCAAACACTTTGATATTTTGGGGATAGAAAGAGCAAGGAACGATCTACAACTTGACCAAACCGATTCATATTCCCCGCTAGATTTCTACATCAACACTTATTACTCTTGGTGTTGGGCTCGTAAGCAGCCGGAAGTTCCTATAGAAACTTCCTTGCATGTGGTGTGCTCTAGAGACATATGTAAACATGTGGTGGTCGCATTCAAGACCAACCCTAATTGAATCAAGGCTCGTGTGTTGAGGGTGACTCGAAAGGATAATACGGTGAGCTAGTTGGTAGTGTTCTGGAGCTTTGGTTTCAGCACCACTCCAAAGGAGATTAGCACTCCACCAAAGGAGTGTGAACTTGGGAGTAAAATTCGCGTCCCCAAATCACTTGTGGTTAATCCTTTCCCATAACTTTACTTTGCTTTTATATGCTTGTGGAATTACTAATTAGTTTGTGTTCACCTAGTTGCATACCTATAGAACCTACTTTATCCGTGACTCCCTAAAAAATGGTAATTAAGTTTAAAATTTGTAGTCTACTGTTTTTCATACACATTATATATTTTTGTATACATCTAAGTATATATATATTTAATATATTTTAAATACATGATTAAGATTTTTCAAATACTAAATTTTAATGTTTTTTGGATACACGTGAATTTTTTATCAAATACATGTTGAAACTTATTTAATATCATACAAAACAGTTTTTAAACCATACAATTTTTTTATACATGGGATAAACATTCTTATACATGCCACAAATATTTTGTTCTAAACGCTTGAACATTTTTTTAAACGGACGTGCATTTCATGAAGTGTACGAAACATCTGTTTTGAATTACACAAACATATTTTCACGGTGTATAGTTTTTGAAATGTGGCATACATTTTCCTTAATGCTACAAACAATTTTTAAAAATTTCAGAAAACATTTTTTACACTACATTTACATTTTTTGAATGTGTGATGAACACTTTAAAAAAAACTACTATTTTTCATAACATATGTATTGAATATTTTTCAAAATGTTAAGAAACGTAAAGAAAGGGAAAACACGCATGACATATGTGTGGCGTGTGTGAAACGGCACCACGTAGTTACTGGGCCGACCCACTACCAACTTGCTACAGGTGATACTTGCAATATGAGAGGGGCTAGTATTCGGGATGCCCTATCCCATGATCAAAATGCAGAATAATGAAACAAACTCCCTCGGAAAATATTTGGACTACTTGAACAAAAGTAGTTACCAAGCAGTCTAGCAATAACCTTATGGCCTTATTTGGCAGCAGGGGATCGGATCCTGCTCTATTCCCTGGAATTTCCTGCCCAATGGTAGACCGTCCCCAATTTTACCGTCGTATACCACATGGTCGAGAGGTTGAACGGGAAAATTTATTTGCTTCCTCGCGAATTCCCTAGGACTAAAACCGCACCTCCAGTCGTGGGTGTTGTTCTCCGTCTCTTACACGTTGTCTCTGGACAAGTCAGTGCGCTCCTACCCGCGCCCCTAATGTCGGTCTATGCTTGAACACGAACTTTTCCCCATCTCCCCCCCCCCCC